>OY728142.1:555419044-556669044 GCA_963277665.1 Viscum album
TAATTTCTAAAACCTCAACAATAACCCCAAAGGTCAACCTAATTCATTTCATAAATATTACCTTTAAGACTCTTCCAAATTATATCGATCCAAATTCAAATTCCAAAAATGTAGAAGGAATGTCACTAAATTTTCAAAATAAACTTAACATTAGATTCCCCAAACAACATAATATATTTCTTAATGTCACTTTTCTTACTCATTGGTATCATTCAACGTATATCTTCAAATCCTTATAGAAAAACTTCTGTAGTAAAATCCTTATCGCTACTAGAAATCCTACCTAAATCAACGCATCTATACCAATGGTTTATACAAACCATTGGTATAGGTCCCATTTCCTAATGGTTTTTTCAAAACCATTGGGAAAGGGTATTTTGACACCACTTTTCCCAACGGTTTTCTCAAATAGTTGGGAAAGGGTCCACTTTTCCCAAAGGTTTTGGAAAAGTAATTTGAGACCAATTTTCCCAACGGTTTGCCCAAACTGTTGGGAAAGGGTCCACTTTTCCCAACGGTTTTTTCCAAACCATTGGGAAAGGGTACTTTGACACCACTTTTCCCAACGGTTTTCCCAAATCGTTGGGAAAGGGTCCAATTTTCCCAACAATTTCAACGGTTTTCCCAAACCATTGGGAAAGGGTACTTTGAGACCACTTTTCCCAATAGTTTGGGAAAACTATTGGGAAAGGGTGGGTACCTATCCCAACAGTTCTCAAAACCATTGGGAAAGGTCTATACCAACAGTTTTGAGAACCGTTGGGATAGGTACCCTTATTTTTTATGAATTCTTATATTGAATATATACAGAAATTAAATTCCAATGCATGTGGGATTTTCTCACAACCCTTTTTATCAAAATGGTAACAGCTCCTTGTCTCCATATATCTTACTTCAGATAATCAAGTGATAGTATCCTTCCCTTTATAACTAACTAATTCCCTATATGTTCTTCAATCTCAGCAAGAACCTAGACAAATGATGGTCTTCATTCAACCCTCATTCACTAAAATAGATTCAACACCTGCGAACCAGTGATCTTCTCCTACCTTGATCACCATTCAGTAGCTTCATCTTCAAAAAACTAGGTCTCAATTTAACTGAAGCTCTTCACTCAGCCTCGACTAC
Source organism: Viscum album (assembly GCA_963277665.1). Taxonomy (NCBI): domain Eukaryota; kingdom Viridiplantae; phylum Streptophyta; class Magnoliopsida; order Santalales; family Viscaceae; genus Viscum; species Viscum album. The sequence goes on from OY728142.1 coordinate 555,420,173, forward strand.
TATTACTTCACATGTGATCAAGATCCAGACCACATTGATGAAATCTAATCCACCTATATACACCTAACAACATCAATAGTCTCAACATTATCAACATGCTCGGGTTCATTAGCTTCTGATTTCGATCCATATGCACTTCAATGATGCTACTCGAACTAATAACATGAAGCCTACCACAAAATCCTCATTAAATTGACTAAACTTCATTGGATAATTTATTCTAGCACCTAGATTGCACTCTTAGGAATTCATAGTGATCAAAAATGATGAGGTCCCCTTCATCTTTAAAGTTAGGCCCTGTAGAAATACATTTCAAGCAACAACAAAAATCCAAAGTGTAGAACAGTTAATTGGTTGGGCTTGAGCGTCGTGTGATTGCTTCAACCACTATTTTTTTCTTACTGATTCACCTATATCCAAGATTTGAACAGTATTATTGTTGAAATAGCGGGTTCTCTAGGCCCAACTATGCAGTACTTTTGATTACTAGATCATGTATATAGTTAGTTATGCATGATGTCATCTTACTATTATAGTGTAGAATTTTATGCATCCACTATTATAATGGTAATGTCCAAAGATTAATTGTCAAATCGAGTGGTTATAAAAGATCACAAGCTATAATGAGAACCACTAGATACTATGACATTAATCTTAAATATATGTTCTATAGTCTAGCTACATCTTACTAACTGGACACAGTGGACATTTGACTATCAGGTTCTAGGGGCTCATAAGCATTTGTTGGAACCAGAGAATGTGTCTATGTAATTCACTGAATGCTTCCATACATGATCCTAGAGCGTAGCTCATTCCTCAAGATTTTATTTGACTAGTCGTAGAGCCCGAATGAAGTTATGGATCAGAAGTTATGGCCGTTTGAAGTCAGGCTGTTGGAAATGGCCATCCAGAATGATTTTGGTGCAAAGTATGGCTTTACGCTCAAGAATTGAAATCCTTCATGCAAGAATGGATATTTTGCATGCAAGAATGGAATCTTGCGTGCAACAGTAAAATATTTCATGCAAAATGCCGCGCAAACCTTTTACACGTCCAATGAGATGTCATCTTTCGCCCAGGCCACCCGAAAAACATCTAAGGAAGGTGTGTGCAAGTTTTGAGATGTGCGCGCAATATTATCATCCATGTGAAACATTCTTCTACACCCAATGTGACTTCAAATGCCCCTTTGTGCGTACACCCACCATAGGGTGTGCATAAGATCACTTTCACGCCTAGAATCTTACGTGCAAGCGCTCCTGGGTTCGCCTATAAATACAAGTGACGGCCCCACCCCTCGGGGGAGGTCTCCAGAGGACGGATTTCACTCTGATACGTGTAAGATTGCCTCTTCCACGCCCACACAGAAGAATAGAACCCTCCATGTGAGATATTTCACAACAGGTCCCATATGGGTCCGCTTTCACGCGGTCCCATAATGGTTTGATCCTCACCTGGCATATTTTATACCTAAGTCATGTGCGCGCAAGATTCCATGCTTGCGCGCAAAACTTCCAATCTTGTGTACAAGACTTCAATCTTGTACGCAAGACTTCAATCTTGTGTGCAACAGTACCAAGGTGCTGAAACATTGAGATGGTTCTTGGGTAGTCCAAGTTTAAATTTGAAAACATAGTCCGGATATGATATTAATGGCTATAAATTTCATATGAAAGATCATGATAACAGTAGTACAGTTCAGAATAGTAGTGTATTGGTTATGTGGAAGAAATGAATTTTTCGACTGTCAGAGACAAAAACCCAATCTCATCATTTAGTTCATATTACAGAGTAATTTAATAAATATGATAGGTTGATTTCATTAAATTTTAAGTTCTAGTGTTTAACTAAAAATGGTTTATTGGTAAAAAAAATTTCATACATGATGAATTTGGAATGACACTAGTTAATCTGAATAGATTGGAATACACAACTGTTCCTTTTATCGTGGAAACACATGAAAAAAATATCTATGTTCTTAATCAATATGATCTAGAGTGGTATATTGTTTTATAAAGGAAAAAACATTATGTTGGTGATGAAAAAATTGATGAAGATGATGATTTATGTTAGATCCCTTATTCCATGGAAAGATTAACAAATAAGATTGATGAGTATGTCATAGACATGGTTTGTACCATATAAAACAATCATGATGAAGGAATTTGGGGAAAATCCTTTCATACATTCCTAATATTACAGGTAACATATTTTTATTTCTAATTTACTTTTTAAAATTTCATAAAATATTAGATATTTTATTTTTATTTTCTTTATTAAAACACATATTATAACTAATAAGATAAATTGTTTGTTTATATTCTTTTAGTTTATTTATTTTACTAAGTTTACCCTTACACAAGTTATCTATTAATTGATTTTTTTGAAAAAAAAATATTTTAAATCTAATATGTTAAATAAAAACAAAAATATTGTATAAAAAATTATATTAAAAAAATATTCTTTTACTGTAAAAAATGATTTATTAGGTTGGAGAATTTTTACTTTTCACACACTATTTTTGGATTTGTTTTCAATATTTTATGTTTTTTCATATCCCATTAATGTTGTTATCATTTTATTTAACTACCCTAACAAATATGAATAAAAATGTGATTAGTTTAGTATTCTTTTTATTGTATCATTTTTCATATATTCAAAGAATATTATTTTTGGTGGAAAATGGTGTTATACGTTGGAGGATTTTTACTATTCATACTCCATTTTTTATTTGTTTTCATTCATTTATGTTGTTTCATATCTCATTGATATTGTTATAATTTTTGTTGATTATAAAAAATATGAATAAAAATGTGTTTAGTTTATTTTACTTTTTGTTTGATAATTTTTCGTTTTTTATTTACATTTGTATGTAATAGTTGGATTTATATATTTTTGTACTAATTATTTATTTCTTTGATCTATAGGATAATGATAGATCAATAATCTGATCCACTAGATAATTTTTTATAGGATTATACACATACCTATGGGTAGGAACATACACATGATCTTATTGATGAGTCTCTTCAACCATCTCTATAAGAGACATCTGCTTCCACGGGGTGAAAAAGAGTTTTGAGGGTTAGTAAAAATGGTAAAACACGTTTACCAAAATTATTAGTTGCACGTAGCTAGGACCAAAGGATAGTAGTAGACTTTGATGATAATGATATTCCAATAGGTATAAATTCAAAACAATTCAAGACTTTTATAGCAATTCGGGATAAAATAAAAGTGAGTATTTTGATTGATGATTGGTGAAGTGTTAACAAAATGTCAATATCTCACTTGTGGGAGACCATTTTCTTAAGGTCATTTGTTATTATTTTACTTATATTTAAATTTTTATTGTAATATATGTTTTCCCTTTTCTTATCAGATGACATATGATATACCTAATAATGGAGGAGTTGAGATGAAATGTTTATCATTGGTTGTTAGGAGATGGAGGGATTTTAAATCAACTCTCACATCAGATTTAATTTTTGGGCATAGATAATATCATAATTCATGTAATGTATATACATTTATATATGAATATACAAGGAATAAATTTGTTGAAAGTAGTCAATGAGAAGCATTTTTTGGTAAGTGCAATGTTACCATTTAGAATTTTTTTTATATTAATGATCATATTGATGATTTCTTTATTCTTAATTTATAGTAATTGAGTAGATATCATTAGGATTCCCTTGAGGATCAAATCACATAGGGGGTCTTCATAAATGAGGGTAGAAAGAATATTTTAGCTACAGTATTGGGAAATCCTGAACACCCGGGTCGTGTATGAGGATACTCGGAAGGTGTATCTGTAAAAAAGTGTTTCCGCATTCTGAAGCTTCTTCAATGGTGGATGTTTATAAAAAAATATAATCTTGGAAAACTAAAGTTCAGGATATTCATGAGACTATGGAGGATAGGATTAGAGTTTTGGTACAGTAGATGTTTGTAGACATGAAAATAAAATTTTAGACTGTCGATCCCACTCCTCCACCTCCACCAGCAAATCCCACTCCTCCTACTTATCTTACTCATACACCTCCACCTACATACCCTAATCCTTATCCTACTCCTACACCTCCTCCTCCACAGCTTCCCAGATATTGTGAGTTATGTGTTGATGATCTCCATCATTATATTATTATGTATTGGATGATATATTATATTGGAAATACCATTCATCATTAATAGAGAGAGATAAAGTATCATAGGTTCACTTTACAGAATATTATAGATAGATTAGCAAGAATATTATTTTTGAAAGATAAGGTGAGTATAATCGACAAAGTATAAGTCATTTTTTAGTTTTTCCATCTTGACTTGTTTGAAAAATTATCATATAGGAATGTATATATTATATATTTTATTTATTTTGGTTATTAAATTTGTTTTAACATTTTAAAGTTTATATATTTATATATTTTTTACAGGAATACTTTAAAGGTAAAGAAATACTATATAAACAACATCAAATACAAAGTGTTATGACTTAATATACAAATTATACTAGTCTTGATATATTATCAACATATTCAAATTTGTTGTTGGATGTTAATGAGATTCCAATGGAAGCTGGAATTTTGGATCGTGAAATGACTGTGGCGTTTTTGAAAAATGATATCATGGATCTTGTAACTCGATATTAGTTGGGCATAAACATGATGTAAATATTTTTCATGTAATTAAATTAACAAAAAATATTTCTGTCGTTTATTTTATTAAAAAATTATACTTATGTTTTTTTTGTGGTTATCTTTATACAATTTTTACACAACATAACACAAAATAAGTATATGTATTTATGGAACCATATTTTATTTCACCTATAGTGAAGACAATGACTGATGCAGAAAGAATGGTTTATATTTCTAAATGATTTCAAAAGAATTCAATTATTCAATGTTGGATATTTCCTTATCTTCAAGAGTACGAAACATATATCTCACAAAGTGTTATATATATCTTAACATAATAACCACTCATATTAAATTTTCTTATATATCAGTGTTCATTGGATGTTGGGTGTTTTTTCTTCGAAAGAGAAGATACTTTACAATCTATGCTCTATCCAAGGCGAAGTGCGAGCAAATTTTATGAATTTATTGAACATGTAAGTTTGAATATTTTAATACTTGTTTATATTATAATGAAATTTAAATTTATTTTATTCATATTATTTTCAAAAAGTGCATATAATTTCTTTAAAGATACCACAAGAAATAAGATATCCAAGATCAAATATGTAAAAGAAATGGTGAATTTTCATTTACAATTGATAAATTCTAGATATATTACTTAAAATGTTATTTTGAATTGAAAATTTATTTTAAAAAATAAATGTCATAAATAAGGAGTAAAGGAATATAGATACTATGTTTTAAGATTTATGTATGAAATAATTTCAAAAAGGATAATTATGAAGTTCTAGAAGGTTATATTTCTTTATAAACTATTCCTTAATATTTCATTTGTTTTATTTCGAATACATATTAAATGTTTTATTTTTAATTTGCAGCTTTTTTATAACCCTTGGCCTTATACTAGGAAATATTTTAGATACTTGCAAATTTAATTGGAGAATCATTTCACTTGTTTGATTGGATTTTAGTTTATTTTTAATATATATTATAAACTTGAAGTTAAATTTGTAAGTGTTTGTGCTGATGTTTTTTTGCTAGCGTTTTGCTATTTTTCTACTGTTTTTCTATGTTTTCTGCTGGGGAGGGAAATAATTAAAAGAAAATTATCTAAAAAAATATTTTTCACATCATTTATTAAATAAATGATGTGAAAAAACTCCAAAAAAATTTATTGACAATATCTATTTTTATTAACCGATGTTAAAAAATTATTTACAATGTCTCCTCCAATAACATCATTTACTAACTTGAATTAAAAATCAAAAAAAATGTGAAAATTAATTTTTTGTACTAGTTCCATTTAATTTACCCAACTAATTTGTCTCATGAGACCTACCGATGCATCAAGGGGATATATAATTTCAAGCTCCACTAATCACTTAATAATTCCAATGCATTCCTCATATTAAATAAGTAAAACATAATCAACATAAACATTCATATTGAAAAACTAACATATGAAATGTTAATACTTACCCCAATAAATAATCATAAACCATATAGATTAATATGGGGAATGGTAACAAAATAGTAAATCCATGATAAAAATTATCATAAATCATCTGGATAAATAATAAGGATGATTTCATTACAACATATACCCAGTAGAGCATAAGTTGAATAAGGTTTGTTGTCATTGATGAATTGAAATTCCATGAAAAGATCCTTAAAAACATTCTTGATGAAAATAACCAATGCACTTTTAAAATCGGTTTTAAAAACAAAAAGTTCACAAAAAATTTTGAAAATGACCATAAAAACTTGTAAAATAAGCTTTAAAACATTTATTGGTCATGGTGGTGATAAATTTTGTACATGTAATATGATTTAAAAAACATTCCTTTCACACTATTATAAAAAGGAAAAAAAGTACCTCATTCAAAAAACAATAAGAAGATTATTTTCAAACTATTTTGTAAAATGGAAAGCATGAGTAAAAATGTATTTAAAAATTTATTTGGAGATTGTTAAAAACATTTTTGAAAATATTTTTAAAAAAAATGGTTTTTGAAGAAAATGGATTTTTAACAAAAGAGAGAAATGGAGTCCGCTTTTCTTAAAAACATTTTCTCAATCATTTTAAGTACCAAAGATATAGAAAATGATACTATTACTTTAAAAGTTCATGAATAACTAGATTATAAGGAAATATAATGGTTTTAAGATAAAAATACAAAATAATTCCCCCAATGGAGACTTAAACATAAATAATCCTGAATAATGATGAGATTGTGAAATAAACCCTTACCACTTTGGTAACTTTTGAATCATAATAACCATGAGAGAAATAACTTTAAATTAGACTTTAAATATCAGGAAGAGAAATATATTCATGATGTAAAATATCAAAAGGGATAGTATATACACCACACAAAGGAATAAGTGGTGAATATGGCATATGTCTCATGAAAGTAAAAGTGAGACAAGAAACTCTTACCTCAGGTTCAACTTCCTTCGTATGTGTATGAACTTCAAGTAGAATAAATATAGGTTTATTATAAATATATTATAGAACCATACTCATATATATCATAAAATATATTTACTTATAGTCTTTTATCACCAATTTATTAACAATTCTTTATTAAAATCACTATTTTGGGTGATAATTTCTTTGTTTTCCATGTATGTTTTGGTTCGATAATTTCAGTTGTTTTACTTTGATCGTCGTTACATAATTTATATAATTTTAAACATGATATAAATATCCTAAATATACAATATATATGTATTTAGAGCAATCTGTAAAAGTTAGAGATGGAAAATGGATTACATCATTCATGGAGATGGTAGGTCATATATACGCATGAACATTGTTTCCATTTTTTTCGAAGAATAGAACAAAATAAATATAAATAATATATAACCCTTTTTAAATTCATTAATATTTTTTATATATCACATTTATTAATTAAATATATCCTTATTACCTTCCATGTAAAGTGTTAGTGAAAAACAAGGGGCATCGCTTCGTGAGGCGGTAGCCCGCCGTACACAAGAGTGACGTTATCGTATCCCCCGTAGAACTAAAAATAAGAACATATATGTGATATAATAATAAAAAAGGTATAATTATATTAAAAATATCATATATATTCATTTAATTTATCCTTATTACCATCCAAGTAAAATGGAAAAGGAAAAAACACATCACATCGATTCGTGAGGCGGTAGCCCGCCGTATACATGAGCGACACTATTATTTTCCAAATGGTTGGGAGGTACTAAATTATACGTGATATAGTAATTAAAAAGTATAATAATTTCATAAATATAATATAAATATGTTAAATCTATCATTATATCCAACTGTGATAGGAGATGATGGAAAATGAATTATATCGATTTGTGATGCGGTAATCTACCGTACACACGATCAGTAGTTTTGTTTCCCATTTGATCGGAGTGGATGTGAATATAGGTAATGACCTTAACATAATTACATATTAGTATATTTAATATACTTATATTATTATATAATCATGTTTTAATAATATTTTAAATAGGTGGAAGAATAAACAAAATAAAAAACGCTCATTTAAGAATGTTTCCTCTTCTTCGGAAAACTTTTTTAAGGTTGCACCAAAAAGATTCCTAGGATGGATTTATGATAAAAAAAAGTCCTTTGGGATGTTTTAAGGGATTTAATAAATATATTTTTTCAGGTATTGTCCAAACCAAAGGTATTTGGTAGTGTTAATGGTAGGAGAGAGGGGTGTCCTTTTATAAATGAGGGAGAGGACACACTTGAAATTTTGGAAAAGAAAAAGTGATACCCTTGTTTTTTTCATTCCAAAAACCTCCAAATTGAGTCGTTATCAAAATATAGAATATATAAGGTAAAAATAAATCCCGGAAATATAATTTATACAATTTTGGGTCATTTGTAACCCTTATATTTTATTTTGACCCCCTGATAAACTTGTTTTAACCCTAACTATGGTAAATAAATTTTACGGTTTTTAATATTCATTGAGACCAAAAATTAAGTTAACTTTATTATATGATATAAATTATAATGATTAAAAATATGGAATTCGTTTTTCCAAATTCAATTCATACAATTGGTAGAATTCAATTTAAAACTAAACACACAAACGCGTCGAAAAAATGTTTTTTCCAAAAAAAAAGTTTAAAAAGTTGTTATATCATAGTTCAATATGAAATTTGTTCCAATGACATATATTATTTAAATTTTAATATAATTCAACTAATTTTACTTTAAAACCCAAATTTAAAAATAATTTAACTTTGTAAATAATTTAAATGAAAATGTGGTTTTTAATAAAAATATTATTTTTTACTATTCATTAAAAAAATTAATCTTTTCATAAAATTCTCAAAAATTCAATAAAATATAATTTTGACATGTATATTTCAAAAATAAAGTTTATTTTTTAAAATAAATTTTTTAAAATTGGTAAATATTAATTTAAATTATGTGTGCAAACCATGACTAAACCGCCTTTTAGAAAAATATTGTTTTTTCAAAAAATATTTTGTTTTCTTTCAAATGATTCTTATTTTATTTATAATAAATAAATAACCATTAAATTTATTCTATACATGTGTAAACCATATAATTTTCATAATTTATTTTTTCCTACCCAAACACGCCAACTAAACAGTTGGGTTATAATGGTTAGGTTGAAATAATAATATTTTAATAGAGTATCGCATTTTATTTAAACCCAGTGTTGCAAGCATCGCAAGTTATAATAAAGATTGAATTTATTTAAAAGAAAATATATCGTAAAGTCTCTAGGTGTTAATTTCTCTTCTAAACTTGGTTTTTTGTTCCATATATGTTATTAAACATGATGTTACTCTTAATATTTTTGGGCATTACATTATACCCTCAAATAAATTTTGTCCTCACAATTTAATCTTGATCTCAATAATCAAGCATTTGACATTTGAAAATTTCTTTATTGGAAACTCATTTTGTAAAATGGTTGAATAAAACTTCCTATTGATAAGAGAGAAATGGAAGGACGAATTTTGTCTAGAATAACACATTACTGGGTTTTTTCAAGAAGAAAAAAAATGGTGGGAAGTGAAGATATAGAAATTGAAGAAAATATCAAATAATTATGGAGAATGATTGAGAAAATTTATTATAATAAAGTGAATTACCAAAAAAAATTAATGACCATAAATCCATAAATCTACAATGAGTTAAAATACCATTTTATTTATTAGAAATTAAGGTACTAGGATAACATTTTTGTTTTAAGATATTTTTTTAAGTGTTGAGGAATTTCTTTACCATCTAAACTGAGAATATAATAGAATATACTTACTTGATATATTTCTATTTCATACGCACAATTTCATCTTTTGATTATGCTTCGATCAATTCTCACTTCATTTCTTACTCTAATAAATGAATATACAAAAATGAATTTTTATGCATGAAGCGCTAAAATTAACTCTTAATGGATCATAAAAAGAATGAAAATTAATTCCTCCTATCTCTAGATATCTTATAAGGCCAAAATTGTTATCACAAGTTATCCAATAATACATTAATTTCTAAAACCTCAACAATAACCCCAAAGTTCAACCTAATTCATTTCATAAATATTACCTTTAAGACTCTTCCAAAATATATCGATCCAAATTCAAATTCCAAAAATGTAGAAGTAATGTCACTAAATTTTCAAAATAAACTTAACATTAGATTCCCCAAACAACATAATGTATTTCTTAATGTCACTTTTCTTAGTCATCGGTATCATTCAACGTATATCTTCAAATCCTTATAGAAAAACTTCTATACTAAAATCCTTATCGCTACTAGAAATCCTACCTATATTAATGTATATATACCAATGGTTTATACAAACTATTGGTATAGGTCCCATTTCCTGATGGTTTTTTCAAAACCATTGGGAAAGGGTAGTTTGACACCACTTTTCCCAACGGTTTTCTCAAATAGTTGGGAGAGGGTCCAATTTTCCCAACAGTTTTCCTAAAACCATTTGAAAGGGTACTTTGAGACCGCTTTTCCCAATGGTTTGCCTAAACCGTTGGGAAAGGGTCCACTTTTCCCAAAGGTTTTGGAAAAGTAATTTGTGACCAGTTTTCCCAACGGTTTGCCCAAACTGTTGGGAAAGGGTCCACTTTTCCCAAAGGTTTTTCCAAAACCGTTGGGAAAGGGTACTTTGACACCACTTTTCCTAACGGTTTGCCCAAACCGTTGGGAAATGGTCCAATTTTCCCAATGGTTTCAACGGTTTTCCCAAACCATTGGGAAAGGGTACTTTGAGACCACTTTTCCTAATAGTTTGGGAAAACTGTTGGGAAAGGGTGGGTACTTATCCCAACATTTCTCAAAACCATTGGGAAAGGTCTATCCCAATAGTTTTGAGAACCATTGGGATAGGTACACTTATTTTTTATGAATTCTTCTATTGAATATATACAGAAATTAAATTCCAATGCATGTGGTATTTTCTCACAACCCTTTTTATAAAAGTGGTAACATCTCCTTGTCTCCATATATCTTACTTCAGATTGTCAAGTGATAGTAGACTTCCCTTTATAACTAACTAATTCCCTATATATTCTTCCATCACAGTAAGAACCTAGACAACTGATGGTCTTCATTCAACACTCATTCACTAAAATAGCTTCAACACCTGCGAACCAGTGAACTTCTCCTACCTTGATCACCATTCAGTAGCTTCATCTTCAACAAACTGGGTCTCAATTTAACTGAAGCTCTTCACTCAACCTTGACTACTACTACTTCACATGCAATCAAGATCCAGACCACATTGATTAAATCTCCTCCACCTATATACACCTGACAATAGCAATAGTCTCAACAGTCTCAACATGCTCGGGTTCATTAGCTTCTGATTCCGACCCATATTCACTTCAATGCTGCTACTCGAACTAATAACATAAATCCTACCACAAACTCCTCATTAAATTGACTAAACTTCATTGGATAATTTATTCTAGCACTGAGAATGCACTTTTTGGAAGTCATAGTGATCAAAAATGATGAGGTCCCCTTCATCTTTAAAGTTAGGCCCTGCGTAAATACATTTCAAGCAGCAAAAAAATCCAAGTGTAGCACAGTTCATTGGTTGGGCTTGAGCGTCGTGTGATTACTTCAACCACTATTTTTTTTCTTACTGATTGACCTATATCCAAGATTTCAACAGTCTTGTTGTTGAAATAGTGGGTTCTCTAGACCCAACTATGTAGTACTTTTGATTACTAGATCATGTATATAGTTAGTTATGCATGATGTCATCTTACCATTATAGTGTAGACTTTTCTGCATCCACTATTATAATGGTAATGTCCAAAGATTAATTCTCACATTGAGTGGTTATAGAAGATCCCAAGCTATAATGAGAACCACTAGATAGTATGACATTAATCATAAATATATGTTCTATAGTCTAGATACATATTACTAACTGGACACATTGGACATTTGACTATCAGGTTCTGGGGGATCATAAGCATTTGTTGGAAACAGAGAATGCGTCTATGTAATTCAATGAATGCTTCCATACATGATCCTGGAGCATAGCTCGTTCCTCAAGATTTGATTTGACTATTCGTGGAGCCCGAATGAAGTTACGGATCAGAAGTTATGGCTGTTTGAAGTCAGGCTATTGGAAATGTCCATCCAAAATGATTTTGGGGCAAAGTATGGATTTATGCTCAAGAATTGAAATATTTCATGAAAGAATGGATATTTTGCGTGCAAGAATGTAATCTCGCGTGCAACAGTAAAATATTTCACGAAACATGTCGCGCAAACCTTTTACGCGTCCAATGAGATGTCATCTTCCGCCCAGGCCACCCGAAAAACATCTAAGGAAGGTGTGTGTAAGTTTTGAGAGGTGCGCGCAAGATTATCATCTGCGTGCAACATTATTTTGCACCCAATGTGATTTCAAATGCCCCTTTGTGCGCGTACCCACCATAGGGTCTGCGTAATATCACTTCCACGCCTAGAATATTATGTGCAAGCGCTCCTGGGTTCGCCTATAAATACAAGTGCATCCCCCACCCCTCGGGGGAGGTCTCTAGAGGATGGATTTCACTCTACTATGCGTAAGACTGCCTCTTCCACGCCCACGCAGAAGAATATAACCCTCCATGTGAGATCTTTCATAATAGGTCCCATATGGGTCCGCTTTCTCACGGTCCCATAGTGGTTTGATCCTCACCTGACATATTTTCTGCCTAAGTCATGTGCGCGCAAGATTCCATGCTTGCGTGAAAAACTTCCAATCTTGCATGCAAGACTTCAATCTTGCACGCAAGACTTCAATCTTGCACGCAAGACTTCAATATTGCATGCAACAATACCAAGGTTATGAATCTTACATGCACCTATGCAGCAAAGTCCAATCTTGCATGCACTCCATCCTTTGCGTAGGCCATCTTACACGCAACAGTGCCCAGGCTAGTGCCTGTTGGTCCGTACTGTGGGGGATACTGTCTAGTACCTTCGCTACTGTCACTAACCCCCATGGAAAATATAGAGTCACACCGTGAACTTTTCAGGCCGGGACGTCAAAAATTTCCATTACGCCCTTATGCGTAACCGCCTTCCACCTATGGGATAATATGATTTGAGATACTCCTTCGCACACCATGAAACGCCTTGAGTCAGCATATTTATCTTGGTCCATTTCCCATGTCTTGAGTTGAGATTCTCCTCATCAATCCCCCTGAGTACCTTGAGTTGAACCATTTCTCAAGTAACTCATCCACACCCCATCACCTGACTTTTATACCAGATTGAACCAGAAAGGGCCGCCCTTTCATAATTCCCAACACCAACCATTTCTAGGTGCCTTATGCCTAACAGTCCTCTCTACATGATTATTAATTGTAGCATTCCCTATATGACAAGTATAGGATGCCTCTTTCCCTATACAATATATGCCTTATGCGCCAAGCATAAGATGCCAACAGTCCTCTCTACATGACTATGAAATGTAGTACACCTTATTTTCCAAATATAGGATGCCTCTTATTCTAAACAATAGATTCCTTATGTGCCAAGCATAAGATGCCAACAGTCCTCTCTACATGACTATAAACTGTAGCATTCCCTATATGAAAAGTATAGGATGCCTCTTGTTCCAAACAAGATATTCCTTATGTGCCCAGCATAAGGTGCCAACAGTACTCTCTACATGACTATAAACAGTAGCATTCCCTATATGACAAGTATAGGATGCCTTTTTCCCCATACAAAAGATGCCTTCTGCGCTAGGAATAAGATGCCAACAGTCCTCTCTACATGACTATAAACCATAGTAAACCCTATGTTCCAAACATAGGATGCCTCTTGTTCCAAATAAGAGATTCATTATACACCAAGCATAAGATGCCAACAGTCCTCTCTAAATGACTATAAACTGTAGCATTCCCTATATGACAAGTATAGGATGCCTATTGTTCTAAACAAGATATTCCTTATGCTCCAAGCATAAGATGCCAATAGTTCTCTCTATATGACTTTAAACTGTATCATTCTCTATATGAAAAGTATAGGATGCCTCTTTTCCCATACAAGAGATGCCTTATGCGCCAAGCATAAGATTCCAACAGTCCTCTCTACATGACTTTAAACTGTATCATTCTCTATCATTAAATAATAGGATGCATATTATTCAAAATAATAGATGCCTTATGTGACAAGCATAAGATGCCTCATGCCATGATTATAGTGGCATAATTTCAAGAGCGTTGGAATCCGTTAAAATATTCCATCACTCCACCTCATGCTTTGTGTGTCCTTCTTTCGGATCTTAGTCCTCTTTTATATCTGAAGGTACACCCTAACAGTCTGATCTCATGCCGCATCAACTCACCTACCATCTTGGGCCAACACCCCAGAAGACTTTGGACAACACTTAGATTCAGGTCTTGTGTTTCAAACACGGTCAACAGTCGACCCTCGTTTGTTTGTTCCCATTTCAGGTTAACACGATATGGATGTTGTGTTTTGAACATGGTCAACAGTTATCCTCCATCGCCACGCCACCCTCATTGCATTCCGAATGTTGGGCATGTGATTCACACTTTTTATCTCGCTTTGTTAATAGTGATTCCAATGCCCTTGGCATTATCCCGCTTGTGCACCAACGCGTAAGTGTAGACCTCAATTATGTGCCTCAACCCACCAGCTAGTTGAGATTCCCTCATGACCAGACATGAGGAAGACACTCGAGCAGCTTCCTTGTGTAAGCTTCATTCACCATTGTCACTCCATAGTGCCACCTGGGCAGCTACCTTTCATAAGCCTCATTCACCATTTCAGCTCCATAGAGGCACCCAGGTAGCTTCCTTGTGTAATCCCCATTCACCATTACTGCTCCATAGTGGCACCCGAGTAGGTTCCTTGTGTAAAACCCATTAACTATTGTCGCTCCATAGCAGCACCCGGTCAGCTTCCTTGAGTAAGCCCTATTCACCATTTCTGCTCCATAGCGGCACTCAGGCAGCTTCCTTGCATAAGCCACATTCACTATTGTCGCTCCATAGTGTCACCTGGGTAGTTTCCTTGTATAATCCCCATCCACCATTTCTGCTCCATAGCAGCACTCAGGAAGCTTCCTTGTGTAAGCCTCATTCACCATTGTTGCTCCCTAGCAGCACCTGGGCAACTTCCTTGCATAAGCCCCATTCACCATTACCACTTCATAGCGGCACCCGGTAAGCTTCTTTATGTAAGCCCCCATTCACCATTATCACTCCATAGAGGCACCCGGACATCTTCCTTGCGTAAGCCCCATTCGCCATCTCCGCTCCATAATGGCACTCTGGCAGCTTCCTTACGTAAGCCCCATCCACTATTGTCACTCCATAGCGGCACCCAGGTATCTTCCTTGCGTAAGCCCCATTCACCATTGTTTCTCCATAGAGGCACCCGAGCAGCTTCCTTCTATAATACCCATTCACCACCTTCATGGATGCACCTTTGCACCGTGATCATTAGGTCCTTTCTACCTCTTATTTCTCACACCGATCACGACTCACGTAGACTTAGAGTAAGCATCGACCATGACATCCTCTCTGGGAAGCCTAGAGTGTAAGCCCCAAACACCATCCCGAACTATGGGGACTTTGATCCTTGCTAAGGAAAGGTACGTAGGAAGCCTCCCAGAGGTTCAATCCCAACAACCATTGGTCTCGACTCCCTTCACGTTGGTACAACACACCGTCTAAACTATGTTTACATTGATCATTTCCAAGGCAATGTACGTAGGAATCCTTCCTGAGGTTCAATCCCACCATCCATTGGTCCCGAACAACTTCATGTCAGTTCACCAACCCATTCTTAACTACTTGAACTTTGATCCTTGCCAAGGCAAGGTACGTAGGAAGCCTCCCTAAGGTTCAATCCCACCATCCATTAGTCCCGACCACCTTCATGTCGGTTCACCAACCCCTTCTGAACTACATGGACTTTGATCTTTTCCAAGGAAAGCTACATAGAAAGCCTCCCTGAGGTTCAAGACTAACATCTATTGGTTCTAACCCTTTTCACATCGATTCCCACCATTCTTAACTACGTGTACTTTGATCCTTTCTAAGGCAAGGTACGTAGGAAGTCTCCCTAAGGTTCAAGCCCAACAACCATTGGTCCCAACCCCCTTCACGTCAGCTCACCAACACCATCCTAAACTACATGTACTTTGATCCTTGTCTCCTAGGCACAGTACGTAGGAAGCCTCCCTGAGGTTCAATACCAACACCCATCAGTCCCGACCACTTCATGTCAGTCCACTCTCATCCTACACGACATTAAACTGTATTCCCCATTTTCATCATGTATGATACTAAATTGTACTTGTTTGAACTACATGGGCTTTGATACATGTCTTCTAGATAGAGTACGTAGGAAGACTCCCTGAGGTTCAGCCCCATTCAGCGGTAATCCGTTTTCAACCCTATTCAGCAGTAATATGTTGTCAACCTCATTAGATGATAAAATGTTTAATTCCACAATCGATGGTAAGTCATCGTCAGATGAACTACGTGAACTTTGATTCCCTAGCACAGGGATATGTAAGAAGCCTCCCTGAGGTTCAATCCCATCACTCATATCTCATCCTGATATGTCCCTCAATCCCACATGTTTCAGGAAGATCATGCGCCAACCTGGAGGTTCTATTTACTCTAGATCCCATCCATGCTTCTATTCTCACGGGTTGCCTCCTCAGGTGTCTCATCGTCCCACCGAACTACACGGACTTTGATTCCCTGCCACAGGGATACATAGAAAGTATCTTCAAGGCTAAATCCAAACATCACTGTTGTCCTCATGTCGGTTCCATCTCATTCCCCCTTCACTTCATTCAACTCTCCATCAACCATCCTGATTCTCACCTAGGTCACCCTATCCCGGTGAGATCATGAGATGCACCATTGTCGCTCCATAGTGGAACCTGGGAAGCTAACCATGCATAATCCCCACAACATCCATAACCATCCTCCCAAGAGTATCCCTCTTGTGATGGGCCACTTTCCATGCATAATCCCTAGCATATATCTGGGTAGTTTTCCTTTGTGAACACCCTGATTCATCACCCCTTTGAACTGTCTGGGTTTTGATCCATGTCATCTATACAGGGTATGTAGGAAACCTCCATGAGGTTCAATCCCATCCAATGGTAAACCTTGGTGTTCCCCCATTCTGGGGTGCACACTCCCTAATCCACCCTCAGTGGTGTCTCGATCTACCTTCACAATGTGACATCTTCCCTTTATGGTACACACCATCATGGGTCTGCTCTTATTGAGCGTCATGATCCATCCACCTGATAAACACTCTTGCCGCTCCCTCTTAGGTATGTACCAATATTATCCATCTATATGGGATGTTCTGATCACTCTCATACCATCTCCGCAAGATGTTAGACTTGTGGCCTACCTCATGTTAAA
Source organism: Viscum album (assembly GCA_963277665.1). Lineage (NCBI taxonomy): Eukaryota > Viridiplantae > Streptophyta > Magnoliopsida > Santalales > Viscaceae > Viscum > Viscum album. Next base: position 555,437,752 of record OY728142.1, read on the forward strand.
CATGAGATGCCGGAGGAAAACCTCGAAAGATACTCTTTTGGCGTAACCCTCTCTGGAAGATGTTAACCTCACGACATACCCCATTCTATGCATGGGAATCTGAGGAAAACCTCAGAGACATTCCTTCGGTATAAGATACCCCATGACTAATGTTGGATTCCTTGGGTTTTTCACCCTTGAGATCCCCTCTTATGAGGAAGAATACAGGTTCCCCAATGTCCACGCATCTAGATATGCCCCGACATGCCTGATGTTATCGCCTACTCTGACCAAAGATTGCTACCATGTCAAGACCCCATGGAATGTCCTAATGGAAGCACTGTAATTAACCGACGTCCACAATGATATGGCACTGAGAATGAGATTCACAAACAACATCTTAATATATAAGGGAGACCCAGACTAGATGAAAAGTTCCGAGGAGGAATCCACAGAAAGAGGAACCGACATCTCATAATCCTATTTTGATCAAAGAGAAAGCATCCCTGAATAAGCAACGGATGTCGCCTGCCTTTGGAAAGTGGGAATACGGGGCAACAGTCAACGCGTCATCGTCATCCTCAAACAGACGGATGCGCATGCCCTAGTGAAAGCATCAGAAATAACATTGAGACTTCTTCTCATGAAGTTCACACTTGGTGATCCCTAGTAGTGGGATCATGAGGACATACCCTCCAATAGGAACACCATATGTTTTGAGTTTTATTGGTCATTCCTATCTACATACATGTTTATTGGTCTCCTGAATTGATACCATTACCAATGTGTGTCATTTGATTTAGTACTTTGATTCAAGGCGAAAATCATGGTATTGAAATCTTGGCGAGGTAGCTTATGTTGGGTGTGTCCTTGGTGGTATGACTTTGGTTGAATGATCAAGAAATTATTTTTGGCTTCCAAGTTCTGGAAGTTGTATATCTCAGGCCCGGTTGATCAGGATGGTGATACCTTCATAAGTCTTTGTCCAAAGCAGTACAAAGGTAAAACCATCTGGATAGATCAAAAAATAATAAACAAAGAAAAGGGTGATGAAACAAGTGTGTGTCCTTCTTTATGAGATATTTAATGACAAAGATATTATAGTACACAATCAGTGTTCGTAGGTTGGTTGTCGCTGATATGAATATCATTATCTCTTTAGGGGCCATGATGGGTTTTTAGACTCTCCTCTTGGTCTTTGGATTTTATTCACTCCTATCGAGATAATGGCCTAGAGGGTCACACATAATAGCGTATTCAAGAATCCACCCTATTCGGTCGAATAGGTATATGGACATAGTGGGCCCCACCATGGGGTCCAAGTGTTGTACAGGTATTCAATCACTAAAAGAATTAAATAAATTCATTAATATTCAAGCTATTAATATTTGAGATTGGATTTATTTAATGTATTTAAAAGTTTAGTAAATACGAGAAAATATTAATCGAACGAATATTATTTTAATATTCAAGGTTCGTTTAATATTAATCAGGACAGCGAGTTGAGTTGAATTGATCAGGTTTTATTATTTAACATATTTTATATATATTACAAGTATGTGATAAAATAATAAATAATATTGATGTAGTTTAGTTCGCTGAAATTATATATTTAGTGGATGTTGAAATAAATGGGGGTCGAGGAACCCTACTGGGTATTTATCAACTCCACTAGAAATATAGAAGGAGGCTCTCTTTCATGGTTGGATAATCAATATTCATTCATTCCATGGAATAAAATCCATAGCATTTCTCTCCTCTCACTCTCTAGAGATAGAATCTCTCGATCCAAAAATTTTGGATCAAGATCTCCCTCAAGCATCGAAGGCATCTTGATGCGGTGATCTTCAGGATTTCGAAAGCATCATTGGATCTCCATTCTAGCACCCGGAATTTGACGATCGACGCTCCCGTAGGTTTTTGAAGTGCATGTGGATGATCTAGATGGTTCCTGCTTTGGATCATTCGAGCAATGATCACCATCGACAAGTTGCAGTTGATCGCGGCTTCAGATTTGAAATGGGTACGTTTTCAATTTTTATTTTGTGCTCCTTATAATTTACGCAAAATCCTCAAACCTCTATGGGGCTTGGATTGTTGATGATGACAAGTTTCTTCGTCTAACAGACAAAAATTTTTAAATCCCTATCCCACCGGCTTCCACTGCAGGCCCCAGAACCTTTCAGTGGTGTCAGAGCGATCGTAAAAAATTTCTGAGCCAAATAAAATTAATTTTCATAAAATTAAGTAAAGGTTTCAAATATGGTCCCAACGGTTCAAACTGCATGACAATCCAATGTCGAATGACCAAATTATGGTCAGTTTATTTTTTGGATTGGATCGAATATGTGGTTTGATCTCAGGTTCTATATTTTTATTTCATCCAGTAGAACCGATCAAGTTTTGATCGGTTTAAGGGATATAATTAAAATTGTGCAAATTATAATTTTTACAATAATTTTGTTATTTTAATAATTATTATTTTATTAATAAAATAATGTAATAATACTAAATTATTATTTTATTATAATAATTATATTATTATTTAATTTTAAAGGCTAAAATTTAGCATTTAGAATATATGGGGAGACCTTGACTCAATTAACAAAAAAAGAGGAAGAAGACTTCAAAAGGGAGGGAGAAAGACTTAAAAAATAATAATAATTAAAAAAAGAGGCTTAACCTTTAAAAGAAGAAGAGGAAGACCTAAAAAAGGGGGAACAAGTGGGGGTGGGCTGGTGCATGGAGAAAGCAAAAGAAAAAAAACTTTGCAGGGGGTTCACGCAGACCTCCTCTTCTTCCACGGCACAAACCTAGAGGCGTTGTGGGCCACCTCTGCACGAGGCCTCCTCTCCCAAGGTTTCCACCCAACGTACCACGACTGGAACTGCGCAGCCGCACTCCTCGGGATGCCAAGATCCAGCAGGCCGCCACCTGCTCCCACTGAAGGAACGTTGTGCACCAAGCCCGATCGTCACTGCCCTCCACACTGTCACCCCTCCCAGCAACTCACCTTCTGTCCTGCAACCAGGTCCCCATCGAGCTCGCGACACGCCGCCCTCGGCCCTCCCTGTGGCATCCCGCTCCTCGCACAGGACTAGGAAGTCACCCGCTGCCTTATACCAGGTCTCCCAGCCTGTACCTCGCGCTCCTCCTAGCCATCGACTCCCATGTAGGCTTCACCCGAATGTCGTTGGACCGCTTGGCCTTCCCCTATTCGATCTACCGGCAAGCTGCATGCTAGCGCACCCTCCCCGCTTGCGACAGAAAGCAAACCAGAATGCCGCCTAGCCTCAACAGGTCATCGTTGGCCGCTCCCCTCAAAGCGCACCTCCCATCTGGAAGAGGCTATTGCCCTCTTCACACGTCACAGAAGGAGAGTAGCAGTAGGCATCTGTAGCCCTCAGCCCGCACTTGGCCCGCCGCCACCATCGCTTCCGGTCACCGACCTCCTCACACGCCGCGACCAATGCCAAAGAAGGGTGCCCCCCCCCACCTTCTGTTGTCTGTCACCAAAACAAGAATTTGGCCTCCACCTCCCGGGTTTCCCAAGCAGTCAGCTGCTGACCACCCCTCTTGTCGGACTGGGCCACACCAGACAGACCCGACCGGAACCGCGGCCCTGTCGGATTCCGTCTAAATCAGGAGGTACACCATTATTTTGTCTGAAAGATTTTTATGCATAGCAAATTTGGCCCTGAAGTAGTCCAGGCGGACCTTCCCAACTCGGAATGGGTTTGGGTGGATTGGTCTGACTCAGTTTGGCACTGCACGGCCTGGCATGGCCCTGTGCGGGTTTGGCCTGACCCGCATAGGCCATGCAATGGTATTTTGGAGACCGACCAATTTAAATTAATCAAAAAAATAATTAATTTAATTAATTTAATTTTAGTATCTAAATTAAATTAATTAGAATTAATTTTGGTTAATTATTTTAATACTCGAGGATATAAATTGATTTAATTTTTAAATTAAATTAAATTAATTAAATAATTTAATTTTGGCATGAAAATTAAATTAATTAGCGGACCGATAATTAATTAAATTATTTGAATTTATTAAATTCATTTAATTTAATTTAGATAACCCTCATACTTATTTAATGTATTTTGATTTTATCATGCATTATTTACCCGCCTGCTGGTCTTGAACACCAACCTTTGTATGTCTACATTTAATTATTATTTAATTATTTATTTAATTATTTATTTAATTATTTATTTATTTAATTATTTATTTAATTATTTATTTAATTATTTATTTAATTATTTATTTAATTATTTATTTAATTGTGTGTGATGATTGTAATTAATTAAATAGACGGTATGCGCATTGTCTTTCTTTTTTAGTTAAAATATATAAGGACCTGTGTGTCCAATTCATCTGGTGTACATTTTTATCCTTGGTCCCCTTCGCCTGCATGCGAGTAATTTTTTACTTCGGATAAAGACGACGAACAATGTGGACCTCGCCATGATAAGGCAATGTTCGATGTCCAAGACGATTTAATCCAACATGTGGATCCTTCCAAGATGAGGCGGTACTCCAAGACGTGACATAAACCCCGCCAAGGCAAGGTGACACTCCAGAAGAGAAGTGAACATACAAGACAGGGGAAAGCTACATTATGAGTCAAGCTTCGACTCAGGTATAATGCCCTTAGGTCATTTAGATGCTCAAGACCAGTTGGGTAATAGTTTACCTTTATAAATTTATTTATTATTTTATGCATTTTAGAACAGCGGGAAAATATATAAAATAATAAATAATAAAATGCATAAAGAAGCAGCGTATGTTTTTCTATTAAAGTTCAGTTATGAGTGCGACAACGTAGATGAACAAGTTTAATAGAAATGGATTACATTCGTCGAGAGAAAAACACAAAACCCTCAAAGTAATATTAAGTCATTACGGCCTTCAATCATTCAAATTTGAACAAAACCGGGTGTTTGGGGTGCCTGTCATGTCATAGTTGAGGGTGCCTCTTACTACTGGGGAGTTCTTATTAAGATGGTGGGTTGAATTAACTAAAATTTCAGGAAATAAATAGTCATAGCTAGCTTGTTGTAATTTTAGAGGTAAGCATTGAGGAAATCAAGAAATGATTTTTGAAGCTGGGACTTCACTCAACAGATCAAAGAACTGCGAGTTAATGTGGTTGGTCAGCCAAGAGCCTTCCTTGGACCCTCCAAGTAGTGGCATAGTCATAGCTTGTAGAATATGAGGGAGGTTTGAGGATCCTTTCCACTAGAATACTCAAGAGTATTCAAAATCTTGTATAGAGGGTTCCTAGAATTTGAAAAATTAGTAGGAGATATTTAATGATTAAATTAATCGGTAATGTCACATTGGGTAATCAACATTAAAAGTACAATCTGCAAAAGTTTATTTTATAGAAAAATGGAAATTAATACCACAATAAAAGTGCGATAAATATTAGACAAAGTTAATGTCTAAACTAAGCACGGATTTCCAAAGTGTAGTATAGGTGCTCGCGCACGTTACTATTATATCGGAAATTCAAAGTGCTTATGTACCAACCTGTTAAGCCACCTCAGGAAGTGAGGGTGTAAAATTGCTTACAGGAGACTCATGAATTAAGCATATGATGGATCTTTCATAATGCTATCATTAAATTCTGATGTTAGTTTCAGTTGTTGCATCATGACATGGATGATGTTACATGTAGTCTCATCTCTAAGAAGTTTCCAAGGAAAAAGCTAAGCAATATTTGAAAGTGATGATTGCACTCGCTTTGTGTAAAGTGAAAGACATTTCACAATCTTTCATTCCATCCCATTCTTATACCATTTACACCCAATTACTCTAGTTTCGTTTAAGGATACAAATGAATGGTATAGATTAAGCGCTTCATTACCTTTAAGGTAACATTTTCAAAGTAATAAGAATATTAAAAGAAAGTACTATCTTTTGTTATTATGGAAAATGAATTGAATGAAAAGGTGAAAAGGACTATGGAAAGTTACACCAAAGGCATTTTCATGATGTCCTTCAAAGAAAAGAGGTTGGTTATTTAACATAAGGTTATTTTCATCACATATTGAAATATATTTATGGAAGTTAAAAACGCAATTAAATGAAATACAAGAAGCAAGTACCCGCTTCTCGTTCAGGTATATTCATCAATATAAATTAATGTTTATAACATAATTCTTGGGTATTGAGTACAATAAGTCAATAACATATGTTTATTTAAATACAGTAACAAAGTAAGTATAAGAAAATTATAATAAGTGTATTCTCTAAACAGCTGAGAAAGGGTGATTCCTAAGTTAGTGGTGAGAAACACATAACTTCTATTTTCTAACTGATTGATTCAAATTGAACAAGTTATTGAGTATAACCAAAAAAATTATCTCATTTTTCCATTTGGTCATAATGAGACATTATTCCAAGTTTTGTAATGAATGTTGTTTGTGGTAACATACTCAACAAATAGTTCAGACATACTTGAATCAAAGGAAATACATGATAAATATAAATGTAAGACCAACCCAATTGTGGAAATATGATTCTTTGCCAAGTAAAACTAAAATTGGATGTCAATAAAATACCCAGTATGGTATTTAGGATTAGCAGAGCTAAACACCTTTAGTATTATTGACATCCTTAGTTTAGACAAAGAAACCTTTAGAAATAAAGGTATGCCACAAAGCTTCTGAGGTTAGTTCAACAAGAGATTGTGAACTATTCCAAAGAAAGATAGAGGTAAATATACATCATAAGATTCCTTTAAGTCATTAAGGAATGTAATAGTGAATTATATGCATGGTTAAGAGATTTGAGTTTCTTCAGATAGGCATGCCGAAGAATATCTTAACCAAGAAATCATCGATCATGATAATGTAGCATGGAGAAATTCCTAAACGCATGTTAACTTATCTACATCACCGTATTGATGTTCATAAGTGGAATCAATGATACAGTCTTACATGTTTACATTGATCAACAAAATGTAGCGTGGAGAAATTCCTAAATGCACATTTTATACATCAAAGTTATGATGTATAGAGTATCAATCTTGCAAGTTTCAGAAACTTCCATTATATTTCAAAGATGTGATTAGAAAATAACAGTGTAAACCCATAACCAATATGCCAACTAAAATGACAAATGGATATCATATGAGTCATATTATAATGAAAATCCATTATTTCATGAGACATGTATTAGGATGCAAGGCGTTTGTTAAGAACAAACAAACAAACTTGAATCAAGATAAACGTATGGTGCATCTAAGTAAATATCCTAACAGTTTATTAGGATATTACATAAATCTCTAAGATAGAAAAGATGTAGTCAAGTATTAGACTACATTTCTATATAAGGGTGCACATCTCTATTATAGATAGTGGGAGCTGAATTGACTTGAACTTAGTCAATGTTCGAGATGCACAAATGGTTGGAATAAGAACAAGTTTCACAAGTACATGTGGAATAGGCATGTTCTAGTGACACATACTACGTAGGAAGAATGAAACCATGGTGATGGTTTTGTATTCACTGAGGCCGGTGATACATTATTCATTAAGAATAATAAATCCTACAAGTAAGCAGTATATGAAAATAAGCTAAGATTGACAAGATCAATTAAAATTCAATAATGGATTCCATGTATCAAATTGAAAAGGGGCTTATAAATTGAATACTTCGGTGGATATTCAAATGAAATGATACATGGATGGTACATGCCTAGTACCAATAAGGATCGATTGGTTATACTAAGTTGGTATGCCTAAATCTATTTGAATTTTACTTCTCATAGATAAATTTTAAGATCATTCTATTGTTCATTGCATGTCGAGATCATCTTTCATGGAAGGTGTCTATTCGACGCAACCAGAAAGGGATGATGACACCACCAAATTCCAATTAAGGTTTCAAGTTTCTGAAATCCAGTTCAGGATTAAAGTAAGCAACAAGATCTTAAAGCATTCATTTCGATTGAATCTTTGCCTTGTGTCTACCAAAGGTTAGTGGGACCACCAACGTTTTCAAAGAAATATGTTTGGAAACATATGAAAAACAGGTCTTGGTCTTACAGTTAGTTAAGACTAGAATAAAAATAATTCTCTAGTGATTGACTTAAAATAGCAACCTGGTTTCTAGGGAATAGGATCTTCTGAGGTATATCCATAGGTTGCATGTTCCTAGTCAATCGTACATATAGTGATATTGTATTGAAAAATACAAGTTGGAACAATTCAAGTTCATAATTGTTGCTAATGTCACATGGCTTAATATCTCTAGGTTGACAAGTTTGGAACATGGGAATAGATTAATTTTGTAAATTGAGTTCCATACGCTTCGGTGATGGATCAATCATATATGCCATAATATGTAGAATAATTTATATTTCTAGGATATACTTTAGATTAGGAAAATATCAATTATATTAAGGAGCACTACAAGTGAATCACTCAGAACTATCATCTTATACTTTGACAGGTACAAATGATATGTGCCTGGAATATGGATAAGAAGGTATACAAGTTTTTGTGGGACACAAACTAGTAATCCTTAGATCAATTTTATCAAGTATCACAGTTAGGCTAAGGTGATGAGTGAGTCAAGCTCATAAAATCCAGTGGTAGCTATATCTACAAATACCGAGTACGTCGCAGCTTCTAAGGTAACAAAGAAGCAGTTATCAATTGCAATGATTTGTTCTAGTTCTTGGATTTGCAATTAGTGAGAAATGTGTTATCATAAAGAAAATTATGATATTCTTACTAGCCAATTTTTCAAGTTATGGCAATGGAAAAAAAGTGATATACTCAGGGATACCTTATCTTGAGAAGTTTTTCTCAAGGAGATGAGGTCACATACAGTAGATATGCCACGCATCAAAAATGTGGTAGGCCCAGCAGTTAAATCCATTACTCAACAAAGCATGATTTTATCATGTGAGTAGCTAACAAGTTTGGTTAGAAATATGGCTCAAGTGCAAGTGGGAGTGTTGAAATAGTGGGTGCCCTAGACCTAACTATGTAGTACTTTTGATTACTAGATAATGTGAACAGTTAATTATGCATGATGTCATCTTACCATTATAGTGTAGAATTTTCTGTGTCCACTATTATAATGGTAATGTCCAAAGATTAATTGTCGTATCGAGAGGTTATAGAAGATCCAAAGCTGTAATGAGAACCTTGAGATACTATGACATTAATCTTAAATATATGTTCTATAGTCTAGATACATCTTACTGACTGGACATAATGGGTGTTTAAATATCAGGTGATGGGGTCTCATAAGCATTGATACTTATTCTCATGAAGTTCGCACTTGGTGATCACTAGTAATGGGATCATGAGGACAGACCTGCCAATACGAACACCACATGTTTTGAGTGTCCTTGGTCGTTCCTATCTACAGATGTGTGTATTAGTCTCCTGACTTGAGACCATTACCAATGTGTGTCATTTGATTGCGTAATTTGATGCAAGGCGAAAACCATGGTATTGAAATCGTGGATAGGTAGCTTGTGTTGGGTGTGTCGTTGGTGGTATGACTTTTTTTGAATAATCAAGAAATCATTTGTCGCTTCCAAGTTCAGGTTGTTGTATATCTCAGGTTTGGTTGATCACGATGGTGTTGCATTCATAAGTCTTTGGCCAAAGCAGTACAAAGGTAAATCCATTTGGATAGATCATCAAATATTAAATCAAGAAAAGGGAGATGACACAAGTGTGCGTCCTGCTTTATGAGATATTTAATGACAAAGAGATTATAGTACATAATCAGTGTTCATAGGTTGGTTGTCGTTGCTATGAAAATCCTTATCTCTTTAGGTGCCATGATGGGTTGCTAGACTCCGCTCTTGGTCTATGGATTTTATTCACTACTATCAAGATAAGGACTTAGAGGGTCACACACAATAGCGTATTCAAGAATCCACCATATTCAATCAAATAGGTATATGGACATAGTGGGCCCCACCACGGGGTCCAAGTGTTGTCCAAGTTTTCGATCACTAAAAAAATTTAAATAAATTCATTAATATTCAAGTTATGAATATTTGAGATTGAATTTATTTAATGTATTTAAAATTTTAGTAAATATGAGAAAATATTAATTAAACGAATATTATTTTAAAATTCAAGATTTGTTTAATATTAAGTGGGACAGCGAGTCAAGTTGAATGGATCGGGTTTTATCACGTGACATATTTTATATATATTAAAAGTATGTGATAAAATAATAAATAATATTGACACAATTTAGTTCGTCAAAATTATTTATTTAGTGGGCGTTAAAATAAACGGGGGCCAGGGAACCCTACTAAGTATTTATCAACTCCACTATAAATATAGGAGGAGGCTCTATTTTATGGTTGGCTAATAACTATTATTTCATTACATGGAATGAAATCCAGAGCATCTCTATACTCCCACTCTCTAGAGTAAGAATCACTCAATCCAACAAGTTTGGATCAAGATCTCCCACAAGCATCGAAGGCATCTCAATGCGGTGATCATCGGCACATCGAAACCATCATTGAATCTCCATGATAGCACCCATAATTTGACAATCAATTCTCCCATGGTTTTTGAAGTGTGTGTGGACAATCTAGGGGGATCCTTCTTTGGATCCTTTGAGCAATGATCTCCATATACGAGTTGTATTCGACCGCAGCTTCAGATTTGAAATGGGTAAATTTTCAATTTTTATTTTGTGCTCCTAATAATTTACGCGAGATCCTCAGACCTTTATGGGGATCGGATCATTGATGATGACCAGTTTCATCATCCTGTTGATGAAAATTTTAAAATCCTTGACCCACCGGCTTCCGTTGTGGGCCCGGGAACCTTTCACTTCTTCGTATGATTATACTTGGTTGATTCTTCAAGATGGGTCTTCTCCTTTGCAAAAAAAAATTCCAGATCTTGGGTCACCCTCATCAATGGTGAACAATCTTCTACAATCAGAATTGATCACATTCCACTTGTCATTGTTCTTTAGATTCTGAATCCCTATTTTGGATCTTAATAGTTAACCAACGATGAGAATGCTCAAGCCCTGGTTTGGTTGGACTTTTTCGTAGTAAAATAACTTAGGTTGATCTCATTCGATAGATGGAGTTAACTACATGTATTTCAAAGTAAAGTAACTCTACTTCGACTACCTGGGTGAGCAATGAACTCTACATCGACTCATTATAGCGATTTTCATAGGAAAAAAATGAACTATGTGCTCATAGTTATTATGAACTCTATGTGAGGTACCCAACAACTCTACACACAAAGCTTGTATAAGATTTGGTCAAAGGATGGAAACTCAACATCATTTTGGAAACTCTATACTATAATAAAAATGAACTCTATGTGAGTACAGGTACTCTATGTGGATTTGGGGACTTTTCAAAATTAAAAATTATGCTTCACAACAAAAAACGTATGGAATTAAACCTACAAGAATAATCAAAACTTAATAAATATTTTCTATACACAAATAAAATTTCAAATTTTTTCAATTTTTTAAGATAATTTTAAATTTTTTTGAACAAGGATTATCAAAAAAATCATGAAACTAACAAATTTAATGAAAATTCCACCACGGATCACTAAATGTTTTTCTAAAAATATATAGAAAATAAAATTAAAGAATCTTTAATTTATTTAGCACCAAAAACTATAATTTTAATTAAAAAATTGAAAGAATTATATTTTCAACCTAAGACGATCAAGAATCAATTATTTAACATTTAATGCCTAATTTTTCATCAAAAATATAATTATATCTTAAAATTTAAGTGTTAAACATGAATTTAAAATTAACCCACATCGAATTCCCCCAAGAATTTATTGTTCTCAAGAAATCAATGTATCAAATTTAATGAAAGAAATTTAATCATAAAAATGAAAGATTTTCATTTCCAAAAGAAAAGATGATTTTCATAACTGATTTCACCCATGAAATTTCTCAAGTAAGTATGATTGATCTCTTAAAAGAAATGGTTTTGGTCAAAAGATGGTCTCTACTATTATAACGATGATTGAACTTCAAAATTTTGAAAGGATTTATGCCAACTTAACTTTAAATTCAATTACTCATTTAATATTATCTTTTTCTCCATGGTGAACAGACACACATAATTAGCACAGAATAATTAGACACAACCTAATGGATGGTGAGTTTAATAATTTACAAGGAAGAATAATTAACCCATCCATCAGTTTTATCTTAAAGGATAAAAATCCCAACCTAAGATTAGGAGTACATTTTCAGATTAGTTGAGTAAAAATCTTATTATTTTAGAACCAACAAAAAATTAAAATATAGTTAATCAAATTTTGACTTAAAGTTTGTATTTAAAAGAGAGAGAAAGAAGATTTTAATCTACTGATTTTATGGTCGAATAAAAAATATTAATCACTCAAGGTGGAAAAATAATTTTAATTTCAAGAAAAATTTTCAACCACCAAAAATTCTAAATGGATCTTGAAAAATGTCAAATTCAAAAAAAAATTGAGGGGTATTTTTTATGTGTGCTATATTGAAATAAATTTTATTATATCATGTTTTCCACTCAATATAAAAAAAATATCATCATGCAAACATATGTTCTAGCTATTTATTGTATTATATTTTCAGAACAGATACATAGTTTTCAAGTAGAATGTATTCTAACACTTGAAGCTTCAAAAAAATTCAATGAGGCCTTAAATAAACAGAATGCACTGACGGTAATCATAGCATACAAAGAAATTGGAAGAGATGGCAGTAACCATCAGAAAGTTTTAGTGATTCCAGCATGTAAATAACAGTTCCCAACATTTTCTTTTAAGAATTTAGTTCAGTAAAACAATAGAATATTTTAGCCTAAAATGAGCAAGAATAAGATAATAATTAAAGAAAAAACTCCCCTGGTTTAGAAGCTTTAATCATTTAAGTACATCAAATGTACTCCCCTTGTTTTCCCTTTGAAAACAGTTCGTGGTTACCAAATTCTAGCTCCTATAAAAGTAAAAAGATCAACGTAATATTTTATAATTAGAATTTTAGAAGAAAGTGAAACCAGAGTTTGAGTTTAGGGGAGGGTGATTCAAAAAAATTCTCTAAATGATCTTAAATTATACTTTTCAGGTGCTTGGACAGCAGGCTCAGCTTTCCTCTAAACTATAGGGAAACATAAAAATTAAAGTTCCCAATGATTACAAACAGAGAAAGATAATATAAGGTACTATAATAAATGAAAAAGGGGATTTTTCTAATTTAAACATAAATGAATCAGATAGAACACAGAATCATTTTATTCTTATTCAAAACTCAAGAAACAAAAACACACAAGAATGACCATGAATTATCTCCCATGAAGCACTGAGTTTTAAGTATTTAGTTAAACTCAATGAAAGTTTAGTTTTCAAATTCATAATGGAAATAAAACCCTTTGGATACCCTTAAATATAATTTTTAATCCTCTAAACATTAACCAAAAATGGTTTATTCACGTCTTATATAAGTTTCACATCTTCACTAACCCCCTTTTGATTGTACAGGTCCAGAACATTTGGACTTTAACTTTCTAGGAAATAGATTAAGTCTGGAATTGAAAAGTAAATTTTTTTACCATCTTTAAAGTTTCTATTTTGAATGATAAAATCATAAAAATACTTTTTTCTTTCTTTGTAAAACCTAGTATTTTCATAATATTCTCTCCTAATATCTTCTAAATTCAACAATATTCTTTCACCAATAGATTTAAAATTAAATTCCAATGCCTTGATAGCCCAAAAAGACTTTTGTTGAAGCTCTATAGGTAAATGGAATGATTTACCAAAGACAATACTATAAAGATACATCCCTATGGGGGGTTTAAAGGCATTTCTATAGGCCCACAAGAACTCATCCAACTTCAATGACCAATCCTTCCTAGAGTAAGAGATTGTTTTCTCTGAAATCTATTTTAATTATCTATTATAAATTTTATCTTGTTCACTATACTATGAATGGTAAGTTGTTCTAGTTTTATGAACACACTCATACTTCTCCATTAAGGATTTGAATTTGAAGTTCTTGAAATGGGTTTAATTATCTATGATGACGGACTTTGGGAACTTCAAATATAGAAAATATATTCTTTTTAATGAATTTCACAAAATTATTATCTTAATTATTAGGAAACATAACTGCCTCTATCCACTTAGAAACATGATCAATAAATACAATAATTTACTCAATCCCATTAAAATATGGAAATGTTCTCATAAAATCTAAGTCCCAAACATAAAAAAGTTCAACCACTAAAATTCATTTTTGTGGAAGTTCTTCCTCCTATCTACATTGCCTAACTTTTTACATTTATAACAACCAACCACAAGACTCTGAGAATCCTAAAAATGTGTAGGACAATATAAACCATTTTGAAGCACTTTCTGAGTTGTCCTCTTGTAACGTCCCAGATCTGGAATTCACTAAATGGTGCCCCTTACCCAGTTGACCACATGGCATCAAGCGCATTTCCTCAAACACCAGAGGATTCTGACTAGCAGCAAGGGCCTAGGGTGTGATAGTGGGAAAACTATGCCCTCATTAGCAAAGTGTAACACAACAGAATAAATAATAACAATAGAGGAAGTAGTAAACAACATGAAACTGAAGTAAACAACGGAAGACTAAAAGGTAAAGATAACTAGAAGGTATATAATATCAAAATGATGTAGCATGTCACATGTTTTAAGAAAGAAGCAAAAACAGGATACACTGCTATCAAGTATAATACAGTACTAAGGTACAACAATACAAAAAGAAACACAGTAGCATCATAAGCCTTGGCTTGGTCCCATGCTCACATGCTCCTAAGAAGTAATCAAGTACCTATATAAGAAGTCTTTCCCATATTGACACCTGTAGCAATATAGTCTGTTTGGGCCCAAAAACCTGACTCAAACAGAGTGTGAGAAATAAATATCAGTAGCCAACCACTAAATGTTTGTGTCAATCTGTTTGTGAGTATATGCAGTAGTGGTGTATAATAATGAAAATATTAAACTAGGAAGTACTCAAAAGTAAAAATCCTAAAAGTCCTGTTCCATTTATATCATTCATGTTCATTAAGAAATTCAATTAAATTGAATCATAAGTTCTTAGAATCCAGCCATGTCCAGTCAATCCCATATTCAAGTAAACACAACAAATAACTCAACAGGCTATCTAACTAATAAGATGAAAAATCAATCTAATTTTGTGCTTTATCTTGGTAGACGCGTCATAAGTCATTTCAATGGTCAAACCTCAGTTAAAAACCTTTCCCTCTAGAAATCCACAGACATAACCAATCCTTTCCCACAGGAAATTTCTCATAGGCATAACAGAATGTAGCCCACAGGCACACAAAACTTTACCCACAGACATAGAAAATATCTTCCCGCAGACAGAATAATTAAACAGGTCCAAGACCAACATATATGAAATTCACATTGGTAAGAATTTAATTAAACAATTCATTTCAAACAACCAATAACGGGGAAAATATAGGGACAACCATGGTTATCCTAATCCAAAAGGCCCAACAACAGTTATCCAAGGGAAACACACCCGTGGGGTGGCCCTTAATCAAAACCAGCAGTATCAACATGCTTCAATTCATATAATTAATCACCTAACCATCCTTAGTCATTAACACAGATCAAAGTCTCAAAAAACTGACACCCCAAACATGGGATCATGGCACAACGACAAATATAAACAACTTCACATTAAGCAATTAGCACGAGACCACCAACCTCATCATAGTACGACTCTCCTCATCTAGCCTCTACTTCCAATTCAAGATAGAACGGTATAGATCTATAAAACAAAGATATTCACTCAACCTTAAATAACTTAGTCGAGAACAAAAATCACCAAGAACGGATCAATATTAATTGATAGCTTACCAATTCAGTTCAAACAAGACCGACGGTGATTGATTCGGAGTTCAGATGATCAACTGGAAAGAGGTTGAAGTTTCGATGCTCCTCTTGAGTTCCCCCAGTGAACCCACTATCCAATCTTCTGAATGGAGAGTCTACTTCCTCTTTTAAGATAAAAACAAAAAATACATGGCATGTAAGTAAATATACATAGAGTGTATATCATTTAATGTTCATTTGGTGGCTGAATTCCGCCGACTTACTTTCCAAGGCTTGCTGACATGACTACACGGCGTGTACTAGGAAGTACACGGTGTGTAGTTAGTTTTTCCTATTTTACTTTCTGAAATTACTAAAAACCATGTATTTCCATCATACACAACCAAACTACATAGAATTTATGTAGTAGTTATGATATCCCACCTTTTTATTACATAACTTTTCAACAAACATAAGATCTTTAAAGTCTGGTGTCTTAGAAATCAGGAACAAAATATAATAAAACAACATAAAACATTATTCTAATCCAATTGTAAGGCTTAATCACAATTTCATCCTAAGTACAATTACTACATCTCATAATCTGGAGACATACATCAAAGGAAAGGGTGATAAAAAGTCCCAGTAAGGAAAATAATTGAAACAGTTTACATGTGAACTTGAACGATATAAATAAGAACATGAAGATAAAGAGGCATATAATAATAATAAAAACTTGAAACATAACTTGAAAATTTGGATACAACATTTAATTCAGACATTTGAGAAGATATCACTGAGGTCCATCCTCAAGGTGTCATAAAATTTACCAAGGTTATTCACCAAGGTATCGTGAAACATGTTATCTCTAGAGATTAAAATCTTTACCCAATGCATTGGAGCGCTATCAGGGCTCACCCTTAATATGTATTTATTTTCATGTGATCCATATAGATCATAATCAAACATTTCATAAATAACATAAATATAATAAAAGAAATGGGTTTCATGTCAAAATCGTGACGTTTAAAAAGTGCTTAAAAATAAGATCATTATGTCATCTATAACCCATGGAAAGGGAGTGAGGGTCATATGTATGTAAATCCCAGAATCAAATATATCAATTTTATGTCTTTATGAATACCTATGGAAATGAAAATATATTTGAGTATTCACATAAATAAAACAAGATAATTTCTTGAGAAAAAGAGAGATATTTTGAGATGAAAATTCTACAGCAAAATGGCTATATAACATGGTTTTAGAAAACATTAAAAAGAGATGGGAAAAGGGTCACCCACTCATAAATAACTCATAATACATTATAGGGACATAATAAAATTTAAATAAGATCATGGTATGGATGTTTAAATGACATACCACATGAAAAGGAAACTTGAAAAAAAAATATGTGATTTCTTTTACGAAAATTTGGTAGCCTAACGGCGTCACTTAAAAATTTAGAAAATTATTTGATGAGAGAGGAACGGGTCTATCTTTAATTGGAAATGAAATGGACAGTAGTGAAGATATAGAAGAACAATTCCACACATAATAAAATGAAACTAGAATACATAACATAAAGGAAGTCATGACTGAAAAGATGAAGGTGAAAGGTTCCCTTACAAAGATCATTTTGTAAATAAAATAGATCGATTATGTGTATTCACTATAAATACACAAAAATAAAGTATAAATACAAGATAGAACATCAAAAGTTATTTATCACATAATCATAGCATGACATAATCAGGAAGTATAAGATCAACCCAAAGAATGGAAATTGGGTTAAGAAGTTCTCTTACCTTGAAGAGTTACTTCAAAAGCTTGATGTTTGGGACCTTGAGGGGTTTGAGGGAACCTTGGGAAAGATACTTGGGAGGTAAAGAGACCATATATTCATTGAGGATGAATTTTGAATGAAAGGAATGAAGTAATGAGTTGGTATTTATAGCAAAAGTGAGGAAATGTTTTATTAATTTCCAAGGGAAACCTCATCGGTGGTATTTGCAAAACCATGGGTTTGCCCATGGTATTGGCCACTTGGGACACCTCATAACATATATTACTATTCACAAGTCGACCAGAATTATTACATCATGATTACATCATTAATGATGTCATTAAACACATCGAAACTCAAAACAGTATTTTTACTATTCACTAAAAACTCAATTGTTTCAGAAAATTTCCAAAAAATAACCTTAACCATTTTTCGATGTTTAGAATCCAAAAGTGAACTCCATTTTATAAAAATTAATTTAATTTTAAATTAAATAAGTAAATAAAATACTAATACTTGACTAATAATTTTTAAAACATTTATCTACTTATACTATGATATAATTATATCAAATTACCACTTAAGACGACTAAAACATATTTATACCTCCCTAGGTGATTATACTATGCCATTGGTAAAAATACCATTCGTAAGGGTAAATTACTATTCCAAAGGGTAAAGTTACTATTCACCAAAAAATTATTTTGATCTTATTGAACTACATTTTTCACCCTGATTACAACCATGTATGTCTGATTTTTGAAAATCATTTCACAGAAAAAGTTATTTAATAATAAAAAGTTTTTATAATATTCATTAAAAACACTATTCATAAAAAAAACACTATTCATAAAACACTATTCATCAAATTGAAACTTCTTATAAATTTTCTAAAAAATCATCCTAGGTTAATTTTGACATTTGAAATCCAGAAATGATGTTTATTTTACCATAATTATTCTCTATGTATGAGAAATCTTTGAAAAGTATAATTTTTACTTATAAAATCAATTTATCAATTTTTTCTTAATTAAACATATACTTTATTAAGAAAATCTATTCCAAAAAAAGGATTATAAAATAACAATTTTATTTATACAAAAGGATTTATACAAAGTAACTACGACCTTGTTACATAGCCCATTATAACACATGCATAGGACCTCAGTGTAAGGTGTGCTATGGTGATAGAATCTTGGGGAGGCTCAGACAACATTGCCCGAGTGGTGATTTTTATCAGCTTGAACTTCTCTTGTAAGAGATTCTGTTCAATATTCACATGTTGAAACTCATCTTGGGGCTTGGTCTAGAGGAAAGCCTAGTGACACAACCTCCTTCCCAAGCTCCAATAGATGTGCTTCGTACGGCCCGATTCTACTGGATGAGGTCATCGACTCCTCTTTCTGTATTAATTAACCACAATCACTTGCATTTATAAAAAATAATCATAAAGTTAAGAGTTTAGTTTCCAACGGTCAAATTATTCAAAAGTTTGGGTCATTACATTCTTCCCCCGTTAAGAAATTGCATCCCCGAAATTTTAATTCGTACCCTCAAAAGAGAAAAGGTGTGGGTACTTCTGCCACATGGACTCCTCTGGTTCCCACATCGCTTCTTCACATTTGTGGTTCCTCCACAACATCTTAACAAGGTGGGTTGTCTTGTTGCGTAGAACCTTGTCCCTATAATCCAAGATCTTCACCGGCTACTCCTCATAAGAGAGGTCATGTTCCAGTTGTACCACCTCTTGATTTAGTACATGTGAAGGGTCTGGTATGTACTTCCTCAAAAGTGATACGTGGAAGAAATCATGAACTTGTGAAAGATTTGAGGGAAGTGCAAGCTGATAGGCCACTGCTCCTACAGGATCAGGGATTTCATAGGGGCCAATATACCTAGGGATGAGCTTCTCGTTCTTCCCAAACCTCATGAAACTCTTCCAAGGTGAAATTCGAAGAAATATTTTATCACCAACATCAAACTCCAAGTACCTTCGATGGTTGTCGACATATCTCTTTTGACAACTTCGAGTAGCCTTAATGTGTTGCTAGATGGAATGGACCTTTTCTATCAACTCTTTCATAAGGTCTAAGAAGATTTTTCTCACCAACTTCATCCCAACAAGTAGGAGTTCTACATCGCTTCCCATATAAAGCTTTATAGGGTGTCATTTTAATGCTCAAGTGGAAGCTGTTGTTGTAAGAGAACTCAACTAAAGGGAGATGTTGATCCCATCCACATTTAAATTCCATTGATCATGTTCCCAGCATATCCTAGAGTGTTTGAATAATCCTTTCAGATTGGCTATCAGTTTGGGGATGATAGGTCGTACTGAAATTAAATTCGGTGCTCAGGGCATGTTGAAGACTTCTCCAGAATTTTGATGTGAATATTGGATCACGATCAGATACGATAAAAAGTGGAACTCCATGAAACCTTACCACTTCCTTCACATAAATCCTGGAAAGTTGATCAAGAGAGAAATCTTCCTGAATGGAGATAAAATGGGAAATCTTGGTGAGATGATCCATAATAACCCATATCGCATTGTTTTATTTGGAAGTTCTCGGGAGACCAGTGACAAAGTCCATTGTGATATTTTCACACTTCCATGCTGGTATGGGTAGTGGTTATAATAGCCATTTAAGAAGTTTTCACTCTACCTTCACTTGCTGACATACTAGGTACCTTGTAGTGTAGTCAGCAATATCCCTTTTTATATTTTATCCCACTAATAATAATCATAAAGGTCCCTATACATTTTCATGCTTCCAGGATTTACAGAGAAAGTAGAGCTATGAGCTTCATCCATTAGCTCCTTCTTTATTTCCAGAAAATATGGAACACATAATCTTGTATGAAATTTCAGTACACCTTCTTGATCAATATTTAACTCAGGAAGCATTCCATCCTTCACAGCCTCAAACTTTTTCTATAACAAAGGATCTTCTTTCTGAGCTTTCTTGATCTTCTCTGGTAATGACGGTTGAGAAATAATTTGGGTTAGGTTTGATGATGTCCCTTCCCTTATAATTCTCATGTCCATCTTTACTATTTCATTGATCAAAGAATCTCTTTGAATCCTCATCATGGAAAGAACGGCTAGTTATTTCCTACTTAATACATCAGCGACTTTTTTTTCTCTTCTAGGATGATAATGAATTGAACAATCATAGTCTTTAATAAGTTCCAACCATCTCCTTTGTCTCATATTCAATTCTTTTTGTGTGAAAATATACTTCAAACTTTGATGGTCTGTGTATATATCACATTTATCCCCATAAAGATAGTGCCTCTATATCTTCATAGAAAAAATGATTATAGCCAGTTCCAAATCATGCGTAGGATAGTTCTGATCAGGAATATTCAACTGTCGAGATGCATAAGTAATGACTTTTTCATTTTTCATGAGGACGCACCCAAGCCCTTTCAGAGATTCATTGCTAAAAATAACGAATCCTTCTTCACTTGAGGTAAAAGTTAACATGGGTTCAATAACCAATCTCTTCTTTATCTCTTGGAATCTTTCCTCACACTCCTTTTTTCAGATAAACTTGACCCCTTTTTGAGTTAACTTGGTTAATGTATTATAAAGTCATGAAAAGTTTTTCACAAACCTCCTATAATATCCCGCTAATCCAAGGAAACTCTACAAATCTCAGTTATTGTTGTAGGCTGAGGCCACTCCTCTATAACTTTTGTCTTTGCAGGGTTAATTGTGATTCCTTCATTGGTTACAATGTGCCCCAAGAAAGAAACTTGTTGTAACCAAAATTCACATTTTCTGAACTTTCCAAAAAGCCTCTCTTTCCATAAAGTTTGAAAAATAACCCTTATATGATCCTCATGCTCCTTGAAACTTTTGGAATATATCAGAATATCATCAATAAAAACTACCACAAAGTTATCAAGGTAGTTCTTAAAGACTCTATTCATCAAATCCATGAAAATAGAAGGTGTGTTAGTTAGTACGAATGGCATAACATCAAACTCATAATGCCCATATCTTTATTAGAAGGAAGTTTTTTGAATATATTCTTTCTTAACCCTCAATTAATGATAACCAGATTGAAAATCAATCTTAGAGAATAATTAGGCCCCATGAAGTTGGTCAAGTAATTCATCAATTCTTGGAAGAGGGTATTTGTTCTTCACTATGACCCCATTCAGTTCTTTGTAATCAATACATAGCTTCATTGATCCATCCTTCTTCCTCACAAAGAGAATAGGTGCTTCAGAAGGAGACACACTCGGTCAGATAAACCCCTTATCCAAAAGATCTTGGATTTTCTTCTTTAATTCCTCTAGCTCCACATTTTTCATCCTATATGAGGTCTTTTATATTAGATGAGATCCAGGTATGAGTTCAATGGATAACTCTACCTCTCTTTCTGGGGGAGGTCTGGATAACTCTTTAGGAAATATGTCAATGTATTCTTGGATGATGGGGACATTTTTTATCCTTATACTCTCATTTCCTTCTTCTTCTTCACTGATAAAATCCATAAAGAAGGATATTGGAGGTTCTTCTAGACAAAGATCAGGTTGAGATATCTCTCCTTAGAATATAACCATTGGTTTTCCATTCAAGACTACTGATATTTCCTTACTTTTTCATTTTATCTTATCATTATACTTTGAGAGCTAGTCCATCCCTAGTATAATGTTGAATTCCAGCATGGGAATGACTACTAGATTTGCGATAAGATTTCTCTCACTGAAGTAAATACTATAGTTTCTAAACACTGACGATGCTTGGATAATCCCACTAGGAGTCTTGACTGATAAATCTACTTTTAGAAAATTGGGGGGTTGATTCTAAATTCTTTGTAAAATTGGAGGAAATAAAGGAATGCATACAACCAAAATCAAATAAAGTACTTTATAGCTTTGAGAGAACAACAAGAGTACCTGCCACCACATAATTTAGAGCTTCAACATCAGCTGTCGTGATAGAAAAAGCATGAACTTGTTCCATTGGTCATTATTGAGGCTGATGGTGATTCCCCTCCACTACCCTTGGAGTTGGACAGTGATTGGAAAAGTGCCCAAGTTGTACACACTTATAGCATTGGACATCAGGTAAGGCCTGAACCACCTTCCCTTTGTCATTAGTGTTTGATATTTTAGGCTTCACCTCACTATGACAGTTTCGTATGATATGGTTATCTTTTCCACACTTGTAGCACTTCCCGCTCCCAAGAAAGAAGTTCCCTGAATGCTTTTTCCCACATTTATTACATGTGGGATGTTGCACTTTTTTTCCTTCTCTTCCCTAATCAAAAGTCTTCCCTAAGCTTGGATTCATCGATATTTTCTTGTCATTGGATTTATGATACCATTGAGTCTCACCAAACTCCAGGTCAACTTTCATCTCACTCTGCACAATCTCCTCATAGACATCGTAGTCTTGGTTGGCTAGATTCTTCCACAGATGAGGTCTCAGTCCACCGAAGAATCTATCAACCTTACCATTTGGATCCATGACAAAGTTGGAGGTGTAACATGAAATCCTTGTGAAGTTAATCTCATATCTTCTCACAGATTCATTCTCCTTCTGCTTCAGCTCGAGAAACTCCTTCTCTGTTATTGTTCTCATGGAACAAGGGAAATACTTACTGAAGAATATCCTTCTGAACTCTTCTCACTCCATAGCTTCAACCTCCACTCTTGGCCTTGTGTTTTTAATTAGTTCCCACCACTGATCAGCTTCTCCCTCCAAGCAGTAAATAGTTAGGGTGATCTTCTCATGTTCTGAATAGCGGATCACAAAAAATATATTCTTGATAGATCTGATCCATTGTTCATCAATCAATGGGTTGGTAGATCCACTAAAGGTTGGTGGTCATTGATGCATAAAGAACTCAATAGAATGTTGTTCCCTTCGCAGTGAGATCGGTCTCTCAGCTTGATTCAAGTTATTTACCATAACTTGAGTCAGTTGGTTCATCATTCTCATGAAAGTTTCCATTTTGTATTCCATCAGAGGGTCTTCAACGCATGGTCCATTGCGGTCACCATTTCCACGGTTCCTCCTATTGCCCTCCATTTTCTAAAATAATAAAACCTTAGTGAGAATCTTATTTCATTTATGAATCTTTTAACTATAAAAGATTTTGTCTTAAAACATCATGCTTAAACAATTACATTTCTCTATAAATCATTCATAATGATTCATAAAAATCTTATGATTAACCACAGATATCCTCTGGGAGTGTCAAAATATGAGTACAACAAGGCCTATTATCGTCTACCAGGATACCTCGGGTCAAGCCCAAAACTCCTTGTCTGATTTTTCACTCCTAGGTACATCTGTGCCAAAGCCGCGTCCACTTGTTTGTATCCAGATAGAGATTTATTTGTTCGGAAACCACTTACTTAATATTTCATCAAAATACCAGGAAGTTTTTCTATATTTAAACATTTCTATAGGGTTCTTCCTAATATTTTCATAGCCTAATTTCCACAAATAACTAAACTATCCTTTGATACCAACCATGACATCCCACCTTTTTATTACATAACTTTTCATTAAATTTTACAAACAGAGAATCTTTAAAGTCTAGTGTCTTGGAAATCAGGAACAAAATACAAGAAAACAACATAAAACATTCTTCTAATCCACTTATAATGCTTCATCATAAGTTCTTCCTAAGTACAATTACTACATCTCATAACCTGGAGACATACATCAAAGGAAAGGGTGAGCAGAATGCCCAGTAAGAAAAAAAAGTGAAACAGTTTACATGTGAACTTGACCGATATCAATAAGAACATGAAGATAAAGAGGCATATCATAATAATAAAAACTTGAAACATAACTTGAAAATGTTTCTACAACATTTAATTCATACATTCATGAACATATCACCAAGGTCCATCCCCAAGGTGTCATAAAAATTACCAAGGTTATTCACCAAGGTATCGTGAAACTTGTCATCTCTAGAGATTAAATTCTTTACCCAATGCATTAGAGAGCTATCAGGGCACACCCTTAATATGTCTTTATTTTCATGTAATACACATAGATCATAATCAAAAATTTCATAAATAACCCAAAGAGAATAAAATAAATGGGTTTCATGTCAAAATCGTGACATTTAAAAAGTGCTTAAAAATAAGATCATTATGTCATCTATAACCCATGTAAAGGGAGTAAGGGTTATATTTATGTCAATTACAGAATAAAATAGATAAATTTTATTTCTTGATGAATACCTTTGGAAATGAAAATATATTTGGGTATTCACATAAATAAAACAAGAGAATTTCTTGAGAAAAAGAGAGATATTTTGAGCGAAAATTCTACAACATAACTGCTATATAACATGGTTTTAGAAAACATTAAAAAGAGATGGGAAAAGGGTCACCCACTCATAAATAACTCATAATACAATATAGGGATAGAATACAATTTAAATAAGATCATGGTATGGATGTTTGAATGACATACCACATGAAAAGGAAACTTGAAAAAAAAGATGCGATTTCTTTTATAAAAATTTGGCAGCCTAACGGTGTCACTTAAAAATTCATAAAATCGGTTGATGAGAGCGAAACGGGTATCTCATCAATTGGACATGAAATGGATATTAGTAAAGATATATAAGAATAATCTCCCACATAATAAAATGGAACTAGAAGACATAACATAAAGGAAGTCATGACTAAAAAGATGGAGGTGAAAGGTTCTCTTACAAAGATCATTTTGTAAATAAAATAGATCGATTATGTGTATTTACTAAAAATACACATAAATCAAGTATAAATACAAGATAGGACATCAAAATTTATTTATCACATAATCATAGCATGACATAATAAATAATTATAAGATCAACCCAAAGAATGGAAATTGGGTTAAGAAGTTCTCTTACCTTTAAGAGTAACTTTGAAATCTTGAAGGTTGGGACCTTGGGGGCTTTGAGGGAACCTTGGGATGACTCCTTGGGAGGTAAAGAGATCATAGCTTCATTGAGGATAAATTTTGAATGAAAGTAATGAAGTAATGGTTTGTTATTTATAGAAAAAGTGAGAGAATGTTTTACTAATTTCTAAGGGACACCTAATAAAATATCTTACTATTCAAAAGTCTACTAAAATTATTACATCATGATTACATCATTAATGATGTCATTAAACACACTGAAACTCAAAATTTTATTTTTACTATTCACTAAAAATTCAACTATTTCAGAAAAATCTCAAAAATTCACCCTAACCATTTTTCTACAATTAGAATCCAAAAGTAAACTCCATTTTATAAAAATTAATTTCATTTTAAATTAAATAAAATAAATAAAATACTAATACTTGACTAATAATTTCTAAAACATTTATTTACTTATACTATGATATAATTATATCATGTTACCACTTAAGATGACTAAAACATATTTATACCTCCTTAGGTGATTATACTATGTCATTGGTAAAAATACCATTCATAAGGGTAAAATTACTATTTCAAAGGATAAAGTTACTATTCACCAAAAAAAATTATGTTGATCTTATTGAACCACAATTTTCACCCTGATTACAACCATATATGCCCAATTTTTTAAAATCATTTCACAGAAAAAGTTATTTAATAAAAAAAATTATACTATTTATCAAAAAACACTATTCATAAAATACTATTCATCAAAAAAAATACTATTCATAAAACACTATTCATTAAATTGAAACTTCATAGAAAATTTCTAAAAATTCATCCTAGGTTAATTTTGACATTTGAAATTCAAAAATGATGTTTATTTTACCATAATAATTCCCTATGTATGATAAATATTTCAAAAGTGTAATTTTTACTTCTAAAATCAATTTATCAAATTTTTCTTAATTAAACATATACTTTATTATGAAAATCTATTCCAAAAACAGGATTATGAAATAACCATTTTATTTATACAAAAGGGTTTATACAAAGTAACTAAGGCCTTGTTACATAGCCCCTTATAACACATCCATAGGACCTAAGTGTGAGGTGTGCTATGATGATAGAATCTTGGGGTGGCTCGGACAACATTTCCCGAGTGGTGATTTCTATCAGCTTGAACTTCTCTCGTAGGCAATTTCGTTCAAGCTTCACATGTTGAAGCTCAGCTTAGGTTTGGTCCAAAGCAAATCCTAGTGATGCAACCTCCTTCCCAAGCTCTAATAGATGGGATTTGTATGGCCTGAGTCTATTAGATGAGGCCATCGACTCCTATTTCTATATTAATTTACCATGATCACTTGTATTTATAAACAATAATCATAACGTTAAGATCTTAGTTTCCAACGGTCATATAACAGTAGAAACCCAATGGTCTTATTTTAATTATACTCACTTAATTAATTAAAGGATATAGTTTTGTTGAGTACAAAATAAAATAAAACACAATTTTAGGAAATAAAAATTATTCAAAAGTTCAGGTCGTTATAGTAATACATGGCGTGTACCCTTAAGTCAGGTCATGGGACAGTAATGATTCTATTTCTTGTCTAGTTTTCCCTTATTTTCTCAAAAACAACATAAATGAAAAAAGAATAAAAGAAACATGTACCTCAAAGGAAGAACCATGTTCTTACAAACTTCCCCCCTTAAATAAATTCTTCCCCAAATTTCCCTTCAAAGAATGGTGAAGGGATATCTGAGAATAACTCTGACCACTAAACACGTACGTCGGCCTCCTGCTCCCAAGTCTCATCCTGCACTCGGCCATGCTGTCATAACACCCGTACTAGAGGAACTGACTGACCTCAGAGAACCTTCGTGCTCCTATCAACTATATTAATCAGATGCTTCTCAAAGGATGCATCAACCTGAAGCTCAACCTCCTCAGGCAGAAAAACTTGAGATGGGTCTGAGTGATAGCGATGTAGCTGAGATACATAGAAGACATCATGCATGGAGCAGTACCTATGAGGTAACTGTAACTGATAGGAAATTGGCCTGAATCTCTCCATAATCTCAAATGGATCGACGTATTTTGGTGAAATCATACCCTGTCTCCTGATCTTCTTATGTCCCAACCTCGGTGCGACATGTAAGAAAACTCTATCCCCGACCTTGAACTCCAAAGGTCATCTCCGGTGATCGGAGTAAGATTTTTGATGATACTATGCGATAACCATCCATCTCTGAATCAAGTGGACCTGCTCAGAAGTCTCCCAGACGAGACGTGGTCCCAATAAGGCTACCTCACCTACCTCTAACCAGCACAGGGAAGAATGACATGGCCTACCATATAAAGCCTCGTAAAGTTCCATTTGTATAGTCATATGAAAATCGTTATTGTAGGAGAACTCGACCAGGGTAATATGCTTCTCCCAAGAGTTCCCAAAGTCTAGGACACATGCAGGCAACATGTCCTCTAGCGCCTGTATCTTACGCATTGACTAGCCATCAGTCTGAGGATGGTATGTTGTGCTCAGAAGCACCTATCTACCCAGCACCCTCTAAAAACTTTTCCAGAAACGAGACATAAAGCGGGAGTCCCTATATAAAATGATAGAACGAGGGACCCCATGAAGTCATACCACCTCTCGGATATACATATTTCCAATCTCATCAACACCAAAGGTCTCTTTGATCGGCAAGAAGTGGGAGACTTTCGTAAGCCTTTCAACTACGACCCACACAGCATTTTTGCCTCTAGGTGACCTCGGTAACCCCGTCATGAAATCCATAGCGATATCATCCCATTTCCATTCTATAATAGGTAACTGTTGTAAAAGTCAGGACAACCGCTAATGTTTCACCTTCACCTGCTGACAGGTGGAACATCTCATAACAAACCCAACTACTTATCGCTTCATACATGGCCACCAGTACTGACAGTGCAAGTCACGGTACATCTCGGTGACTCTGGGATGCACTGCCCAAGCTGAAGCAAGAAACTCCCACA
Organism: Viscum album; assembly: GCA_963277665.1. Lineage (NCBI taxonomy): Eukaryota > Viridiplantae > Streptophyta > Magnoliopsida > Santalales > Viscaceae > Viscum > Viscum album. Next base: position 555,466,263 of record OY728142.1, read on the forward strand.
TCATCTCCTCTCATATATCCCCTAGAACCCACACACGTCCATGGATATGCAGAAATTCATCCTCGTCTATCATCCATCCAAGATGAGGGTCCGCACCTGCCACACTCTCTTGTAGAACTAGGCCTCCAAAATCTGATAGTTGCCTCATCCTCACTCTATCTAGTAGGGTATAGGTAACAGCCAAAGATGAAAGATAAGTCTATATCTGATTGTCGTGCACCTCTAAATGCATCTCAGAGAACAAATCCATAAGCTTCCACTCACCACTGGCCTCCTGCACTGCCTGTATCTGAGTCCTCCTACTCAGTGCATCAACCACTGCATTGCATTTTCCAAAAAAATAGGCAAGCTCAAAATTGAATGACTAAAGGTATTTCACCCACCTTCACTGTCTCAGATTCAAATCACGGTGAGTAAAGATGTATTTGAGAATTTTGTGGTCCATATACACCACAAAATTTTCTCCCAATAAATAATGTCTCCAACAGCACAAAACATATACAACTGCAGCTAACTCAACATCATGCGTCAGGTAATTCCTCTCATGTGGCCTCAACTGCCAAGACCTGTACGCTACAACTCGGTCCCCCTACATAAGCATTACTCCCAGCCCATTATATAATGCATCACATTACACAGTGTAACTCTTTACCGACTCTAGAAATATCAGTATCAGTGCTAAAGTCAAACGTCCCTTCAACTTTTGAAAAGATGAGTCACAAGAATCTGACCACTCAAACTTCACACCTTTCTTAGTCAAGCTCATCATCGGCACTGCTAAGCGTGAGAAGTCCTTTATAAAATTTTTGTAGTAACCATCTAACCCCAAGAAACTCTGTACCTCAAAAATGTTCTTGGGCTACTCCCAGGTAACTACTTCTCTCACCTTCTCTGGGTCCATTGATACTCCAGTCTTTGAGATGACGTGACCTAGGAAGTGAATCTGATCCATCCAAAAGTAGCATTTTGCGAGATTAGCATATAACTGATGCTCTCTAAGTGTATTCAAAATGATTTCAAGGTGTTTGGCATGGTCATGTAGATTGTGAAAATACAAAAAGATATCGTCCATGAAAACCACCACAAAAGAATCTAGGTAAGGATGGAACACTCGGTTCATCAGATCCATAAAAACTACTAGCTCATTCGTGAGACCAAATGGCATAACCAGGTACTCATATAGACCATACCTGCTACAAAAGGTTGTATGAGGTATGTCTATAGGTCAAACATGTACCTGATGATATCCTGACTTTCAGTCAATCTTTGAGAACACTCAAGTTCCTTGAAGTTGATCAAACAGGTCATCTATCAATAGAAAGGGATATCAGTTTTTAACCGTAAACTGGTTCAGTTTCTGATATTCCATGCATAGCATAAGGGTGTCGGCCACCTTTTTTATAAAAAAGACTGGTGAACCCTAAGATGAAGTACTGGGTCGGATAAAACTCTTAGCTCCAGATCTTCCAACTGCCTTTTGAGCTCTTGCAACTCTGTCGTATCCATCCTGTAAGGACGAATGGATACTGATGCAGCTCCTAAAACTAGCTCGATGGTGAACTCCACCTCTATGGCTGGAGGTAATCATGATAATTCATCTAGGAAAACGTCCCTGAAATGATCAACCACTGAAGGGAAATCTTCCAGACATGTTCCCTGGTCATCCAAATATAAACTCGCAATCTGGGTTATCATTATGCCCAACCCAAGATGCTCGGATCCAGATCTTCTTTCCTGGATATCTCATTCACCCTTATGTAGAAACACTCTACCCTCTGGTGACGTGAAACTCACCCTACGGTGATAGTAATCAACAAAGGCTCAAAAAGGAACCAACTAGTCCATTCCTAGAATGACATTGAATCTTGTCATATCTAATACATAGAGGTTCCATAGAAAGTGACACCCATCAATATCAAGGGGGAACTCTTTGCATTGACACACACCTACCGTTCTAATCCCTAATAGAGTGTCTAGCATCATAACATCAGAAGAAGTATAAACACAGAGCCCAAGGATTTCTAAAATGGCCATAGATATAAAACTATGTGTATAACCAGTATCAAAAAGTGTAGAAGATAAAACATAGGTGACTAGGATGGTACCTCTGATAGTATAAGGTCTGGGATCCTACTCCTGCTGGGTCTGTTTCACTTCATAAGTCTAACCAGCATCACGGCCCTGAGACACTGCTTGGATACCCTAAGTTGACCCGCCCTGATGTCGCTGAGATCCTGGGGTCTGACTACCACGGCCACGACCACCACCTTGTCCTGAATGCCCTGATGTATTCTGGTTTCCAGGCTGTTGAGAAGCTACTAACCCTACTCCTGCAAGTAGAGTCTGTACAGAACCCCTCTCACTAGCCACTAGTGGAAATGACCTAAAGTAGCATTGTAGATAGCCCATCCTTCCACAAGATCGGCACTCAACTGGGTCCTTTGGGCATTGAGTTCTATTCTACCCAACCTTTCCACACTGGTAGCACGTCACCTGGCCATCGTAGCAAATGTTATGGTTACTACCGTCACTACAAGAGAACTCCAAATGATGATTCATCTTTTCGGTTGAGATAGTACTAGAAACCAGTGTTGAACCACCCTGGATCGCACCACTAGCTTCCTACAGATTGTGCTCGGTGATCAGTGTCTGATTCACAATAGCAGATACCAAAGGAAACCTGAAGACATTCATCTATGATCGAATATCAAACCTGAGGTCATCCTCTAATCGTCTAACTTTCGATACGTCATCACCCATCAGAATAGGTGTGAATCGATGAAACTCAGTAAAATAGGCAGAATGGTCCATAACTGATAGTGTGACCTGCCCTAGGTGCATGAACTCCTAGGTTTAGTCATCCCTCAACGTCTCAGGAAAATAATAATCATAGAAGGTTTCATGAAAGTCTTGCCATGTCATATCCCGATGATGCACTGTCTGAGTGATAACATTCCACCATCTCTTGGAAGAATAATGAGGCATATATGTCGCGAGCTTGACCCTCCTCTGAAGAGGCATCTCCAGATGCTCAAAGATAGTTATCACTGATTCCATCCATGCTTCTGCAGCCTGTGATCTGCCATCCCCTAAAAAAGTATGTGGATGCTGCAGTTGAAATATACACGCCAACTCTATCATAGATGTCACAGCATGTGGTTCTCCCTAAAAGGTCTGCATGAACCTCAAAAAGCCTTCATGGAACTATGCATCTGCACCTTCGTCTGGTATAATAGCTGGTGTTGTAGATAGAACAACTGGAGGATCCATCGGTAGCTCATGGGCTACCATTTATGGAGTATGATCATCGCCGCTCTCCTAGTGTACATCTCATGGTCGTCGTAGTGGAATGACTCTATAAGGTCAAGAACACGCCTTAGTTCAAGCACATCGTCAATATTTTCCATTTAGGAGTGCCAAAACAAAATAAGAAAAAACCCTCAATGTTTGGAAAAAAGGGACTACATGGCATGTATAAAGAATACACAGTGTGTACCCTACACTTTCACATGGTTGTGTCCTACCACCGGCCTGGGCATGTATCAACCCCAGATACACGGTGTATTCCATACACACACTACTTGTACATAGGTCTATCCTCCTGGACATGTACTCCCACACAGCCAGGTCCACACGGGTTCTGCCTGTGTATGCTACATGACGTACGTGTACCGAAAGTACATGTCATGTTCTGATCAAAACTTCACAGCCTGTGTTTTCTATCACATGGCCCATTACACGGTCAAATACTACACGACTTTTATACATTGTACACAACATGTTCTTAAAACTTGGAACATCATCTCCCCAGAACAGGAAAAACACACGACATGTTAGGTTAAACTACACGCCATGTATATAGGTTTTTTCAGGACATAATCTCCAGATTTCCTAGAAAACCCCTATTCTGCTAAAAAACCAACCAGCAGTATGTCAAGTTCTAATCCGTGAGGGCCCATACTACCCGCGATTCAAAGTTTGGAACCCAAGCATAATATATCATAATACAATTCTATACAAAAGGTTGAATCATGATCCACCAAATTCCGATCCAAGAGGACTCATACACCTCAGAGATCAAAGTTTGGCATCCATCCAAATCGAACCATATCACGTACCAATACACCTATCATAATGGTAGGCATATCTATCAAGGTACTATCACAACAACATGCATCTCTAGCACGACATCTATCACAACATCATGTGATATCTAACGCATCCTAGATGGCATGGCATAATGCATGGCATGTGATTCTAACAAGTTTATATATGATACATGAGATGGAATACCCTCATCTCATCAGGTTTAAACAAAATAGAACTACAATAATATCAATAATAACAACACAAAACAAGTGTTTCATCCAATGGTGAAATTGAATCAACTGTAATAACTCAAAATCCAAAATCACAATTTAATTCAAGGAAATTTGGATTTTTCCTATACATGGGGTAGCTACTCCCGAGCATAGCTAATTACTAAAATCCATATCCTTTATATCGTCACCAAATAGTAAAGCAAACTATAAAAAACACCTTTGATACCACTTTGTAACATCCCGGATCTGGAATCCACTAAAAGGTGTCTCATACCAAGTTGGTCACATGGCCTCAAGCGCATTTCCCCAAATGCTAGAGGTTGTCGACTAGAAGCGAGGATCTAGGGTGTGATAGTGGGGAAACTATGCCCTCATTAGCAGAGTGTAACACTGCGGAATAAATAATGACAATAGAAAAAGAAGTAAACAACATGCAACTGAAGTAAACAATGGAATACTGAAAGGTAAAGATAACCAGAAGGTATATAATATCAGAATGATGCAGCATGTCACATGTTCTAAGAAAGCAGCGAAAACATGATACAGTTCTATCAAGTACAATACAATAATAAGGTACAAAAATACAAAAAGAAACACATTAGCATTGCAAGCCTTGGCTTGGTCCCATGCACTCCTGCTCCTAAGTAGCAATCAAGTAATTGTATAAGGAGTCTTTCCCCTATCGACACCTACAACAATATAGTCTATTTGGGCCCAAAAAATGACTCAAATAGGGTGTGATAAATAATTACCAGTAGGAAATCACCAAAGGTTTGTGCCAATCTGTCAGTGAGTATATGCAGCAGTAGTGTATAATAATGAAAAAATTAAACTAGGAAGTACTAAAATGTAAAAAATCCTACAAGTCTTGTTCCATTTATATCATTCATATTCATTAAGAAATTCATTACATAGAATCATAAGTTCTTGGAATCTGGCCTCGTCCAGTCAATACCTTATTCAAGAAAACACAGCAAGTACCTCAATAGGCTATCTAACTAGTAAGATAACAAATGAATCCAAGCTTGTGCTTTATCTTGGCAGATGCATCATAAGTCATTTCAACAGTCAAAACTCAGCTCAAAACCTTGCCATCAGGTAGTCCAAAGACATAACCAATCCTTTCCCATAGGTAATTTCCCACAAGCATAACAAAACTTAGCCCACAAGCACACAAAACCTTGCCCAGTGGCATGGTAAATCTCTTCCTGTAGGTAGAATAATTCAATAGGGTCAAGCCCTACATATAAGAAATTAACCTTGGTAAGAATTTAACTAACCAATTCATTTCAAACAACCCATAATAGAGAAAACAGAGGCATAACCATGGTTATCCTAAGCCAAAAGTCCCAACAATAGTTATCTAAGAGAAACGCACCTATGGGGTGGCCCTTAATCAAAACCAGTAATCTAACACATGCTTAAATTCATATAATTAATCACCTAACCATCCTTATGCATTAACACGGGTCAAAGTCTCAACAAAGAGACACCCCAAACATGGGTATGTGGCACAATGACACATATAAATAACTTAACATTAAGCAATTATCATGAGACCACCTACCTCATCGTAGTACAACTCTCCTCATCTAGCCTCGACTTCCAATTCAAGATAGAATGGTATAGATCTATGAAACAAGGATATTCACTCAACCTTAAATAAATTAGTCAAGAAAAAAAATCACCAATAATGGCTCAATATTAATTGATATCTTAGCGATTGGGTTCAAACGAGACCGATGGTGATTGATTTGGAGTTCAGATAATCAACCGGGAAGAGGTTGAAGTTTCGGAACTCCGCTTGAGTTCCCCCAGCGAGCCCACTGTCCAATCTGCCGAATGGAGTGGCTACTGTCCATTTTAACCAAAAAACACAAAATACATGATGTGTAAGTACATATACATGGTGTGTATATCATTTAACTATTCATTTGGCGGCTGAATTGCGTCGACTTACTTTCTAGGGCCTGCCGACATGATTGCACGGCGTATACTAGGAAGTACATGGTGTGTAGTTAGTATTTATTCTTTTCCTTTCCAACATGACTACACACCATGTATTTCCATCATACACGGCCAAACTACATGGTGTGTATGTAGTAGTACGCGGCCTGTACCCCTAAGTCAGGTCATGGGATAGTAATGATTCCAGTTCTTGTCTAGTTTTCCCGTGTTTTCTCAAAAACAACTTAAATGAAAAAAGAATAAAAGAAACTCATACCTTAAAGGAAGAATCGGGTTCTTACACCACTCTCCCTCATGAATTCCACCCCATAGTGAAGAGTGGTAATTTTCATAAATGGACAGCACTTCCTCCTAAGGTACATGCCTCGTAAGGATACCATCAACACATCTTTTAAACAACAAAGGGTCAACCCAAAAGTAATGTTTTATCTCATAAATGAATTTCTTTATTTGGTTTTGTAGGATATCTTTCAGTATGATTCCAACAGCTAGAAAATTACCAAATTTGTCTACCAGAGAATTTGTTTAACTGAAATTGAAAAATGTTTTTCATCTCGAAAGGATGAATTGATCTCCCTTGGATCATCATTTTGAGTGTCGGAAATTCTAGAAAAATGATCATCCATAACATTTTTAACTCCTTTTTTGTCCCTAAACACTAAGAAAAACTCTTGTAAGAGAAGTATCCATCTGATCAGCCTTGGTTTGATATCCTTCTTATCTAGAAGATACTTTATAGTTGAATGGTCAGTAAAAACTAAGACTTTTAAAATAATTAGGTACTGCCTAAACTTATAAACAGTGAAAACTACAACCGATAATTCCTTTTTAGTTGTGGTGTAATTCCTTTGAGAATCATCTAGTAACCTAATATCATAGTACACCACATGCAATTTTTCTCTCTTTTTCCCCAAAACTATTCCAACAACCTCATCAAAATCATCACACATTAATTCAAAGGGTAACTTCCAGTCATGATCAATGGTAATGGGTGAAGATGTGATTTTATATTTAAAAATTTTGAATAAATATGTGTACTTTTCATCAAATAAAAATAGTTTATCCTTGACCAAAAGGGAACACGTGGGCCTTAAAATTTAGGAAAAATCCTTAATAAACCTCCAGTTAAAACCTTCATTCCCCATGAAGCTTCTAACACATTTAACATTTTCAAGAGGCGGTTTTTTTTGAATGACCTCTATCTTAGAATTTTCTACCTATTTTCCCCTCCTAAAGATATTTTGACATAGGAAAATCCCTTTCATGACCATGAATTGTCTCCAGGTTTAGAACAAGGTTGAATATTGACATCTTTCCAAAACTAATTCCATATTCTCAATGATAAAATACTTCTACAAAATAATTATTGAATCCAAATACACAAGCACTTTAATCATTCCACTTTGGTCATACTGATAGCATAAGCTTAACCTTGATCCCTTAGCTTATTTTGGGGTATATTCTCTTAACTCTTGGGACATTCATTTTTATAGTTATCCATCTACTTAAAGTTGAATCACTGAACATTTTCAACTTCTTTCTTTCCCTTGTAATCACGAGCATAGTGGTCTTTCTCTCCACACTTGTAGAAAACTCTCATTTCATTCAAGCATGTAACAGGGTATTTCTTTCCACAATTATCACATGGAGAAATCCTTCTTTCATTTCTTCCCTTCATCCATTTTTTTCTTTGTTGTAATCTTCTTCACTTACTTCCCATCGAAGCTATAAAAGATGGATAATTCCTTCTGTATCTTAATATCGTATGATATTATGTCCTTGTATGATAAGAAAGTTTGGGAGACTAGTGCCTTTCGAAGAATTGGCTTAAGCCCATTAAAGAAATGGTAAATATTACTCTTTGGATTACATACGTTGTCTGTATCATGCCTTGATAAAATTGTAAATTTGGATTAATACTTAGAAAAACTTTCATATTCCTTTTATCTTAGACTCAGGAATTTTCTCTCCATATCTTCTCATTGCTCATGAGAAAAATATTTTTCCAAGATGAGTACCTTAATATTATTTCATTCCACGTTTGTTATTTCTTATTCATCCTTAGTGTTTTGAAACAATGACTGTCATTGATTGGATCCTAAAAGACGATAAACTTCCAATAAAACTTTCTCCCTTTCATTGCTTTCCAAAGATAGAAATATATTCTCCAAGGAACTTATCCATTACATAGATACAAATGGATTTTTACTCCAATTAAATGATGGAGGTTGTTGATGCATAAATCTGTCTAACATTGTTACACCACATAGTGGACTAGAAGGATACTCTATACGGGTAAGGTTATTGCTCATAACCAGATTTAGTTGCTGCAATATGGTTATAATTTGATCAGTTCTAGTTTTAGCTCCAACTTAAGCTTCATTATCTTTTCTAGGAGGGCAATCCCTACATGGGGTATGTGAATTGATATGGTTTTCATTCCTTCTATTTGGTTTCATTTCTAAAAAATAGAATACACTAGATTAGATCATGACATTATGAAACTTAATGTATAATCCCAAAACTAGTGAAATGCTAAACATAAATTGAAACATTTATGCATGGATAATATCATAATCATAAACATGGTTTCTTTGGGAATGTTTTCAAATAAAAAAAATATATTTTAAAATCATTCATAATGGTTTGTAAAGAAAATATTAATTAATCCAAGCATATCCCCTTGAAGTTTCAAACCAGGAAGGTCTCTTCCCTATCACTGCCTAGGGTTTCCCCTTTGGCGACAGATCGGAGGGGCGAGGCGTGAACACTGCCTCTCCAGCGTCGTCTCCCCCTCTCCTCATCCTTCTACTCATTTTCTGTAACACCCGAGACTTTTATGTTATATAAATCATCAAAGGAATCTTTTTCTACACAATACTTGCTTGTCTTGGTTTACACGAAATCGCGACCTTCCTCGATAGCTTGCGTCGTACGCAATACCGAGTTTCACTAAACAACGATATGCTATTAAAATATTATTAAAACTAGCCGTTATGAATAGTAATAACCACTTTTTGAAATTTTATAAATTTTATTTTTCAAAATGGACTTCATTTTTAGATTCGGAATATCAAAATTAGCCTAGGGTGAAATTTTGGTATTTTTCTGAAAACTTTCAATTTTTGATGAATAGTGAAACCACTAAGTGGTAGTTAAAAAAAATAAATTTTTCATAAAACTTAATTTTACCGCTTCTGTGAGTGGAATTTCGAAAATCCGAGAGACACGGTTAATATCAAGGACTAAAATGTGGTTCAATGAGATGAAAATAATTTTTGGTGAATAGTAACTTTTTACTTTTTTTTTACCACGGTTAAAAGTAAATAGGGTAATTAAGGGTAAAGATGATATTATTATTACCCTAACACATGTCCTAATTCTATTGGATAAGTGTAATTCGACCAAAAACAAACTTAGGAATAAAATATGACTATTTAGGCCCACTTGGATTAGATTAGGACATTTATTATTAATTTATTTAAAGAAGGGTTAAAATAGTTAAAATCAAAGTTTAATAAGTAAATAATTTTTAATATAAGGTTATACATAAGATAAATTCGACTATAAATATTCATTAGAAAGATAAAAAGATTTCATACATAATTATATTTTATTTGTAATTTTTAGACATTAAATAATTTAATTTATTTATGACACAATGATGATGCAGTAATTATTTTATTAATGAAATATTGACATAATTGATGTTATAAACACCAAAATAAATGTAATTTGAGACTTTTTATGAATTCCACTAATTTTATAGGTTAATATGACATGTTAGTATTGATTTAATTAACTTGGTTCAAACTAATAATTCTGTTATGATTTTCACAAAAATCAATTACTAAATAGTGTCAAAATTGACATAAAATAGTTTTTAAAACAAATATTATATTAGTAATTGTTATTTTATTCCTAAAAATATAAGGTTCGGCCAAATGACTTAGATAAGGTTATATATATTAATAATAAACAAATTGGGGTTTGTTTGGCTGCTTATAGTAAGTTTATTAACCTTATAGTATGAGAATACAAGAAGACACGGTAAAAGTAAACTTATTTAACTTAATGTTAAATCTAAATGATAAGGTTAAAATAGGAACCTAAACTTGTATAAATTCAATTGGATGAGAGGATTTCTACCCATACCCACCTTATCTTCTAAATATATTAATTTTGAGCTATTTAAAACCGAACTTGACTTTATAATAAAATAATATTTTTAGTTTTCCCAAAGGTGCCCCTCTCCTCCCTTATAAAAGGGAACCTCCTCCCCCTCTTCCTCACACCACTTTGAGCCTTCAAGCTCGGCCAACCCCTGCCAATTCATCCTCTCCACTTCCCTAGAGACATCCTAGAGGTTCTGGTCTTCTTCAAAGACCCATTTTAGTTCCCTAAAAGGAGGTCTCAAAGAAGCACTTCAAAGAAGAGGTAATGTCCGTTACCGATTCTTTCATCTTTATTTCTTCTTCCACTTATTCTTAGGTTGTTTCATTATGAAGTAATAACATCAGTATCACTCATATACTGATATGTTATTATAAGTATGAAACAACCATATTTCACCATCTATCCATCCTACGGAAAAAGAAATCACCGTGCGTGCGTGCGTACGGAATACCGTCTCCACGCCGTGGTGTAATCTATTTTCCACCACCACCTTACTTGGATGGGTATAATGGTGTAAATAATGACTATATATGACTATTATAAAGTGATACTGATTCTGAAATAGTATACATACACTCCAATACAATTCCACGATCATACGAACGATATCATCACTCGTGCGTACGTACGGAATACCGTCTCCACGATGTGATGCGACTCGTTCTACATGATCTTCATTTCATAATGATTATATAAATGAATTGAATGAATGAATATGATATATATTACACTAATACCATTCTGAAAATTAGGTATCTATAACCTAAATATAAGAATAAGAATTTATTTGACAAAACACGCATAAGAACAAAAAGTTATAAACACCCGAATAACAAGTAGCAATGAAATATTACTACTAAGAAGCTAAGAATATGACCATATATGATATCAAAAAAATAAATATGATTATGGAATAAGTCAATAACATTATTTAAATCATTATACAGGAGGTTCGGACACTTATGAAGCAAAACGGACCTAAGGTAAGGGAATTATCACAATCTCATTTTTATCCGAGATTGCTTATACTTTGGTATTTACTGGGGTGTATTTTATCATCCAAATCCATGTTACCTCAATATGTAATATTATTTTCATCCACCTACAATTGTTTAAAACCTATTTTACCCTTTGGTGAGTTTTTAGTAAAAGATATGAAAGGAATCTTTTGTCGTTTTTCGTACGAGGTACTTTTTGACTTTTCCGACAAAAGTACGAGAAGAATGTTTTTATACGGCATGAATGGATTTGTATAACATTATTTCCAAGAATCATCCTTTACAAGTTTTCAAGTTTATTTTTAATCAACTTCTTTTAGTTAAAATTGTATGACATGTTAAGAAAGGAAAAATGTTTTTGAAGTAGAAAGGATATTTTCCTCAAGAATGGAGTTCAAGTGTTTTATCAAAATTATTTTCCATCTAAGATAATAAAGGGGTTCTGTTTCTATCCCTATTATTACATTGATTTGATTATTTTGTGATGGAATTATTTTTATGTATTTTTTTATCTTATATGAATTGTTTTATGATGTCACGATGTTTAAGATTCTCATTTTTATTACATGGGTTATGCAATGATGTATGATTTATGATTTTGTGGCACACATAAGAATGGTATCATTATGAGATGGGTGGGACCTATATCTCCCTCCAATGCATTGGGTAAAGATTTTATATCTCATGAGATGGACATGGCTGGAACGGTAGGTTATACCGGTTCAGTGAAACAAGACTGAAACGAGGGTGACTCGGTTCAGAAATGGACTTTGTCCACTAAGATAGTCTTGCCAATGAGTCTTGACTAACAAGAAATGATTCTCTATGATTATGTGTGTATGCCATAAAGTTTCATGTTTTAAGTTATGATTATTGTGATTACATTTCACTGCCATGATTTATCCCATGTTATGAAATTATGATCTCTTTTGCAGGTTAAGATTTTCAAAAGTTATGTTCTTATGTATATGATGTGATTGATATTTCTTTTGTTTACCCTTACTGAGCATTTGAGCTCACCCTTTTGTATGTTTTATTTCCCCAGGTCAGGAAGAAGATTATTAAGTAGAATATTCCAAAAAGGGACTCTAGATATGATGAAATAAATGGGAGGCAAAGTAGATGCTTTATGAACCAGTTGTTTATGTTTCCTAGTTTCTAAAGACACTATACCTATACGGTCATTTCTTGGTTTTGTTATATGTTGTAATAAGTGTGCTTCAATTCTGAAGTAATAACAATGTATGTAAAGTATGGGTCGTTATAGTTGGTATCAGAGAAAAGGTATAGTCAACCTTTGGAAACTAAGATGTGAAAGCCTTAGTAAGAACCCTAAGGATAAGTCTAAGCATAGAACACAATATTAGTGTTTTAGAAATGGCCATGAATAACCTAGGATAAGACCTTAAGTGTGAAATTTTATCCTTGAGTATGTGGTTTTCCTATTATAATTAATGTTGCTCACACTATTCTTCTTGGTTTTAGTCAATGGCTGGAACCCGAAGGAATCGTGTTAATGCAGAATGCGACGGGCAATGCAATGATTGAGCAACCAAACATTATGGGAGCTGGAATTCAAAATCTTGTAGCCATGCTCACACAACTTTCTCAAGCTATGAATCATGAAGGACTTCCAAACGAGCAAAGGAAGGAGCAACATTCTGTTGAATCCTTCATGAGGCAGCGTCCACATTCTTTCAGCGGGTCTACTGATCCATTAGTTTCTGAACAATGGATTAGTACTACTGAAAAGATATTTTCAGTTCTTCAATGTTCTGAACATGATAAAGTCATCCTAGCAGTGTATCATTTGGAAGGAGATGCTGATTAATGGTGGAATCTTATTAAGAATACGAGGCAAAGGGATGAAATTGAGTCCATGGAATGGGACGAGTTCAAGAACTTATTTTTCAATAAGTACTTCCCTCGTATTCTCCGAACAAAGATGGAGAAAGAGTTTCTTGAACTGAAGCAAAAGGATGATGAATCTGTTGGTACCTATGAAGAAAATTTTACAATACTTGCAAGGTACGCTTCTGGTATTATTATCCAACCTGAGAGTAAGATCGATCGATTCTTTAGTGGCTTAAAACCAAGTCTTCGAAGGGCCTTAGCCATAAGGGACTTCAATAGCTATGAGGAAATCGTTCGATGTGCTCTCAAAGTTGAGATGGAAATCGGAGTAACCCATCAGTCATATGGGTTTGATAAGAAGAGGAAAATGGAATTCAAAGGAAAATCTAAAGAGCCCACTGAAAAGAAGATGAGCTTTCCCTTATGCTCAAAGTGTGGAAAGAAACATGGAGGGAGTTGTCTTAAAGGGACAAGTAAATGTTTCAAATGTGGAAAGGAAGGTCATTGGGCATTTGAATGCCGCGATGATGGGAAGAAGATGTCTAATGATGCAAACAAAGGAAGGGATACACAGAATGAACCTACTACACTTAAATGTTTCAAGTGCAAGGAGATGGGTCATTATGCCAATAAATGCCCTAATCCAAGGGTTGATGATGATGGTCGACGTCAACAAACTCTTAAGGCTAAAGACAAAGGAAAGTCACATGCAATTTCTATCAGCGATGTGGAGTACGATAACGATGTGGTGAAAGGTACACTTACCATCCACTCTAAAGTAGAAAATGTTTTATTTGATTCTGGATCCACCCACTCTTTTATTTCTGAAGAATTTTCTAAGGGTATCACTGTATTACCTCAATAATTAGATGTTGAGTTAGCTGTGAAAACACCTAATGGCACAACAGTCGCATCAAAAGTTTATAATTATTCTCCGATCGAAGTTTGTGGGAAAGTGCTTCCTGCAAATCTTGTGGTTCTTCCTATAGTGTAATTTGATGTGATTCTTGGCATGGATTGGCTTTCTCTACATGGAGCTCATATCAATTTTCAAAGAAGGGAAATCACATTTCATATTCCAGATCAATCTATGATCATCTATCGATGCAAGGATGAACATAACCTTCCATTGGAAATTTCTTCCATTTTATGGGTATTGATTCCACTAAATGAAGGTTATTTATCTCAAATGGTTGGTGAGAAACTCGTGATTAAGAATATTCTCATTGTACGGGAGTTTGATGATGTCTTTCCGGAGGAATTACCGGGTCTTCCACCAAATTGTGAAGTTGAGTTTTCAATAGAACTCGTACCGGGTGCTTTGCCTATTTCAAAGACACCTTATAGAATGGCCCCAATTGAGTTGCAGGAATTGAAGAAGCAACTCCAAGAGAATCTTGATAAGGGATTCATATGCCCTAGTGCATCACCTTGGGGAGAACCTGTTCTATTTGTTAAGAAGAAAGATGGATCAATGAGACTCTACATTGATTATCGAGAACTTAACAAGATCACTATCAAGAACAAATATCATCTCCCACGCATTGATGACTTATTTGACCAACTACGCGGAGCTCAATACTTTTCCAAGATTGATCTCCGTTCAGGGTATCAGCAATTAAGGGTCAAAAGGGAGGATATACCAAAGACGGCTTTCCGTACAAGTTATAGACACTATGAATTTATAGTGATGCCATTTGGTCTTACTAATGCCCCTGCTATCTTCATGGATCTAATGAATAGAGTCTTTAGAGACTATCTTGATCAATTTGTGGTAGTCTTTATAGACGATATTTTTGTCTATTCAATGAGCAAGGAAGAGCATGAAGATCACTTGAGAATTATATTGAATACCCTGAGAAAGGAGAATATTTATGCCAAATTTACCAAGTGTGAATTTTGGCTTCAAAAAGTTTCATTTTTGGGTCACATAATCTCAAAAGAGGGGATATCTGTGGATCCAGAAAAAACAGTGGTTATCGAAAGATGGTCGAGACCAACAACAGTAACTGAGATCCGAAGTTTTCTTGGTTTGGCTGGATATTATCGACGTTTTGTGAAAGATTTTTCACGATTATCTAATCCACTCACCAAGTTGACTCGGAAAGGAGTTAAGTTTGTTTGGACGGAGGAATGTGAAGAGAATTTCAAGGAGTTGAAAAGAAGGTTATCCAGTGCACCTGTGCTCACACTGCCCTGTAGTGGAGAAAGGTTTGTGATCTACAGTGATGCATCCAAGAAGGGATTGGGGTGTGTTCTTATACAAAATGATATGGTGATAGCTTATGCCTCACGACTGTTGAAAATCCATGAGCAAAATTACCCAACACATGATTTGGAGTTAGCTGCGGTAATCTTTGCATTAAAGATTTAGAGGCATTACCTTTATGGTGAAAGGTGTGATATTTATACTGATCATAAAAGTTTAAAGTATATTTTCACACAAAAGGAGATGAATATGTGTCAAAGAAGATGGTTGGAGCTGATTAAGGATTACGACTGCTCAATCCATTACCACCCTGGGAAAGCAAACAAGGTGGCAGATGCATTAAGTCGACAAGACCATGATAGTTTATCCATGATGAGGATCACAAAAGATCCAATATTTATGGATTTACAAAGGATGGATCTTGGAATTATAATGGAAGGGGAAAAATATTATCTTTCTCAAATGAATGTTCAACCATCTATACATGTGAAGATTAAAGAGGCACAGAAAGAAGATGTCAAGTTACAAAAGAAGGTGAGAAACATTCTTGAATTAAACCTTGATTATGATGGGATAATAAAGTTCAGGAATCGGGTTTGTGTTCCTCCCATCCATGAATTAAAGAAGGAGCTGCTGGATGAGGCTCATAGTTCTTCATTCTCTATTCATCCTGGAAGCACGAAGATGTATAGGGATCTGAAAGAGTACTTCTGGTGGGATGGCATGAAAAGAGATGTTGAATATGTCTCTCGATGCTTGGTTTGTCAACAAGTTAAAGCTGAGAGACAGAAGTCTAAGGGGATGTTACAACCATTACCCATACCCGAATGGAAATGGGAAAACATCACTATGGACTTTGTCACAGGACTTCCTAAAACATCCAAAGGCAATAATGCTATCTGGGTCATAGTTGATCGTCTTACAAAGTCTGCACACTTCATTGCTATTAGAGAGGATTTCTCTCTGGATCAGCTTTCCAGGATATATGTAAAGGAAGTGGTAAGATTGCATGGAGTACCACTTTCTATTATATCCAATCGGGATCCGAGATTTACCTCGAAGTTCTGGTGAAGTCTTCAGCATACTCTGGATACAGAGTTGAGTTTCAGCACTGCTTATCATCCTCAGACAGACGGTCAGTCTGAGAGAACAATTCAAACCCTAGAAGATATGTTGAGAGCTTGCTCTATGGATTTCAAAGGTGGTTGGGATCAACACCTACCTTTGGTGGAATTTTCTTATAATAATAGCTTTCACTCCAGTATTCAGATGGCTCCTTATGAAGCTCTCTATGGAAAGAAATGCGGGACTCCAACTTGCTGAGATGAAGTTGGGGAAAGAAAGCTATTAGGACCTGATCTCGTTGATGAAATGGCAGAAAAGGTCAGATCTATTCAACAACACATAAGAGCAGCTCAGAGTCGACAGAAAAGTTATGCCGACAACTGAAGGAAAGACCTAGAGTTTGAAGTGGGTGATAAAGTGTTCTTACGAATATCTCCCTGGAAGAGGGTCATGAGATTTGGAAAGAAGGGGAAGTTGAGCCCTAGATATATCGGTCCTTTCGAAATACTGGATCGTGTTGGGAAGGTAGCTTACCGATTGGCGCTTCCACCAAATCTCTCTCAAGTTCACAATGTGTTCCATGTATCTCTCCTGAGAAAGTACATACCTGATCCTTCACATGTACTCAGCTCAGAAGTTGTACCGCTGGAGCAAGATCTTTCTTATGAAGAACAACTGATAGAGATTCTGGATCGTAGCGAAAAAGTCCTACGAAACAAGACCACTCGATTGGTGAAAGTTTTATGGAGGAACCATCAATTAGAAGAAGCTACATGGGAGCTTGAGGATATGATGAGGGAGAGGTATCCTCATCTGTTTGTTACAAAGTGACGAATTTTGAGGGCAAAATTCATTTTAAGGGG
The DNA here is from genome assembly GCA_963277665.1 of Viscum album. Lineage (NCBI taxonomy): Eukaryota > Viridiplantae > Streptophyta > Magnoliopsida > Santalales > Viscaceae > Viscum > Viscum album. The sequence continues at coordinate 555,483,718 of OY728142.1, forward strand.
GGTAGAATGTAACACCCGAGACTTTTATGTTATATAAATCATCAAAGGAATCTTTTTCTACACAATACTTGCTTGGATTTCTTTACACGAAATCGCGACATTCCTCGATAGCTTGTGTCGTACGCAATATCGAGTTTCACTAAACAATGATATGCTATTAAAATATTATTAAAACTAGCCGTTATGAATAGTAATAACCACTTTTTGAAATTTTATAAATTTTATTTTTTAAAATGGACTTCATTTTTGGATTCGGAATATCAAAATTAGCCTAGGGTGAAATTTTGGTATTTTTCTGAAAACTTTCAATTTTTGATGAATAGTGAAACCACTAAGTGGTAGTTAAAAAAAACTGAATTTTTCATAAAACTTAATTTTACCGCTTCTGTGAGTGGAATTTCGAAAATCCGAGAGACACGGTTAATATCAAGGACTAAAATGTGGTTCAATGAGATGAAAATAATTTTTGGTGAATAGTAACTTTTTACTTTTTTTTTACCACGGTTAAAAGTAAATAGGGTAATTAAGGATAAAGATGATATTATTATTACCCTAACATATGTCCTAATTCTATTGGATAAGTGTAATTCGACCAAAAACAAACTTAGGAATAAAATATGACCATTTAGGCTCACTTGGATTAGATTAGGACATTTATTATTAATTTATTTAAAGAAGGGTTAAAATAGTTAAAATCAAAGTTTAATAAGTAAATAATTTTTAATATAAGGTTATACATAAGATAAATTAGACTATAAATATTCATTAGAAAGACAAAAAGATTTCCTACATAATGATATTTTATTTGTAATTTTTAGACATTAAATAATTTAATTTATTTATGACACAATGATGATGCAGTAATTATTTTATTAATGAAATATTGACATAATTGATGTTATAAACACCAAAATAAATGTAATTTGAGACTTTTTATGAATTCCACTAATTTTCTAGGTTAATATGACATGTTAGTATTGATTTAATTAACTTGGTTCGAACTAATAATTCTGTTATGATTTTCACAAAAATCAATTACTAAATAGTGTCAAAATTGACATAAAATAGTTTTTAAAACAAATATTATATTAGTAATTTTTATTTTATTCCTAAAAATCTAAGGTTCGGCCAAATGACTTAGATAAGGTTATATATATTAATAATAAACAAATTGGGGTTCTTTTGGCTGCTTATAGTAAGTTTATTAACCTTATAGTATGAGAACACAAGAAGACACGGTAAAAGTAAACTTATTTAACTTAATGTTAAATCTAAATGATAAGGTTAAAATAGGAACCTAAACTTGTCTAAATTATATTTCATTAGAGTATTTAGACCCATCCCCACCTTAGCTTCAAAATATATCAATTTGGAGCTATTCAAAACCGAACTTGACTTTATAATAAAATAATATTTTTAGTTTTCCCAAAGGTGCCCCTCTCCTCCCTTATAAAAGGGCACCTCCTCCCCCTCTTCCTCACACCACTTTGAGCCTTCAAGCTCGGCCAACCCCTGTCAATTCCTCCTCTCCACTTCCCTAGAGACATCCTAGAGGTTCTAGTATTCTTCAAAGACCCATTTTAGTGCCCTAAAAGGAGGTCTCAAAGAAGCACTTCAAAGAAGAGGTAGTGTCCGTTACCGATTCTTTCATCTTTATTTCTTCTTCCACTTCTTCTTCTTAGGTTGTTTCATTATGAAGTAATAACATCAGTATCACTTATATACTGATATGTTATTATAATTATGAAACAACCCTATTTCACCATCTATCCATCCTACGGAAAAGGAAATCACCGCGCGTGCGTACGTACGGAATACCGTCTTCACGCCGTGGTGTAATCTATTTTCCACCACCACCTTACTTGGATGGGTATAATGGTGTAAATAATGAATATATATGACTATTATAAAGTGATACTGATTCTGAAATAGTATACATACACTCCAATACAATCCCACGATCATAAGAACGATATCATCACTCGTGCGTGCGTACGGAATACCGTCTCCGCGATGTGATGCGACTCATTCTACATGATCTTCATTTCATAATGATTATATAAATGAATTGAATGAATTAAATGATATATATTACACTAATACCATTCTGGAAATGAGGTATCTATAACCTAAATATAAGAATAAGAATTTATTCGACAAAACACGCATAAGAACAAAAAGTTATAAACACCCGAATAACAAGTAGAAATGAAATATTACTACTAAGAAGCTAAGAATATGACCATATATGATATCATAAAAATAATTATGATTCTGGAATAAGTCAATAACATTATTTAAATCATTATATAGGAGGTTCGGACACTTATGAAGCAAAACGGACCTAAGGTAGGGGAATTATCACAATCTCATTTTTATCCGAGATTGCTTATACTTTGGTATTTACTGGGGTGTATTTTATCATCCACATCCATGTTACCTCAATATGTAATATTATTTTCATCCACCTACATTTGTTTAAAACCTATTTTACCCTTTGGTGAGTTTTTAGTAAAAGATATGAAAGGAATCTTATGTCGTTTTTCGTACGAGGTACTTTTTGACTTTTCCGACAAAAGTACGAGAAGAATGTTTTTATACGGTATGAATGGATTTTTAAAACATTATTTCCAAGAAGCATCCTTTACAAGTTTTCAAGTTTATTTTTAATCAACTTCTTTTAGTTAAAATTGTATGACATGTTAAGAAAGGAAAAATGTTTTTGAAGTATAAAGGATATTTTCCTCAAGAATGGAGTTCAAGTGTTTTATCAAAATTATTTTCCATCTAAGATAATAAAGGGGTTATGTTTATATCCCTATTATTAAATTGATTTGATTATGTTGTGATGGAATTATTTTTATGTATTCCTTTATCTTATATGAATTGTTTTATGATGTCACGATGTTTAAGATTCTCATTTTTATTACATGGGTTATGCAATGATGTATGATTTATGATTTTGTGGCACACATAAGAATGGTATAATTATGAGATGGGTGGGACCTATATCTCCCTCAAATTCATTGGGTAAAGATTTTATATCTCATGAGATAGACATGGCTGGAACGGTAGGTTATACCGGTTCAGTGAAACAGGACTGAAATGAGGGTGACTCGGTTCAGAAAGGGACTTTGTCCACTAAGATAGTCTTGCCAATGAGTCTTGACTAACAATAAATGATTCTCTATGATTATGTGTGTATGCCACAAAGTTTCATGTTTTAAGTTATGATTATTGTGATTACATTTCACTTCCATGATTTATCTCATGTTATGAAATTATGATCTCTTTTGCAGGTTAAGATTTTCAAAAGTTATGTTCTTATGTATATGATGTGATTGATATTTCTTTTGTTTACCCTTATCGAGCATTTGAGCTCACCCATTTGTATGTTTTATTTCCCCAGGTCAGGAAGAAGGTTATTAAGTAAAATATGCCAAAAAGGGACTCTAGATATGATGAAATAAATGGGAGGCAAAGTAGATGCTTTATGAACCAGTTGTTTATGTTTCCCAGTTTCTAAAGACACTATACCTATACGTTCCTTTCTTGGTTTTGTTATATGTTGTAATAAGTGTGCTTCAATTCTGAAGTAATAACAATGTATGTAAAGTATGGGTCGTTATATTTTCCCTTTGATGGCCCTCCTCCCTTTGGCGTTTCCCCCTTCCATGCAGTGTCCAGATTCAATGGTTTATGGAGGGTATATTTTTTTCTATTCTTCTTCAGATGCAGCAGATCTGTACAGAATTAGTGGCCCTCTCTCGGGTAGCAAGGCATGACCTCGGTTCAGCTCTGGTGGACATAGAGGTTTGTATTTCACTAGTTTTGAATTTGGTAACTGGCTCTCTCTTCAAACAATGGTGATTCAGTAGACGGCCTTCAGCTTCAATCTGTGGCGGTGATGGATTTGTGCGGTTTTAATAGTGGGGGTTTCGGACGAGCGACGATGCTTTGGTAGTTGTCGGCTTTCGGCTTAATTCTGTAGCGGTGAGGGTCGGATTTGTTTCCAATAACCGAATTGTGATCCTGAATCTGAGTACAACTGATCCAGTGATGATTTTGATCAGAGCTGCATATGTTTTCTACCCTCATGATGTTGTTGAAATATTATTTTTTCTAACTGAGACTGGAGTAAGAATATGGTACCTCAATGTTTTATGTTATAGTTCTAAAGGTGGAATGTGTTGTTCATCATTGATTTTGGTGATGGTCATCAGTGTTGGGGGGCATGGAGATGAGTTCCTTCAAGGGAAGTGGTCGCTCCTTCCTCTGCTCTTTCTCCATGACTCCTCCACTTTCTCTAAGGAGGATCTGAGTGGTGGGCTTCATGGTGCTTTGGGATTTGAGGGCGAGAGACCACAGACATCTTGTGGTGGTTTCATCTCTATTGGCTCTCGGAGGTTTACTACATCGAGAATGTGATGTTCTACGATGGATATGAATGATTCTAAGGATTTTGATGTTTGAAAGTGTTTTTTGGGTTGTTTTCATGTTGGTTTTTGGTGATATTTTGTTTTTGGAATGTGAAAACATCTAAACACTCTACAAGGAACAACTCCATATGAGGATTCGGAGTGGGAAGTATTCACCAGATCTTGGTCATCCGGATTTGGAAGATCGAGAGGGTATGGCTTTTACCATCGGTACCAAGCCTGTGTAACCCTGCATGGGACAGCTAGATGAGGGGTCTTGTGAAGGTGGAGGCTTGACATATCATTGTACTCACTGGGGAGGGGCAGTTCCTATAACTACCTGGGATGACTTTTCTTTTAATGTTTTTAATTGTTTGAAGTTGTTAGGGTTTACACTTCCCCTTTAAAAGTGTCATTTGAAAATTAAAAAAAATGGATTCTGAGTGAATTTCATGTACCAGGTAACGCTTGAGTCAAGCCTGATGTGACTTTTTTGGAGTTATTACCCCTAAGTGCAATTGTACTAGAACCACATCCACTTTTAGTATCCAAAAAATGATGTATTTCTAGAAAAACCACATAGTATTTAACTTACCAAAACATTCGGATGTTATCATATACTTAAACTTATCCTTAAAGTAAGTCATAGAGCTATATTCTCTAATCTATGTTTCCCTAAATCTAGTTCTCAATGTACTAAAATTTCTATAATACCAACTAAAAAGACCCAGACCCTAGTAGCCCAGAACTAGTGGTTACTTTACTACATTTTCACTAGATACAAGAAATCACATACAAAGGGACCAAATAGTTTAGTAGTCATGGCAAACTAGACACATACTTGAAATTCAAATTACATTTTAAAAACATAAAATACACATTGTTTTCTTTGAGAACACCATTATTCTCCATACCATATCCCTATATATCAATTAAAAAACACTTCCTGGTATCCTAGGAAAAATAAAACATAAGAAAGGGGTGAGCTATGATGCTCAGTAAGGGTACGCATACAGTGAAAGCTATCATGAATACATGAGGATAATCAATATGGCAAGGTAAATAACTGAAACACGTGTCATTTAAATAATAACTTAGCATAATATGGTAGGAATAAAGGATAATCAAATAAATACATATAAATAATCACATGAGTTTGAAACTTATCCATGAATATTCTAACTAATCAAATAATCACATGTACATAAATAATTGATCTTATCGTGAGGGGATGCATAATTACACACATCATAAATGTAACAAACCAACCTGGGTTACCCTCAAACTTAGAACCTGACCCAATCTGTTACATACCCGAAGGGCGTTCCTGATCCCCATAGGCTGGCGGTAAGCACTCAGGCATCGAACAACACACCAAGGGAGCGATTTCTCCCAACCTAAATGATGAACATGGAAATATATATATATATACATACTCAAATCAGAAAGGAACAACAGAAGACTAATATATATAGGTTCCATAATTGTAAGAAGACAGTAGAAAAAAATAACTACTAAACTAGCTACAAACTCAAAGACATAAGTCTAATTGTTAAGGATAATGAAAACAAACAACTATTCCATGTGATAGTGTGGGAAACCTCTCACCATATCACCACCAACTACCCAACTCAACTGACTTGAAAACCCGCCACCTCACTGCGGCACCTTGCATTTCCCTACATCGAAACACATACCAAGGTCTATGAACCACAAAAGGGGTGCATAGGGTGTAAGCTAACAGACTTAATAGGATACCACCCAGGTGATCTATAATAAGTCTTTGTATAAAAATTCTCGTATGCTCATTTCAAATAAAACATGGCATGATAACTAGTAAAACAGTTTATAGAAAACATGGTAAACATTTCCCTTTTTTCACAGTTCTAAAACAAAAGCATGTATATCAATTTCAAAGCACATTTTTCAATATCATCTTTCACAAGAATCAACATGCATATCAAGGCTAAATTAGTATCAAGACAAGCGGTACAAAACAACAGTAGCGTCACAAGTATCACAACACCAAGGAATACAATAGGTCAGGCAGCAGACTACTCATACCCAAAAATCTATGATCAGTGCACAACGGTACCTGAAGACAATTATCTACACTCTAGGACCAAGGATACACCCCAACGTGTAAAACCCCAACATCATATACATACCTAGATCCAATAATATACACTCTAGGATAAAAGGAACACCCAGAAAGTGAACCCCCATAATAGATGATGGCCTCAAGAAAAACGTTCCACCTAGTACCCAAGGTAACTCATGTGCTCGTTTTCACAATCATCTCAATATTTTGAAAACCATTTCAAAAACATTTATGCAATTCAATATTTAATAGGGTAACAATACCTGTTTCTTTTTCACAAATCATTCAATGCTTTGAAAATACCCCTTTTTATTTATCAAAAACCAAGGAAAAATCACTTTTCTTCAAAATACCTTTCCAACGCACACAAATAATCATGCTAATTTCTACCAATTTATTTATAAATCAATTTATAAAAATAGAACAATACAGTTTATCAAACATAGGCAAGAGACGAAACTTCCTACCTCAAAACTTGGGTCACGCATGCCTGTAATGATATCCAACAACAAAAAAACCCAACAACGATGACAAAAACCCTAGAATTCAATCCACATCTCAAGACAGGTTCAATTTAGAAAAAAGGTTTGGCAGAAAAGAGGAAATCCACATACCTCAATAATGCACACTTGCTGCACCAAAACCAATGAAGAACGATCGTGTGGAAGATCTTGGAACTCATCCTAGAAACAAGATTTGACAACAGAGTTTAGATCCATCCATCCCTAGATGATCTATAAAACTCCAAGGGAGAAGAGAGTAAGAAACGGAGAGAATGCTTACCCATTATTTCACACAACGACAGGAACGAGGATCAATTTCCAAACAAAAAGTTCTTGAGGGGTTGGAGGGCTCCCAAAATCACCTAGGGATGGATCTAGGTCTAGAGAAAGGAACCTAAAGGAAGAAAAAATGATATTTCATTCGAACTTCCTATTTAAAAACAAGGATTGGGGTTTTACATGGTGTGTAACCCAGTTATACATCGTGTAATTGGTAATTCTCATATCCACTGAAAAAATCATCGCATCTTTCTAAAAATTAATTATTTTCATTTTTGGATTTACATGGTGTGTAACCATATTACACAGTGTGTAATTCTTCAACGGACTACATAAATGACTAGTTAAATATGAGAATCCAACAAATCTTTGACTTCATCATTATAGGTATCCTTCCAATGCCTTCTCAACCCTACCCAGACAACAACAAAAACTACAACATAGTTTAGAACATACCTATCAAAAAGTTAATGGGATGTTATAATCTTCCCACCATAAATACTTTCTATCCCCAAAAATCCTACAAAGAAGCCTCCATGCTAAAAAGATGATGTCACCACTCTCTCAGTAGTGCCTCCCACTCCCACATCCAATGAGAACAATAATCATGTTTTCATAGCACTCGAACCAAAGGTATCATCCTGCCAGGAAGTACCTTGGTTTCAGAATCGAGTATCCTGACTGGCCGCTCAGTCACAGATAAGTCAAGATCAACTTCAATATCACACCAACTCATAATATGATATAGATTAGATAGATACTTTTGGAGCTGAGATACATGAAATAAATTATGTATCACTATCAGCTGTGGTGGAAGTTCTAACCGGTAATCCACTTTCCCCACCTTCTCAACAACCTCAAAAGGTCCCACAAAATAAGGAGCAAGTTTCTCTTTCCTCCCAAGTCATTGATAACCCAACCAAGGTGAAACTTTCAAGAACACCCAGTCTCCAACTAAGAATTCAAATGGTCTATGACGATGATTAGTATAAGACTTACACTGGCTCTAAGTCGTCAACATTCTCTGATGAATAAACTGAATCTTTGTTGTCATCACTTGAATCAAACTTGGTCCAATCAAGGAACTTTCACCAATATCCGACCAACACAACATAGATTTACAAGACCAAACATACAAGGCCACAAAATGAGACATTCTAATCGCATATTGGGAACTACTGTTATAAGAAAACTCAACAAGCCCCATGTGATCATCCCAAGCCCCACCAAAGTTGAGAATACAAGCGCAAAGTATATCATCAAGAATCGGTATGGTTATTTCTATATGTTCATCCGAATGGGGATGGTGTGCCAAAATCAAATGAACCTGAGATCCCAATGCCTCTTGAAGGCCTTTCCAAAAGCAAAAAGTGAATAGAGGATCTCTATTAGCAACGATAGCATATGGAACTCTGTTCAACCGAAAAATATCTTTCATATATATATTTCTCAACTCTTCAACTTTGGTTATATCCTGAATGGGTATAAAGTGATCCAATTTCATCAATATATCAATAAAAACCCATATCACAATCTTATTTTTCTGGGTATGCGGTAACTCAAATACAAAGTCCATAGAGATCTCATCCCACTTACAAGTATGCACTGAAGGTGGCAGAAGCAAACCCGAAGGTTTCTTATGCTTGGATTTCACCTGTTGGCATGTATAGCAATGAGAGACAAACTCATCAATGTCTTATCTCATACCAGGAAACTATAATTTTCGATGTAATTCATAGAACATCTTCATGGTTCTTGGGTGCACTACCCACTGGGAACTAGGGAAATCCCCCATAACAGCTCTCCTTATCAACTGTGGTACCACAAAACGATTCTTGAAGAAAATAACATCCTCTTTGGAGAACGACTACTCAGAAATGGTCTCCTCACCTTTAATAGATTCTCTAATTCCGCGGAATTCATCGTCAATCCGTTGTTCCTGAAGAATCAACTCAAGAAGAGTGGAGGTAAACTGAACATTGGTCAAATAGATCTCTTCCCCTGATTCCTAGACTCCAAAGTGAAATTGTGCTAAAAGAGTCATCAAGTTCCACTCTTCCGATGATTTTTTTCATTGCCTGGTTTGAAAATTTCATGCTCAAAGCATCCGCAACGACATTCCCCTTCCCTGGGGTGTAGGCGATATCAAAGTCAAACGCCTGAAGGTATTTTACCCATCACCTATGTCTATGATTCAAGTCTTTCTGAGAAAATATATAGCCCATACTCTTATGATCAGAAACAACTGTGAACCTCTCCCCAAAAAGATAGGGCCGCCAACACTTAAGCGCATGCATAACCGCGGAAAGCTCTAAGTCATTAGTGGGGTAATTCTTCTCATTCAGTCATAGTTGATGAGATCCATATGCCACCACATGATCATCCTGCATAAGAATGCAACCTGACCCAGCACCAAAAGCATCACAAAACACCACATATCACTTACTGGTCTCAGGTAAGATCAGGATAGGTGTCGATGTCATAATTCATTTTAGTTTATCGAAATAATACTAGCACTCCGCATCTTAAGTGAATTTCACCACTTTCCTGGAAAGGGAAGTCAAAGGTGACACCAGTTTAGAGAAAACTTTAACAAACCGTCGATAATATCCAACAAACCAAGAAAACTACGAATCTCAAAGACATTTTTTGGTTCCTTCCATGACAAGATAGCCTTCACCTTTTTAGGATCAACTGATAAGCCATGTTCAAAAATCACATGTCCTAAGAGCTTCACTTCTTGAATCCAGAAGCTATATTTTAAAATCTTTCCATACAAACAGTGATTTCTCAGAATTTCCAGAACCAAACTCAGATGGTGCTCATGCTCACACTAGGATTTTGAATAAACCAAAATATCATCCACAAACTATAAGGACCATACCTTAAACATATATTATTCTAGTTTTTTTTTGAACTAGAATTCACATTAGATGATCTTTTCAGTTTAGAGTTTTAGATAATTGGGACAAAAAACTCTTACATAGTAAACTTGTATATTAAAAGTTCACACTTATACTCGGTATCCATTTTTTTAAACAAAAAACCCTTTTAAAATAAAACATGATTTCTTTTCACAACACATATTCAATAGTTTCATCAAGGCATCTTCTTTTTCTTTACCAATATTTAGACCTATGAAAAACATTTTAAAACTTGGGATAAGCACAAAAGATTAATAAGGTGCATAAAGAACGTAAATTGTTAGTCATGTGAAAACATGAAAACCCATTAAAACATTTTCTTACAAACATATTATCAATCATAGAAAATCATATCGGTGCCTTGGGACATCATTACCATATCACTCTTACAATCACCCTTACAAATAGAATAATCATATAGTCGACTTCCACCTCCAGAATACCCAATGCATTGGAGAGCTATAATAGGTCTCACCCATCGTATAAGCTATATCAAGCTCACCCATCTTTCATGAGCTATAATAGGGCTCAATCCTTTGTATATGCTATATTGGGCCCACTCATCTTTTATGAGCTATAATGCGGCTCAACCCTTCATATAATCTATATCGGACTCACCCATAAAATTTATAAGTACCAACACATATAAGATTTCAATTTTCAACATGTCACTCATAAAATTTCATTTTCATTCATAAGATAACCATTCCATTTTTAAAAACCAATTTAAAACATTTATAAAAAATATTTTTGGATAAAAATGTCTCATACCACTTTGAAACTTTTAAAAGAATATTTTAGAATTAAAATTTTAAAACATTTATGCCCATAAAAATAAATCCATAAAAGCATTTTAAAAACATGGACATGAATGATAAATATTTAAAATAATAAAACTTTAAAACCCTTAAAACAATGTTTTAATTAGAGAGTCTCATACCACTTTAAACATTTAAATTATAAGCCACATGAAAGTAGAACATTTTACAAAACATTAAATAACATGAGTATAGATAAAATATGGGTATAGAAAGTCAAAGGGGCTATATATACACTTTATAAAAGAATAAAGGTTCATATCATTGAGAAATGTCTCAATAAAATGAGATTGAGATGAAATCTCTTACCATGAGTTTGGATCATCTTGTATGTTCTTTATCTTCTTGAATAATAAACTTCGGTTAATTTATACTTGCTTGATAAATTTTTTCATATTTATTATTCCTTTTAAATCACTTATTATCATGTTATAACAATTACATAATTATTTAAGTTCATATCGTACATTTTGTCAATATTCGGTACTTGAGTCAAAAATGATCTTAGTATGATGTCAATAGTCCATGTGGACATAATTCCTTCATCTCCAGAATAATATTCATGACATTATTATCATTTTTATACATAAATTATACTTTTAAATCAAACCATGAATTATGGTTATGAAAAATGAAAAATGTTATATTCATGGAGACGGTATGTCACGAATCGAATCTGGTCGCCATCAAAACTGGCACCTGACACAGTCCGCGACAAGGCGCAAAGGGCATTCCCAATCCCAACAAACTGAAACTAGTTCTCAGGTATCATAAAATGAAATTTGGGAATGATTTACCTGAGTTTATAAACATAAAACAACAAGCGAATCCAATGAAACAAATTTGGATTTTTCAAACCAAAACATCTTTTACTAAATTTCATAATTGAATTACACAATTTAAAACAATGTTTAAAGATTATTAAAAAGGAATAAAACCAAAAAGGATATCCCAAGAATCTCCTCATGGCAAGAGGAACCACCCTCAATCCATCTCCACAACACTGCATCATAAAGGACCGCTAAAAACTCAAAACATTGGCAAAAAAGTTGTACCCAAACCTGCGACAAAAATAACCAAGTCTACTTACACCCAAAGGAGTATGTATGGTGTGAGCCAAAGCCTGGTAGGATGTCATCACTAAAGGATTCCATGTGATAAATATTCAAAGATGAAAAGCTTGAAAGTTTTCATAAATATGAAATGATATTAGGAATTTTAAAGAGATGTCACTTTAAATAAAAACAGTTTTCAAGTGGGCTACTTTAAAGAATCAATATTTTTAAAAAGAATGTCAAATATACTGAATTTTCTAGCCAAACATATTGTATGCCGACAGTAAGCATAAAGTATCTAATGACCACAAGTAACAGGAAAATAACCCCTAGGAACTAGCTCGTTGTGGGTCTCAGGTACCTCGTATCTCGGTGAAGGTAGCCAAACAAATATCTGTTCTCATTCACACGAGCCACTAGTAGGGATCATTGATGTTATTAATATTTTCATGACTTATTATATTCCCCCTTTACTTATTTTATATGAAATGTGCATAATTTGTGTGAAATATTAATGTTTTAATATTAAGTATAATATTTGAGCATTTTTAGAAGTAGTCAAATTGAGTCAGTTTAATGTTTTAATTATAAATATCACTATACTGATCCAAATTGTGTGGTTCTTGTTTTGTAGGATTCTCCTTTCAATATACAACATTTCATTAGAAGGAACCATGATCCAATTCTGCCATTTGAAGGGTCATATGGTCCTCACAAACAAGACCAAAGAATCTGTGAAGAAACTGGACTATTCATGAAGATTGATTTACTGGGCTCAATCTAGAAGTTCAAAAACCTTAACTCTCCACCATAATTCGGGGGACACTACATGTCATCTTGGATAAAAATTTCATGGCCCAAATCCAAGTACAAGGGGCCCAAATGAATCTTTTAAGTCCAGCCCACCATTCTGGCCGAGAATGAAAATCAGTATAGTATGCATGACATATCTCCTGATGTAATCATCCAAGCGAGCTGAGATTTTGCAGTGTGAAAGAGGGGATGTAGGCGGCCGACTTTGTTGAAGAAACCATTCGGATTTGAAGGCATCTTAATATTCAAAAACCCTTTCACATTATGGACTTCAAAAAGACTTGATTGAAATGGACAGTTTAAGTTTGTTTATTCAACCGGCCATAACTTTTTATCCTTACGTCCAAATGACTCCAAATTTTGAGAGTAGTCGGCCAACATTATTGCCTACAACTTTGAAGAAGAAGATATGTGAAGATTCGGCTGTCTGAATTGCCAAATTGGCGATGCAAGTGGAGGGACAGATTGGGAATGCAAACAGTCCACTCCTTGGGCTATAAATACTCTTCCCTTCTCTCCTTGAGAGGGGTTGGCATTTCAGAAGAGAGGAGATCACATTGGCACGACCAAAGCTTTGCCAAAGGCTTGGGAGGACCTGCCATACTCAAGTTTTCACTTGAGAGACCTTTCCTCCTCTCTTTCTTTTCACTTACTTTTGAGTTCTTCATTTTTGTAATCTTGTAATTCTCTTTCTTTGTAATTCTGTTTTAATGCAAGTTACTTCTTCAATATCTCTTATTCTCTTCCACCTTCTGTATTTTAATATTAATGTTCTTAAAATAGTTTAAATTCAGTTCAATCCCCTTCCCTTCTTAAGCTTCCTCATTCAATCGAAATTCCATTTTTGATTCTTAAATTATTTCGTGTGTGTGTTCGGCACACTACTCTTATCTTGTCCCTTTCTTTTTCTTCTCTTTATAATTCATCACCATAAACATATATTACCAGATTATTAAACATCCAAATGGCTGAGTAAATCTCTCATTGGGGTGAGTTATAATTTGGGGATGTTAATTGATTGAGAGTTTTGCTCGATGAGTATTCTTTAAATTAATATTGTGTATGTTAAACTTAATATGTCATGGATTAATGATATGTTTTGTTTAACAAGTGGTTTCCATGGATTATTGGAACCATAAATACACTACCATAAATAAGTTTTGATTGAGATTAGAACCCTAAGTTAAGTTAAGGCTTGGATTAAAGCCTTCACACTTAGGAATTCCAATCAACGTCAACTTATGACATGGGTGTTAATTTAATGCAATACAAAGTAAGGCTCAAGGATATCACATGCTTAACTCCCCAATGATGAACTCACCCCAATCTTTATCAATTTGGTAAATCAAACATCATCCATAAATCATTTCAATTAAGCTCTGCAAACAAACCCCCCTAATCAAAATACAATCAACTAAAAACAATCGACTATTACGAAGTACCATCACCGAGGATTCGACCCGAGTGCTGCTATACACATTAGCAGAGCACCAGAACTTTGAACGGTCGATAGGCGACAATCGGCCGCACTTTCAAATGGCGCCGTTGCCGGGGATGGTGCTTTAAGTAGTCATTAGTTTCTGGTTATTGTAAAAAAAAACCCCAAAAAATACAAAAGTTTAAAAAAATTGAAAAAAAAAACACAAAGAAAAACCCGTCTTCCTCTTAAAAATCATAAATTGAAAAAAATACAAAGAAAAACCCGTCTTCCTCTTTCTTCCAAAATCTCTCTGAATGCCCCGTAGCCTTCCAAACAATCCCTCGGATTTGTTTGACCCTGAAATTGATAGAACTCTTCGTCGAATTAGGAGGACCATTAGGGATAACCAAATCACCCAAGAACCAATCATTGCCCTACCAATTGAATTAGATATGGCCAATCCTAGGGAACAAACATTGAAAGAACTTGCTGCCCCTGATATGAATTACCAACCTCTTGGTATTCAATATCCAAACATAGAGGCTGACTTCGAACTCAAGTCGGGTTTGATTCATCTTCTCCCTCATTTTCACGGGCTAGCCGGTGAGGATCCTCATCTTCACCTTAAAGAGTTCCAAGTAGTATGCTCTACCATGAAGCCTCAAGGGGTTTCTGAAGAACAAATCAAGCTTAGAGCTTTCCCCTTTTCCCTAGCGGATTCTGCCAAGTCTTGGCTCTACTACCTCCCACCTGGTTCCATAAACTCATGGGTTGACATGAAGAGACTTTTCCTTGAGAAGTTCTTTCCCGCTTCCCGAACAGCTTCTATCCGAAAGGAAATAAGCGGCATCCGTCAATTCCCTAATGAATCACTCCATGAGTATTGGGAGAGGTTCAAAAAGCTTGTGTCAACTTGTCCACACCATCAAATCCCTGACCAACTCCTGATCCAATACTTCTATGAGGGGTTATTGGCTATGGAGCGAACTCTCATTGATGCCGCAAGTGGCGGTGCTCTTGTTGACAAAACTCCTGCAGCTGCAAGAGATCTCATAAGTAACATGGCTGCAAACACGCAGCAATTCCATACTCGAGCACATGCTCAAGTGAAACAAGCCCAAGATAATCAATCCATAGAGCCCAACAAGATGACTGAGTGGATGAGTGAACTTACAGGTCTTGTGCGTCAACTAGCGGTGGCTACCAAAGCCCCAACCTCATCTTCTCCACAGTCACTATTCCCTGGACCTATCAAGAATTGTGGAATATGCAACTCTCCATCTCATCCGACTGACACATGTCCACAACTTCAAGATGATCCATCTGATTCATCTAGTCCAATGGAGCTCAATGCGGCATATGCTCAGCGAAACTTCAACCCTCAACAATCAGGTCAGTTTGTTAGAAACTTCAACCAACCCCACTCCGAGCCCTTCTCTTCTACCTTTAACCCACCTCTGAGGTATGGTAATCCCATTTCTCATCCTCCTCAATTCCCTCCTCAAAACCCAAACCAATTCCAATATGGTCAAGGTGGTGGTAACTTCCATCAACCTTATCCTTTTGTTCCTCAACCTCAAAGGAACAATCCTCCTCCTGGATTCCACTATCCTAACGAGCCTTCCCAATTCCCCACCCAATACAATCGCCTTCCCAAGAACCAAAATCAAGGCCAACCCAATTTGGGACATGCCTCTTCTTCTAAACAACCATGGGAAAGTGCTGTAGAGGATCTTGCTTCCTTCACCCGTTCTAGCCTAAAGAACATTGAAACCCAAATAGGTCAACTTGCATCCCACCTTAGCCAGCAACAACCATCCAATTCATCCCAAATCCCAGCTCAACCATTACCCAACCCCAAGGGTAATGTAAGTGCAATTGCACTTAGATCAGGAAAGCAACTTGCTATGCCTCAAGATAAATCCTCAAACCCCCCTTTCGATGTTGATCTAGAAAATGAAAAGAACAAAAAGCTGGAAAAGGAACTTGAATCCACTCCTTCACCTTCTTCCATTCCACTTAGGAACCCAATTCCTTTTCCTCAAGCCATCTCCAAGCCTAAGAAGTCCTTTGAACCTGATCCTGAAATGCTTGACATGTTTAGACGTGTTGAAGTGAACATCCCCCTCTTAGATGCCATCAAACAAATCCCTAAGTATGCCAAGTTTCTTAAGGAATTGTGCACCCATAAGAGGCAACTTAGGAACATTGAAAATGTTTCAACTCAACAGTCCATTCCCATGAAGTGCAAAGATCCAGGGACCTTCACGGTTCCATGTCAAATAGGGAGTTCCAACTTTAATGATGCACTCATAGACCTAGGAGCCTCAATTAATGTCATGCCCAAATCCATTTTCTCCAACCTTGGTCTAGGTCCCTTGCACCCAACAGGTATTGTTATTCAATTAGCCAATCGAAGCACTGCCAGTCCTGAGGGGATAATTGAGGATGTTCTTGTTCGGGTCAATGATCTTATCTTCCCAGCTGATTTCTATGTCCTTGACATGGAAGGTGAGACGACCTCTTCTCGATCTCCCCTAATTCTAGGAAGACCATTCCTCATGACTGCGAGAACCAAGATTGATGTCCACTCAGGCATCTTATCCATGGAATTTGGTGACCAACTGGTCAAGTTCAACATTTTCCAAGCCATGCGATACCCATCTGAGGATCACTCTGCATTCTCAATCCATGCTTTTGAGGACACTTCTAAGATTCAATCGAACCCCAATCCACCATGTTCTTCATGTTCTAATGATAAAGGATCTTGTGAAATATGCACCATGATTAACAAAGTCATAAATGGTGAAGTTGATGTGGACCTCTCATTCATAGACTCCATCAATCTAGAGGAACTTGAAAACTCTCTTGAATCCCACATCAACTCTGATCTCTACTGCTCCACCTTGGACAGTGTTGAGGAAAATGATCCAAACCCATCTGGAATCCCTTCTCCTGCTCCTAACTTTTCTAGCTCTCAAATCAAGGCTGAAACTGATCTAAAACCACTTCCTTCATACCTCAAGTATGCATTCCTTTTCCATGATCCCTCCTACCCTGTCATTATCTCTGCTTCACTTTCTGAAACTGAGGAGTCCCAACTTGTTCAAGTGTTAGAGGAAAACAAAAATGCCTTAGGTTGGACCCTAGAGGATATTCCAGGAATCAACCATGCCCTTTGCATGCATCACATCCATCTAGAGGAATCATCCAAACCAATTAGGCAACCTCAAAGAAGACTCAATCCACTCATACTTGAGGTAGTTAGGGAAGAGATTACCAAGCTTCTTCAAGCTGGTATTATCTACCCAATTTCTGATAGTGAATGGGTTAGTCCAATTCAAGTCGTTCCTAAGAAGGGCGGGATAACAGTTGTCACAAATGAACATGGAGAAGTGGTCACAACTCGAGTGAAAAACAAATGGCGTGTGTGCATCGATTATCGCAAATTGAATGCTAAAACACGAAAAGATCACTACCCACTTCCTTTCCTTGACCAAATGCTTGAGAGATTGGCCGGAAAGTCACACTATTGCTTTCTTGATGGTTACACCGGCTACTTCCAAATTCCAATCGCACCTCAAGACCAAGAAAAGACCACATTCACTTGCCCCTTTGGAACCTATGCCTATAGGCGAATGCCTTTTGGCCTTTGTAATGCTCCTGCAACATTCCAGCGGTGTATGATGAGTATCTTTTCTGAATTCATTGAGAATTTCATGGAGGTATTCATGGATGACTTTACCATTTATGGTGAGTCATTTGAATCTTGCTTACATTCACTCTCTTTGGTCCTTCAAAAGTGTGTCAAGTGCAACCTTGTGCTGAATTTTGAAAAATGTCACTTCATGGTTTCAAATGGGATTGTTCTAGGGCACATCATTTCTCAAGAGGGTATCCAAGTTGATCCAGCCAAAATTGAGGTGATCCAATCACTTCCTGAACCCAAATCAGTTCGAGACATTCGGTCCTTCCTTGGTCATGCTGGTTTCTATCGGAGATTCATTCAGAACTTCAGCAAGATTTCCCTCCCACTCACTCGTTTACTTCAAAATGATGTCACATTCAATTTTGACGAGGCTTGCAAGAGAGCCTTCATTGAACTCAAATCTGCTCTCACATCTGCTCCAATAATCCAACCCCCAGATTGGTCCTTACCATTTGAATTGATGTGTGATGCTTCTGATAGGGCCATTGGGGCTGTTCTTGGTCAAAGAAGAGAAAACATTCCTCATGTCATCTTTTATGCCTCAAAAACATTGGATGAAACTCAATCACACTACATTGTGACTGAAAAAGAACTTTTAGCTGTGGTTTTTGCCTTGGATAAATTCCGGCCCTATCTCTTAGGTGCCAAAATCATCATCTTCACGGACCACTCAGCATTAAAGTTCTTACTTAAGAAAAGTGATTCCAAACCAAGGCTAATAAGATGGATTTTAATGCTCCAAGAGTTTGACCTTGTGATAAAAGATAAACCTGGAAAAGAAAACCCTGTGGCTGACCACCTGAGTAGAATTTCTAATTCTTCTCATTCTGAAATAGTTGATCCTGAATTTCCAACTGAACACCTCTCATCTCTTACTCCAAAGTTACCATGGTATGCCCCAATTGTCAATTACTTGGTTTCTGGTGTTTTCCCTGAATATTTTTCAAAAGAACAAAAAGAAAAGATGAAAAGTGATTCAAAGAATTATTTTTGGGAAGATAATAAACTTTGGAAAACTGGGGCTGACATGGTAATTAGGAGATGTGTTGATGAAACTGAACAATCCTCCATCTTGGAATTCTGCCACTCAATGCCTGGAGGTGGCCACTTTGGACCACAAAGGACTTCTCGAAAGGTCCTAGATTCTGGATTCTTTTGGCCTTCACTCTTCAAGGACTCACACGAGTTCTGTCAATCATGTCCCACTTGCCAAAAGTTTGGCACAATTTCTAAAAGAAACGAAATGCCTCAAAAGCCATTAATCTTCTGTGAGATTTTTGATGTTTGGGGCATCGATTTCATGGGACCTTTTCCCCCTTCCAATGGATTATCCTACATTCTCCTTGCTGTCGACTATGTTTCTAGGTGGGTCGAGGCCAAACCCACTAGGAAAGACGATGCTCAGACTGTGAGTGAGTTCCTCAAAACCCATATCTTCCATCGATTCGGAACACCACGTGCTTTGATAAGTGACTTAGGAACTCATTTCTGTAATAGAACCATGGAGTCACTTTTGAAAAAGAATGGGGTTGTACATAAAACATCCACTGCATATCACCCTCAAACAAATGGAATGGCTGAACTTTCTAATAGAGAAGTGAAAAGAGTGCTTGAAAGAATTGTTAAGCCCACAAGAAAAGACTGGCCCGGTAGACTTGGTGAAGCACTTTGGGCCTATCGAACAGCCTATAAGACACCCATTGGGATGTCTCCATTTAGGCTAGTCTTTGGTAAAGCCTGTCATTTACCAGTTGAAATCCAACATAAGTCATTTTGGGCTGTCAAAACATGTAATTTTGATTGTGAAAAATCTGGTGAAGAAAGATTGTTGCAGTTGACTGAATTGGAGGAGCTTCGACTCGATTCGTATGAGAACTCCATTCTCTACAAAGAAAAGGCAAAGTCACTCCATGACAAGTACATTCTTCGAAAGGTATTTCATGAAGGTGAAAAGGTAATGCTCTTCAATTCTCGATTTCGACTTCACCCAGGTAAGCTCAATTCTCGTTGGGATGGACCTTTTATTATTACTAATGTTTACCCATTTGGTGCAGTGCAAGTCGAAGACCCTTCTTCAAAAAGAACATTCACGGTAAATGGACATCGGTTAAAGCATCACCATGAGAGGCCATTCACTTCAGGTTCCACATCGACTTCCATTGACCCACCACTAGATGGAAATGGCGACCCACCAAATCCAAACCAGGGGGCACCTCTTTCCCTTTAACTCTCTCTCTATCTCTTCCTCTCTCTACCTCTTTCTTCTTCTTCCTCTCTCTTTCGTTTTGTTACCACTTTATTCATCAAACCCTTTCTTTTTATCTTTCTTGTGTGGGTGTGTATTTAAAAAAAACCTTAAAAACTAAAAAAAACAAAAAACACAATTACTTAAAAAAATTACAAAAAAAGAGTCATGCTTACTCACCATCTAGTTTTGAAATTTTGTCCAACCATTTTGGGGAGTCAAAAGGCTTGTTTTAAACTCAAATATATTGAATTTTTATCTCAAACTTGGGTAAACAATTTTGTGTCAATAACAAACATTTTGAATGAACAATTTTTTGGTGGAAAATGATTCTCCCCTACCGCGAGGAATAACATTAGCCTTCATGACAAGGTCATCTATGGCCATCTTTTTCATTGTGTGTCTTCACCACTGATTGTGAGTCTTGATTTTGTGGACCTTCGAGCTGAATTTCCATCTTTTGTGTGCATTAATATGATAGAGGCATTTTCTAAGCCACATGAGAATCAGAATAGCCAAATAGCCTCCCGTTACCCTTACATTGATCCTACTTTTGAAAGCCCCTTTGAGCCTATGAAAGCCTTTCTTTTGATAGCCACATTACAAGCCTAATACCTTGTCCCACCCAACATCTTCATGGATTTTCATTGTACACTTTATTGAAATTTAAGTGTGGGGGGAATGGACTTCATTTTTGGGCGTACTTTCATTGATTTCCAATGTGTCATCATATGCTTGAGGGCAAGCATCCATTCAAGTGTGGGGGAGATGTTGTAATTCTGTGAGCTTTGGGGTGTATATGTGTAATTGTCATTTGTACAAAAGTCATTGAAAAGTGTTCAAAAAAAAATGAAAAAAAATTATATAAAAAAAAATGAAAAAAATAAAAAAAAGGAATGGGTTGTGTCTTGGGTGGGTCAAAAATCATTCATCATCAACCTTTGATCGTGTTATAACTACTAAAATTAGTTCCATGAGAAGATCAAACATGGGTTGGGAGATGACTGTGAGACTTGTTTCAAGCACAACTTTCGAAAAAAAAAGCAAAAAAGAAAAAAGAAAAAAAAAAGCAAAAAAAAAGAAGAAGAAAAAGAACACTTGAATCATCTTGTATTGTGTCATTATTGGAAGTCTTCCATGTTGTACATATTCCATCATCTCACCCTATTCCATTTTCTATCTCCATCACTTTTCATTCATCACACATTCATGCCCTTGTAAATATGTGTTTCTATTTCCTTTCAAATCAAATTTCAAAAAAAATGTGCATTGATTTTTCCATGTTGGTGTTTTTAACCCCTCTTTTCCTTTGGACATTATATACCTACCGTCCCATAGCCACTGAAAAACCCCTTAAAAGACCTCTTGATTCTTGTACACATTAGATTTGGGAATGGAAGCTGAGAGCTCTTACAAACTCTTGATTTTCACTTTTTGTTGGTGAATGAGTGAACCTCCTAAAATACATTTTTATCATCTTGAGAGGAGTAAGTTTTGAGTGTCTACATTTTCCAATTCAAACCTTGAACATGAAAAAATGAATTGTTTCTGATGCATTATTGTGAACCAAATTTGTGATGTAATTCAATATGGATGAGTGAAATATTCTAAACCTCCCTTGATTGGAGAAAACAAAATTTTAATATTTGTTGGTGAGTGAAAATGATTTTGTCATGTTTTTATATTTGTTGCACATGAGGACACGCGCAAATATAAGTGTGGGGGAGTTGATGTTATTAATATTTTCATGACTTATTATATTCCCCCTTTACTTATTTTATATGAAATGTGCATAATTTGTGTGAAATATTAATGTTTTAATATTAAGTATAATATTTGAGCATTTTTAGAAGTAGTCAAATTGAGTCAGTTTAATGTTTTAATTATAAATATCACTATACTGATCCAAATTGTGTGGTTCTTGTTTTGTAGGATTCTCCTTTCAATATACAACATTTCATTAGAAGGAACCATGATCCAATTCTGCCATTTGAAGGGTCATATGGTCCTCACAAACAAGACCAAAGAATCTGTGAAGAAACTGGACTATTCATGAAGATTGATTTACTGGGCTCAATCTAGAAGTTCAAAAACCTTAACTCTCCACCATAATTCGGGGGACACTACATGTCATCTTGGATAAAAATTTCATGGCCCAAATCCAAGTACAAGGGGCCCAAATGAATCTTTTAAGTCCAGCCCACCATTCTGGCCGAGAATGAAAATCAGTATAGTATGCATGACATATCTCCTGATGTAATCATCCAAGCGAGCTGAGATTTTGCAGTGTGAAAGAGGGGATGTAGGCGGCCGACTTTGTTGAAGAAACCATTCGGATTTGAAGGCATCTTAATATTCAAAAACCCTTTCACATTATGGACTTCAAAAAGACTTGATTGAAATGGACAGTTTAAGTTTGTTTATTCAACCGGCCATAACTTTTTATCCTTACGTCCAAATGACTCCAAATTTTGAGAGTAGTCGGCCAACATTATTGCCTACAACTTTGAAGAAGAAGATATGTGAAGATTCGGCTGTCTGAATTGCCAAATTGGCGATGCAAGTGGAGGGACAGATTGGGAATGCAAACAGTCCACTCCTTGGGCTATAAATACTCTTCCCTTCTCTCCTTGAGAGGGGTTGGCATTTCAGAAGAGAGGAGATCACATTGGCACGACCAAAGCTTTGCCAAAGGCTTGGGAGGACCTGCCATACTCAAGTTTTCACTTGAGAGACCTTTCCTCCTCTCTTTCTTTTCACTTACTTTTGAGTTCTTCATTTTTGTAATCTTGTAATTCTCTTTCTTTGTAATTCTGTTTTAATGCAAGTTACTTCTTCAATATCTCTTATTCTCTTCCACCTTCTGTATTTTAATATTAATGTTCTTAAAATAGTTTAAATTCAGTTCAATCCCCTTCCCTTCTTAAGCTTCCTCATTCAATCGAAATTCCATTTTTGATTCTTAAATTATTTCGTGTGTGTGTTCGGCACACTACTCTTATCTTGTCCCTTTCTTTTTCTTCTCTTTATAATTCATCACCATAAACATATATTACCAGATTATTAAACATCCAAATGGCTGAGTAAATCTCTCATTGGGGTGAGTTATAATTTGGGGATGTTAATTGATTGAGAGTTTTGCTCGATGAGTATTCTTTAAATTAATATTGTGTATGTTAAACTTAATATGTCATGGATTAATGATATGTTTTGTTTAACAAGTGGTTTCCATGGATTATTGGAACCATAAATACACTACCATAAATAAGTTTTGATTGAGATTAGAACCCTAAGTTAAGTTAAGGCTTGGATTAAAGCCTTCACACTTAGGAATTCCAATCAACGTCAACTTATGACATGGGTGTTAATTTAATGCAATACAAAGTAAGGCTCAAGGATATCACATGCTTAACTCCCCAATGATGAACTCACCCCAATCTTTATCAATTTGGTAAATCAAACATCATCCATAAATCATTTCAATTAAGCTCTGCAAACAAACCCCCCTAATCAAAATACAATCAACTAAAAACAATCGACTATTACGAAGTACCATCACCGAGGATTCGACCCGAGTGCTGCTATACACATTAGCAGAGCACCAGAACTTTGAACGGTCGATAGGCGACAATCGGCCGCACTTTCAATCATACCCATAACCTAGTGGTTCTCTAACATCATAATCATCATCATTATATTTTAGTTAGTGTTGTCATTGATTATCCAATAAAAACATATATTTTAATTACATTTTAATGGTATTAAATGTTCATTTTTGATCTTATTGGCATGAGTTAGTGCATTTTCATTATGAACATTCATTCTCATCATTTGTGCACTCCATGCCTAATATACACCAATTTAGGCCCAATGAGTCATCTGATTATAAGGAATGTAATTATCAATTTTTTTATTTGATATTTTGGGAACTTTATCTACACTTAAATTTGAACATTTTTCATTCAGGGATCAATAGAGAATTCATGGAATAAGATGGAGATATTTTGTGATAAAAGGAAGCAATTCTAGAGAAGACAGATTGGACACCAGCCCACTGATGAGACTGTGGGGCCCAACATACAGGCCCAATTAATCCCAAATTTCATGGGATGCTATAAGACATGTATAGGAACAAATCACTCTTCATGATACAATGCTAATTCTGCCTCTATGGTGGTCATTTAGGTGGCCCAAGTTAAAGATACAATTCTGGGCCAGATTCTGCGGCCCAGAAAAATAGCCCACTAATTTGATCATATCTCGGAATCCACAACTCCAAATGGGCCCAAATTTTACAGGAGGTTATAAGACATCCGTAGTTCCATTTCCTTATTCTATGGACCACTCTGATTCGGCCTTCTAGAAGGTCTTCTAGACGCGTTTGTTCGGTGAAGGAAAGATGGCTTCCACCTCGGGTCAAATGTGGAAAAGTTCAAATTCCACAAGCTTTCCACCACCTATGGCCTACCAAAATTAATTGAGATGCTTTGTACTGTTGGAGGATCAACCCAAGGCTCCCAAAATGCCTATTTAAGGCAGTGGGGTGAAGGAGTTGGAGATCTTGGATGCTTTGTTCAATTGTAATGTTATGCTGCATTTTTGTTGCCTCAAATTTGTCTTTCACATGTAAGTTGTTCAATTCACTTTAGTTTCTTAATAAAAGTTCTTCTTCTACTCTTATTCTGTTGTTCTTCATATCACTTTGATACCGTTGGATCAAGGTGTGAATTTATTCACACCAACTCTTGTGAAATTATTCACACAACGGTGGAGTGATCATTTTATTTTTGTTGTTTTCTTTACTTCTCCATTTCCTCCCTCATGAGTCTACTTTCCGCTTCCATTGAAATCATGGGATCAATAGAGGGATAACCCACTTATGGGTTGATCCAAGAGAGTAGCAAGGGGCTGGATTGGATGTTATTTATCACCTAATTAATGTATAATCACTTCTTTAATTGGGATTTTTATTTGATGATTTTTAAACTCGATCGTCCTTGTTGAATTTAAGGCCACACACTTCAAGTACTAATACGAATATTTACCTTGAAGTGCTCAAAACTTTGATCCTTCAAGTGTATAGGTGATTAGTATTAAAGGCTGTAGGCATTAAACCAGTAAGTGATGATATTGTTTTATCTCCTTAAATGTACCCATCTCAAATTTAAGAAATTGAAATCATTAAAAAGAAAATACGTCCAATCCACACCGAGCAATAACCTAGGATCAACTCATTATTTTAAATTGAATTCACTTAAATATGTTAGATATATTTAAAACCCATCCAAAATCAATCCAATTTGGCCACTTCATAGCCGAAAAAAGTCCATGGAATGTACGTGTCTATAGGTTTCTTCTTAGGTCTCTGTGGATTCGATAACCCAAGCTAAACTACAAGGACCGTTTTACCTTCTTCTCTTGGGTAAATTTGAGTGAGAATCAAATTTTGGCGCCGTTTCCGGGGACCCAAGTAAGTCATCTAAACACCCATTCTATTCTCCCCCATTTCTTCTTTTCTCATCCAAATTCTCTTATCTTGTCCCTTTCTCGTTTTTTTTCTTTTGGCGCATGTCCGCCTACACCCGCGATCAATCAAACTGTCTAGTTAGGGTGGATAGTCCTGGGGTTGGGGAGTCAAGTACACCAAGGGAACTCATTCCATTAGATCATAATCTTACTAATACTTTAGAGTCCAAAATTGAGCCAATTTCAATGGAAGGTCTTCAAAGAAACCAACTCATAAACCCGGGTGGGAACCAAAATGGAAACCCAAATGAGGCAGCCCCAAACTTGGGGAATGCAATTGATCAAACCATGAATGACTACCTCACACCTTCTTGGACCAATGCCCCCTCATGCATTAGACACAATTCACTAGGAGATTCCAACTACATCTTTAAACCCCATGTCCTAAACCACCTTCCCACATTCCATGGAATGGAGTCCGAGATGCCATACCTGCACATTAAGGAGTTCAATGAAATTGTAGAAACCATGTGTCCCCCACATAAACTAGAATCTGCTAAGATGAGGCTATTTCCTTTTTCTTTAAAGGATCGAGCTAAAAATTGGCTAAAAAATTTGAGACCATCATCCATCAACTCTTGGGACCAACTACAAAGAGAATTCTACAAAAAATACTTTCCCCACCACAAAACAATTGCACTTAAAAAGAGTATCCAAAACTTTTTTGAAAAAGAGGGAGAGTCATTCTATGAAACATGGGAGAGGTTTAAAGACACTCTAAACATGGTTCCACACCATGGTTTTTCTATTCCTGAACAAGTGAGATTTTTCTATAAAGGGTTGGGTCTGGGGAACAAACAATTCATTGACATGATGTGTAATGGAACCTTTAAAAACAAAGCCTCAAATGATGCTTACGAGTATATAGAAAGCCTTTCTGAACAAAACCAAACATGGGGAACTTCACCTTATTCTGAAAAGCCACAAAGAACTACTAGAATTCATACACTTAGAGAATAGGAAAGCCTTAGGGATAAACTCGTAGCACTCTCTAGGAAGGTTGAAGAGATAAACCTTAGGAAAGTCCATGAAATCCAAACTGTTGACCCTATTTGCACAATTTGTGACAAACATGACCATAAGACAGACAACTGTCCAACCATTCCATCCATCAAGGATGTTCTCTTAGGAGGACCCCCAGCGGAAGTAAGTGCTTTGAACTTTCAAAAGCCTCAATACCAAAACACCTTCAACCCTAGGTATAACGACCACACAGGCTTCCGCTGGAAAGATAACCAACAACCTAGACAACCACAGGGACAAAATCCTTACCCCCATCAGAACTACCAAACCCATAACCAGTTCCAAACCCAACCTATCCAATACCAAAAGCCACCGGTCCATTTTCAACAAACCGTCCCACCTCCAAAATATCCCCCTGGGATAAACCAACCTACTCAAGCACCCACCCAAACTGTTCCACAAAGCCTACTAGAACAATTGTGCAAACAAATGGAGAGGATGAACTCGGAGGTATCTTCCCTAAAAAAAGAACTTCAAACCATCAAAACTGGAAAGACACCAATGCCTACTCAGGCGGTTCCATCATCAACTTCAAGGGGAGAGTCAAGTTGTGCTCAAACAACTCATGAACAACTAAAGGTTGTGACTATTTTAAGAAGTGGGAAATCAATTGAGAAACTTGAACAACTAATTCAGAACCCACCTGAAGATTCAAACTTGGATGAAAATTCAAATGAACCCCAAGATAAAACTGAGGAAACTGATAACAATGTGAAGGAAACAACTCTTCAACAAACAACCCCACAACCTGCACCATTTCCTCAACGCATGAGGGGGAAACCCAAGCCTGAACTGAATGAAACATTGAGGGAAATATTTTCACAAGTCAAGTTGAACATACCCCTTCTCGATGCAATCCAAACCATACCTGCCTTCTCAAAGTACCTTAAGGACTTGTGCACTTTTAAAAGAAAATTTTCACATAAAAACCAAGTCCTTTTGGCTGCTAATGTGAGTACCACCATTCAAGGGACCATTCCTCCTAAGTTGAAAGACTCAGGTTGCCCTTACATCAATGTTGAACTAGGAGAAAGTAATGTTGTCAAGGCCTTGTGTGACCGAGGTGCTAGTGTCAATCTCATCCCATATGTTGTGTACTACCAGTTAGGCCTAGAAGAACTTCAACCCACATCTGTCACACTTCAGCTTGTTGAACGTAGCATTAGGGTTCCAAAGGGGATTTTAAAGGACGTTCTGGTAAAGGTTGAAAACTTCATCTACCCTGCTGATTTCATTGTCCTTGACAACCATCCAAATTTAGGAAATAAGGAACAAACCCCAATCATCCTTGGTCATCCTTTCCTTGCAACAATCAACTCTGTTATCCGAGTCCGAAATGGGAACATGAGCATCACCTTTGGGAATATGAGTCTAGACTTGAACATCTATAATGCAAGCTCACAAATAGGGGATGACGAGGAAATTCATGAAGTAAGAATGATAGGAAGCATTGATAATGAATCCATGGAACATCAAGGAATATTTGATGAATGTTTAAGTCAGGATGAGATTGATTTCCTTTGTTCATATGAAGGAAGTTTATCTCCTTGGATTGAATCATTTTCAAATTGCTCTTATGATGAATTCTTAGGTCCAACAATCAGTGAAACCTTTAAAGAAACCACTTTCATAAAGACCACTCGAAATTCATTCCCTAAAGCTGATCAAGCCAATCTAGTAGCTGAAAATTCTACATGTGGGGAATCAATCCTATCTGAAACTCTAAAAAAAGAAAATGATCTTGATCCAATGTCCCAATCTTCTACTGAAATTCTGAACCAACCTGATCTTGAATTGAAGGAACTTCCTGCTGCACTAAAGTATGCTTTCCTAGGGGACAATCAAACACATCCTATTGTCATTTCTTCTTCTCTTGAATCCAATCATGAGAGGATGCTTCTAGATGTCCTTAGGAAGCATAAGAAATACATTGGTTGGATCCTATCTGATATTCCTGGGATTAGCCCACTTATCGGGACTCATAGGATTGTTCTGGAATCTGATTCAAAGTCATGTCGTCAACCTCAACGACGACTCAATCCTAATCTCATGGAGGTAGTAAGGAAAGAACTTCTGAAACTGTTAAAAGCTAGTATTATCTATCCCATAGCTGAGAGTGAGTGGGTGAGCCCAATTCAAGTGGTTCCAAAAAAGGCTGGAATCACAGTGATAACAAATGAGGATGGAGAGATTCTTCCAACAAGGGTGAGTAGTGGATGGAGGGTCTTTATTGACTATAGGAAGATAAACTCATTCACCAAGAAGGATCATTTCCCCTTACCATTAATTGACCAAGTCCTTGAGAGAGTGGCAGGTCATGCCTTCTGCTGTTTCTTAGATGGGTACTCAGGGTACAATCAAATTGAGGTCTCCCTAGAGGATCAAGGGAAGACTACATTCACATGTCCTTTCGGAACCTTTGCTTTCAAACGCATGCCATTCGGGTTATGCAATGCCCCTGGAACCTTCCAACGGTGTATGATGGGAATCTCCTTAGACATGGTAGGGGATTTTCTAGAGGTCTTCATGGATGACTTCTCTGTGTTTGGGGATACTTTTGAGGGATGTCTGCAGAATGTGGAGAGAGTCTTGTCAAGATGTGAAGAAAAAAATCTGGTCCTAAACTGGGAAAAATGTCATTTCATGGTTAAAGAGGGACTTGTTCTAGGCCATCTGGTCTCAAGTAGGGGGATTGAAGTTGATAAAGCAAAGGTTGACATTATTCGTCACCTTCCATCACCCAAAACTGTCAAGGAAGTGAGGTCTTTCTTAGGACATGCTGGTTTCTATAGAAGATTCATCAAGGACTTTAGTTCAATATCTCGTCCCCTTTGTGCTCTCTTAGTAAAGGATGATCCATTTGTTTGGACAGAAAGCTATGAGGGTTCATTCTCAACCCTCAAATCCTCTCTCACCTCTCCTCTCATTATGAAATCTCCAAATTGGAACCTTCCTTTTGAACTTATGTGTGATGCCAGTGACTTTGCTGTTGGAGATGTGTTAGGACAACGTTGTGATAAAACTCCTTATGTCATTGCTTATGCAAGCAAATCCTTAAATGATGCACAAATAAACTACACCACTACTGAAAAGGAGTTACTTGCTATTGTGTTTGCTTTAGAGAAGTTTAGGTCCTACCTCTTAGGATCCCTCATCACTGTGTTCACTGATCATTCTGCACTGAAATACCTCTTCCAAAAATAAGATGCTAAGGCTAGACTGATTAGGTGGGTCCTTCTCTTACAAGAATTTGACCTCACAATCAAGGATAAAAAGGGTGTTGAAAATGTTGTAGCTGATCACCTCTCTAGGATGGAATTAAAAGACAACTCAAATCACCTTTCTGTGTCTGATTCGTTTCCTGATGAACACCTATACTCTGTGAGTGACTGCCCTTGGTATGCTGACATAGAAAATTTCTTAGTGACAGGAGTCATTCCAAAATTCTTAGGGACTCAAGCTCGAAGGAAATTTCTTTCTGATGTTAGACACTATGTGTTTGATGATCCATACCTCTATAAGTTCTGCCCTGACCAAGTCATTAGGAGGTGTGTTCCAGAATCTGAACAAGAGTCCATCCTTAAATTCTGTCACAATGAGGCATGTGGAGGTCACTTTTCCTCTAAGAAAATATCTGCTAAGATTCTTCAATGTGGTCTTTTCTGGCCCACCCTCTCAAGGGACTCCTACACATTTTGTCAAAGCTGTCCTAGGTGTCAACAAGTAGGGTCCATCACAAAAAGGAATCAAATGTCACTCACTCCCATCTTAGTGGTTGAAATATTTGACTGTTGGGGAATTGACTTCATGGGTCCCTTCCCAAACTCTCGGGGATACCTCTACATACTCTTAGCTGTTGATTATGTCTCAAAATGGGTTGAGGTCATTCCCACTAAGTCCAATGATCATCAAGTTGTGATTAGATTTCTAAAAGAGAACATATTTTCAAGATTTGGAATTCCTAGGGCTATAATCAGTGATCGAGGAACCCATTTCTACAACCGCCCATTCTCTTCACTCATGTCTAAGTATGGTATTTCTCATAAAGTGTCCACTGCATACCATCCTCAAACCAATGGTCAAGCTGAGTTAGCGAATAGGGAGATTAAGCAAATTCTTGAAAAAACTGTCAACCCCTCTAGGAAAGATTGGTCTGAGAAACTCTTAGATGCTCTTTGGGCCTATAGAACCGCATATAAAACCATTTTAGGAATGTCCCCATATAGGTTGGTTTATGGTAAAGCATGTCATTTGCCAGTGGAGATTGAACATAAGGCCTTTTGGGCAATTAAGAAAATGGATTATGATCTCTCATTGGCCGGAACAAAAAGGAAATTAGATCTCAATGAACTGGAGGAACTAAGGATGGAGGCTTATGAAAATTCAAGGATCAATAAAGCAAGAGTTCAAGTCTACCAATCTAGGAATATCAAGTTCAAACATTTTGAACCAGGAAAACTTGTACTCTTGTATAGTTCAAAACTTCATTTACACCCGGGAAAGTTAAGGTCTAGATGGTCAGGTCCTTTCATAGTGCATCATGTATACCCCCATGGGGCAGTAGAGATTCAAGATCCCACTAGTGGTCACATTTTCAAGGTCAATGGTCAAAGGTTAAAAACATTCATTGAATCATTCAATAAACAGGAAATAGATGTTGAGTTAATTGATCCAATCTATGAACCAGGAAAAAATTGATAAATTTAGGATCTATGTCGGGCTAACGACGTTAAACAAAGCACTGCACGGGAGGCAACCCGTGGTTTTTATGTTTCTAATCTTTCTGAATCATCTTTATTTTTAAAATAAGATTACTTAATCATTTTTATATTTAAAAATAAAAAATAGACTTTTGACCTGTTCTTCTATTATGAGTATGGATGGGTACGAAAGAGGAGCACCATATTCATCCGTGTCACGTGGTGTGATCCTTGAGTAATACCTTACCCAGAAATTTAAAAAGAAGACAATGTATCATCAGTTTATTTTGTTTTATTTTTATTATTTTATAGGTTAAGATAAAAATAAAAATATAATAATAATAATAAAAGTCCACGCCATAGGCCGTGGGGCAAACCCCATCACAACCGGCAAAGCCGCGGGGACTCGAACCCGGGACCGAAGGGAGACAGGGGCGCGCGCTTACCACTGACCTGCGGCTTCTTGTGCTTCCTTATTCTATAATTTTTATATATATTCTTATATTTTACTTCCTTTATTATATAAATATATATATATATATTGTTTGTTTTTGTTTGTTTTGTTTGTTTTGTTTTTCCTTTTTCCACTAGAGAACTTTGCAAGCGATATGGATATCAAAGGAATAAATTCGAGCGGCAAGAACTTCAAACTTTAACCATCAGGTGACTTCATTCCATGATCCTCATATTTCAATTTCCTTATTGAACTCCCCTTTTTATTCCTCTACCTCATTCTAGATTTTTTTTTACGAAACTAGGGACAGTTTCATTCTAAGTTGGGGGGTGTGGAAACAAAATGTTTGTTTAAAAAAACAACAATGATAACAAAAAGAAGTAAAATTTCTTTATCATCCATATAATAACATCTTTTCTCACATAAAAACTACATATCAAATAATTATTATTTCCTTGACTCTTAATTTAATTCATGATTAAGTTTAAAAGCATTGATTTTGGAAGTTTGGTTGTCCAATGAAAATTTTCATCATTTTTTTCATCCATTAAATCAAAATGCCACAATGCACGTCCTTTAGACTGTGGGGTAATAATTTGAATTTTTGGGGTCCCATAATAAATAGCATAGGCTGGTTTGATTTTTATGAATAATATGAGTATTCAAAAAAAAATTAAAAAAAAAACAACAACAAAAAAAATTTGTGTGTAGAGCAATGGCTTGATAAAATGCGAGGCTTTCGGCACTTGGGGATCGTGACTCCAGAGTTGTCTAGCCCTTAGTTTTTTAATATATCTCTATTTATGGTAATATGACTTTGTTTTTGATTAAGTTAACTTGAGACGATGCCCGAGTATGTGGGCTTCACTTGGTGCCCTAAGGCCTTTGAGTCTGGGAGTCATCGGCAAAGTCTTGCTACATGGGTTAATTTGATTAACTGCAATCTCAATTACTATGGCAATATTGCAAAAAAAATCAAAAAAAAGAATGAAGAATACTCATATTAGGATTAAATGTGATTCCACCTAGCGCTTCCATGATTTCCCCCTTGAATGAAAATGAACCCCCATATCTATTGTGATACACAACACATCATTACACCTAATTGGGTTGGATGAAGTATGATGATGGATTTGATCAAAGGAATGGGCTTGGGATTGGGATCTGCTTTTAAATTCATCTTGTTTTAAATTATCTTGATAGGTTATAAAAATATATTTGTGTGCAGTTTACATTGTGAGCACTGTTTGTTATAATGTGTTTGAAGAAAGGAATTCAAATAAAATCATCGAATTATTTGCTCGGGACTAGAAAATCTCAAGTTGGGGGGTGTGATTATCCAATAAAAACATATATTTTAATTACATTTTAATGGTATTAAATGTTCATTTTTGATCTTATGGGCCTGAGTCAGTGCATTTTCATTATGAACATTCATTCTCATCATTTGTGCACTTCATGCCTAATATACACCAATTTAGGCCCAATGAGTCATCTGATTATAAGGAATGTAATTATCAATTTTTTTATTTGATATTTTGGGAACTTTATCTACACTTAAATGTGAACATTTTTCATTCAGGGATCAATGGAGAATTCATGGAATAAGATGGAGATATTTTGTGATGAAAGGAAGCAATTCTAGAGAAGACAGATTGGACACCATCCCACTGATGAGACTGTGGGGCCCAACATACAGGCTCAATTAATCCCAAATTTTGTGGGATGCTATAAGACATGTATAGGAACAAATCACTCTTCATTATACAATGCTAATTCTGCCTCTATGGTGGTCATTTAGGCGGCCCAAGTTAGAGATACAATTCTGAGCCAGATTCTGCGGCCCAGAAAAACAGCCCACTAATTTGATCATATCTCGGAATCCACAACTCCAAATGGGCCCAAATTTTACAGGAGGTTAGAAGACATCCGGAGCTCCATTTTCTTCTTCTATGGCCCACTCTGATTCGGCCGTCTAGAAGGTCTTCTAGACGCGTCTGTTCGGTGAAGGAAAGATGGATTCCACCTCGGGTCAAATGTGGAAAAGTTCAAATTCCACAAGCTTTCCACCACCTATGGCCTACCAAAATTAATTGAGATGCTTTGTACTGTTGGAGGCTCAACCCAAGGCTCCCAAAATGCCTATTTAAGGCAGTGGTGGTGAAGGAGTTGGAGATCTTGGATGCTTTGTTCAATTGTAATGTTATGCTGCATTTTTGTTGCCTCAAATTTGTCTTTCACATGTAAGTTGTTCAATTCACTTTAGTTTCTTAATAAAAGTTCTTCTTCTACTCTTATTCTGTTGTTCTTCATATCACTTTGATACCATTGGATCAAGGTGTGAATTTATTCACACCAACTCTTGTGAAATTATTCACACAACGGTGGAGTGATCATTTTATTTTTGTCGTTTTCTTTACTTCTTCATTTCCTCCCTCATGAGTCTACTTTCCGCTTCCATTGAAATCATGGGATCAATGGAGGGCTAACCCACTTATGGGTTGATCCAAGGGAGTAGCAAGGGGCTGTATTGGATGTTATTTATCACCTAATTAATGTATAATCACTTCTTTAATTAGGATTTTTATTTGATGATTTTTAAACTCGATCGTCCTTGTTGAATTTAAGGTCACACACTTCAAGTACTAATACGAACCTTTACCTTGAAGTGCTCAAAACTTTGATCCTTCAAGTGTATAGGTGATTAGTATTAAAGGGTGTAGGCATTAAACCATTAAGTGATGATATTGTTTTATCTCCTTAAATGAACCCATCTCAAATTTAAGAAATTGAAATCATTAAAAAGAAAATACGTCCAATCCACCCCGAGCAATAACCTAGGATCAACTCATTATTTTAAATTGAATTCACTTAAATCTGTTAGATATCTTTAAAACCCATCCAAAATCAATCCAAGTTGGCAACTTCATAGCCGAAAAAAGTCCATAGAATGTACGTGTCTATAGGTTTATTCTTAGGTCTCTGTGGATTCGATAACCCAAGCTAAACTACAAGGACCGTCTTACC
The DNA here is from genome assembly GCA_963277665.1 of Viscum album. Classification (NCBI taxonomy): domain Eukaryota; kingdom Viridiplantae; phylum Streptophyta; class Magnoliopsida; order Santalales; family Viscaceae; genus Viscum; species Viscum album. The sequence goes on from OY728142.1 coordinate 555,518,733, forward strand.
TTCTTCTCTTGGGTAAATTTGAGCGAGAATCAGTCATCATCAAACTTGCTACGTGAAACTGGGGTCAAACCCACGGGATCACTAGCAAACTAGTACATGTCCACTCACCTAGATACTCGGGTTTTCCCTCTTATGATCAAACAAGTTCCACAAGCCATGAAATACAATTTTCACATGCAAATATTAGTTCCAAGTCACACACACATTCCAATAGCCCACATGTATATCACACAAGTCACATAATCCCCTTTTTCATTCAAATTCATTTTGAAATCATACACACACCAAAACAGCCCACAACACTTTTCACATCTCTTTCACACTTTAAAAAATCTTTTAAACAATTTTATAAAACCTTTACAAGATAGTAAAAATCACATAACAACCCACACACATGTCACATAATACTCCTTTCACAAACAAAAAATCATTTTTCACATCATACTCGCACAAAACAGCCCACAAATGTGTTTCGTGCCTTTCTTGCAATTTGATAAATCATTTCAGAAATTTATAAAACATTCTAAAAATATTTGACATATTAAATAACCACTTTACCTTTAAAAAACTCATCTTAAGTGAACACACCCACCAAAACAGTACATGTACATCCTTTTCCCACTTTGTTTAACCCAATAAATCATTTACTATTTTCATAAAACAATCCCAAGGGGTATAACCATGTTTTGCACACAAAACCCATTTCAAAACCCTCCTTCAAGGCCAAAATCACACCAAAGAATTACCAAACCAGAATTGGAATCCCCTTTCAACAACAAATAAATCACTTTCATATTTTATAAAACTACCATGAAAGATATCACATGAGTTACATTTGAAAAATACACAACTTCAAGAAAAAATGTAACTTTATTACTAAATGATTAACTAATGCTACCAAAAATGGTTTTTGACCCACACAAAACATATAAGGAACATTCTAAATTAATAAATCAAGCAAGCTAACGCGTCAATAATTGCTGACACATGGAATCACCTACCTTTTGTGTCAAAACCCCCAATTATTTGTGTGAAACTTCAACCGCACCACCACCACACCACAATGGAGTGAAATCCAACCTAAAACCCAAGATTAGACCAATAAAGTCAGAGAAAAATCCTAGGTACGAACCCTAGCTTCTGGACATTTTAGAACCTCAAGAAAAGTGGAAGAATCCCTAAGAAAATGGGAGGAACATGAGAGGAAATCCACTTACTTGATATATCTTGAATAAAACGCCCCAAATACGCTTGTAGCTGAATTTCCAAATAGCCAAAAATAAAAGTGAGGTTCGAATAAGGATGAATAGGTCATGTAGAAACTGGAATGGGGGGGAAAGAGTGAAAAATGAAAGAGTTATGAAGGAAACAATTTACCTCTTCAAATCTGGATGATTTGAGAAATCTGGAAAAGTTTTTCCCTAATCTGCAATGGAAATGATCTCCAAAGAGGGAGACATGAAGATGGGGGTGTGCCTAGGACTGTTGTCTTTGAGTGGGATGTGTAATCATAAAAAAAGATTAAAAAATTAATAAGATATTAAATAAAAAAAAATTAAAACTGGAAATGGGATTACAGGCTGGCTTAATTCCTTAAATAAAAACCCAAATCCACCATGATTATGGATTCCTAGAGGGTCCAAATTCATATTGTGGTGTTTATAGGTTAGGGTAGGCCATTTTCGAAGTGTAATGGGTGAAATTTTTTGAAAAATTAGAGAGTTATAAAAGAAACAAAATTGGTTTTTAAATCTGGAAATGGGCTCACGGTTTGACCCAAATCATGAAAACTCACCCTTTCCTCCAAAACTACATGGGAAACCCCCATAAACAAATCAAGAATAGTAATTAAATGAAAAATACCTTTAAAATAAGTCATGGATGTGAAAATTATCTCCACCATAAATCTTTCTGCCCTCGAAAAGCCACAACAAGACCAAAAGCAAAAATGAAACCCAACTGATAATCCAAGATGTACTCATTTGCCAAGTTTCACCCCCAAAGGCCAAAACACCTCCAGTAATCAATTAAAAAGGAACAATATCACAAACCAAAACTTACACCACTTTCCTAAAACGATCAAGCACATTCAGACCTCATCCCAAAAGGAAACTCCTCAAACACTATCTGAACAAGACTAAAGCAATTTACCCAAATGAGCAACAACATTGAACAAGTTTACTACTACCTTACTTTAATTAAACTTTTGGGTGCTCTACAATCCCAATGTTTACCCAAGGAAGATATTGTTAGTTAGATAGCTCTGAACGAGTCTACCTATCACTAATCCAAGACCACGAACAAAACTGAGTTACTCGTACATGGAGACACAAATGGGCTCCCCACCATAAGAGACAACTTAAATTTTCTCAAGACAGAATCAGGACACTAATAGGAGGAGGTCCGAACGGACTCTCTGGTACAAGAGGTAGACTTCCATTAGACTTTTCCAAAAGAAATTACATGAGACTCGTAGTGGGTCTCCCCACCATAAGAACTAACCATCTTAACCGACCAGCATGGGCCGGCACAAAAAGACCCCAAAATTTAAAGATATGGGACGACCACGTGGTTAGTCCGCACAGTTTGAGAAACCATGCACTAACTGTGTGGATCCTTCTATCTACATGGTTTTATGGGGCACGGTTACTACTAGTTGTGCGCAAACCGTGCTCTCAACCTATCTAGAAAAATTTCAAACCTTTCTCCAATTTAAACTATTCCCATCTTTCATACTGAGTATAGGAATTTGTACAAGGGTTTGAACGACCCTGCGATTTCCCCTGACTACGTTTCAGCTTCACTCTGAGACCTATGACTGGAGCTCAAATGATTGAAGCATCTTCGGTCTCACAGTTAGGCATTGAAAACTCCCCAAATAAAACATCTCCTTTCGGTGCCATGAAAACCATACCCTGGTCTGAGAGGGGTTCACTAAGACAAAACAGATTCCAAAGTCACTCTACCCTAACTCGACATTTCACCGAAACAAGTGCTTAGGAGATGCACACACATCACCCCTTGTTTCTTCGGATGAGAAACAGAAAGAGGGAAGAATATATGGAAACACCTTCCTCTAAACAAATGATGTCGAGTTTTCCCGAAAAGAGACACACTTATAACAAAACAAAGACTCACAGAAGGTTTTACAACTTCACCTTTACAGTCAAATGAGCACACGGCGTCACAAGGCGTCACTGAACATGACCATTGTGACTGATAAAAACTATACATGGAGAGGTGCCTTATGCAAAGTCCCCAAACATCACACAATTCTAAAAAGTGGCCATAACATCCTCTCATGACCATATTTCCCACACTGGTGGTTTAACGTGAACCCCTGCTTCGAAGAGACTACGAAGGACCCAAAGGCCCTCTTAGACACCATTCACACTAACAACCCCAGACTACTTTCACCTTCAACGAATCAGGTAACTTAAGAAACTAAGGTCTCTTTAAACCTTCCATGAGCACTCTCCCACTACAAGAGGATCCACAAAACAAAGAAAGGAAATGGTGTAAACTCAATCTCCAAATCTCGAGAAAAAAAAGATTTCTTATTTTGATCAACTGGATGATCTTCCAACGGTGAAACAATCTGGGCTGCACTTCAGTTGTGCATTAACTCATAATGGGAGTGTACCTTATCCAATGAGAGAACCCAAAGATCCAACCAAGCTATTCCATTGGTCAAAACATGCCACAAACTAGAACCGAACACATGAGGGGAACCACCGTAAAGGCTTCCCAAACTTTTCTCAAAAGAGACCACTAACCAGCCCTTCAACCCAACTTACCGACCAAACACAAACCCAAAATACCATTCAAAGAAGAGGGGTTCTTGGACTCAAAACATCCCACAACAACAAAAGTTCCAAAAACACATAAGACACACCATCCCAAACCAGTCATCAAGATATCATGTTTTCCTTTAAAATCATCTCTTTGAAAATAAATGGTTCAGCAGTTAGCATATCCACTAATGGTACCCCATGGGCCTCACACATGCATGTTTATGTGCCAAACTGGGCACCCTCCTCATATCCATACTGGCACTCATTCAGTCATGTCATTAATCATCCATCATCCCATATAACCTCATTCATGTGGTCGCTCACGGAAATACCATAGGTTAAAACAAAAATTATTTCCACTTTTCAAAAACAAAATAGTCAACCAATACTTCTCTTTTTTTTCTCAAGATCGCTAACCACAAAATCAAAATCCCAATTTACATCTTACAAAACTTTTCAGAAAGACACAATCATTCAAATGAATACTCACTTTCAATATATTCACATCAATTTCAAAACATCACAACCCCTTTCAAAACACTTTCGGTTTTATGACAAACACCATTTGATCAACATCCATTCATTGAAAAACTCGTCTCTTCTTATTTAAAACAAGGTTCCAATGATCCGTAAAACTTTTAAAAATATCACAAATCATTCAATAAAAACTCACTTTCAATTCATGTACATTAATTTCAAAACATTTCAGCCTATTTCAAAACACTTCTAATTTCATTCCAAACTCCATTTCATAAATCCCTATTAAATTGGGAACTCAACTCTTCTCATTTTAAAACAAGATTACAAAATTTCATAAAACTTTTCAAATGATCTCTTGTTACCAAATCAAAATCCATTTCCAAACTCCACACATGACCTCCAAAAAATTCCATCCCATTAAAACTCCTTTCAATAGTTTAGAAAACTATATTGGAAACACTTATTCAAAACCAACTTTAACATAGTTCCTGCTTTCAAAAGAGGTGTAAACAAACCATTTTCCATTTCAAAAAAATTATAAAAACTCATTTCTACCATTTCAGAAATCAATCCACTTCCGCTTTACTGAAGAATCGTTTCATAAAAGTTCACATTTCTTAAGTCAAGTCATTTTTTTCTTTAAAACCAAGTTCCATGATTCCAAAACGAAGAGACACAAGAAAATGCGAGAGGAAACTAGTTTCGGTGGGTGACTTAAACATATGGTTGGCGGCTATACGTCTATCACTTCACCATCATGGAGAGTGTTTTATGGCAATATCTTCGGCTCCACATGGCTTGGCAGACCCCGTGAGCTCACTGAGACCATTAACTCAACTCTCTTCATTTCCCCTAATCGTCATCAAACCATGAAAATAAAATGACTCAGATAAAACCTAAATTCCTCTGGCAACTTGAATCGCGTCATGAGGTTTGTTGGCTAGGCACCCTACTCGTAATCAGAATGTCAAGCCCCAACAATCCTAACTCTGAACTATCCTAACTCTTCCTCAAATAACATGACTCAAAGAGTTAACTTGAACCTCCTCTAATACCATTTTGTCACGAACTGAATCCGATCACCATCAAAACCGGCACCCGACACGATCTGCGACAAGGCCCGAAGGGCATTCCCAATCCCCACGGGCTGTCACAAGTGCCCGGGTATCATAAAATGAAATTTGGGAACAATTTACCTGAGTTTATAAACATAAAACAACAATTGAATCCAATAAAACAAATCTGTATTTTTCAAACCAAAACATCTTTTACTAAATTTCAGAATTGAATTGCACAATTTAAAACAATGTTTAAAGACTATTACAAAGGAACAAAACCAAAAAGGACACCCCAAGAACCTTCTCATGGCAAGAGGCGCCTCCCTCAAGTCATCTCCACAAAATTTCATCACAAAGGACCCATAAAAAGCCGAACCATTGGCACAAAAGTTATACCCAAACCTGAAACAAAAATAACCAAGTCTACTTACACCCAAATGTGTGAGTAGGGTGTGAGCCAAAGCCCAGTAGGATTCCACCACTAAAGGATTTCATGTGATAAACATTCAAAGACAAAAAGTTTGCAAGTTTTCATAAACATGAAATGCTATTAAGAATTTTAAAGAGATGACACTTTAAATAAAAACAATTTACAAGTGGGCTACTTTAAAGAATCAATACTTTTAAAAAGAATGTCAAAGATACTCAATTTTCCAGCCAAACATACCGTATGTCAACGGTAAGAATAAAGTATCTAATGAGCACAAGAAACGGGAAAATAACCCCTAGGAACTAGCTCGTTGTGGGTCCTAGGTACCTCGTATCTCGGTGAAAGTATCCAAACAAATATTCGTTCTTGTGCACACGATCCACTAGTAGGGATCATACCCATAACCTAGTGGTCCCCCAACATCATCATCATCATCATCATCATAGTTTAGTTAGTGTTTTCATCGTCAAACTTGCTATGTGAAACTGGGGCCAAACCCCATGAGATCACTAGCATACCAGTACACGTTCATCCAGCTAGATACCCGGGTTTTCCCTCTTGTGCTCAAACAAGTTCCACAAGCCATGAAATACAATTTGCACATGCAAATATCAGTTCCAAGTCACACGCACATTCCAACAGCCCACATGTATATCACACAAGTCACATAATCCCTTTTTTCATTCAAATTCATTTTGAAATCATACACACACCAAAACATCCCACAACACTTTTCGCATCTCTTTTAGACTTCAACAAATCCTTTAAACAATTTTATAAAACATTTCCAATATAATACAAATCACATAACAGCTCACACACATGTCACATAATACTCCTTTCACAAACAAAAATTCATTTTTCACATCATACTCGCACAAAACAGCTCACAAACGTGTTTTGTACCTTTCTTGTAATTTGATAAATCATTTCAGCAATTTATAAAACATTCTAAAAAGGTATGACATATTAAATCACCACTTTGCCTTTCAAAAACACATCGTAAGTGAACACACCCACCAAAATAGCACATGTACATCCTTTTTCCACTTTATTTAACCTAATAAATCATTTACAATTTTCATAAAACAATCCCAAGGGGTATAACCATGTTTTGCACACAAAACTCATTTCAAAACCCTTCTTCAAGGATAAAAATCACACAAAAGAATTACCAAACTATAATTAGCAGCCCCTTTCAAAAACTAATAAATTACTTTCATATTTTATAAAACTACCACAAAAGATATCACATGAGTTACATTTGAAAAATACACAACTTCAAGAAAAATGTAACTTTAATAGTAAATGCTTAACTAATGCTACCAAAAATGGTTTTCGCACCACACACAACATATTAGGAACATTCTAAATTAATAAATAAAGCAAGATAACTCGTCAATAATTGCTTAAACATGAATCACCTACCTTTTGTGTCAAAACCCCCAATTTTTTGTGTGAAACATAAACCACACCACCGTCGCACCACAAGGGAGTAAAATCCAACCTAAAACCCCGATATTAGACCAAGAAACTTAGAGAAAAACTCTAGGTACGAACCCTAGCTTCTGGAAATTTTAGAACCTCAAGAAAATTGGAAGAAACCCTAAGCAAATGGGAGGAACATGAGAGGCAACTCACTTACTTGAGATATCTTGAATAAAACACCTCAAATACACCAGTAGATGAATTTCCAAACAACCAAAAATGCAAGTGAGGTTCGAATAAGGCTGAGGATGTCATGTAGGAATTGGAATGGGAGAAAAGGAGTGAAAAATGAAATAGTTATGAAGGAAATAATTTGCCTCTTCGAATCTGCATGATTTGAGAAAGGTGAAGAATTTTTGCCCTAATCCGCAATGGAAATGAGCTCCAAAGAGGGATACACGAAGATGGGGGTGCGCCTAGGTCTGTTGGCTTCGAGTGGGAGGTGGAATCATTGAAAAAGAGTAAAAAATGAATAAGATATTAAATAAACAAAAAAAAATTAAAACTGGAAATGAGCTTACGGGCTGGCCCAATTTCTTAAATAAAAACTCAAATCCACCATGATTATAGATTCCTAGAGGGTCCAAATTAATATAGTGGTATTTATATATTAGGGGAGGCCATGTTGGAAGTAGAATGGGTGCAAAATGTTGAAAATGAAAGAGTTATAAAAGAAACAAAATTGATTTTTAAATCTGGAAATGGGCTCACGGTTTGGTCCAAATCATAAAAACTCACCCTTTCCTCCAAAATTACATAGGAAACCCCTACAAACAAATCAAGAATAGTAATTAAATGAAAAATAACTTTAAAATAAGTCATGGATGTGACACGGTAAGTCGTACATATGCATGAGTAACGTTTTCCATTTTTAATTGATCGTTATGGAAAGAAGGTAAGTATTATTTTATCTTTCCAAAATGATCATAACATCATTAATATCATATTAATATTTTCAATATACTTATATATATCATAAAATTGATGTAATAAATAAAAAGGATTCACATTGCTTCGTGGGGGTGATAATTCACACATACGCACGAACGACGTTATCATTTTTATGCGCATGAAAAGTAAAAATATAATTGATATATTATTTTCCTATAATGATTAATATGTCATGAATATCAAATATGGATATTAATTCCATATTTATAACCACTCATGATATATGGTTATGGAAAGTGAATTATATTGGTTCTTGGAGTTGATAGTTCACACGTACGCACGAACGATTAACTCATTTCTCATTTAATGGAAGTGAAGATGGATTTAGGTGATGGTATTAACATAATAACATCTCAGTATATTGAGGATATTGAAGTTATTATTTTATCTTGGAATAAGATGATTTTAAGGAAGTTTAAGAAGAAATAAAATAGAAATACTTAAAGAAAATGATACCTCTTCTTCAGTTGATCACCTTTGAAGAACACCTTAACACCTCTAAAGATGGTGTTCTGCCTAAAACAAGGCCTCAATAATGTGGGGATGGATTGTAGGAAGGGTTTTGGGCAGAGCATGGTTGAACCAAAAGGTTTTGGAAGTATGAGTAATAGAGAAGAGATTGTACAATTTTATAAGAGAAGGAAGGGGCACCCTTCAAATTATTAAAATTATTAAATTAATATAAATTCAATTTTGATTCGAAATGATCCCAAACTGATTTATTTCAAAAATATGATAATGTTGGATCGAATCCTCATCATCCAATTAAAATTTAAATATTTTTTAATATTTTTTAATCTTTATCTTTTTGTTTTAACCTTTTTAACTCTTATAGTTTTATCAAGTAATTTACACTTTGAGAGTTAAAATAATTACCAAATCATGCCAACCGACCAATGAATGAGTCATTAATGAAATTTGTAGAGTTATCTAAACTTTTTTGGTCTAAGATTGGATTTTTATAAAATTTTATCATTTAATTAGATATTTTATAATTTAAGTTATGAATTATGTCAATTTTGACATTATTCATTACATGACTTTTTTAAAAAACCATAATTTGATTCCTTAGAAAAAACTACATTAAATCAATCCTAACATGTCGTAGTCATCCATAAAATTCTTGGATGACATAAAATATTTCAAATTATATTTATTTTAATATTATTAATATCATTTATTTGATTCTTTTTTTAATAAATCAATTATTGTATCATCATCGTGTCACTATTTAATTTAATTATTTATTTCCTAAAAATTATAAATAAATTACCATGATGTAAGTAATCTTTTTAGCTTTCTAAGGACTATTCATAGTCCAAGATATCACTTATACAACCCCATGTTAAAATTGTTTGAGTAAGAAGAAACATATTTATGACATATTTGCCATTAAATTAAATGTTATAAATGTCATATTCGCACCCAAGTGGCTTCCAAAGGTCACAATTTCGGACCAAGGATGGTCATAGTCGATAATACTCATTCAATAATATTAGGACAGGTGTTAGGGTAATTTTATAACATTATAATATTAATTTTACCTTTAATTTCCCTATTTATATTAAATGTGGTAAATAAAATACTAAAGTTACTATTCACCAAAAATTATTTTGATGCTATTAGACCAAATTTTTCATACTTGGTACAACCATGTATGTCCATTTTTTAAAATTTAATTCATATAAGTGGTAAAATTAGGTTTAACACTAATCTCGTTGACGGATCGAGGAAACAAGTTTTTTAAGCAAAACGTTCAAAATTTCACATAATTTTTCTATTTAATTTCAATTTAAAATTTCATCCAATGAAATACATTGGATTAACTAATAAAAACTTCATCTAATTATACTTTAAAACCATGTAAAAGGATAATATAACAATATAAATAAATTAGACGAAAAAGGCATTTTTGAATTAAAAATGCAGTATTTTCACTATTCATTAAAATATGAATTTTATCAAAAAAAATACCAAAAATCAACCAAGGTAAGTTTTTATATCCCACATCCAAAGAAGAAGTTTATTTTTTCAAATAGAACATATAAAAGTGAAAAAAAAAACTAATTTTAAAATGAATTCTCCATCAAAAGATGGTAAAACTACTTTTTTTTAAAATACTTATTTTATTCTTATAATCAGATTTGTTCTTATATTAGGACTAGAAAATACATAAGATCAATTTTAAAAATTAAATTAAATATATTTCGTATATATTTCATTAATGAAATCCATCAAGAGTGATTTTATAATTTTATAAACTCACTTATTTCCATTTAAATAGTTCTTCAGAAAAACATTTCCTTTTATTTAAAAGGGGTTTTATTTTCATTTATAATTAACTGTTTGCAAAAGAATTAATTATATACATGTGTAAACCATATTTTCATAAATCAATTAATATTATTCATTCTTTCCATTTTAACAGCTAGGTTATAAGGTAACATTTAAATAATAATATTTAGTTGTTTGCTTAAGGTGTATTATGTACGCTATCGAACAAAGTGTTTTTTTTTAACTCAGGATGTTACATTCTCCCCCCTTTTGGAAATTACATCCTCATAATTTTAAATTTAATCTTGGTAACTAAGGTTTCACTTTCCAAATTACTTCATTGAAATCTCACATCGGAAAAGAGTCAATAAAACCTCCACTTTAAAAGAAAGTGGAGTACAAAGGTCACCTGAGATAACACATACTAGGATTCTATACAGGAAAACATGAATATGGAAGAAAAACTAACCATCATGTTTTGATGGAGAGTGATAGAAAACATGATCAGGAGAAAGTTAACAATCACAAAACCATAAATTTATGATTGGGTTAAATGGTCTTTGACTTCGTAGTGGGAAAAGTAAACAAAAAAAATGTTTTTGTTTTAAGATCCTTTTCATAAAGTTGAAGAATTCTTTTACTTCATTGACTAAGAACATAAGGAAACATACTTACTTGAAAAGTAGAATTTCATCCTTTAATCAATTTCCACCACAAAATCATCTTTTTCTCCAAATGATGAGTATTCAAGATGAATCAACTTCTATAGAATCACATAATCCACAGAAGATTAACTATCTATTTCTCCTATTTTGAAACATTAATCAAAACCAATATAGTCAGGATAAGACAAAAAATAAACCATTGGATGATGAAAACTACTTTTAATCTCCAAAATTCAACTGTAATACTAAAATTTCAACATAGACCATTTAACAAATAACTATCCTTAAAATTCCTCAAAAATATTATAACTAAGATTAAATCCCAAAAATCAGAAGGATTCAATCAAATAATCATTCAAGATAAGTTGTAACATTTAACTCTAAATAACATCAACCACTCTTAATGAATCATATCAAAAAGTAATTAACCTAATCACATATTATTTATGATAGGTTAATCATTTCCATAAATAATCTAATTCCCCATAAGTCCACAAATGAAATCATAGATTCTTCCAAAATATAATTCAACCACTACTCAATTAAAATCACATAGTATTCTATTTAACTTAATCATATAAAGTTCCCAACATAGTGAACGTCTTCCAAAATAACATTTATCGCTTAATTCCCAAATCATTTTCTAATACCAAGGATATCAATTTTACAAAACATAAGTTCTCAGAATTAACTTATTCATATTCTATTAACTCATTTAACTAAAAAGAAATTCATACTAACCAGGGACTTCATGTAGTCTAGTGGTATGTGATAAAGCTTTATCGTACTTCAGTTGTGGGTTCAATTCTCATGTCCTTGTCCGACGCGACGGGTTGTCACACGGTCTGCAGGTTATCCTTTTTCAAAAACTATATAATTCTTAGGTGAATGTCTCCAAAAATACTATTAGTCGCCTTAAAGTTTCATAACATAAAGTCTCAAAAGGGATTGTAAGACATTAAACTTATAATCAACCTTAAAATTATAAACCCATGATGATATCTATAACTCTTAAGAAATCATCCTAATCTCTGAAGTTTTCTTAATCATCCTCTAATATCAACTATAAAAACTCAACCTTAAACATATCTTATTCTAGTGTTTTTGAACTAGAATTCACATTAGAGGATCTTTTCAATTTAGAGTTTTAGATAATTAGGAAAAAAACTCTTACATAGTAAACTCATACATTACAAGTAGACACTTATACTCGGTATCCATTTTTTTACCAAAAGAAACCTTTTTTAAAATAAAACATGATATCTTTTCATGACACGTCGTCAATAGTTTCATCAAGGCATAGTCTTTGTCCGTACCAATCTTAAGACTTGTGAAAAACAATTTAAAACTAGGGATGAGTATCAAAGATCGGTAAGGGACATAAATAAAGTAAATCGTTAGTCCTGTGAAAACATGAAAACTCATTAAAAATATTTTCTTAAAAACTTATTATCAAGCATAGAAAATCATGTTGGTGTCTTGGGACATCATTGTCATCACTCTTACAATCACCCTTACAAATGGAATAACCATATGGTCAACTTCCACCTCTGAAATACCCAATGCATTGTGGAGCTATAATAGGGATCACCCTTCGTATAAGCTATATCGGGCTCACTCATCTTTCATAAGCTATAATGGGGTTCAACTCTTTGTATAAGCTATATCGGGTTCACCCATCTTTCATGAGCTATAATGGGGCTCAACCCTTCGTATAAGCTATATCGGGCTCACCCATTAAATGTCCAAGTACCAACACATATAAGCTTGCAATTTTCAACATGTTACTCAAAAAAATTCATTTTCATTCATAAGATAACCAATTCATTTTCAAAAACCAATTTAAAACATTTATAAAAGAGATTTTTGAATCAAAGTGTCTCATACCACTTTGAAACTTTTAAATGAATATTCAAGAATTAACATTTTAAAACATTTATGTCCGTATAAGTAAATCCATAAAAGCTTTTTGAAAACATAGACATGAATGAGAAATATTTAGAAGAATATATATTTAAAACACTTAAAACAATGTTTTAGTTAAAGAGTATCATACTACTTTGAACATTTAAATTATAAGCCACATGAAAGTAGAAGATTTTACAAAACATTAAATAACATTAGTATAGATAAAATATGGATACGAAAAGTCAAAGGGGATACATATACACTTTATAAAAGAATAAAGATGCATATCATCAAGAAATGTCTCAATGAAAGGAGATTGAGACGAAATCTCTTACCTCGAGTCTGAATCATCTCGTGCATTCTTTATCTTCTTGAATAATAAACTTCGGTAAATTTATACTTGCTTGAGAACATTTTTCATGTTTATTATTCCTTTTATATAACTTATTATCATGTTATAACAATTACATAATTATTTAAGTTCATATCAGGTGTTTTGGCGATATTCGATATTTGAGTCAAAAATGATTTTGGTATGATGTCAATAGTCCATGTGGTCATAAGTCCTTAATCTCCATAATAATATTCATGACATTATTATCATTTTTATACAAAAAGTATACTTTTAAATCAAACCATGAAGTATGGTTATGAAAAATGAACAACGTTATATTCATAGAGACGGTAAGTCGTACATACGCACGAGTAACGTTTTCCATTTTTCATTGATCGTTATGGAAAGAAGATAAATATTATTTTATCTTACCAGAATGATCATAACATCATTAATATCATATTAATATTTTAAGTATACTTATATATATCATAAAATTTATGTAATGAATAAAAAGGAATCACATCGCTTCGTGGAGGTGATAGTTCACACGTACACACGAACGACGTTATCATTTTTATGCGCATGGAAAGTAAGAATGTAATTGATATATTATTTTCATATAATGATTAATATGTCATTAATATCAAATATGAACATTAATTCCATCTTTACAACCATTCATGAGAGAAGGTTATGGGAAAAAATTATATCGGTTCATGGAGGTGATAGTTCACACGTACGCACAAACGATTAATTCATTTTCCATTTAATGGAAGTGGAGATGAATTTAGGTGATGATATTAACATAATAGCATCGCATTATATTGAGGATACTGGAGTTATTATTTAATCTTGGAAGAAAAAGATTTGAAAGAAGTTTAAGTAGAAATAAAATAAAAATATTTAAAGAAAATGATACCTCTTCTTTGGTTAATCACCTTGGAAGAACACTTTAACAGCTATAAGGAGGGTGTTATGCCTAAACTAAGGCCTCCAGAATGTGGGGAGGGATTCTAGAAAGGGGTTTAGGCAGAGCTTGGCCGAACCAAAAGTTTTTAGAAGTGTGAGTAGTAGAGAAGAGTGGGTACCTTTTGTAGGAGAGGGGAGGGGCACCCTTGGAATTATTAAAAGTATTAAATTAATATAAGTTCAATTTCGATTCCAAATGGTCTCAGATTAATTTATTTCAAATATATGATGATTTTGGATCGAATAATCATCATCCAATTAAAATTAGATAAGTTTTGAATATTTTTCAATCCTTATCTTTTAGTTTTAACCTTTTTAACTCTAACCGTTTTATCAAGTAATTTACACTTTGAGTTAAAATAATTATCAAATCATACAAACGACCAATGAATGAGTCGTTGATGAAATTTTTAGAGGTATCTGAACTTGTTGGTCGAAACTTGAATTTTTATAAATTTTTTATCATTTAATTAGATATTTTATAATTTAAGTTATGAATTATGTCAATTTTGACACTATTCATTACATGGCTTTTTAAAAAAACATAACTTGATTCCTTCAAAAAAAACTACATTAACTCAATCCTAACATGTCTTAGTCATCTAGAAAATTTATGGACGGCATAAAATATTTCAAATTAAATTTATTTTAATATTACTAATATCGTGTATTTGATTCTTTCTTTAATAAATCAATTACTACATCATCATTGTGTCACTATTTAATTTAATTATTTATTTCCTAAAAATTATAAATAAATTACCATGAAGTAGGTAATCTTTTTAACTTTCTAAGAATTATTCATAGTCTAATATATCACTTATATAACCTCATATTAAAAAAAATAGTAAGAAGAAACATATTTATGACATATTTGTCTTTACTTTAAATAAAAAGTTGTAAATGTCATAATCACACCCAAGTGGCTTCCAAAGGTCACAATTTCGACTCAAGGATGATCATTGTCAATAATAACTCATCCAATAAGATTAGGACAAGTGTTAGGGTAATTTTATAATATTATAATATTAATTTTACCTTTAATTACCCTATTTACCTTTAATCATGGTAAATAAAATACTAAAGTTACTATTTACCAAAAATTATTTTGATCATATTGGACCAAAAAAAATTTACTTAGTACAACCATGTATGTCATTTTTTGAAAATTCAATTCACATAAGTGGTAAAATTAGGTTTAACACTAATCTCATTGACAGATCAAGAAAATGGGTTTTTTTAATTAAAATGTTCAAAAGTTCACATAGTTTTTCTATTTAATTTCAATTTGAAATTGCATCCAATGAACTACATTGGATTAATTGATAAAAAAAATCATCTATTTATACTTTAAAACCAAGTATAAGGATAATCTAACAATATAAATAAATTAGACAAAAAGGTAGTTTTGAATTAAAAATGCAGTATTTTCACTATTCATTAAAATATGAATTTTATCATAAAAATACAAAAAAAAAATAACCAAGGTAAGTTTTGATGTCCCACTTCCAAATAAGAAGTTTATTTTTGTCAAATAGAACATATAAAAGTGACAAAACTAAATTTAAAATGGATTCTCCATCAAAAGGCGGTAAAACTGCCTTTTTTGAAAAATATTTATTTTATTCTTAAAATCAGATTTGTTCTTATATTAGGACTAGAAAATGCATAAGATAAATATAAAAATTAAATTAAATATATTTCATATATATTTCATTAATAAAATCCATCAAGAGTGATTTTATTATTTTATAAACTCGCTTATTTGCATTTAAATAGTTTTTCAGAAACACGTTTCCTTTTATTTAAAAAAGGTTTTATTTTCATTTATAATTAATTGTTCACAAAAAAATTAATTATATACATGTGTAAACCATGTTTTCATAAATCAATTAATATTGTTCATTCCCGCCATTTTAACAACTAGGATATAAGGTAACATTTAAATAATAATATTTAGTTCGCCTGAGGCGTATTATGTATGTTATCGAACATAGTGTCTCCTTTTTAAAAACTCGGGATGTTACACGAACACTATGAAAAATGTGTCAAGATATTGATAGAATATCTGATTCATCAAAGCTATAAAAATTGCATGAGCATTAGTCAGACCAAAAGGAATTACAAGATATTCATAATGGTCATCGTTGCTCCTGAAAGCTGTCTTCAGTATATTAGACTCCCGAACTCTGAGCTGATGATAACCCGACCCAAGATCAATCTTTGAAAACCACTTTTCTCCTTTTAACTGATCAAACGAATCATCCACATGAGGCAAAGGATGCTTATTCGTAATTGTTACTCGGTTCAACTTCTGATAGTCCGCACACAATCGAAGTGAACCATCTGTCTTCTTGGCGAAAGCGCAGGAGCTGTCCAAGGCGAAATACTAGGGTGAACAAAACCTTTTTCCAACAGGTCATCCAACTGAATTTTAAGCTCTTTCAGCTCTGTTGGTGCCATGTGATAAGAATGTATTGATATCGGTTGCATCTCTGGCACCAAGTCAACCGTAAACTCTACCTCTTTCTCTGGAGGAAGACCGGAAAAGTTATCTGGGAAAACGTCAGAAAAGTCTTGAACAAAAATAGGAAGATCAAAAACAGAAGAAACGTCATCAGGCTCAATCGCAACAACAGACAACAAACTCCTGATCTCTAGGCAGGAAGCCCCTGAACGACTAGACCTCGGGTCTCACTCCCCCTGAAACACACAAGAACTCTCATAGGCAGTAAGAAATGAAACACATCGATGATAGAAATCAACCTCAGCTCGATGAGTGACTAGTCAATCCATACCGATGATGACGTCAAACATATCCAAATCAAGAAAGAAAAAATCTCAGACCAACTCCATATCAGCTATCGTTAACGAACAAGGACATTGAAACCCCTGCTCTTTCCTCTTACCAAGGGGTGACGTTGAATCCATAACAAAGGACATAAGTTCCTTTGGATGTTTAATCATATCGACAAAAAATGAAAATGTAAATGAGTGGAAGGCACCAGTATCAAATAAAGAAATCGCTATGGAATATGCAATAAAGATAGTACCTCTTATTATCGCTGGACCTACATCGACTTTCGTTGGACACTCATCTATTGCTTGAAAGTGCTTCACTCCTGAGGCCTGTGGCTGGAGCCCTATAGTCCTTGAAGCATTTAACTGCCCCAAGTAGCCTTTGGAGTCGACGAATCTTGACCATAACAAGGCATAGACATAGCTTGATAAAAGCGTTGTAAATGAACAACATATCCACTGTTGCACATCTTCACGAGCATATGACAAAAACGTCTGGTGTGTCCAATGTTGCCACACTGATAGCAAGTCATAGGTACACTACTAGCTGTAGCAAATAGTGTAGAGGAGGCTCGCTGTTGAGACCCACCTCCACTACTCTTATGATGATCTTTCCATTTTCTTTTCCTCCCATGCGTGCCACTGAATTTTCCACTGGATGGAAGAGAGGAGGTGGAAAAGCCAACCTTGTCTGCCATATTCATCTCTGTCATCATAGCTCTGTCTACCGTCTCTGCATGGGTAGAGAACTTCAACATAAATACATGTGATCTGATATCCAGTCGCAAACCCTACAGGTACTTCTAAGCCTTCAAATGGTCATTCTTTACCACGTCTGGAGCAAAACGAACAAGCTCAGCAAACCGGTTCGTGTACACCGACGCTGAACGCTCTCCCTACTACAAAGAGAGGAACTCCAAAGATTTTGTCAGCATCAGTGACTCTGGACAAAACTGTTGGAAGAAAAAGGTTCTGAAACCCTTCCAACCCAGGTTCATGTGTCTATTTTCCTGGACTATGGAATCTCATCATCGCTTATCGGAACCCTCAAGCCTAAACGCTGCACACTTCACCTTGATATTCTCAGGTGTCACCAGAAATTCAAAGATTTGATTGATCGTATCCAGCTAGTCCTCCGCCTCTTGAGGTTCATTCGTTCCTTTAAAGGATGGTGGCTTCTCACGTAAGAATTCCTGCGATCGATATCTCTCTCCTCCAGCTCCTAGTTGTACCTTAACAACTGAGTTCTAAACTCATGGTAGATTCTGATCAATAGCACGAACGGCCTGTACTATATCCTTAATGAGATTCTGATCTATTGACAGATTCCCTTGAGGAGTATCAGTTTCACCCTCTTGAGGAACTTGTGGAAGACATCTCGGAGGCATACTACTGCACATTGAAACATAAGGAACGATCAAACAATAGAGTAAATCTTAGTTCAAACTAGAAAACTCATAAACAGAAACTAAGATTTAAAATAAAACCCAACATTATAGACACATATCACAACATCCCATGGTAACTTGAATCTTGTTACAACAAGAGATGGTCAGGCACTTATCGCAACATACCACTTAAGTCCTAAAAATCCTATCACCAGTCTAATAGACGTCCCAAGATAAGGACTCTTGAGGACAAACCTGCCCTCTAATACCACTTTGTAACAAACCAACTCGGTTTACCCTCAAACTTGGAACCCGACCCAATCTGTTACATACCCGAAAGGCATTCCCGATCCCCACGAGCTGGCAACAAGCACCCGAGCATTGAAAAACAAACCAAGGGAACAATTTTACCTAACCTGAACGAAGAACATGGCAATATATATATACATACTCAAAGTAGAAAGGCATAGCGGAAGACTGATATATATAGGTTCCATAACTGTAAGAAGACATCGAAAATAAAACAACTACTAAAGTAGCAACAAACTCAAAGAGACAAGTATGACTGCTAAGGACGACAAAAACAAGCAACTACTTTGTGTGATAGTGTGGGCAACCTCTCACCATCTCACCACCAGCTACCCAACTCAGCTGACACGAAAACTCACTGTCTCACTGCGACACCTTGCTTTTCCCTGCATCGAAAGACATACAAAGGTCTATGCACCGCCAAAGAGGTGTGTAGGGTGTGAGCTAACATGTTCAATAGGATCTCACCCAAGTGTTCCATAACAAGTCTCTGTATAACAATTTTCGTATGCTCATTTCAAATAAAACATGGCATGATAAGTAGTAAATCAGTTTTATAGAAAACATAGTAAACATTTCTCTTTTTCCACAGTTTTAAAACAAAAGTAGGTATATCAATTTCAACACACATTTTTCCATATCATCTTTCACAAGAATCAACATGTATATCAAGGCTAAAATAGTATAAAGCCAATTACAAAACAACAGTAGCAGCACAGGTATCACAACACCAAGGAATACAACAGGTCAGGTAGCAGACTACTCATACCCAAAAATCTATGATCAGCGCATTGTGGTAGCTGAAGCCAATTATCTACACTCCAAGACTAGAGAGACACCCCAACGTGTGAAACCCCAACATCATATATGTACCTAGAGTCAATAATCTACACTCAAGGACAAGATGGACACCCAAAAAGTGAACCCCACAATAGATGATGGCCTCAAGCTAAACCTTCCACCTATTACTCAAGGTAACTCATGTGCTCGTTTTCACAATCATCTCAATGTTTTGAAAATCATTTCAAAATTATTTATGTAATTCAACATTTAATAGGGTAATCATACCCGCTTCTTTTTCATAAATCATTCAATGCTTTGAAAAGATCCATTTTCTTTCCATTTATCAAAAACCAAGGAAAAACCACTTTTCATCGAAATCCATTTCCAACACACAAAAAATCATGCCAATTTCATACCAATTTAATTATAAATCAATTTATAAAAATGGAACAATACGGTTTATCAAAAATTGGCTAGAGACGGAACCACCTACCTCAAAACTCAGGTCGCACACGCCCGTAACGGGATCCACCAACAACAAAACCCAATAATGACAACGAAAACCCTAGAATTCAATCCACATCTAAAGACAAATTCAATTTAGAAAAAGGGGTCGGCGGAAAGGAGGAAATCCATATACCTCAAGAACGCACACCTGATGCACCAAAACAAACGAAGAACAACCGCGTGGAAGATCCAGGAACTCACCCTAGAAACAAGATTCGACAACATTGAGTTTAGATCCATCCATCCCTAGATAATCTATCAAACTCCAAGGGAGAATAGAGTAAGAAACAAAGAGAATGCTTACCCGGTATGTCACACAACGACCAAAACAAGGATCAATCGCCGAATGAAAAGGTCTGGAGGGGTTGGAGGGCTCCCAAAATCGCCTTGGGATGGCTCTAGGTCGAGAGCAAGGAACCTGAAGGAAGAACAAATGAAATTTCAGCTGGACTGCCTGTTTAAAAACAAGGCTCAGGGTTTTAAATAGCGTGTAACCCAGTTACACGTCATGTAATTGGTAATTCTCATATCTGCTGAAAAACTCATCACCTCTTGCTAAAAATGAATTATTTTCATTTTTGGATTTACACAGCATGTAACCATATTATACGGGGTGTAATTCTTCAGCAGGCTGCAGAAATGACCGGTTAAAGCTGAGAATCCAACAATTATATGACTTCACCATTATAGGTATCCTCCCAATACCTTCTTAACCCTACCCAGACAACGAAAAAAACCACAACATGGTTTAGAACGTACCTGTCAGAAAGGTAATGAGATGTTACAATAAACATATTGTCAAGACCTTTCACAAGACAGTTTAAAACTATAGGTAAAAACCCATTTAATTTGGCCAGCTAATTTATCTCAGGAGATCTATTGATGCATCGAGGGGCTATGTAATTCTGAGCTCCACCCATCACTTAATAATTCCAATATATTCCTCATATGAAAGGGGTAAAACTTTATCACCGTAAACATTCATATTGAAAAACTAACATGTAAAATGTTAATACTTACCCCAATCAATAATCATAAACCATTCGGAGTAATATGGTGAATGGTAACAAAATAGTACATCCTCAGTTAAAATTATCATAAACCATCCAGAGAAATAATAAAGATGGTGTCATTATAACATATCCCCAATTGAGCATAAGTAGAATAAGGATTTTTTCATTGATGAATAGAAATTCCATAAAAAGATCCTTAAAAGCATTCTTCAGAAAAATAACCTTTGCACTTTGAAAATTGCCTTTTAAAACTAATAGTTCATAAAATATTTTGAAAATAACCCTGAAAACTTGTAAAATAAGCTTCAAAACATTGAGTGGTTATGATGATGGGAAATTCAATACATGTTATGTAAGTTAAAAAAACATTTCTTTCACACTGTTGTAAAAAGGGTAAAAAGTACCTCGTTCATAAAATGATAATAAGATACCTTTCAAACTGTTTTGTAAAAAGTCAAACATGAGTAAAAATATCTTTAATAAATCATTTGGATGTTTTTAAAAACTTTTTTGAAAAAAAAAATAGAAAACGTGGTTTTGAAAGAAAAAGGATTTTCGACCGAAGAGTGAAATGAAGTTAGTTTTTCTTTAAAACGTTTTTTCAGTCATTTTAAGTATCAAAGAGAGAAAAAATAGTATTATTACTTAAAAAGTTCAGGAATAACCATATTATAAGAAAATAGATTGGTTTTATGATAGAAATACAAAACAATTCCCCCAAGGGAGACTTAAACATAAACAATCCCTAATAATGATGAAATTGTGAAATAAACTCTTGTCATTTTGGTAACTTTTGAATCATAAGGCTCATGAAATAAATAATTTCAAATGAAACTTTAAATGTCATGAATAAAAATAGATTCATGATATAACGTATCAAAAGGGGTATTATATACACCACACAAAAGATTAAGTGGTGAATATGGCATATGTCTCACAAAAGTAAAAGTAAGACGAGAAACTCTTACCTCGGGTTCGACTTCTTTCGTATGTATTCGAACCTCCTATATAATAAATATAAGTTTATTATAAATCTATTACAAATACATACTCACTACCACAAAACTGGGTTTTCGCAGCGTCACCCTTTAACATCGCTAAAAAAAGTGTTGATAAAGGAGGGGCATTTATCAACGCTTTTTTTAGCGTTGATAAAGCCCCCCCCCCCCATCATCGCTTTTTTAACGCTGTTAAAGGTGATCCCTTTATCGGTGCTTTTTTTAGTAGCGCTGATAAAAGGGGGGGCTTTATCAGCGCTTTTTCCTAACATTGATAGTGTATATTTCAAAAAAACCATGAAAAATAATATACTGTTATATAAGTATATTTATATTGATATAAATATAATATATATTTTTTAAATATGTTTTAGATGAGTATAAATAGACTACTACATTTAATATATAAGAAATTTAGTGAAAATGGCTTTAAAATATTTTAAAAAATATTATTAATTAGTAATTTGCTAATTATCATCGATTAGTAATCATTTAATAAAAATTTGAAAACACAAAAAATCAAAAAAAAAATAATAAAAGATCTAAAATAAGTTGAAAATGTAACTCAAACTTCAAACGATCATAACTTTTGATCCGGGTGTCCGTTTGAGCTCTACAGCATATCAAACTGAAGCTTGCGGCGATCTCTACGCGCTAGCAATTGAAGGGAACCTTTTGTCACGTTTTTCAAGGCCCAAAAAGGCCCAAAATGCCTCCAAAACTGAGTTTTTCGTCGGGATACCCCGATTTTTTAACATTCAAACAGGTATAACTTCTGATCTGGATGTCTGCTAGGCCTGTACCACATATCATATCGAAGATTGTTTCATTTTCTTCGATTTGAATGGTTGTGGAGTTGAAACAGACTTCTGGATTAGAAGTTATGGTCTTTTTAACATTCTATGGCTTTTTAGATACACATATATATGTATTTATTCGTAAATATGTGTGTGTTGTATATATGTACGTATATATTTATTTATTTATTTACACATAAAAAACATATTTTATAAATGTATTTAAAACTATTCTTATAAATATATATTAATATACAAATAAATATACGGATAAAAAATTATAACTAAAAATATATATAAATAAATATAAATATATATTAATATACAAATAAATATATATATACTAATATATGAATAAATATATATATATTAATATAACTAAATATATTGATATTAATATGAATCTATATTAATATACGAATAAATATAACTATATATATATAAATATAAATATATATTAATATACGAATAAATAAATATATATATATATATATATTAATATATGACTAAATATATATGTATTAATATAAAAAAATATATTTATATTAATATTAATCTATATTAATATACAAATAAATATAACTATATATATATATATATCATTAAATAGAGAAAAAAAATAAATAGCTTAGTGGTAAAGGTGTAGGCGCGCAAGGGGGGAGGTCTCGGGTTCGAGTTCAGGTGGAAGTAGGGGCGTACAGGCAAGTGGGGGATGCGCGGGAGAGAATGCAGGCAAGTGCAGTGCGTGGGAGAGTGGGAGGGGGTCCGTCTAGCGCTGATAAAAGGGGGGGTCAAGCGCTGTTAAAAGCTCTCGAGCATTGTATTTTCTTTTTAACTTTTTTTTTATTTTTATGTTTTATTTTTTGACTTTTATCAGCGCTAAAAAAAGCACTGATAAATGACCTTTTTATCAGTACTTTTTTTACGCCAATAAAAGTCACCTTTTAGCAGCGCTGATAAAAGGGGCATTTATCAGTACTTTTCTTAGCGCTGATAAAAGGGACCCCCCTATCTTCGCCTCGATTAACAGCGCTTTTCTAGCGTTATTAATACCATTTTCTAGTGTTGATAAAGGTCATATTTGCAGTAGTGACTCATATATCTCATACTATATATGATTTACTTATAATCTTTTATCACATGTTTATTAACAATTCTTTGTTAAAATCATTGCTTCGTTTTTCATGTATGATTTGGTTTGGTAATTTCGGTAGTTTTACTTTGATCATGGTTACATCATCTCCATAATGTTAACTATGATATAAATATCCTATATATTTATTACGTATTTAGAGTAATCTATAAAAGTTAGAGAAAAAAATAGATTACATCGTTCATGGAGACAATAGGTCGTACGTACGCATGAACGTTGTTTATATTTTTCTTGATGGATGGAACGAAAGGAAGATAAATAATATATAACTTTTTCCAGAGTCATTATGATGTCTTATATATCACATATATTAATTAAATTTATCCTTATTACCTTTCATGTAAAGCGTTAGTGAAAAATGAGTCACGTCGTTTCGCGATGCGATAGTCCACCGTACACACGAGCGATGTTATCGTATCCCCAATAGAATAGAAAGTAAGAAGGTATGTGTGATATAATAATTTTAGAATTATAATTATGTTAAAAATATCATATATATTCATTTAATCTATCCTTATTATCATCCAGGTAAAATGAAAATGGGAAAAATACATCACATCGATTCGTGGGGCAATAGTCCATTATACACACGAACGGCGTTATTTTCCAACGGGTTAGAAGGTAAGAAGGTAGATGTGATATTATAATTTTAGAAGTGTAGTAATTAAAAAATATCATATAAATATGTTAAATCCATCATTATATCCAATCGTGATAGACGATGATGGAAAACTAGTTACAACGGTTCACAAGATGTTAGTCAGTCGTACAGACGATCAACGGCTTCATTTCTCATTTGATGAAGAAGGAGATGGATATATGTCATGTCCTTGACATAATAACATCTCAATATATGAAAGATACTGAAGTTATTATATAAGAATGGTTTAATACTATTTGAAGTAGATGAAAGAAGAAACAAAATAAAAACACTCGTTTAAAAACGTTACCTCTTCTTCGGACAACTTCTTTAGGGTTGCACCAAAAGTCTTCCTAAGTTTGGTTTCTAATCAAACCAAATCCTATAAGATGTTAGGAGCGATGTAAGGAAGAGATTTTGGCCGAGTTTGGCTAAACTAAAGGGGTTTAGGAGTGTGAAGAGAAGAGGAGAAGGGGTGCCCTTTTATAAGTGGGTGAGAGGACAAACTTGAATTTGTTTTAAAAGAAAACATAATACTCACATTTTTCTCATGTCACAAGCCTCCAAAATGGGTCATTATCAAACCATAGAAGAGATAAGGGCTAAATATGGCCAGTCAATGTGATTTATACAGGTTTGGATCATTTTTAGCCCTTATCTTTTAGTTTACCCCCCCCCAATATACCTGTTTTAACCCTAATCGCAATAAATAATTTGTACTATTTTTACTATTCATTATGACCAAAAATTAAGTTGAACTTATTATATAATATAAATTATGATGATTCTAAATATGGAATCCATTTTTTCAAATTCAATTCACAGAATCAGTAGAATTAAATTTAAAATTAAACTCGCGAATGCGTTGAAAAATGGTTTTTCCAAAGAAAAACATTCAAAAGTTTAAAAAGTTGTTATATCAAAATTCAATATGAAATTGATTTCAATGACCTAAATTAGTTAAATTGTAATATAATTGAACTAATGTTACTTCAAAAAAAATATAATTTAACTTTGTAAATGATTTAAATGAAAAGACAGCTTCCAATAAAAAAATCACCATTCATCAAAAAATTAATCTTTTCAAAAAAAATTCAAAATTTCACCCAAAGATAATTTTGACATGTGGATTTCAAAAATAAATTTTATTTTTTAAAATAAATTTTTTAAAAGTGGTGAAAATTAATTTTAAATTATGTGCGCAAAGCGCGACTAAACTGCCTTTTAGAAAAATATAGCTAGGTTATAATAGTCATGTTTAAATAATAATATTTTAATAGAGTATTGTGTTTTGTTTGAACCTGATGTTGTGTGCATCTCAAGCTATCAAAGAGATTGAATTTATTTAAAAATAAATATATCGTAAAGCATCGGGGCGTTATATTCTCTTCTAAGCTCAGTGTTGCATGTCATATACGCTATCGAACATGATGTTCCTCTTAAAAATCTTGAGGTGTTGCATAATATATCCCATGAATCACATCAAAGTTATGTATCTCCAATATAAAGAAATCCCGAAGAAGCTTATATCTTCTAATCATGATGGTATGCTCTGAACATCTCTAAATACCCTCAAATCACACCCCTAAGGGTGTATCAATAAACATCATCCCATATAGATACTCAATAACTAGACCTAGTTCATCAACAAACCGAGAAAATATAAACGAGTTTGATGCACTTGTATAGAATAAAATTGATGCAAGGGTGGATACGATAAAAATCTCACCTCAAACAGTTGATGATCCCTTGTTATGATGAGCAGGGATCATCTTGATAGCATACAACTAACATAAGCCTGTGTTGCTGCCCTAGCCTCCTATCAACTGATTACCCTAAGGAGAACTACCCTACTGCCTATGATTCTAGGCACTATGTCTTCCTTTATGCCTGAATCATCAGAAAGAACTCCAATTACCTCCATACAGTATGGTAAATGATCCAACTCTGGATCTCGAAGCCTGGACATCGCCACAACCACTGCCTGGCTAAGAAGAACTTTGTAAAAAACACTACAGATATCTTATCTACCCGCATAAACAACACTCGATAGGTGATCGATGGAACTGTGGCCAGGTATTCCCCATTATATCGCATTGATATCACATTAAAGGAGTCCTCCCTAATGGGAAAGAAGACGTCCATGGTCGTGACCGGACTTCCTATCACCACTCAAATGAGAATCACTAAAACGTCCCTTCCTAATACTAGAAGATCCACTCCTAGATCCCGTAAATGAAGCAATCTACCCAAAAGGTTTACCCTCAATTAGGTTCCTCTCATAAATGAGGGCCTAGTTCATGGCCTTAAAAAAATATGTCAAGCATAAAATATTCACCTATGATCTAACTGAATGCCTCAGCTCATCCTCAAAACATATAACGTTGATAGTCTGTCTTATCACCAACCAACATGGACGTAAACTAAAGAAAATTGATGAAACGGGATGCATAGTCCATCATCGACATGCCTCTTTGAAAAAGGTGCATAAAAACTCAAGCTCTATCTTCACACAAGGTCTCAAAAAAGAAATGCATGAAGAAATTAGCCTAAAATTCCTTCCAAGATAGCCCCACATGTTGATCTGCTTGGACTAGCACATCCCTCCATCATTTCACTGGTCTTTATATAATATACATGGAGAGCTTCGCTCTTCACTCAAGGGGTGTCTCAGTATGATCAAATATATCCCGTGTGAACTCAATCCAAAGCTATGTGTCGTGTTCCACCCTCACCTGCAAACAGAGGGGAATTTTGTAGATAAAACTCTCTCATCAGATCCTACATGTAAGGCCTCATTATCAAAGCTTCGGGTTCCATAGACTGAGTAACCTGAAGTGGACTCTATGGTGGAATGTCACTATAATCTCAAATGCATGGCTCAGAACACATTTTTATCATAGTTCTTGATACCAAAATTTAGGATAAGAAGTAACAAGCATTGTGTCCTACTACTCTACCCACTCTTAGGGTTAGGTCCAAGATACACATAGGATTAAAGTAATCAATCATCAGAATATAAAAAACACAACAAGAAACATAACTCGATCAAGTAGAATGCCACCAATAAGTCATATAGGAAAACATTATATAAGTTGTTGACAAATTAAATAAACAAACCACGTATCATAATCAAGTTCTCAACTACAAGAAAGAACATGAATGTCTTGTGAATCCTACACACCAAATCTAATGCATGAACACGCGTCTTTTGCCTCCTTAGTCCAAGAGGAAAACCCTAAATTGTAATTCACACATCATATTTCTTGGAAATCAAAAAATCATAACACTCAAAAACCAAGAACAGCCAAAATTTCATTAGAAACTTTGATTTTCTTTATACATAGGTTAGCTACTCCCATGAATGAAGTCCATCTCAAGTTTTGAAAACATCATACCTCCAACTACCATGCCCAAAAAAATAAGACAAATAAAAAAAGGCTCTTATACCACTTTGTGATGTCCCTAACCCAGTCTACCCAAACTGTATTAGAATCTGGTCATTATGTGACCTCAAGCATGCCTCTCCAAATAATAGCAGAAGCAAATATAGTAAACCAACACCATGATATAAAAGTATAATATGGGCAATACAGTTAAGAGTCAACTTTAAGGAAAACATATCACATGCTATAACAAATGAGAACTATAATGTCGCATGTTGCGGAAACGTCAAGAATCACTGCGACAAAGGTTTGCAAATGAAGAAAAGATAGAAACAAGAGGAGATGATGATGAACACCGACACATTGATTTATGTAATTCAGGAAAAATCTCTACGTTCACAGAGAGGCAGGAACATTTCACTAAAAAATTTGGGAGAACAAATACAGGGAGATCAGAGTTTCACACACACAAAAACCCTAACTCGAATGATTTAATAAAGAAGACAAAGCATTGTGTTACCAATCGCACAGTAAGACCATTGTGCTATAGTGAACAATGGATGGAAGTCCTCACTACTACAATGTTGCGTCCACCCAAGTCTAAACTGCTAAAGTGGTCGGTGGCTAAAAGTTTATGGAGTTACATTACCTCTGTCTCCAAAGTATGAGCTGCTACAATAGTTGTGCCAAAGTCTGCACTTCTACAGTGTCATGTCAGTGTTGATGCGGAAACGTCGGGAGTTGCAACGACAAAACGACGATTTTGAGAAGAGTAAAAGGGAAAAAAAGGAACAAGAACACAAGGATTCACGTGGTTCAGGAATAATCCCTATGTCCACGGAGAGACGGAAAATCACTACAATTCAGGAGCACAATTTATAGGGAGTTTTTCATAGTTCTCACACACACACATTGAAACCCTAGCCCGAAAATGGGCTAATGTAGAAGACGAAGCACTATTCCACCAACCATCGAAAAGTCTGTTGTGTTACAGTGAAAGGCGGCTGGAAATCCGCATCACTACAGTGAAAGACGATCACCCAAGTCGAAAGTGCTACAGTGGCTGTCGGCTGAAAGTCCAATGAGCTACAGTGTTGTTGACTCTAAAGTCCACACTGCTACAGTGTCTTGTCAGTGTCGATTGGTCAGCTCTGCTACATTGGTCAGAGTTGCTACAGTGCCCCAAAATTTGGGTCGGGGCCTTCGACCCCCGGAGCAAGGTCGTGTTGCCCCCTGCAACCTCCAATGAGCTCACCGCGAAGCTCGACCCACGAAAGTTGTGGACTGGTGTGCAATACGGGCCACAAGCATTCGACCCAATCGGATCGGGCTGCACCAATCCAACAATCTCCCACTTAGAGCCTGATCCACTACGCTGCTCTGCTTCGATGTCACTGACTAGGACAACTTACTTAATCTGAACTCTTCCTCTTCTTCACTCACCAGTGCACGTGCATTCCTTTCACATATTCAATTTCAACCTAAAGATTCATGAAATGCAAGTTTTTTTCCTCTTGTGCTCCCATTGTGTCCCCCCTTGTTCTGCCTCTCATCTTTCGTTCATCAGTGGAGACCAACAGAGGCACAGCAGTGCCACAACTTCTGTATTACCATTGGCTTCGCCAACATGTCTATTGGATTGTTGGTTCCACAAATCTCCTGCAATGTCAGCAACTCATCATGTATCAAACATCTGATGAAATGATACTTCAACTGGATGTGCTTCGTCTGGGCATGAAATATTGGGTTCTTTGCAGGATGTATCGCACTCTAACTGTCACAGTGCAATACATTCTCCTCTCGCTTTCTTCTCAACTCATCCAAGAAGTTCTTCATCCAAACCATCTCCTTCTCAGCTTCTGTTACAGTAATGTATTCTGCCACTGTGGTGGATAATGTCACCACCTTCTACAATTGTGATATCCAGCTTACTGCAGTTCCTCCATATATAAATACATAACATGTGGTACTCCTCCTACTATCGACGTCGCCTCCAAGGTTAGCATCCACATACCCCTGTAATGAATTTTTTTCCCAAAGCACAGAGATACTTCCTTGCTGCCCTTCAAATACCTCAGTATCCACTTCACAGCTTCCTGATGTTGCTTTTCAAGGTTAGCCATGTACCTGCTCACAACTCCCACTGCATGAGCGATGTCTGATTGAGTGCAAACCATGGCATACATTAGGCTTCCAACAGCTAATGTGTATGGAACCTTTATCATGTGTTCAACCTTTTGACTTCCAGCCGGCAGCCATTGTAGCGCTTTTGACAAAGCTGGTCGCCGTTCACTGTAGCGACGCGGACTTACTTTTTGAACAGTGATCGTCTTCTCCATTTTTTATAGCCCATTTTCAGGCTAGGGTTACTACTGAAAAAACCTCTGTAATTTGTGCTCCTAATATAGTGAAATTTTGTCTCTCCCGTGGACATAGGGATTATTCTCGAACCACGTAAATCGTTGTGTTCTTGTTGCTTTCTTTCTTTCATTTTCTCGTTTCTGTCATTGTGACTCCCGACGATTCCGCAACATTAGGGGTGTCCATGGGTCGGGTTGGGTCGGGTTGGAGGCTTTTTTGGACCCGACCCAGTCAAAAAATATCGGGTCGGGTCGGGTCGGGTCTGACCTGCTTTCTCATTCAGACCCGACCCGACCCAACCCGTATTAGATCGGGTTGGGTCGGGTCGGGTCCATTGGGTCACCAGGAAATTTTTTTTTGAACAAAAAAAAACCTCCACGGGTTCGTCGGGTGCCTAAAAAGCGGGGTCACGGTCGTGGGGGGATTTGGGGGTGTGGGAGAAGGGGGGTTCGATCGAGTGCTCGCTCGACAAAAAGGAGGTATGCGGCTCGCGCGGTGGTCCGACCGTCTGACCTTCATCAACAGAGGCAGCTGCTATGAATGAAGGAGGGCGGTGACGTTCGGACGGTGTGCGGAGGTGAGGGTTGATCTGTGGCGGCGCTTCAATGGAGGGTGCGGACAAAGACTCTACTTCAAGCGGCTTGGGTTCTCGAGCAGCAGAGGGAATAAGGTACGAATCGGATTCATCAGGGGTGTTCAGCGGTTCTTTGATTCAGATTATGGTCACTGATGGGAGATCTGATTCGGTCATGGTGTGGTTTCTAATTTTTGAATTCGGGTATTTTTAGTTCTTCAGATCTGGTTTGTGAAACTGTTAATAGGATTTCAATTGGATTTTTGTTCTGCTTGTGACTTATTCTTGCATCGATTTTGGGTATTCATCCACCGGTGATTTTAGTTTGCTACGCTGCTTCTGATTTGAAGGTGGTAGCCAAGGGTGGAGTAGCAGCGGTCACTGAATCCATGGTGGGTGCCGCGATGGTGGAGGTGATGGGCATGCGGTGCGTGCGTAGAGGGGAAGACAATGCCAGTGCGAGGGAGGTGAAGAGGCAGTGGGTTGAGCAAATTCATGAACCGAAGCACGACGACAACAAAAAAAACGGAAGTTCGGGTCGATGGGTCGGGTTGGGTCCTTATACTTCCAACCCGTGACCCGACCCAACCCGATCTCAACCCGACCCAAACAGACCCGACCCATCAAAATACCTGTGCAACCCGACCCAACCCGACCCAACCCGGCCAAGTCGGGTCGGGTCGTTCGGGTTGGGTTGGGTTTGGACACCCCTACGCAACATAGTCTTCTCCCATCGAATTCCCTTATCAGAACAGAAACCCCTGAACTCCTGACTGTCATAATCTCCACCATTTTCAGACCTCAAGCATTTCAGCTTTGCTCCTGACTCATTCTCCACCATGACCTTCCACTTCTGAAACATCTTAAACATGTCAAATTTGCTTTTCAGAAAGTAAACTCATACCTTCCTTGTGGAGTCGTCAATGAATGTCACATAATATTGTGACCCTCCATGGGAATGTACTGGTGTAGGCCCCCAAACATCAGTGTGCACCAAGTCCAGCTTCTCAGTCTTCGGTGTTCTTCCTCCTTTTGCAAATGATACCTTCTTCTGCTTTCCAAGGATGCAATCTTCACATAAACCAACCTCCACCAATTTCAACTATGGTGGAAGCCCTTTTGTTTCCAGCACCTTCATCTCTTTCTCACTCATGTGGCCTAGCCTGTATTGCCACAGTTGATAATCCTCGATCGCATTTATTGATGCCACCATATTCATGCAAGACTCTGTTATGTTGTACAGAGTACCATTTTTTGCTCCCCGAGCTATGACCATAGCTCCCTTTGGTAATCTTCCAAGCACCACCAGTAAACATGGTACTAAAGCTTGCATCATCAAGTTGCCCAACATAAATGATATTCCTTCTTAAACCAGGGATAAACCTCACGTTTTCCAGAACCATCAAACTCCCACTATTGGTCTTTATCCATGCATCTCCTTTACCCGCAATCTGCAAGGGTTCATCATCAGCAAGATGTACCTTGCCGAAATTTCCAGAAACATAATTGTTCAGAAAACTCTTCTCCGATGTCGAATGGAAAGACGCCCCAGAGTCTAAAATCCAAGATTCCATTGGGCTATTCACGCTCAACAACAGCACATCATTGGTTTCTTCAGCCGATGTGTTTGCTCCACTGGTTTCAGGCACCTTCCATTTATCTTTGCACTCCTTGGCATGTCCTTTCTTCCCGCAAGTCCAGCAGGTAGAACCAGCCCCCTTTGTCTTTTCTCGGCTTTTCCCTCTTGACTTTGATCGCTCTCTACAATTGTCTCACTGTGGATACATTCCTCTTCCTTCAGTATTCAGGGCAGAACCAGAGAATCTGTCTGATTCTCTTCTTCTCATATCCTCATTGAGGATCAAGTCTCGTACATCTTTTAGAGCCAACTTTGAATTCTCAGAAGAATTGCTCACAACTGTAACAGTTGCTTCCCAACTGTCAGGTAAAGAGGACAGTAAGACCAGTGCACATACCTCATCACCAAGATCAATGTCCACCGATATCAGCTGACTTATGATGGTGTTGAATTCGTTGATGTGATCTGCAACAATTCTTTCTTCAACCATTTTCAAGTTGAACAATCGTCATATCAAGTGCATCTTGTTTGCCACAGAAGGCTTCTCATACATATTCGTGAGAGTTTTCATCAGATCAATCGTCGTTTTCTCCTCTCTGATGTTGAATGCCACATTTTTTGCCAACGTAAGGTGCACAACGCCCAGAACCTGTCGATCCAGCAACTCCCACTTTGACTGCTCCATGTCTGTTGGCTACAGACCCAGAAGCAGCAAGTGCATCTTTTTTTGATAAAGATAATCCTCGATATGCATCCTCCATAAACTGAAGTCAGTTCCATCGAAGCGGTCGATCTTTACCTTGCCTTCTTCCATAGTCATCATTGGAGAATCCCGAACTCAACCTCTAATACCAATTGATGTGGAAACACCGGGAGTCGCAACGACAAAACAACGATTCTGAGAAGAGTAAGAGGGAAAAAAAGGAACAAGAACACAAAGATTTACGTGGTTTGGAAATAATCCCTATGTCCATAGAGAGGCAGAAAATCACTATAATTCAGGAGCACAATTTATAGGGAGTTTTCCAGAGTTCTCTCACACACACACTGAAACCCTAGCCTGAAAATGGACTAATGTAGAGGACGAAGCACTATTCCAACAATCGTCGGAAAGTCTGTTGTGCTACAGTGAAAGGCTGTTGGAAGTCCACGTCGCTATAGTGAAAGGCGGTCACCCAAGTCAAAAGTGCTACAATGGTTGTTGACTGATTGTCCAAGGAGTTACAGTGTTGTTGACTCTGAAATCCGCACTGCTACAGTGTCTTGTCGGTGTCAGTCGGTCAGCTCTGCTACAGTGGTCAGAGTTGCTACAATTCCTCATAATTTGGGTTGGTGGCCTTCGGCCCCCAGAGCAGGGTCGTGTTGCCCCTACAACCTCCAACGAGCTCACCGCGGAGCTCGACCTGTGAAAGTTGTGGGCTGGTGTGCAGTACGGGCCACAAGCATTCGGCCCAACCGGATCGAGCTACACCAATCCAATATGTGTCATTTGGTCAACTCTGCTACAGTCGGTTAGAGTTGCTACAGTTCCCTTAAATTTGTGTCGGGACATTCGGCTCTCAGACCCCCAAAGCAGGGGTGTGTTGCCCCCTGCAACCCCCAACAAGCTCACTGCAGAACTCGACCCATGAGAGTTACGACCTGAGAGTCACTAGCATTCGGTTCAACATCATCCAGACGGATCAGACTACACTGATCCGACGTCACAAGGGTCATACATAAATTAGTATCACCTATGGGGTGATTATATACAGATATTTTACAAAATATATAAAAAACTCAGACAACTGCAAAACTAGACTTCAGCCCCTCCCTGATCCAATCTCCTGACTCCGACCATGTACTCCAACTTAATTATCCACTGCATGGACCTATCCCTTACCTACATCTTGAATCATGAAATCTGTGCACACATTGATATACTCATGCAGAATGTGGATACAACTCAGTAGGTCAATGTCAACGTTATCCCTAAACAAATCCAAGATATATAAGTGAAAGAACGAAGTGATGTGCCAATAATCAAAAACCATATAACAATAACAAAATGTGTCGCATCCTCGAGTGCAAAGAAAGCCACCCAGGATGCAACCATACATGCCTTGTCCAATGCTAGAATAGTTTTGAACATATCACCCTACATTATAAAGGATCAACATGATATTCCACCCATATCATAGATCACATAATAGTGGGAGTAACATCTTGTAACACATTAGTCGACAAAAGGAAATGAAGTCCCACAATACATAACAAATAACAAGTGGGTATATCATCCCATGACATAACCAAATCATCAAGAGATACATCTCATAATATATCACAGTCGAAAAATGGGGAGTACGTCCCATGCCACAGTCAAAATAGAAACCAAGTGGGAAGTATGTTCCATGATGGTAAGTCACTGGTCTAACATGTTTATTTATTTATTTTTCTACATAGAACTAGAATAGGAATGAGTTGGGTCAATCCCACGGGAATGCACCGACAAAAAGTAGACCAAGAAAAGAGAAAACTCAAAAACAAGAAATCAACTGGAAAAAAACTAACAATATTATCTATAATGATTGTGTGATGTGTAACTAGAAACGAAACAAGTGTGAATGAGTGGAAGTGAAGCAGTTTAAAAAGTGACCGAGTGAGAAAACAAAGAAATAGTCAAATAGTGAAACAATTGATGAATCGAGGGAATTTTGATCGACTGATTAAAAATATGTTCCTTCATTCGTGCAAAAGGTTACTGAGTTAAGAATAACTGAGGAAGACGATCCCCACCCACCCACCCAACAATCAATAAGGTTGACTTGTGGTTGATAAAATTCTATAATTTTTCAACTACAATTCTCTCAACCACTAGAAATGGTGAAGTTGATTTCACTCATTTGATTCAAAGGTGCTTCCAAAAATAAAGAACACTCTTGTCAGAAAATTTTCAAAAGAAAATCTCCATATGTTAGTGATTTAAACTATCGCTGATTCTTGAAAATAAAAAAGATATGAAATACTGCCAGAGAGAAGATAAAAGATAGTAGTAGCTCGGTTTGAAATGATTGTTTGTTTGGTGTAGCATGATCCGTTCTAGATAATGATTGTGCCAAATGTTTGTGTCTCGTACTGCGCACCAGGCCGCAACTTCCGCGGGTCGAGCTCCACGATGAGCTCGTTGGGGGTTGCAGGGGGCAACGCGCCCCTACTCCAGGGGTCCGAGGGTCGAAGGCCCTCGGCCCAAATTTGGAGGGAACTGTAGAAACTCTAACCATTGTAGCAGATGTGACCGACCGACATCGACAAGGCATTGTAGCAGTTCGGACTTTGACACGACTATTGTAGCAGGTCGAACTTTTGGAGTCAACAGTATTGTAGCTCTTTGGACTTTCAATCGTCAACCACTGTAGCACTTTTAACTTGGGTGGCCACCTTTCACTGTAGCGATGCGGACTTCCTGTGCGGTGGAACAATGGATCGTCTTCCTCCTTTTTTAGCCCATTTCAGGCTAGGGTTTAGTTTGTGATTGAAAACTCTGAAACTCCATGTAAATTGTGGTCTCGAATCATAGTGAAATTCTGACTCCCCTTGGTCGTAGGGATTATTCTCAAATCACGTAAATCTCTCTGTGTTTTCGTTCCTTTTTTCCCTTTTACTTTTTTGTGATACGTTTTTGCTTCATTGCTCCTTGTGTTTTCCGCATCAATGATAACATGAAAAAAGTATAATTTGAAAACAGATCAATCTAATTCCCCATGCATGGTTTAGCTAATAATCATTTTCATAATAATATTTTTCCGCATGAAAATCATTACAAAAGATGAGCATTAGGAGGGAAAAAACCTATCTACACCAAGTAGATCACTCTTCCTTTAAAGCTCCCTTATGCCATTGTGGTCTTCTTTCTAATGCTCGAATGTGTTTATAAGATTGCTTTGAGAAGAATGTTGGGATTTATTGATTTAAAATTTAAATCATGAGGAGAGAGAAAATATTAATGGAGGGATTTTCTCAACATTAATGGAGGATTTTCTCCCAACATTAATGAAGAGTTATTCCCAATATTAATTGGTGGAATAATGATGGAATTGTGAATGTTGACCGCATTTATTGGAGATATGGGATGTGTGTCTATATAAGAGGAAGCGGTAGCATGTTTTGGAATGTGGGCTGGAAAAGATGTAGACGCCCAAAGAGAATGGCGAAGGGGTTGCCGCATTTGCGGTAACCGGTGCGAAGGTGGGCTGGCAATGATGTAGCCACCAAGAGAGAGCGGTGAAGGGGTTGCTGCATTTGCGGTAACCGGTACGAAACGAAGATGGTGCGAATGAAGCAGAGGTGATGACGCCGACGATGACGGTGCCATGTATCGAAAGTCCTCTTGGTTGCGGAGATCAAGTGGCATGTCCCGGTTGTGATGATCGGCGGTACAACAAAATGGTATGTTCATGGTGTCGGTGTTGTGTTGTAAAAAAGGTCTTCGGGTGTGATGTTAAAAATCCTTCGGGTGATGCGTAAAAAGCCTTCGGGTGAAATCTTCTCTCCTCTCATGTGTTTCTGCAACGACTACTTCCGCTGCGGCGCCGGGCTCCGAGCCCCAACAGTGGTATCAGAGGGATTGGTTGAATTGTTCGGTTGCAGAACATGGTGGCAAGCATCTGGTGGAGCAGCTTATCAAGGACTCAGATGTCATCGGACAATGACGGCGGTATCAGCGGTGTTGCTG
This sequence comes from Viscum album, assembly GCA_963277665.1. Classification (NCBI taxonomy): domain Eukaryota; kingdom Viridiplantae; phylum Streptophyta; class Magnoliopsida; order Santalales; family Viscaceae; genus Viscum; species Viscum album. The sequence continues at coordinate 555,556,085 of OY728142.1, forward strand.
GAATATCGAAAGTCTTCTTGGCCGCAGGTGTCATGCGGCGTGTTCCGTTCATTGGGTGTCATTCGAAGCTTGGTGGAGTTGGCGATCAAATTGGCCCAGATGGTGGAGATGACTTTGGAGTATTTGAATTTTAAATCAAGGTGGAGATTGTTGGGATTTATTGATTTAAAATTTAAATCATGAGGAGAGAGAAAATATTAATGGAGGGATTTTCTCAACATTAATGGAGGATTTTCTCCCAACATTAATGAAGAGTTATTCCCAATATTAATTGGTGGAATAATGATGGAATTGTGAATGTTGACCGCATTTATTGGAGATATGGGTTGTGTGTCTATATAAGAGGAAGCGGTAGCATGTTTTGGAATGTGGGCTGGAAAAGATGTAGACGCCCAAAGAGAATGGCGAAGGGGTTGCCGCATTTGCGGTAACCGGTGCGAAGGTGGGCTGGCAATGATGTAGCCACCAAGAGAGAGCGGTGAAGGGGTTGCTGCATTTGCGGTAACCGGTACGAAACGAAGATGGTGCGAATGAAGCAGAGGTGATGACGCCGACGATGACGGTGCCATGTATCGAAAGTCCTCTTGGTTGCGGAGATCAAGTGGCATGTCCCGGTTGCGATGATCGGCGGTACAACAAAATGGTATGTTCATGGTGTCGGTGTTGTGTTGTAAAAAAGGTCTTCGGGTGTGATGTTAAAAATCCTTCGGGTGATGTGTAAAAAGCCTTCGGGTGAAATCTTCTCTCCTCTCATGTGTTTCTGCAATGACTACTTCCGCTGCGGCGCCGGGCTCCGAGCCCCAACAAAGAATTCATGTCTCCTGGAAATCGATTCACTCCAGAATATATACAGAAATTAAATTCCAATGCGTGTGGGATTTTATCACAACCCTTTTTATCCAGGTGGTAACAGCTACTTGTCTCCAGCTCTCTTACTTCTGACAGTCAAGTGACGGTAGCCTTCCCTTTATAACCAACTAATTCCCTACATGTGCTTCCAGCTCAGCAAGAACCTAGACAACTGCTGGTCTTCATTCAACCCTCATTCACTAAAACAGCTTCAACACCTGCGAACCAGTGAGCTTCTCCTGCCCTGATCACCATTCAGCAGCTTCATCTTCAACAAACTAGGTCTCAATTTAACTGAAGCTCTTCACTCAGCCTCGACTACTACTACTACTTCAGGTGCGATCAAGATCCAGACCACAGCGATGAAATCTCCTCCACCTATATACACCTGACAACAGCAACAGTCTCAACAGTCTCAACATGCTCGGGTTCATTAGCTTCCGATTCCGACCCATATGCACTTCAATGCTGCTACTCGAACCAGTAACATGAAGCCTGCCGAAAACTCCTCGTTAAATTGACTAAACTTCATTGGAGCATTTCTTCCAGCACCTAGCATGCACTCTTCGGAAGTCATAGCGATCAGAAATGATGAGGCCCCCTTCATCTTTAAAGCTCGGCCCTGCAGAAATACATTTCAAGCAGCAAACAAAAATCCAAAGTGCAGCACAGTTCATTGGTTGGGCTTGAGCGTCGTGTGATTGCTTCAACCACTATTTTTTTTCTTACCGATTCACTTGTATCCAAGCTTCGAACAGTCTTCTTCGTATGATTAAACCTGGGTTGATTCTTCAAGCTGGGTCTTCACCTTCACAAAACCAGTTTTTCCAGATCTTGGGTCACCATCATCAATGGTGAACAATCTTCTACAATCAGCATTGATCACGTTCAACTTGTCATTGTTCTTTGGATTCGGAATCCCTGTTTTGCAGCTCAACAGTTAACCATCGATGAGAATGCTTAAGCCTTGGTTCGGTTGGGCTTCTTCATGGTAAAATAACTTAGGTTGATCTCATTCGACAGATGGAGTTAACTACATGTACTTTCAAAGTAAAGGAACTCTACGCCGGCTGCCTGGGCGAGCAATGAACTCTACATTGACTCATTATAGTGATTTTCTGTTATGTAACAATTGTGAGAGAGGAAGAAAAGAGAAGTAAAGCAATATTTATTGATGTAGCAGCAGAACTACAGGAGTACAATAGGAAGAGAGAGAAGTATAGGTGTGAGGGAAGGAGAAGATGAAGGTAGGCGGCTCCCTGGAAGACCACTTCCAAAAGAGCAATCCAGTCCTCCCAAGGACCGGCCCCTGCAGCAGCTCCCAAGCTGAGCATGAAGCAGTAGAATATTCATATCCCTCTCTCCCACTGGCCCCCCCTATTTATTCTCCTAGCTGCCAGCAAACAAACCCCCAACCACTTGCTATAAGATATTACAAAGTTGCCCCCACTAAAAAGCTGGCTGTAACAAACTAACAGTAGAATATTCATATCCCTCTCTCCCACTGGCCCCCCCTATTTATTCTCCTAGCTGCCAGCAAACAAACCCCCAACCACTTGCTATAAGATATTACAAAGTTGCCCCCACTAAAAAGCTGGCTGTAACAAACTAACAGCTGGGTGTAACAAACTAACAGCTGGCTGTAACAAACTGACAGCTGGCAGCTAACAAACTATCCCAATTATAGCCCACACCTGGGCAACCCCCTATACTCCTAACAATTCCCTCTCACCTAAAAACCACCTTGTCCTCAAGGTGGGACAACTCAATCTTTGCTCGGCTGTGCATTGAGACAGCATCTCCCGGTGGCGGCTTTGGTGGAGGTCTCGGTATCAACGCATCTTCAATGGAAGTCAGCAACATACTTGGGCAAATTAGGGCAGCCATTGCAAGTGAATAACTTTTCCGGTATAATTCTCCACTGAATTTCCAGGATTTTGCAGCCTTGGTGAAGCCAAAAACCAAGCAGTCTTCTTCTTGTTTAGCTGCCTGATGCAAGGATGAAGCTTCACTGGTACCGTTTCGAAAAACAGTAGCATTGAACCCACTCTTTCTCTGGTTCGAAATGCTGTCAGGAAAGACCACTGTCTGTAGATAAGCTTTTCTGTGGCCTAACACTGTCTGTAGAGCAGCCCTCCAGAAAAAACGTGGATTGTTTACATAGATAGGCTTTTCAAGCAGTCCCTCCAACCAACAGCCTCCAAAAACACTGTTCTTACAATCTTGTGCCATAGCCTCAGCTATGGGTATTTCTGCTGCTGAACCGTCAACTACCCCAACCGCAATTTCCATGTTTTTAGAGCGAACCAGCTCCTCCTGTAAATATTCAGCAGCGACAAAAACTATCCAAATAAATTGCTGGCAATATAAGTCAGCCCTCTGTAACCCGTTTAGAAAATAGTTCCTGGCCAAGAGTTCACCGGGCGAACAATCCAGGCCATATGCAACTTTTGACTCTATTGCAGCAACATTCAGTGAAATTGTTGGACAGCGAGGAGTAAAACCTGAATTATATACCATTGAACGTGTAGTTCCCCGTCCCTTAGAAACCACAGCCCTGCCTTCTCCACTAATGGAATGAAAAATCAAGGTCTCATATCCCACTTCAACCAATCTGCCTTGGACTGCATTTATGTAAGGAGTTGTAACACCAAACATGGTCATTCCCACAATATTTTTCCCTTTCCGATTAAAAGATATTCCAGTCATTTTCAACCTACTGGTGTCATTTCCAGCAAAATCAGCACCAACACCTGTTGGAGCCACTGCCATGTTCAGAAAATGTGTACAACAGCTGCCCGTGTTGATAACTGATCTAGCAGGAAATTCATCTATCCTTGGCAACCAAGTGGCTACATTGCCCATGTTGTAATCTATCTCTACCGTAATTGCAGACACGGTTTTCTCGACTTGAGCTTGCCTGTCCTGTAGGAAAGGACCAGGCCACACCTGAACTGACTTTTTCTCCATTGTCTCCATACCCAAAGGAAGTATATCAATACTGAAAAACTTGACTGCTATACTCCCTTTTGCAAACCAAAAAGCTGCTTGTGTTTCTTTTCTTTCCACTTTAGCATCTAATATTTCTATTTTGAGAAGCTCGCTCAGCTCACTTGGTACCTCAGGCTTCTTTCTCAAAGCAGTCATTGTTGGTAAACATACAATGGTTGTTCCACTTGCTGCCACATCGTCTTTCGCCTTACTATGCTCTTCTCGATCCAAGCTTGGGCAAGTAAGATGATTTTCCCCTACACAAGGAGTAGAAAACGAGACGGCCTCCTCCATTCCGCGCCGCAACTGTTTATCCAAGCTGGATCCTGGATCTGGAAATGCCTCTTCTAACCCCAAAGGGCTGAAGCTAGAATCAATTCGCTCCATCAACTCACTATTGACATTCTTTTCCTTGCTACACTGAAGACTTTTCAGACTCAGTGCCACATCCCCATGAATACCAGCTGCGCAATCTGGAGAATTTTTTTCACGAGATCTAGTTTCCAGCAACGTCTTGTTTTCCAGTATAGACTCTAATGGTTGCTCCCGCACTGCCAGCGGTAGAGGCTGAAGTGTAGTTCGAGCAGGCTGTTGTTGCACTGCCTTTTCATTCCCTTGTATTTCCTGCTCTGTCGAAAAACCTCTTGGAAAAGCTACTTCTCCAACAAAAGAAGTAGATTTCAAACCAGGAGCAGGATGTTGCTCCTTGCCGACCAAGCTGAGTGGCGCTTCTTTGCCTGATTGGTGCAACCGTGCACGCATCCAACTCAAGTGCTCTATTTGTCCACGTTCTAGCTCAACCAAATTTTCTTGTATAGTGAAAAGCATCCGCAGTATACTTTCTGCTGCCGACTCTACTGCAGCCACTCTATTCTCCATCCATTCTGAACTGGCCTACTTTGCTGCTACATCAGAATCTACTTTAGAAGGCTTCACCAACTTTTCTCTATCCATCGTCAAACTCTGTTATTCCCCTTATATATATATATATATCTACCCAGCGAGTATTCCCCTGAGCTGGTGTCCCTCTCCAGCGAACAAAATTTGCCAGCAGTACGCAAATCTGTTTTTCAGCTGCAAACGTCTTCCCTACCTGGTGTCTCCAGGTTCATAAAAACAGTAACAGACTCACTGTTGTCTTCCTGGTGTTCGTGGCGCTCGAACCAGCAGTCGCCAAAGTGCAACGACTTCCTTCCAATGCGCACACGGTGTTCTCTTTGCAGTGGTTACACTTCACCAGCGACTACACTTCACAGCGTCGGCTTTAGGTTCTTTTCCCGCAACGAACAGAAAAATAATTTGCGCCGCACTCCCAGCTGCGATCCTCCTCCAGCAAACGACTCCTCTCTTCCTCTACGAAACGCGCTGCACTGTGACGCCTCTCAGCTCCACTGCGTCAGAGTCGTTTTCTTCTTCAGCAATCGCGACACACAACTGCAATCGTCTCTCTCCAGTCGTGATGGTGTTACTCCAGCGTGCAAACGGTACCCCAGCACTGTGCCTCTGCCGCGAGTACCCCAGCAGCGTGCGCGGCCCAGCCAAATGCTCGTATAGCTCCTACGTTGCCTCTCCCTAGCAGCGATCTTTTCTCTCCAGCGGCAGTTCCCCAGCGGAGTCGCCAAATTGTTATGTAACAATTGTGAGAGATGAAGAAAAGAGAAGTAAAGCAATATTTATTGATGTAGCAGCAGAACTACAGGAGTACAATAGGAAGAGAGAGAAGTATAGGTGTGGGGGAAGGAGAAGATGAAGGTAGGCGGCTCCCTGGAAGACCACTTCCAAAAGAGCAATCCAGTCCTCCCAAGGACCGGCCCGTGCAGTAGCTCCCAAGCTGAGCATGAAGCAGTAGAATATTCATATCCCTCTCTCCCACTGGCCCCCCCTATTTATTCTCCTAACTGCCAGCAAACAAACCCCCAACCACTTGCTATAAGATACTACAAAGTTGCCCCCACTAAAAAGCTGGCTGTAACAAACTAACAGCTGGGTGTAACAAACTAACAGCTGGCTGTAACAAACTGACAGCTGGCAGCTAACAAACTATCCCAATTATAGCCCACACCTGGGCAACCCCCTATACTCCTAACATTTTCACAGAAAAAAATGAACTCTGCGCTCGCAACTGCTATGAACTCTACGCAGGGTGCCCAACAACTCTACACGCAAAGCTTGGATAAGATTTGGGCAAAGGATGGAAACCCTACATCATTTTGGAAACTCTATACTAGAATAAAAATGAACTCTATGTGAGTACAGGTAGTCTGTGGATTTGGGGACTTTCCAAAATTGAAAATTATGCTTCACAGCAAAAATTCTATGGAATTAAACCTACGAGCAGAATCAAAACTTAATAAATCTTTTCCAGACACAAAATAAAACTTAAAATATTTTCAAAGCTTTAAGATAATTTTAAATTTTTTCCAACAAGGATTATCAAAAATAAAATCATGAAACTAAAAAAATTAATGAAAATTCCACCACGGATATCTAAAATTTTGTTCTAAAAATATATGGAAATTAAAAGTAAAGAACATTTAATTTGTTTAGCACCAAAAACTATCGGTTTAATTCAAAAATTGAAAGAATTATATTTTCAACCCAAGATGATCAAGAATCAATTATTTAACATTTAATGCCCAATTTTTCATCAAAAATATAATTTTATCTTAAAATTTAAGTGGTAAACATGCATTTAAAATTAAGCCGCATCGAATTCCCCCAAGCATTGTTTGTGCTCAAGAAATCAATGTATCAAATTCAGTTAAAGCAAATTAATCTTAAAAATGAAAGATTTTCATTGCCAAAAGAAAAGATGATTTTCATAAATGATTTAACCCATGAACTTTCTCAAGTATGATTGATCTCTTAAAAGAAATGGTTTTGGTCAAAAGATGATCTCTACTATTATAACGATGATTGAATTTCAAAATTTTGAAAGGATTTATGCCAACTTAACTTTACATTCAATTACTCCTTTAATATTTTCTTTCTCCATGGTGAACAGACACACATAATTAGCACAGAATAATTAGACACAACCGAATGGATGGTGAGTTTAATAATTAACAAGGAAGCATAATTAACCCATCCATCGGTTTTATCTTAAAGGATAAAAATCCCAACCTAAGATTAGGAGTACATTTTCAGCTTAATTGAGTAAAAAACTTATTAGTTTAGAACCAACTAAAAATTGAAATCTAGATAATCAAATTTTGACTTAAAGTTTGTCTTTTAAAGAGAGAAAAATAAGATTTTACTCTATTGATTTTATGGTTGAATAAAAAATATTAATCACTCAAGGTGGAAAAATAACTTTAATTTCAAGGAAAATTCGCAACCACCGAAAATGCTAAATGAAGCTTGAAAACTGTCAAATTCAAAAAGAAAATTGAGGGATATTTTTTATTTGAACTATATTGAAATACAGTTTATTATATCATATTTTCCACTCAATATAAAAAAATTATCAGCATGCAAACAGATGTTCCAGCTGTTTATTATATTATATTTTTGGAACAAATACATGGTTTTCAAGTAGAATGTATTCTAACACTTGAAGCTTCAAAAAGAATTTTCAATGAGGCCTTAAATAAACAGCATGCACTGACAGTAATCTTAGCATACAAAGAAATTGGAAGAGATGGCGGTAGGTAACCAGCAGAAAGTTTTAGTGATTCCAGCATGTAAATAACAGTTCCAAACATTTTCTTTTAAGAATTTAGTTCATGAAAACAATAGCAGATTTTAGCATAAAAATGAGCAAGAATAAGAGCAGAATTAAAGAAAAAACTCCCCTGGTTTAGTAGCTTTAATCATTCAAGTACATCAAACGTACTCCCCTTGATTTCCCTTTGAAAACAGCCCCTGGTTACCAAATTCCAGCTCCTATAAAAGTAAACAGATCAACATAATATTTTATAATTAGAATTTTAGAAGAAAGTGAAACCAGAGTTTGAGTTTAGGGGAGGGTGATTCAAAAATTTGCTCTAGATGGTCTTAAATTCTACTTTTCGGGTGCTTGGACAGCAGGCTCAGCTTTCCTCTAAACTATAGGGAAACATCAGAATTAAAGTTCTCAATGATTACAAACAGTGAAAGATAATATAAGGTACTACAGTAAATGAAAAGGGGGATTTTTCTAATTCAAACAGAAATGAAATAGATAGAACACAAAATCATTTTATTCTTATTCAAAACTCAAGAAACAAAAGAAAACACACAAGAATGACCATGAATTGTCTCCCATGAAGCACTTAGTTTTAAGTCCTTAGTTAAACTCAATGAAAGTTTAGTTTTCAAATTCATAATGGAAATCAAACCCTTTGGCTGCCCTTAAAAATAATGTTTGATCCTCTAACCATTAACCAAAAATAGTTTATTCACCTCTCCTATAAGTTTCATGTCTCCACTAACCCCCTTAAGATTGTACAGGTCCAGAACATTTAGACTTTAGCTTTCCAGGAAACAGCTTAAGTCTGGAATTGAAAAGTAAAACTTTTTTACCATCCTTAAAGTTTCTATTTTGAATGATAAAATCATGAAAATACTTTGTTCTTTCTTTGTAAAACCTAGCATTTTCATAATATTCTCTCCTAATATCTTCTAACTCCAACAATATTCTTTCACCAATAGATTTAAAATTAAAGTTCAATGCCTTGATAGCCCAAAAAGACTTGTGTTGAAGCTCTACAGGTAAATGGAATGATTTACCAAAGAGAGGCCTATAAAGATACATCCCTATGGGGGTTTTAAAGGCATTCCTATAGGCCCACAAGGACTCATCCAACTTCAATGACCAATCCTTCCTAGAGCAAGAGATTGTTTTCTCCGAAATCTATTTTAATTCTCTGTTAGAAATTTTAGCTTGTTCACTAGACTATGAATGGTAAGTGGTTCTAGTTTTATGCACACACTCATACTTCTTCATTAGGGCTTTGAATTTGAAGTTCTTGAAATGGGTTTCATTATATGTGATGACGACTTTGGGAACTTCAAATATAGAAAATATATTCTTTTTAATGAATTTCACAACAATATTAGCTTAATTATTAGGAAGCGTCACTGCCTCTATCCACTTGGAAACATGATCAATAACTACAATAATTTACTCAATCCCATGAAAAATGGAAATGGTCTCATAAAATCTTAAGTCCCAAACATAAAAAATTTCAACCACTAAAATTCATTTTTGTGGCAGTTCTTCCTCCTACCTACATTGCCCAACTTTTTACATTTATAACAACCAACCAAAAGACTCCCAGCATCCTAAAAATGTGTAGGCCAATATAAACCATCTTGAAGCACTTTTTGAGCTGTCCTCTCTCCCTCATGAAGTCCTCCCCATGGTGAAGAGTGGTGAATTTCATGAATGGACAGCATTTCCTCCTAAGGTACAAGTCTCGTAAAGATACCATCAACACATCTTCTAAACAACAAAGGGTCATCCCAAAAGTAATGTTTTATCTCATAAATGAATTTCTTTATTTGGTTTTGTAGGAGATCTTTCGGCATGATTCAAGCAGCTAGAAAATTACCAAATTTGTCAACCAGGGAATTTGTTTAACTGAAACTGAAAAATGTTTTTCATCTCAAAAGGATGAATCGATCTCCCTTGGATCATCATTTTGAGTGCTGGAAATTCTAGACAGATGATCATACATAACATTTTTAACTCCTTTTTTGTCCCTAAATTCTAAGCCAAACTCTTGTAAGAGAAGTATCCATCTGATCAGTCTTGGTTTGACATCCTTCTTGGCCAGAAGATACTTTATAGTTGAATGGTCAGTAAAAACTACTTTTAAACTAATTAGGTACTGCCTAAACTTCTCAAGAGCGAAAACTACAGCCGATAATTCCTTCTCAGTTGTGGTGTAATTCCTTTGAGCATCATCTAGTAACCTACTAGCATAGTACACCACATGCAATTTTTCTCTCGGTTTTTCCCCAAAATTATTCCAACAACCTCATCAAAAGCATCACACATTAATTCAAATGGTAACTTCCAGTCATGATCAATGGTAATGGGTGAAGATGTGGTTTTATCTTTAAAAATTTTGAATGAATATGTGCACTTTTCATCAAATACAAATAGTGTATCCTTGACCAAAAGGGAACACAAAGGCCTTATTATTTTGGAAAAATCCTTAATAAACCTCCAATAAAAACCGTCATTCCCCATGAAGCTTCTAACACATTTAACATTTTCAAGAGGAGGTAGCTTTTGAATGACCTGTATCTTAGAATTGTCTACCTCTATTCCCCTCCTAAAGATATTGTGACCTAGGAAAATCCCCTTCATGACCATGAATTGTCTCCGGATTTAGAAAAAGGTTGGCTCTTGACATCTTTCCAAAACTAATTCCATATTCTCAAGACAACCCTAAAATGTGCTCCCAACCATAGAAAAATAATCCCTAAACACCTCTATTATTCTCTAAATCATGTTGGAAAATATAGTCATCATGCACCATTAAAAGTTTGTCGAAGCACCACACAAGCCAAAGGGGATTCACTGATAAGAAAATATCTCAAATGAACAAGTAAAAGTGGTTTTCTCGTGATCTTTCAGGGCTATGGAAATCTGGTTGTAACCAAAATAGCCATCAAAAAGGCAATAAAACTTATTATTGGCTAACCTCTCAATCATTTGATCCAAGAAAGGCATGAGAAAATGATCCTTCCTAGTGGGTAGATTGAGCTTCCTATAGTCTATAAAAATTCTCCACTTCGTCATTGTCCTAGTCTGAATCTATTCATTCTTTTCATTGGTTATGATTGTGACACCTCCCTTCTTGGGAAAAACTTGGACCGGGCTAACCCAAGAACGGTGTGAAATGGGAAAAATAATTACAGCATCAAAAAGTTTGATAACTTCCCCCCTCACAACCTTTTTCATATTGGGATTGAGTCTCCTTTGACCCTCTATTTTGGTTTGTGGTCAGGTTCCATTGGGATCTTATGTATGCAAAATGAAGGACTTATTCATTTGATATATGATTTATATTGTCAAAAATTAACTATTACAAGTTTTACCTTTAATATATTATTTTATTTAATATTTTATTCAAAAAAATATATTTCTCTCCTCAAGTATAAATAACCCCACTCTCTTCCCTTGGAAAACCACTCCTCCCACCCATTCCAAATCTCAATCTCTGCCCAAATCCTCCCTCTCAATCCCCTTAGAATTCTTAGGGATATTCTGGAGCAATCCAACTCATATCATCAAGGAGTTATACTGCCATACAAGAGAAGCTACACCGAGGAGAGAGTAGGTCTCTATTAACTCTTCCCTCTTTTCTTATTCTTTTTCTTCTTTTTCCCAATTCCTTTTGAAACCATATACAATAAAAATAATTATGCAGTAATTTAACATGATATTAATGGTGTTAACCTACTATAATTATCATATTTATGACAAATATAAATGTAATACTTCTCTTTCCCGCTCTTTCGACAACGTCCCATTAAAGGTCGTTTAACCACCTATGAAGACATTGCCAAGAATATTCTTATAACCACCTTCATGGATGGATAGTACAAATTATATATAATATATAAATAAATAATTAAATGTATTACAAGATTCTGGAGTTAAACATACTTTTCTATAAATGACTAACAAAAATAGAGATATCAAAGTGAAACGGGAAATTTTAAAAAAAAAAACATGCTATCAAAACGTTTCAATTTCATCAACAAAAATTAAGAAATATAATCCAATGATTATAATTGATAAATATTTGTATAAATGACTATAATTCACTTCTAGATCAATGTTTTAATAAATCTAAGTTTATTATTCAGGAGGCGCAAAAGCAACGAAATAAAGCGAGAATTAAGGTAAGGGAATTCTTGAACCCAACTCCTTTTCTTTGGGTTATCCCTCTTTCATGAAATCTTGGGTATGAATACTCTAATGTTCCTAAAATATCATTTCATTATTCTTCCCTTTTCTTTTCGGGGATATACAAGTTTCCTACTTGATTTTATTGTTGGGACCACATTGTGTATGAAAATTGTATTTGGTGTCAATGGATTCAATGATGATCAAAATGAAGGAAGGAACTCTCCTAGGTAAAATGGAGAATGGAAACTAGACGTTGGTTGAGCTTGATCATAATTTCCAAATATGTGTAAACGAGCTTGATCTTAAGTTCCAAATATGTGTATCAGGTGTGATACATTGTTTACAACAATTAAGGATGGTTGGAGTGTTCTTTAGGAGTAAAAGAAAGGAGAAGAAGATGTTGTGGAGGAGGTTTGGAATACTAAGGTGGCCATGCATTTCAATGCATACTTAGTTTTCTACTAAGTATTTTTATATGCCTTACCTAAAAAAAATAGAGCCATCCGACTAACCAGCGAGCAAGCCTCAACCCGAGGCTCATGCGGGACCACAAGGGTCGACCGCGCCCACGAGGAAACCAGCCAGGCCAGCCAGCAGGAGACGCATGGGGGCCATGTATAAGCCCCCAAGGGATGCATAGTGGGCGCTAGATGCGCGCCCGAGGAGGCAGAGTGGGCGCTAAGAACGCGCCCGCGGAGAACCGGTGCGGGGCAGCACCGGAGGGTGGAGAGGAGTAATCTGGGACGATGTTGAGGCAGCTTGATATTTAAAGACGCTGAAAAACGCACCGTGTTTCGGTGTGGGACAAGGTTTTAAAAATGCGAACGCAATCCCGATTGTCCATCTGATCTCGCTGAAGATCTCGGTCGCACATCGCATCCCGCGTCCAGGGATATAATCCAAGCCGTTCATTATCCCTGCGCCGCGTGTGGTTGAATCGGAGTCGTTAGATCTTCAACCGAGGGTCGTCTTCAACCTCTGGCCACCCGACGTGAACCAGTGCACCGGAGAAGCTACCGAACCTCTATGATCGAGTCTCCGGCCATTGTAAAAGAGCAAACCCACTGCATGTGCATCGTCTGAGCAACATGATACCATGCATGCAACTACGTTTGCATGCATGTATCGAAATAACGAAGAACGAGCATTGGTCGAGGCAAACGAAGTTGTCGAAGGCCGTGCTGTGTCGGGCGCTCAAGGAGAGGAGATTTGCATGCATACCTCTTCGCATACACATGAAGATGATTACAACGTGAAATCAGAAACAACCGAGAAACTCGGCGTATCTCATGACCGTGGTTTGAAGATTTCAAAACCGCGATCTTCGTGCAATATCTCGAGGATTTCGGACGCGGAAAAGATCTGATCTCTACTTATAAAACGAGATCCACCGATTCGAGTAGAGGTTGTTGCTCCCAAGGTTTCGAGGGCTCCTGTTTTGAGAAACAGAGTCTCTCTGATCTTCAAGTTTTTGCAAGGGGCAAGCAAGAGCCGCGTACCGTTCTGGGTTTGTCAAGAGTAAACTGCGAACCACTATGGTTCCGCGAAGAGAAGGAGTTCTGCGTACCTCACGGGTTCGCGAAGTAAGGAACCACGTACCGCTTCGGTGCGCAAGGTAGGAGAGCCGCGAACTGTTCTTAGTTCGCGAAGAGAGTTCCCGAGAACCATTCTAGGTTCGTGAGGAAACGGTGTCGCGTACCGTTTTGATTCTGCGAAGAGCAAAGGTCCCGCGTACCACTCGGATCGACCGCGTACAACTCTAGGTTCGCGGTGAAGAGTGTCCCGCGATAGGAAGTCCCGCGTACCACCCAGTGCGTGGAGGAGAACCGCGTGTCACAAGGTACGCGAAGGAGGTCCGCACTTCGTGTGTGAAGGAAGCCCGCGCATCCCTTGCGCAAGGTGGAGTCGTGAATCATCCTGGTTCGCGGAGGAGACAAGCACACTTGTGCATAAAAGAACTCTATACCTATGGTGTGTAAAAGGAAAACAAGAAACTCCATGCCATACTGAAATGCACACATTGATGTTTGAATAAAATCACATACATATAAATATAAGCAAATCAAAGTGAACAAGTGTGTGTTGAGGAACGGAGAAGGAAGATTGTGCAGGGTGATGGGAAGTGCATGTATATATTCTTATGCATGATTTGAAGAAGTATATACATAAGGTGTAAGCACATCCAAACCAAGTGGTAAGAAAAGAAAAGAAAGAGAAGGGGAAAGGAAGTCCCGTGTGTGCTTAACGGAACCATATCCATTTGGGGCTTCACACAAGAAAGTACGAGAATACTTTAAAGAGAAGCATCCTAAACCGAGGGTGCACGTGTGTAAATAAGTGAAAAGGAAGAGCATATCTAACTTGTCACATGCACACATGGAAAAAGAAGGGTTGATTCTGATGATGCCTAGTGGGTTGTTTTTCAGTGCTTGAACAATCACAAAAGAATTTGTGATTCTGGCCAAGAAGAATAAGAAGTCTTAGTACATTTGGTTGTTGCACTGGAGAAGAAAATTGAACGTTAAAGAGCATCAACTCTGGACTTCGATGCAAGCAAAGTCTCATGTTGAACAGGAGATGAAGACTTTCATGCCTATCCATTGAAGGGACCTTCATGTCCATAAACTGAGTGTGACTTTACCCAGGGCAGTGAGCCAGGGGAGTCAACGGAAGTGATCCGAAGGAAGCAGTGAGTTGTCCCTGAACTTTTGTAAAGACAGTGTGTCTGGAACAGAGTGACTATACCCGAACCTTGTAATCCACATCTAGTGAAGAATATTGGAATTAGGTACGATCGGCAATCTGTCGGCGTATGCTCTTTGGACGTAGCCCTTAGTGGTGAACCAAGTAAAAGTGTTGTGTTGTCCTTCTGCATGTGAATGTTTTAATTACTGCATATATCCATCATACAGGTTTAATTAAGTTCCTACCAACGTGGGAACAAGGTCTTATAAACGGGAGAAAAAGTTGACACCCTGATTCACCCCCCCCCCTCAGGGTGACCTAGGGTCCTTTAATTGGTATCAGAGCCAAGGTTTACGTATGTTGGATACTCTTCAGTAATTCTATTCAGAAGAGGATTTGAGTTTTGTTTCCTGAGTCAACAATGAAGAGTAGTCTTGATGAAAGTTCAGTTATCTCCGAGCAAAATTCTATACCCAACAAGACCATGATAAACAGAAAAAAAAAAGAGAAGCAGTTGAAGAAGTCTCTCATGTCCAAAGAAGATGCGGTGTCTGGTTCTCCATGCCCTTCCAATAATGAAGAAATATCAGGCTTGGGAAGTAAAGAGCAGGTGGCTTAGGTTTCTACCAGAGAAAAGGAAGACACTTCTATCTCATTTTCAGGTGATCATGAAAAATTAAGAACCTATCTGCATGATATTCTTGAAGAAAGAGTTGCTACTATTTGTAGAATATTTCAATGTATGCAGGCTGAGATCACCCGACTGGGAAGAGAAGCTGATAATATGGAGGAAGGCTTGAAAAAGAAAGTGTCATAATGTTATAAGCTCTCCAGACAAATTGAAATCCTTGAAGAGAAACAGGCGGTCAATAAGACTCTAGAAGAAAAGATCCATGAATTTAAAGATGAGCTGAAAAAGAGCACTGAAGTCAGGGTTCTAAATTTGGAAGAAACTTCCAAGAAATTCAAAGAACTTTACTCGTCTCAACCAAAGTCAAGTTGCATGAAGATGGGGTTAAAAGATTGAAAAAAGCTTGTGATGAGAAGATGATCATGATTGAAGATCAGAAGATCATCCTCAATATGGAATGTCTAAAATTGGAAGTTCAGTTGACCAATCTTGAGAAGACACATATTGAGACTTCACAAAAGAATGAAACAGTTGATGCTAGTACTCAATGCTCATTGGAGGATTCTAAAGGTGAAATACTTCCAACATGTGACAAGAAGATTATGACAACTCTTGATTATCCATCTCAAGAAACAGTGTTTGTTGCTATTCAATGCTCACTGTACGATTCTAAAGCCAAAAGACCTCCAGCATGTGATAAGAAGATCATGACTTCACGCATTGATCTATCACAAGCAGCTAAGAAAGTGAAGGTACCACCCATACCAACTTATACTATTGTTTTTAAATATGTTTCTACTAAAAGTGCAGGTTGGAAGAAAAATTCTAAACAAGTATGGATGAGGAAAGGTGGGGAAAAATAAACCTACCACCATGGTTATGATGGATAGGAAGAAGCTGGAAGATGGTTCCTTAGATAGAGCACAACACATTAAAAGGAAGGCCCAACAACCTTATACAGAAGATATCAAGAAGACAAGATTTGTGGGTCAATGTTGGTGTTGCAACAAATTTGGGCATTGTGCACTGGATTGTTGGTACAATCCTTTAAATGAAAAAACACAGAGAAAGCCTATATCAAAAGGGAGAAAACCAGAGAAGAAAAAGCAACATCAACAAATCCAGAAGCATTTGTATACCGCAAACAAATTTGGAATGCTAGACAACATCTGTGATGTGTGCAAAGGGAGTGGTCACAAGAATGGAGCATGCTTATCTCAACATATGTCCAGAGCTGATAAGAACAGAAGATCACATAAGCCAGCTAAGAAAGAAGAAGTTATCTTGGAAAGAAATCAGAAGAATGTTGCAAAAGAAAATTCTCCCAAGAAGACTCCAAGAAGGAAAGGTGAGCAGTCTTTGGATTCAAAATCCAAGAAATTGAAGAGTGGTACATCCAAAAGGATTCCTAAAAATGATGACACTCTGAAGAGTCCATGTGGAAAATCCAAACTTACTACCATTGTTCCAGAGACATATTGGTTATCTGGCCTGAAGATTTGGAAAGAATGGGAATGAAAGGAGATGCACATGCTAAGGCTAGTGCAACAGGAAATAAGAAGATTCCACATGATGATAGAAAAGACCTGTGTGTGAGGTGCAACAAGGCTGGTCACACCGTTAGGAATTGCAGTGCATTTATTCCAACTCAAGAATAATTCCTCAAGAAGATGAAAGTTGCACCAGGAGATTCTAGTGCTTTGAAAGCTCTTGAAGAAAAAAGACTTACACACAAAGAGATGGAAGAAATATTGAGATCCACACAACCAAAGTCAGAACTGAAGATCAAATGTGCAAGTGTGAGGAGTGGAGAAAACGGAGCATCTTGGTTGAGAAAATCATCTCAGCCTTCCAGCTCACATTGAAGAAAGCGAGGAGAATCCACCTTATTCCCTTAACACTTTGTGTATTGTACTAATTTTACAGGGAGAACCTGAGAAGTGTTCCCTTGAGGGGGAGACTCATAAAGAAGTTTCCAGAGTTATTATTTCAATTAGTATCAACTTCAGTTGGTATCAAATTCAATTACTCTGAAGATAGTCTGAAGATCATGTCATTGGAAAAGGTATCACATTTCTCAATCTCTCATCCTCGGTTACTCAAAATAAAAATTATTTTACAAAGGGGGTAACTAAATCAATTAGTGACAAGAAAATTGGGAAGGGCCTTGAAGACAAGTCCATGAGTTCTCATCACATGAGGTATCACGATCAGAGGATAATGGACAGTTTTGTTGTCTAGATCAAATCCTCTTGTTTTCTACACTGAGCATTGCTCAAGTAGACTTAGAGTGAAATTATTAATGACACATTGCTTAAATATGTACTAATACCCTCTCTACCATAAACTTTGTATTTCTTGTCAATAAGGGGTAGAGAAAGTGAAGAAATAGAAGACTCATTTTCACATTGACATGCTCATTTTAGAGAACGTTGAAGTATTGACAACAAACACAAAGGGGGGGTTGTTGGGACCACTTTGTGTATGAAGATTGTATTTGTTGTTAATGGATGTCAATGATGATCAAAATGAAGGAAGGAACTCTCCTAAGTAAAATGGAGAATGGAAACCAGACGTTGGTTGAGCTTGATCTTAAGTTCCAAATATGTGTAAACCAGACGTTGGTTGAGCTTGATCTTAAGTTCCAAATATGTGTATCAGGAGTGATACATTGTCTACAACAATTAAGGATGGTTGGAGTGTTCTTTGGAAGGAGTAAAAGAAAAGGAGAAGAAGAGGTTGTGGGGGAGGTTTGGAATACTAAGATGGGCATGCATTTCAATGCATACTTAGTTTTCTACTAAGTATTTTTATATGCCTTACCTAAAAAAATAGAGCTAGCCGACTAGCCACCCAGCAAGCCTACACCCGAGGCTCATGCGGGACCACAAGGGTCGACCGCGCCCACGGGGAAGCTAGTCAGGCCAGCCAGCAGGAGGCGCATGGGGGCCGTGTATAATTTCCCAGGGGATGCATAGTGGGCGCTAGATGCGCGCCCGACGAGGAAGAGTGAGCGCTAAGAGCACGCCCGAAGAGAATCGGTGTGGGGCGGCACCGGAGGGGGGAGAGGAGTAATCTGGGACGATGCTGAGGCAACTTGATATTTAAAGAAGCTGAAAAATGCACCGCGTTTCGATGTGGGGCAAGGTTTTAAATATGCGAACACAATCCCGACAATCCATCTGATCTCGCTGAAGATCTCGGCCGCACATCGCATCCCGCGTCCAGGGATATAATCTGAGTCGTTCATTATCCCCGCGCCGCGTGTGGTTGAATCGGAGCCGTCTGATCTTCGACCGAGGGTCGTCTTCAACCTCTGGCCACCCGACGCGAACCAGTGCATCGGAGAAGCTACCGAACCTCCATGATCGAGTCTCCGACCATTGTAGAAGAGAAAACCCACTGCATGTGCATCGTCTGAGCAACACGATACCATGCATGCAACTACGTTTGCATGCATGCATCGAAATAACGAAGAACGAGCGTTGGTCGAGGCAAACGAAGTTGTCGAAGGCCGTGCCGTGTCGAGCGCTCAAGGAGAGGAGATCTGTATGCATACCTCTTCGCATACACATGGGGATGATTACAATGTGAAATCAGAAACAACCGAGAAACTCGGCGTATCTCATGACCGTGGTTTGAAGATTTCAAAACCGCAACCTTCGTGTAACATCTCGAGGATTTCAGACGCAGAAAAGATCTGATCTCTACTTATAAAACGAGATCCACCGATTCGAGTAGAGGTTGTTGCTCCCAAGGTTTCAAGGGCTCCTGTTTTGAGAAACAGAGTCTCTCTAATCTTTGAGTTTTTGCAAGGGGCAAGCAAGAGTCGCGTACCATTCTGGGTTCGTGAAGAGTAAACCGCGAACCACTCTGGTTCCGCGAAGAGAAGTAGTTCCGCGTACCTCACGAGTTCGCGAAGCAAGGAACCACGTACCGCTTCGGTACGCAAGGCAGGAGAGCCACGAACTGTTCTTGGTTCGCGAAGAGAGTTCCCGCGAACCATTCTAGGTTTGTGAGGAAATGGTACCGCGTACCGTTTTGGTTCTGCGAAGAGCAAAGGTCCCGCGTACCACTCGGATCGACCGCATACCACTCTAGGTTCGCGGTGAAGAGTGTCCCGCGAGAGGAAGTCCCGTACCACCCAGTGCGTGGAGGAGAACCGCGTGTCACGAGGTACGCGAAGGAGGTCCGCACTTTGTGTGCAAAGGAAACCTGCGCATCCCTTGCGCAAGGAGGGGTCGCGAATCATCCTGGTTCGCGGAGGAGACAAGCACACTTGTGCATAAAAGAACTCTATACCTATGGTGTAAAGGAAAACAAGAAATTCCATGCCATACCGAAATGCACACATTGATGTTTGAATAAAATCACATACATATAAATATAAGCAAATCAAAGTGAACAAGTGTGTGTTGAGGAAGGGAGAAGGAAGATGGGAAGTGCATGTATATATTCTTATGCATGATTTGAAGAAGTATATACATAAGGTGTAAGCACATCTGAACCAAGTGGTGAGAAAAGAAAAGAAAGAGAAGGGGAAAGGAAGTCGCATGTGTGCTTAACGAAACCATATCCATTTGGGGCTTCACACAAGAAAGTAGAAGAGGAAGTGCATGCATTCAAGCATGCACATGCATACGAGAATACTTTGAAGAGAAGCATCCTAAACCGAGGGTGCATGTGTGTAAAGAATTGAAGAGGAAGAGCGTATCTAACTTGTCACATGCATGGTCACATGCACACATGGAAGAAGAAGGGTTGATTCTGATGATGCCTAGTGAGCTGTTTTTCAGTGCTTGAACAATCACAAAAGAATTTGTGATTCTGGCCAAGAAGAATAAGAAGTCTTAGTACATCTGGTTGTTGCACTAGAGAAGAAGATTGAACGTTAAAGAGCATCAACTTTGGACTTCGATGCAAGCAAAGTCTCATGTTGAACAGGAGACGAAGACTTTCATGTTTATCCATTGAAGGGACCTTCATGTCCATAAACTGAGTGTGACTTTACCCAGAGCAGTGAGCCAGGGGAGCCAACGGAAGTGATCCGAAGGAAGTAGTGAGTTGTCCCTGAACTTTTGTAAAGGCGGTGTGTCTGGGACAGAGTGATTGTACCCGAACCTTGTAATCCACGGCTAGTGAAGAATAGTGGAATTAGGTACGACCGAAAACATGTTGGCGTACGCTTCTTGAACGTAGCCCTTAGTGGGGAACCAAGTAAAAGTGTTGTGTTTGTTGGGCGGAGAAAAACGGGAGTGATGGCAAGAGGGGGGGTGAATTGCCTTTTAAAAAAAGATTAACAAAATAAAATCAAAGTTGAAATGCAGCGGAAAATAAAAGAGGCAATCACACAAGAAATTGATAACGGAGTTCGGCCAAAACTCGGCCTACGTCTCCGCTCCCAACTCAACCGTTGAGAGATTCCTACCGCTTGCTTTTCAATGGTTTTAGCAAGAAACCCACTAGGCTTTGAGGTAGCACTAGGACCTATTACAGCTTGCTTTTGAATTGGTTTAGCAAGAACCCACTTGCTTTTAATGGTTTAGCAAGAACCCACTATCCTTCTTATAGGTGAAGGATAGCTCACCTATGTCTCAAGCTATTTAAAGGAAAGCTTGACAACCTCTTCACACCTTAGTGGTGATGTGAAACCCAAAAGAAAGAGGGGATGAGAAAGAGTTTGGGGTTTGTAGGCACAAACCCAATTTTAAGCTCAAAATAAATAAAACAATAAAACCCGTAATTGAAGAAGCCTTGGGCGCCTTTGATTGATTGGAGATGTTGAAGGCCGCTTCCAAGCTTCTTTGGTGGTGCTCTTGGATGTGGAATTGGATGGAGCACTTGGGGTTCCTTGAGGTGGCTCGCCGGAGGATTGCCGAATGATCAACAAAGTGTCCGTGGGCTTCCGTATAGTTCCGGGTGGGTGTCCGGGGCTTCCTTGGCCTTTATTTATAGGCATGGAACCCTTGGGGAGTCTTCGGAGCCGTTGGAGAGGCTTAAAGAGCCGTTGGAGGCCAAAAGAGGGTTGACCGGTCAAAGCCAACGGCTAGTTTGACTGGGCTACCGGCTGGCCGGTACAGCTCCACCGGCTGGCCGGTGCCTTGGAAGTTTGAGAGTGCTTCTGCCCAGGAGCCACCGGCTGGCCGGTGAGAAGGCCACCGGCTGGCCGGTGGTGAGACAGTAGGTCTCACTATTGAACCAGGATGCCACCGGCTGGCCGGTGACAGAGCCACCGGCTGACCGGTGGAACCTGGCAGTGGGCAATGCCTCTGCCAGGTCCACCGGCTGGCCGGTGCTATCACACCGGTTGGCCGGTGGACTGCAATTCAGTCCATTTGCCAGCATTCTTGGGCCAATCCTTCGGCAATATTTTGCCTATCATCCACAACACTTAAAAACAAGGTTAGACAAATAATAAGGTGATTGTGATCATGAAAATCAAACAACGAGGGGAACGAGAGGTACAACAATCTCCCCCTATTTTGATGATCACAATCACCAAAACAATTAATGTAAAAAACTGAAATTGAAAGGAAATGCTAAGCATGATGAAAAGGATTCTCCCCCAATCAATCAAGAAATTTCTCCCCCTTTGTGATTATCAAAATAGAATGGGGCATAAAACTTGATTGAGGGAAAAGATTTGAAAAACAAGATTGAGATTTGAAAATCAATTGAGATTTTTGAAATTGAAATGAAAATTTGAATAACAGTTTGAATTGAAAGTTTTGAATCAAAAACCAATTGAGATTTGAAATTTGAAACCAAATGAAATTTTTGAAATTGAGAGTTTTGAATCAAAAATGAATTGAAAATTTAAATTGAAAAATGAATCGAAAATTTGATACCAAGAGTTGAAATTGAAGGTTTGAATTGAAAATTTTGAAATTGAAATCAAAAGGGCTTAAACGATCCTAACTCCCCCTAAATAAAAACAATAAATCACCGGGGAAAGGAAATAAATTTTGGCCCGGAGAGACTCGCAAGAAGGGATTTTTCAATCCAAACTTGTCTCATAGCGGGTCTTCTCCTATAAAATTCGTCCGAAAAGTAAAAAGATTTGGGTTGACCGTACCGGGCGTTTTTACAATTACATTCATAAATAAGGTGCCCGGGTTTTTTACAATAATTGCAAAATTTATAACTAGAGCTCCCCCTTACAAAAACAGTGGGTGCATGGGAGGAGGAGGCTTGGTTGGTATAGCCAAGTCCTTGAGTGGTCCTAGAAATTCGTTGGGAACCTAGGAGATTGTTCAAATTTTGTTCCCCTTGGGTGAACTTAGCTAGGGTCTCCCTTAGGTCTTTGATGGTTGATTCCATGGAATCAACATTTGGAAAATTTTGGATTTTGAGGGACATCTCCTCCTTCTCTTTGAGAAGTTGTTCTTTTTCGGAGGAGAGTTTTTTGAAAGACTTTTTTAAAGCAACAAATTTTGACGATAAAGCATGAAAACCTTTTTTTAGTTGGTCTCTAGCGTGTGAGAGTTCTTCATAAGAAAGATGATTTAAAGAATTTGAATTTGAAGAACAAGAGGAGGGGGAGTCGGAAGATGTTACCTCATGAAATGCCATTAGGCATTTTGTACCTTGGTCGCTCGAGGAGGAGGAGGAGGAGGAGGAGGATGATGAGGAGGTGTCACTCCATGTCGCCTTGAGGACCTTTTTCTTTCCTTTTTCCTTAGCCCGTTTTTTGTTGAGTGGGCAATCGGGCTTGTAATGGCCCTTTTCGCCGCACCCGTAGCATTTTACCTTGGGCTCCGATCTTGCGGTGGGTTCTTGCTTTCGCGCCTTGCGAGATTTCTTCTTCTTCTTGTGCTTCTTCATAAATTTGTGCATTTGGCGGGCGAGATTCTCCATTTCCGAGTCGCCGCTTGATGTTGAAGAAGATGAAGATGATGAGGAGGAGGAGGAGCTTACTTCTTTTTGTACCTTGAGGGCGATGTTCTTTGGTGTCTTGATTGGTATGTCCTCCTTTTGAGCTTGCCTCCTCATGGTGATCTCGTAAGTCATGAGGGATCCAATGAGCTCCTCGACCGGCATGTTTTTGACATCCTTAGCTTCTTGGATTGCCGTCACTTTAGGTGCCCATGAGCTCGGAAGGACCCATAGAATCTTCTTGACCATTGCTTCAGCTGAAACATCATCACCAAGAGATTTTCTACCATTGCAAACGTCAGTGAAGCGTGTAAACATTTCAGAAATAGACTCATTTGGATGCATTGAAAAAGATTCAAAGTCTTGTCTATACATATCTAATCTAGTATCTTTGACTTTATTAGTGCCTTCATGGGTCACTTCTAAAAGCTTCCAAATTTCATGTGAAGTGGTGCAAGTGGATACACGATTAAATTCATTCCTATCTAACCCGCAATGAAGAGCATTCATGGCTTTGCCATCAAGCTCAAAATTCTTAATATCGGCGGGGGTCCATTTGGATTCGTCGGGGGAAGACAAAGAATAACCTTGCATGACAATTTTGTAAATAGGATATCTTATGCTTCTAAGAAAGGTAGTCATGCGGGTTTTCCAATAATTATAGTCGGTCCCATCAAAAAATGGAGCTCGACCCAATGAGTAGCCCTCGGGGGCGAAAGAGGTAGATGCCATCAAAAAAAATCTTTAATTTGAAACCGGTTAGGGAATTATTCAAATACGTCCTCTGATACCAATTGTTGGGCGGAGAAAAACGGGAGTGATGGCAAGAGGGGGGGTGAATTGCCTTTTAAAAAAAGATTAACAAAATAAAATCAAAGTTGAAATGCAGCGGAAAATAAAAGAGGCAATCACACAAGAAATTGATAACGGAGTTCGGCCAAAACCCGGCCTACGTCTCCGCTCCCAACTCAACCGTTGAGAGATTCCTACCGCTTGCTTTTCAATGGTTTTAGCAAGAAACCCACTAGGCTTTGAGGTAGCACTAGGACCTATTACAGCTTGCTTTTGAATTGGTTTAGCAAGAACCCACTTGCTTTTAATGGTTTAGCAAGAACCCACTATCCTTCTTATAGGTGAAGGATAGCTCACCTATGTCTCAAGCTATTTAAAGGAAAGCTTGACAACCTCTTCACACCTTAGTGGTGATGTGAAACCCAAAAGAAAGAGGGGATGAGAAAGAGTTTGGGGTTTGTAGGCACAAACCCAATTTTAAGCTCAAAATAAATAAAACAATAAAACCCGTAATTGAAGAAGCCTTGGGCGCCTTTGATTGATTGGAGATGTTGAAGGCCGCTTCCAAGCTTCTTTGGTGGTGCTCTTGGATGTGGAATTGGATGGAGCACTTGGGGTTCCTTGAGGTGGCTCGCCGGAGGATTGCCGAATGATCAACAAAGTGTCTGTGGGCTTCCGTATAGTTCCGGGTGGGTGTCCGGGGCTTCCTTGGCCTTTATTTATAGGCATGGAACCCTTGGGGAGTCTTCGGAGCCGTTGGAGAGGCTTAAAGAGCCGTTGGAGGCCAAAAGAGGGTTGACTGGTCAAAGCCAACGGCTAGTTTGACTGGGCTACCGGCTGGCCGGTACAGCTCCACCGGCTGGCCGGTGCCTTGGAAGTTTGAGAGTGCTTCTGCCCAGGAGCCACCGGCTGGCCGGTGAGAAGGCCACCGGCTGGCCGGTGGTGAGACAGTAGGTCTCACTATTGAACCAGGATGCCACCGGCTGGCCGGTGACAGAGCCACCGGCTGACCAGTGGAACCTGGCAGTGGGCAATGCCTCTGCCAGGTCCACCGGCTGGCCGGTGGACTGCAATTCAGTCCATTTGCCAGCATTCTTGGGCCAATCCTTTGGCAATATTTTGCCTATCATCCACAACACTTAAAAACAAGGTTAGACAAATAATAAGGTGATTGTGATCATGAAAATCAAACAACGAGGGGAACGAGAGGTACAACAGTGTTGTCCTTCTGCATGTGAATGTTTTAATTACTGCACATATTCATCATACAGGTTTAATTAAGTTCCTACCAACGTGGGAACAAGATCCTATAAACGGAACAAAAAGTTGACACCCTGATTCACCCCCCCCACTCTCAGGGTGACCTAGGGTCTTTCAATGACATATACAAAGATTTTCCAAAAGAACTCTTCTTTCCAAAACACATCCTTGAATCCTCTTGAGTTATTTCTTCTTCGCTCAAGAATGATGATTCTTATACCAAATATGTTTTTCTCTTTTTGATTTGGGAATCCCAAGTTTATTCATGAAATCATGATTGATGAAATCCTTATGAAACTCATTCTCTTCCATTAGTTATTTCATGATTACGATTGTTATACGTTCTATGTGTCATGCATGATTATGTAAATGTTATGATGTGATGGGTAGACCCGAAATTATATAGTCCTCCAATGAATTGGGTAATGTGATATATCTCATGAGATGATGTGTATTATGCGTGAACATGATGCTAGATTTGTTCACAATGATGATGTTATGATTATGCACATATGTTATGCGTGAACATGATGCTACCTTTGTTCACAACTATGTGTGGTATTTGACCGCAATGACATGATGTTTCATTTTTATGCATTGTCACATTCTAAGTCTTTATCACATGTTTCTCTCATGATGTTGATGATGATCTTATGCTTATGTTATGATGATGACGATTGTGCGCACACATGTTATATTGATTCGTGTACCTTATTCATCCTATTACTAGGATTTTAATTCACCACTTTCTTTGATGTATATCCTCATATGATTACATGTATAAGGAGAACACAAGGTTTTAAAAGGATAAAGAAGAAGGAATTAAATAGTGTTTATGTTTTATTATGTACAAGTTATGTGTAACCCTAATTCTCCCAAGACACTAAACCTTTGGATCCTAAATTTGTAACGTTATTATGTTGTTTATCTTAAAATGATGTAATAGTTATGAAAGAAAAAGTAGGGTCGCTATATGAGCGACGACGCTCGCCTCAATAGAATGGAGCAACGCATGGACCGCATTGACACGACAATAGCAGACTCGAAAGCTTTTGTAGGTAAGATCACATCGACGATGGAGGTCCTCAAGGAGTGGCAGCGGTATTGGGAATAGAACGCACGGGAGCAAAAGGAATTTCGTAAGTTCTTAGTTGGAGCTCTGCTACGCCCTAAAACACAGACGTACCCGGAAGACGACCAGCCATCTTTGCTCATGGAGGAATTTGGTGCGCTATTGAACGATAACGGTGATGTGGACAAATCAAACACAATGGTGCCGCAGCTGGCAGTACTTCCACTTTCGCCGCCAACTACCTTTAAGAGGCTGACTCCGCTGCATCTGGAGCTAGTGACACCGAGGGTGAAACAAGGTCATCGGGCCGTGATGACGTTTTGGTGCTTGGGACGATGCTCGGGTGACCTATGGATTTGAGGGAAAAACAACAAACTTGTGATATGCTTGGGGACGATGACGACACCAAGGGGTCGCACAAGGAGCACGCGACTACTGCTGAATACGCTGCTGAATTTCTAGGAGGCGATTTTCCAGAGTCATGTGGAGGCAGGGGAAGCACGATCAGAGGCGGGTGGGGAATTGAAGGCGCTAAGTTTGCATACGGGAGCTCTGGTGGATTTCACTGGTATCATGCAGGGCAAACACTCATCTAGATTTGAAGAAAAGGGTGCAGGGTGGTTTTGACAAGAGTAACAGGATGAGTCATTCGTAGTGGTTTACGATGAGGGTCATGGGGGAGACCTACACAACTATTGCAGGCGGGATGAGGGCATTTGGAGGCAAACCTCACAACATAGTGGGAACCAACACATGTGATCGGTCCACGGCACGAGAAGGGTCGTCTGAGAGATTGCATGGAGAGTAGATAAAGCCAAGGTGCATCGCCAGCAGGTGTTACAAGCCCATGGAGTTGGGAGGACCATTTGCATATTGCATGGCACTTCTGTCCAGAAAGGGGGAACCACATGCATTTTCTTTTCCTCAAACTTGAGGACAAGATTGATTTTCAAGGAGGTGCAAGTGATAGAGACTTGAGCATAAGAGAGTAATGGGAATAGGGGGGGAGAATGTATAGTTGGCACGTGAAGGTTAAGGATCGATGGGGCGGGGAAGGGAAATAACTCAGTGGTAGAGTGTCACCTTGACGTGGTGGAAGTCATCAGTTCGGGCTTGATTATCCCTAAAACAATGTTACTTTTTGATTTTGACCGGGTCCCCCCGTGATCGAGTGAGAATGAGAATAGGCTCGTGTATTGACGGAGGGGGGAGAGATTGTAAGAAGAGGGGAGCGGCTGGAGAGAGGGGGACTGAGAGAATATGATTATGTAGGGCGGCCATTTGGCTTGGGACGTCGGTTGTTAGGCTTGGGCGAGAGTTTCGTTACGCCTCTCGAGTCTTCTTCTTCTTTCTCCATCTTTCTTCTTCCTCATTTCTTCTTCCTTGCTCCGCCTATAATTTTGTTTCTTCTCATTTTATAAACAAAGTAGCCACCTCGAGTTTCTCTGACCAGTGCGGTATCCATCAATGTGGAGAAAAGTGGTGATTAGGAAATTATCTAAAAAGACACTTATATCTGTCTCAAATTTCATGGAATAGCTCACCCTCATCTCGCACAAAATCAATGTTCTTATATCTAATTTTAGTGGCCATTCTCTTAGGGTAAAACTTCAAAAAAATCATTAAAGATGTGGTCTCATGTGTCAAACATATCATTATATAACTATTGAAACCAGGTTCTAGCATTACCCTTTAGACAAAATGGATAAACTTTAAATTTCAACTCTTCCTCGATAATTTCTCACAGTGGTAGTTGTTGCACTACACTATAAAAAACCCTAATGAAGTCTAAAGATTATTCATTAGGCAATCCTAATGAAGAGACTGTTTGATTTCATAATTCTTAGACATAGGAGTAATCCTAATAGATGAAGGATTGCTTGATACGGAAGGCAATTGAAACTCCCTAAGTCTAGGTATCTCGGCAATTTGATTTCTAGGCTATGGTGGGTTAAGATTCTAATTTTGGTCCAAAACTCTTTCATTTTCAAAATTTTTCATTTTCACTTTCTTTTCTCTCTTAAGAGCACTTAAATGTGTGTTAATTTCTAGGGTTAAGGGCTATAAATCAATTGATTTTTTCCTAGTGTGTATGCAGTTTTTGAATATTCAGTTTGAGTTCAACATCGGACTTAAGATATCATGTCATATTTATCATTCACTATAAATAAATAGTCACACCTCCATTAGAGAGACATCTTGGGTATTGGGTTACTTGCTCTTTCATTCTAACATGGTATCAGAGCAGGTTTTCTAACCTTAGCCCTCCCCCCCCCTCTTTTTTTCTGGGAGGACACCTACGCTTTTCCCCCAAAGGGGGCGGTGGCTCCCGACCAACAGCCACCATTTTAGTCAGTCGCCCCCTCCATCGTTAACCCCTCCGCCCCTCCTTGCAGGTCCTTGTCGTGCCCCCTCTTTTCCCGATGACCTCTTGCGCACCGCCCCCTCCTTTTCCGATTACCCCTAACGCGACACTCCGCCTTTCACAGACGCCACGCCCGACCTCGCCCTTGGAGGCCATCCCCTTCTCCCAGCGTAGATCTCTCGCCGCTGCCCACAAAACACCAACGGTCTGCCTTCTTCCCCGCGCGACGGCCTCCTGAACACCAAGACCTCATTTAGAGAGGCATTTTGGGTATTGAGTTACTTGATCTTTCATTCTAACAAAAAATATATTCCTCCATTTATGCAAAAGGTTACCAAGTCAACAATCACAGAGATGAAGTTGACCCTCTCACCTAAGAAGGTTGACTTGTGGTTGAATAAATTCTACAGTTTTTCAACTACAAAATTTTCTCAACCACTAGAAACTGTGAAGTTGATTTCTTCAAAATCAAACTATCGTTTGACTCTGGAGTACTGACCTCAAAAATAAAGAATCCTCTTGTCTAAAAATTTTCAGAAGAAATGCTCCGACAGTTTCTGGTTTAATCAAGAACTGTCGTTGATTCTTGAAAATGAAAAAGATATGAAAGATTTCAAGAGTCGGAAATAGATAAGCATCTTAATTTGAAATGATAACATGAACGAAGTAGAATTTGAAACCAAATCAATCTAATTCCCCATGAAAGGTTTAGCCAACAATCATTTTAAGAATAATATTTCGTAGCATGAAATTCATTATAAAAGACGAGTAGAAGAGAGAAAGATTAGAATGAGGACTCACTCGGCCTTGACTAGTGCTGCTTCGGGTGCCATCAAGATCCAGACCACTATGATGAAATCTAATCCACCCATATACATCCAACAACAGCAACAGTCTCGACATGCTCGGGTTCATCAGCTTCTGATTCCAACCCATAGACACTTCTCTCGAACCAATAACATGAAACCTTAGCCACAAACTCCTCATTAAATTGACTAAATTTAACTGGATCATTCCGTTGAGCACCAGGCATGCACTCTTAATGATGAGATCCCCTTCGTTATCAAATCTCGGCCTTGCAAACATAAATTTCAAGCAACGAATGAAAATCCAAAGTGCATCTCAATTCATTGGTTGAGCTTGAGTGTCGCGTGATTGCTTTGAACTCCGCTCTTCTTTGTCTCGCCGATTCAACTATATCCAAGCTTCGAACCATCTTCTTTATATGATCAAACCTGGGTCGGTTCTTCAAGCTCGGGTCCTCTCCTTCGTATAACCGGTTTGTCCAAATCTTGGGTCGCCCTCATCAATGGTGAACCATCTTCTTCAATCGGCCTAGCTCGTGTTCAGATTGTCTTTGTTCTTTGGATTCATAATCCCTAGTTTGCAGCTCAACAGTTAACCCTGGATGAGAATGCTTTGGCCCTGGTTCAGTTGGACTTCTTCATGGTAAAATGGCTTAGGTCGAGCTCGTTTAACAAGCGGAGTCAGCTTTTTCTTAAGTGGATCAAGTTCAAGCTCGGTCACCTTCGAACTATATTTTTTTCAAAAAAAAAAGAACTACATGGCAGGTACTACTCTACTTTGGTTGTCTGGGCAAGCGATGAACTCTACATCAGCTTTCTATGCTCGCTGCTATTGTGAACTCTATGCGAGGTGCTCAACCAACAACCTCTATGTGGAATGCTTGGGTGGTATTTTGGAAAAGGATGGCAACTTTATGACATTTTGGAAACTCTACGTTAGAAATAAAATGAACTCCATGTGAGTACGGTTGTAACGTGGATTTGGGGACTTGTCAAAATTAACAATTCTGTTGCACAATGAAAATTCCATGAAACTAAACCTCCAAGTGGAATCAAAACTTAATAAATTTTTTCCAGACAAAAAATAAAACTTCAATAATTTCCAATGATTCAAGCTACTTTTAAATTTGTTTCAACAAGGGTTATCAAAAATAAAATCACGGAACAAAAAAATTTAATGAAAATTCCACCCAGAACCACTAAAATATTGTTCTTAGAATATATGGAGAATAAAAGTAAAAAATGTTTAGACTGTTTAGCACCAACAACTATTATTTTAATTAAAAAAATAAAGAAATATTATTTTCAACCTTAGATGATCAAGAATCAATTATTTATCATATAATGTCCAATTTATCATCAAAAATGCAATTATCACTACTACAAAACGGGATTTTATCAATGCTAAAAAAAGACCTTTATCAGAACTTTGATAATCGATGTGCTATTAAAAGAGGTCTCTTTTATCAGCACTAAAAAAACGCTAATAAAAACTCATTTTGTCAACGCTAAAAAAATGATGATAAAAGTGTTCTTTCGTCAGCACTGATAAAAAATAAGAAATACCAAGGAAAAAAGGAAAGGAACAGAATCATCATTGTGTACGTACATTCCATATATGGATCCAATCGGAGCTGCTGGATTATGGACTTTATTAGCTGGAAGGAGGACTTATATTACACTTGTCTTGACACTCATGCATTATGCTTCAGAACTTACCCTCCTTTTGAGCTTGATTTTCACTTCTTACCCACCTACCCACAACCTCAGAGTCATCAAAACCTTACTGTTGAAGCCCTCGTGATTAATTTTGTACATGTCTTTACTAAGTAGAGATGATAGAACCAATGTAAGCTTATGATTAGGAACATGTACTCAAGGTACGAGCATAACTCCAATTTCATTTTACCCTGAGTGATAGAGAAAATTCATTGAGAGGTAAATTACACATGGGTATATAACTCAAGGAACAGTTAAAAGATTTTAATAAAAAAATTAGAATTTGTTTTGAAAAGTTGAATTAGGAGGCATAACTGGTTTTCTATGCAGGGCTAATTCTAGAGGATTACCTTTCTGTGCTTACACTTAACCTTAATTACCCAGACATAATGAATATTTTCTATTTTAAAAAATGCTTATCTATTATTGAAATCATTATTGAGACATTTTTGATTTAGGACAAGCAATTGTTCAAGTGTGGGGGGGGGGGTTGATAAGCCAAATTTATATACACTTTTTGTTGTCATTTGTTTATGGATTTTCATTGATGTACCTGATAATGCACTTGGTATATACCCAAGTCATGAACCAAGCCATGACCAAGTCGTGAAGCCAGTAGAGGAAACAGCCAGTACACGTCGATACACGTCATGACGCCAGCCAAAATAGTTGAGCGAGAAATCCATGAGAAATCTGCACAGAGGAATAGCTGGGGGCAGTACATGTTGTGAACACTCAGTACACGATGTGTAGTTAGTCAAACTTCATAAATCATCCACACATGCATGAGGCACACGAGAGATCCAAAATCCTCAGAAATATACGTGGATCAATGGTAAACGGCGTGTACCACTAGTACACATCATGACCAAATTCGCCTATATATACAGAGTTGTGGCAGAGCATTTTACAACAATTCCAAATGAGATTATTCTCTGTTTTTCATCCCTTTCGAGTTCTCTCGCTCCTTTTCCCTTTAAACTCAAAATTTCTTCGTTGTTTTCATTTTATTTTCTATTCAAGAGCCTTGGATTTGTTTCCTCCAACGTTTTCAAATTTCCACTACATCAATCCCCGTCGTTCATCGCCAATTTCCAACAATGCGTGTGTGATCCATTTCCGTTTCTTATCTCAAGTAAACAAATTATTAAAGTTGTGATTTATCTTTTACATACCTGATTGCATGTTCATTCCCTTTACAATTCTGAACTCTTGCATAATTTTGAATTCATTAAACTCGAATAGCATGTCAAACATGAATTTCTTTATTTCTTCATGTGGGGGCCACTCCCAATATGGGGTGGTTTTTTTGCAGGGGAGGAAGTCCTTGGACGACAACAACTCCTGCAGCAGTGTTCAAAGGTTGGCAGCCGACGCGGTGGACTGCAGCAAGCGGCGGGAGGACTTCTCGAGGGTAGATGCGCTACCCTCCAACAACCGGAGGAGAGGGATGAACTTGGTTCCTCTATAAAACGGGATGAAAATCCCATTGTTTGTAAGGGAAAATTCTGCTGTGTGCGTGTGGTGTGTGTGTTGTGATCCTCCGACGAGAACCAGAGAGAAATGAAAATAGTGAAGCATCCCCCTTATCCCGTGGACGTAGGTCATCCGACCGAACCACGTAAATCCGTGTGTTGCTCCGTTTGATCCTCGTTTTGTGTGTTTGAGGTCCGCTGTGCCCCAACAAGTGGTATCAGAGGCGAGGTGGAGCGAACGGAGGTGAACCGGCGAGGCGACGTCAAATTTTCCGGTGGCTGGAAAATTGAAAGTGGTCGGAAAATTTTTCCGAGGGCAGATTCGTGAAGAGGGCGGCGAGGCGATTCCGATGGCGCAAGCGGCGTTGAAAACGGAGCTAAAATGAAGGAGATATGGCCGGTCAAAGTTCGGTCAAACCCGCGGGTGAACAGTAACCCCGTGCCGGAGAAGACGGTACTGTTCATGCCGCCGGTAACAATTCCGGCATATATTCCGGCGGGAATTCCGGCGTGCCACGTCAACGCCACGTCAGCGCCACGTCAGCAAGCAATCTGGACCGTTGAACGAGTTTTGACCATATCTCGGTCAATTGGTGTCCGATTTTGGCGATCCAAGAGTTGATTACAACTATTTCGACCGTTTCGGACACATCCGTATGATTAGTTTTTGAAAATTCGCACTCTTTCAGGTGGTGATTAAAGGGTGTGACATCGACGGTGGTGATCGCGTTTTGCGACAATGACGATGACGGGTGGCGGAGCACTACCAAGATTTGATATCGAGAAGTTCGATGGTCGAAACAATTTCGGCTTATGGCAAAGCACGGTGAAGGATCTTTTGGTGCAGCAGGGCATGATCAGACCGTTGATCAGAGAAAAGCCCGAGACAACTAGTGTCAATGATTGAGAAGAACTCGAGATGCGGGTCGTCAGCACAATTCGGCTATGTCTGGCGAATGAGGTAAAGTACTCGGTGTTGGACGAGACATCACTGAAGGAGATCTGGAAGAAGTTGGAGCAGCGGTATATGGCGAAGTCGCTGACTAACAAGTTGTTCCTGAAGAAGAAATTGTACCAATTGTGCATGGATGAGGGATCGAATTTGTTGGATCACACCAACAGATTCAATAAGATCCTGACGCAGTTATTGGGGCTCGGTGTGAAGGTTGGAGAGGAGGATAAAGAACTTTTGTTTTTATCATCCCTACCAAACTCATTTGATGGGCTTGTGACTGCATTGCTCGTGGGGAAGGAGACATTGAAGCTGGACAATGTGATGGCGTCGCTTCAAGATTCGGAAGCTTTTCGAAGACCTTCGACGCATTCAGGTGAGCAAATCATGGCGATGTGAGATGATCAGCATGTGAGGAGCCGACATCGATAGTCAGGAGGTAAAGAATGGCGGCCAAAATCCAGGGGGCGTGATCCGAGTGACATCACGTGTTTCTGGTGCGACAAGAAGGGTCATTATAAAAGTGACTGTGGAGAGCGCAAACGGTACGTTGCTGGGAAGAAGAAAGTTGAAGAGGAGGATGTGAACATCACGGGATTATCAGCAGATGATGAAATCTGTGTGACAACGGGAAGCATGCACTCAGATGAGAGAGTTGTACGGGGAGAAGTGCAGTGTCATTACTGCAAAAGATTCGGGCACATGAAGCGGGAATGCCGATTTCTTAAGAGGAAGAACGAGCAGACTCAAAATCTAAAGGAAGATGGATGGGTTCTGGATTCAGGGAGCTCATCACACATATGTACGACGAGAGGTACATTTGATACTTTTCAGCAGGTGCGAGACTCGGTGCGACTTGGTGATGGGTCAACATGCGAGGTTCGAGGAGTCGGGACAGTGAAATTGAAGACACCCGATGGAGGAGTCCGTAAACTAGCTGACGTGAAATTTGTTCCGAGGATGAGGCAGAACTTGATATCATTGAGCAAGCTCGATGCGAGAGGGTTCAAGATTTCCATAGCAGGTGGAGTGGTGGAAGTCTCGCGTGGGGATGCAACGAAGTTTACTGGGAAGGAGTCCCAATGGTTGTATCTTTTGATGGGGACCACAGTCATCTTGAGATCGAGTGAAGATGGTGGAAGTGCCACGTCATCTGATGTGAAGAAGCGTGTTCGTTTTGCTGATGAAGTTTTCGACATCTGCAAGGAGACTGCAGGTCAAGCTTCTACCCCAAATTGGTCGTGAGGGAGAGATTTGTGGGGGCCACTCCCAATATGGGGTGTTTTTTTGCAGGGGAGGAAGTCCTTGGACGACAACAACTCCTGCAGTAGTGTTCAAAGGTTGGCAGTCGACGCGGTGGACTGCAGCAGGCGGCGGGAGGACTTCTCGAGGGTAGATGAGCTACCCTCCAACAACCGGAGGAGAGGGATGAACTTGGTTCCTCTATAAAACGGGATGAAAATCCCATTGTTTGTAAGGGAAAATTCTGCTGTGTACGTGTGGTGTGTGTGTGTTGTGATCCTCTGACGAGAACCAGAGAGAAATGAAATAGTGAAGCAGCCTCCTTATCCTGTGGACGTAGGTCATCCGACCGAACCACGTAAATCCGTGTGTTGCTCCGTTTGATCCTCGTTTTGTGTGTTTGAGGTCCGCTGCGCCCCAACACTTAATTGCATCTCCACCCACTATGAGTAGGTAAACCTCTTAGGGATAGGGATCAAAAGTTGATGTATTTGAATTCTTAATTAATATTTAATTATAATATTGGCAACCCTAATGGATTAGTAATCATGATAAATAACCAAAGTCTACCCCATTCATGCGAGCATCCTTGACCATGGGATATTCAAACGAATGGTCATATCCTGATTCAAGTAGACTAGGCTACGATCACTAGCCTATGGTACTTTCTTCCAAAGAAGCAAAACTTAATGCGCTTAGGGTGTTACTATCTTCCGATCATGGAATAGTCACTTCCTAGGTAGAACTAGGTGGCTTGATCAAAGTCAACTAGCGACTGTCGTTTGCTTTGCAGCCTAAGCCTTAAGACCCTACCAAGATTAGAATTAAGGTCATCCTTTCTCCAAATACATGAAATTGATCCTGACCCCTATTTAATTACTTGAAGTCACTCTCAATCATGTGAAGGTAGGGGAAGCACGATCATGCAGTTATTACAGAAGTTGACTCCTGACGAGAGGACCCAGCCAGAAATGCATTGACAAACTTCGGCACATTCAGAGGTAGGTAGGGAATTGAAGTTGTTGAGTTTGCATATGGGAGTGTTGGTGGATTTCATTGATATCATGTAGGGAAAGTAGTCATCTGGATTTGAAGAAAATGATCCAAGATGGTTTTGGCAGGAGCAACAGGATAAGCCATGCATAGTGGTTTGCGGCGAGGGTCATGGGGTAAACCCACACAACTATTTCAGGTGGGATGAGGGCACTCAGGGGAAAACCTCCACTACGGGAAAACCCGATTATTACGACGGGGTTTTTGCGACGGACTTTATTCCTGTCGCAAAAACTATGACAAAAAGCGTATTTGCGACGGGAATATATTCCCGTAGCAAATGGTCAGTTATTTGTGAAGGTGATACAGGACCCGTCGCAATAGATATGGCGCGGTTTGCGCTCCAAAACGCGGGAATCCTATTTGCGACAGTCGCCTTCTACCCGTCGCAACTACCCGGCGGTGGTAAATACTATTTGCGACGGGTAATTGTCCCGTCGCAAAAAAATATTCAGCAGGTGTTATTTGCAACGGGGCCCGTCGCTAATACCAGCGGCGGTAAATAGGAATTTGCGACGGGGATATCCACCCGTCGCTAATAGTATGTCGATAGGCATCTATTTGCGACGGGCCCGTCGCAAAAACCCTTTTAACCGCCGCCTGTAATAAATGCGGGTGAAGGTATTTGCGACAGGGCCCGTCGCCAATACCGGTGGTGGTAAATAGGAATTTGTGACGGGAATATCCGCTCGTCGCTAATAGTATGTCGGCAGGCAGCTATTTGCGATGCGCCCGTCGCAAAAACCCTTTTAACCGCCGCCCGTAATTAATGCGGGCAAAGGTATTTGCGACGGGATACCATCGCAAATACTAGTATTTGCGATAGTATCCCATCGCAAATAAGACCGTCGCAAATATTCTAACCTATATATACCCCCCATCCGTTTTTTTCTTCAAATCATTCAGATCTCTCTTCCTCTCTCTCTTTAACTCCCTGTTCTAAGTAGAAAATTTCTTTCGTTTTAATTTTTTCTTACAAGAAGAGGAGAGAAGGAGTTAGGAGGCGCAAACTGCTTCAAAATATCGAAGGTATTTATATTTTTTTTAATTGTTAAATTATTTTTAATTGTTAATTTTATTTTTAATTGTTAATTTTAATTTTTTTAATAGAATGTTTAGTAGCTATATAGTATAATTATATTAAGTGGTTGTACCAAATAATCCTTGTCTGGATACGAACAAGTAGAGGCGGCTCTGGCACAGATGTACCTAGGAGTGAAAACTCTGACAAGGTGTTTCGAGCTTGACTCGGGGTAACCTGGTACACGACAACGGGCCTTACTGCACTCTTGGTTCGACACTCCCGGAGGATGTTTTGGTAATAATTAGAAATAAATATATTTAATTAGAAATAATTAGAAATAGTTATATTTAATTAGGAATAATTATATAATTATCAAATAATTAAGAAATAATTAGATTTAATTAAAATAACCATCAAATAATTAGGAAATAATTAGATTTAATTGATTAGAAATAATTAGAATAATTAAAATAATTAGGAAACAATTAAAATAATTAGGAAACAATTAAAAATAATTAGGAAACAATTAAAAATAATTAGGAAACAATTAAAAATAAACAATTAAAAATAATTAGGAAACAATTAAAAATAATTAGGAAAAAATTAAAAATTAAAAATTAAAAATAATTAGGAAACAATTAAAAATAAACAATTAAAAATAAAATAATCAGGAAACAATTAAAAATAAAATAATTAGGAAACAATTAAAAATAATTAGGAAACAATTAAAAATAATTAGGAAACAATTAAAAATAATTAAGAAACAATTAAAAATAATTAGGAAACAATTAAAAATAATTAGAAAACAATTAAAAATAATTAGGAAATAATTAAAAATAAAATAATTAGAAAAAAATTAAAAATAAAATAATTAGGAAACAATTAAAAATAAAATAATTAAGAAACAGTTAAAAATAAAATAATTAGGAAACCGTTAAAAATAAAATAATTAGGAAACAATGAAAAATCAAATAATTAGGAAAAAGTTAAAAATAAAATAATTAGGAAACAATTAAAAATAAAATAATTAGGAAACAGTTAAAAATAAAATAATTAGGAAACAGTTAAAAATAAAATAATTAGGAAATAGTTAGAAATAAAATAATTAGGAAACAGTTAAAAATAAAATAATTAGGAAACCGTTAAAAATAAAATAATTAGGAAAAAGTTAAAAATAAAATAATTAAGAAACAATTAAAAATAAAATAATTAGGAAATAGTTAAAAATAAAATAATTAGGAAAGAGTTAAAAATAAAATAATTAGGAAACAGTTAAAAATAAAATAATTAGTAAACAGTTAAAAATAATTAGAAAAATTAGTAAGCGTGATTGACCGCTCATCTACCTCAATTTTCTTTTCATTTGTGTGTTGAGGCTTGACAGGAAACATCTGCCTCCACATGTAATATTTTCTTTTACTATCAAAATTATCAACCTCCTCGCCAGCATAGAGGTGAGGTGGTTTATAATTTTGACAGTAAAAGCAAATATTACATGTGGAGGTAGAAGTTTTCTGTCAACCTCAACACACAAATAAAAAGAAAATTGAGGTAGATGAGCAGTCAATCACATTTTTTTTCTATTCAATGACTGATTAACCATCCGTCATATATGCATATCTTCATATTACTAATTAGTAACATAATTAGTAATATAATTAGTAACATAAATAGTAACATAATATAAAATATTATATTACTCTAATATTAATAATTAAATAATACTAATAATATAATTATTTTATTATTATATGTTTAATATTTATATAAAAATATTAATATTATTAAAATTATAAAATATTTATAAAATATTACAATTAAACAAGTTTTGCTCTATTCTTAACATGTTCAAATCTTAAAGGGTCCCCAATTTTCAGGTCATGCCCAATAAAAAGTTTGCGTCAACCGTGTCCAATGTAAACTCTATAATTGTTCTTGCTTGGTTGATCACCTCGCAAGTAGCGTTGCAATAGGACAACCCAAGTCATGTCTTTCTCATCTATAAGAATCATATCACACGACTTTTTACATAGACCATTCTTTCTTGGAAAATTAAGGGAAAGATATTGAAGTTCTCTTAATTTTTCAAGGAAGAATGATCTATGTAAAGGGTTATGCGAAATGATTCTTAAATACGAGAATGACATTACTTGTGTCGTCCTATTGCAACACTACTTGCGAGGTGATCAACCATGGAAGGACAATTATAGAGTTTACATTGGACACAACTGACGCAAACTTTTTATTGGGCATGACCTGAAAATTGACGACCCTTTAAGATTTGAACATGTTAAGAATAGAGAAAAATCTGTTGGAAATATTGAGATTTGTAATAATTAGTAATAATTAGTAATAATTAATCAAAAATCAAATAAATTCGAGTACATGGTTATAAATTGGCACAATTTCCAGCGGATTGGCGGCTACCTTTTGTTCAATGTTTCATATCTTTGCTACTTTCTCCCACTGAAATCAGTATGAAAAATGTGCTCTAACGTATGTCAAAGCAAGTTTTTCATACTGATTTCAGTCGGGAGAAAGTTAAAAAGAGATGAGCCGTCAGAAAAAAGAAGCTCTTTTCCCTGACGACTCATCTCTTTGCAAGGAGATGAGTCGTCAGGCAAAAGAGCTACCGCTAATCCGCTGGAAACAAATAAGAATAATTAGTAATATAATCTCCACAATGACGATTACAAAATTTTATTTCATTATTCAAGTATACTTCATTTTTCCAAGTATTGCTAAGTATTGCTAAATTAATAATAATTAGTGGGGATGATTACAAACCAACTGTGTCGCCTATAATTATTAGTAATTACTAAGAAATAATTGTAATTATGTATCTTCTCTTTTTAGGATTTTTTTTTCTTATATCAAATTATTTAACAATAGTAATGGTTTTAAATTTTGTAGAAACATATATATGAATATGGAATAAGGAAATCGACATCAATCATTATTAGATGATCGTTCTTGGATAAATCAGCGCAAAAATCCAAACGGTTCAAGTTTAAATCCTGTATATGTTGATGGTGTTAAAACTTTCTTATCATTTGCATCATCAAACCCAAAATTTGTTTCAGAAGGGAAAATTAAGTGTCCTTGTAAAAAAATGTGCTCTGAGAACGTTTGAGACATTTGACATCGTTGGGAAACATCTCTTGCGTTATGGTTTTCAATCAGATTATATTTTTTGGTATCAACACGGTGAACGCAGTTCCAGATAAGATACTAATAATTTGATTCTGGATCCATCACAGTTTCAGAATTTAGTACATGATGTTGTAGGGTCATCCGTTCAACAAACTGAAATCGAGGATGATGTTGATTTACCTCCTGAGTTGGCACCATCTGAATTTTCTGAGTTGTTCAGGTCTGCTGAGGATGCATTATATCCTGGTTGCAAGATAAGCAAATTAGAAGCAGTTGCAAAATTTATGGCTATTAAATCAGATAATGCAATGTCAAATAACTGTTTTGATCAGATATTTTCTTTGGTTAAAGCACTATTACCTAAAGGAAATATGTTGCCTGCTAATTATTATGAGAGCAAGAGACTGGTTCGTAATCTGGGCCTTAGTTATCAGAAGATCCATGCATGTTCAAACGATTGCATCTTATATTCTGGTGAAAATGAGTCGTTGGATAGTTGTCCCACATGTGGACAATCGAGGTATAAAGAAGCTCAATCAGGGAAGTCTGGATTGATTCCTGTAAAAAAATTGAGATATTTCCCGCTTACACCCAGGTTGCAGCGTTTATTTATGTCTCAGAACACACCGACAATGATGTAATGGCACAAAACCAATATTTCAAATGGTAAAAGCTTGATTCATCCATATGATGGTGATTCATGGAAACATTTTGATCAAGTGCATTGGTATTTTGCTTTAGAATCCCAGAACGTGCGATTGGGTCTTTCTACTGACGATTTTTGTCCATTTGGATCTTTTAGTAGTAAGTATTCCTGTTGGCCTGTCTTTATAACTCCGTACAATTTTCCTGCATGGATGTTGATGAAAGAGCCTTATATCTTTTTGACATTATTAATCCTAATACATCCAAAAAAGAATATTGATGTTTATTTTAAACCATTGATTGATGAGTTAAATTTATTGTGGAGTCATGGTGATCGTACATATGATGCTGCTTGCAAACAGAATTTTGTAATGAAAGATGCTTTGATGTGAACAATTAGCGACTTCCTGGCATATGACATGTTATCTGGCTGGAGTACACATAGTCCAAAATCATGTCCTTACTGTATGGGAGACAAAAAATCATTTATGCTCGTGAATGGAAAAAAACCTTGTTATTTTGTCTGTCATCGCAGATTTCTTCCAATCGATCATCCTTTTCGGAGGAATAAATCTCATTTCAGAAAAGGCAGAATTGAAAGAGACGAACCTCCAAAAATGATCTCAGGTATAGAGTTACAATCAGTTGTATTTTCATTACCTTCCATCACTTTTGGACCGACAATAAACCAACAGAAAATTCATGGCTTTGGGAAAGAACACAATTGGACAAAACAAAGCATTTTTTGGAATCTGCCATATTGGTCTGATTTATTGGTCCGACACATGTTGGATGTCATTCATATTGAGAAGAACTATTTTGATAATTTATTTCATAAAGTTTTGGATACACCAGGTAAAACCAAAGATAATGTAAATGCACGATTAGATCTTGCCCAAATTTGCAGGCGACCAGAACATGAATTGTTTGAAAATTTCAGATCACAGAGATTAATGAAGCCAAAAGCAACTTATACACTGACCAAAGAGATTCGCTTATTATTTTGTCAGTGGATTACAGATTTGAGACTTCCAGATGGCTATGCTTCCAACTTGGGCAGATGTGTTAAAAATGGTCATATTACCGGATTAAAAAGTTATGATTGTCATGTTATAATGGAAAGACTTATGCCTATTGGATTAAGATTTTTGTTGAATTCTAAGATTTGGGATTTGATAACAGATATATCATATTTTTTCTGAGACATGTGTGCGGTGACAACAAACTACGATACACTAAGAAAACTAGAAGAAACTGTTGTTGTAATTATATGCAAACTGGAAAAAATCTTTCTACCGCCTTTCTTTGACTCAATGTAACATTTGATATTACATTTTACACATGAAGCAAAATGTGGAGGTCCAGTTCAGTTTCGATGGATGTACCCATTTGAGAGATGCATGCAGAAATTGAAGAAAAAAGTACGTAACAAAGCATCAGTTGAAGGCTCAATTACTGAAGCTTATTTACAAGAGGAAATTGCTTTATTCTGCTCTCATTATTTTGAATCTGAATATCCCTCAAAATTTAACCGCATGGGACGGAACGGGGGGAATTTTGATGATGATATGAACAATCAATTATCAATTGTCAATCAGCCCAAACTTGGCTTTGGTGGAGTTCATGATAGATGGCTTTCAGATGATGAACATCATAGAGCTCATACATATGTTCTACTCAACTGTGAAGAAATGTCACCAATTGTATAGTGAGCGCTCATATCCCTTATTCTATAGATTCTGTTATAGTGAATTAATCATATTGTATTTGTAGGTTATATGATGATCATATCAAGAAACAATTTCCACAAATTACAGCAGCTGTATTAGAAGAACTTCGGCAAAAAAAATTTGCCTACTGGTTTCAAAAATTGGTAACGTACATTCTTTTTTTGGTTTTACATATAAAATCAATTTATTACTTGTAATAGTGATAAATGTTATACAAATTTCCAGGCATATGTACATGCTGATAAGATTGATAGTCAATTGCGTATATTGAGTAGCCCACCATCCAAAATGGTTAAATCTTATAATGCATATCTGGTGAATGGTTATCGCTTTCATACACATGCATATGGGGAATCAAAGAAAACAATGAATAGTGGTGTTTTTTTGAAGGGATCACATCATAGAGATATAGAAGTTGACTTTTATGACATGCTTGAAGAAATTATTGAACCGTGTTATTTGGGACAGAATTATGTAACAATATTTAAATGTCGATGGCTGGATACTGAGAGAGACTTGCATATTCATACGACTCATGGAATTGTTGATATTAAACATAAAAGTCTTCTTGCAGTAAATGAACCATTTTTATTGGCTCATCAGGCACATCAAATTTATTATGTAAAATACTGTGCTACTGCAAAAGAGTTGGATGATTGGTG
This sequence comes from Viscum album, assembly GCA_963277665.1. Lineage (NCBI taxonomy): Eukaryota > Viridiplantae > Streptophyta > Magnoliopsida > Santalales > Viscaceae > Viscum > Viscum album. The sequence continues at coordinate 555,598,915 of OY728142.1, forward strand.
GAGTATAATAAAAGTTAAATCTCGAGAAAATCAGTTTACTCAAACTGAATGTGGTTCCACTGAAGTGCAAGGAAATGAAATTTTTCAGGACACTCCTCAAAACACATCTTTTTCACAAAGAGACATGAATATCGATGATGAAACCCCACAGATAAGGTTCGATGGTGACGATGTTGTCAATGATGTTACAACTGAATTTGAAATGACAAGAGATGATGAAAGTGAAACTAATATGGAAATTGATGATGTTGATGAGGAATATGAAGACATTGACATTGAAAACTATGAAGATGATGATGAAGATGAACATTGACATAGTAAAATGCTGTTTAGAATCATAACAAATATATATCTATACATAATAGTTATTTTCAACTATTTTCTAATAACAATCATTTCATGTTTCAGATGGACTCAGAAACATATCGTCAGTTGCTGTAGGCTGATCTACCTATAGATGATGAGGTTCTTGAGTCATCTGACCCTTAGGCTATTAGCACTACAGGGAGCACTCGGAGGGGGCGTGGTCTTGCCAGACTGATGATTCCAGATCCTATCCCGGAGTGACGTCCACCTCTTGGATTCGATGCGCACATGCGGTGGTATGGTAACCTGTGTATTTTAGTTATCTTTCATTATAATTTATTTATATTCTAATTGTTTTATTATTTGTTCTTTTTCCACATTTTTTCGCATATAGCTATTGGACAGGGGAGCGCTATCTTGCACAATTATTTTTCTCAGCCCTGGCTCACATGGGATAAGATTCCCACTGATGTGCAGGCCGCTATGTTCGATCATTGGCTGGTACATAATTAAATATTATTTATTTTGAAATTTAATTCATTAATAACTTTATATTAGGGTTTATGGTATCCCATCGATGAGAGCATGCGTGCCAATATCCACGCGGCATGGGTGGTGTCTATGCGTGACCGTTTCCGTCAGTTTTTGCATAATTTGAGAAAGGCAGCTGTGAGGAAAGCCAGAGTGATAGAATTTGATGAGTCCTGTAGATCCCACCGACCAGAGTACATTTCATCTCACATTTGGGATGGATTATGTATACACCGGTTGGGTGGTGGGTTTCAGAGGAGATCTGCATTGGGTCGACAGAATCGAGGGAGACAAGAGGTGACACATCGCGCCAGTAGTCGTACATTTAGTGCGCATAGAGAGCATCTGGTAAGTACCTTTTTTAATATTTTATACAACTTTAAATATAAACAGTTTATTTTATATTCATATGGGAAGCTGAGTAGCCCGGTATTATGACGTACGACGTTTATCAGAGGATGTACACTGATCCGGCTACTGGAGAGATTAGAGGTGACCGCCAACGTTAGATTATGGTCAGTATTATTTTCTTTTCAGTTTGAAAATTAAATTCATATAATCTTTTCATTATTTTAATTTCTAATTGAAACATAAGGAGTCATATGAGGCCGTGACCTCTCAGACACAGGCTGAGAGTCAAGACGAGACGGGTGATCAGACTAGTGCCCACCATTTTGATGAGACGACATGGATGCAGGCAACCCAGTATGGCTTCGAAAAGGGCCGATTAGTTGGTTTCAACTCTCATTTGACTCCTACAGCTTATTATGGTACTACTGCGATGTCGGCATCTGGCTCGAGAGGAGCTCATGGAGAGACATCATCTTCTGCCTCACAGTATCAGGAGCAGCTGTGTGCTCAGAGTCAACTTATAGAGGATTTGCGTTAGGGGCAGGAGCAGATGCGTTAACAACACGATGATGAGATGCGTCGATGGCAGGAGCAGATGCGTCAACAGCAGGATGAGGAGAGGCGTCGATATGAGGAGCAACATCAGGAGCAGATGGAGTATATGCGTCGTCTGACTCATAGTTTAGGGATGAAGTTTCCTCCACCACCTCCTCCAGGTCCTCCAGATTATCCACCCCCAGTGATTTTTCTACATGTAATAAACATTTGAGTTCGTAGTTTATTGTCATATTAACTATTTACAATTTCTCTTTCATATTTGTACGAATATTGCATGATTTAATTTGTTTTTATTTTTATTAATATTTTATTACTTATTAGTATTATTTTTAATGTCTGTTTATTTTAGTAATATTACTTTTAATATTTTATATTTATTGTTAATATTGAGAAGTTTATAATTTTATAATTTTATTAATATTAATAATATTAATATTATTTTTTCATAAATATGTATGTTTATTTTAATAATAATAATATTATATTAATTTTTTATATTATTAATATTAGTATTATTATATAATATTATATTATTTATATTCATATTATTATTATTTTTTGATATTAATATTTCATAATTATATTATATATATTTTTTATTATTAATATTATAATAATATAATTTCTTTATATTATTGATATTAATATTATTATTATATACATAATTTAATAATAATAACATTAAATTAATTTTTTAAATTATTAATATTTGTATTATTATATAATATTATATTATTTATATTCATATTATTATTATTTTATATTAATATTTCATAATTATATTTTATATATTTTTTATTTATATTATAATAATAGAATTTTTTTATATTAATAATAATAATATTATTTTTATATAATATTATACGATTTGTATTAATTATTTTATTTATTTTATTTTTTTTAGTATTTGCGATGGGAATATTACCCGTCGTAAAAACAATTTTTGCGACGGTCCGTCGCAAATATTTTTTAAATTTCCCATTTGCGACGGGTCAGAACCCGTCGCAAATACCTTTTTTATATATAAACGAAAACCAATTTGCGACGGGGGGAAAATACCGTCGCAAATACTAGTTTTGCGATGGGACCGCCGCAAAAACACCTATTTGCGACGCCGTTTTCGACAACGGGCGATTTGCGACGGAGCCCCGTCGCAAAAGGTCTTTTGCAACGGGAGCCCGTCGCAAATATTCCGTTTTCCTGTAGTGATCGCATCATAGGGGGTGTAACATCCCGACCCGGGAGCCACTGAATGATGCTCCGAGCCGGTTGGTCACAAGCCCTCAAGCGCGCCTCCCCATACGCCAGAGGGTGCCGACTAGTAGCGAGGTTCTAGTAAGTCAGTCTTGGGAAGACTATACCCTCTGTTATCATAATAAAATACCAGCGGAAGTAACCAAACAATAACAGAAACACATATAAATATAACAGTACAATGTCACTAGCATAATCAAAACCGGAAATACAACACTCAACTGAAAGGTAAAACATGTTATGACTATGAAAGTGCCAAGCATCTACAATGAAACTGAAAGTAAAGACACAACAACTCCAAAAGGGTCCCGACCCATGTCCGGGTCCCTCTTCCATGCTCCAACCCCAAACAACACTCTAACCAGGGCTCTTGCCCTTATCCTGTCCTGCAACAACAAAGTCTATTCGGGTACCAATCAAGCAACCCAGGTAGGGTGTGAGTAAGACTCAGTAGATCACCACCAACAGTGTCAAAAACAAATCCATTCATAATCAGTGTATGCAGTTGCATTAATAATAAAGCAAAATAATAGGGAAAACAAATATATTTATCCAATTAACCTTTCTTTAATACGTTAAACATCCAGGTTCCCGAGAACAACCAAAACGCAGTGCCTTCTTCGGCCCGTGTAGGAGCCTAAACCATTTCCCCTGTTCAATTCATAATTACTATGTCACAATATTAAGTCTATGAATAGCCAAATGAAACCATAGTACAAAAAAATGAAAGAGTATAGAACGTAATGTCTAGCACACATGTGATTATTTGGAGCATCAGTCTTTGTCCCATAAAATATCAAATTCATGCATGTCATTGGTTATAGAACGCCATGTCTAGAACCTCTGTGGGTATTAGGAGCGTCAGTCCGTGTCCCACAACCCTTTTTCAAAACAAATAACCAATTCACATATACAACCATATTCAAATGTTTAATCGTCTTTATCCTTCCATCATAACTCTCACCCATATTCAACTAGATCCACAATTCACAAAGAACCGCATAACCAAACCACCAATTAATTATTTATGCCATGACATTTATACAACTGCATACGCCTAATAAGATGAGACTATGGGATTGGATTTATACCACCTACCTCGATTTATTGATGGAAGTAAGCCCAACAAAAATCCCAAAATCCAAGAGGCACAACATCGTCGATCAAGTTCTGAATCTAAATCCTTAAAACCAAAAATAATATCAAAGGCATTAAGATCTTGAAAAACTAGATCTAGATCCACAATCCTAGATCTATACCTTAACTCATAGGTTTAGATCCATGGAAACGATGGAAATATTCCGTGAAAAGATCAAGGAAAGATAGAGGAAAGAATGGAAGAAACAACAAGATGAAATCTACTTACCGAAAAGAGAGTGAATATTCAATCCGAGCCTTCAATCTCAAGAAAAGGTGTTTGGATCACCTTGGAATCTCTCCAATAGGCTTTGGAAATACCTAGAAATTTCCAAGCCCGAGCCAAGGTCGGAAAATAAGGAAGTCTCGGGGTTCGAGTGGTTTTAAAAAGGATTTTCGGAATTAAAAACCACGCACACGGTTTCCTGGATAGTGGCGCACAGTTTGTCAAACCGTACGCAAACCGTGCGGACCTCACTGTCCAGATTTGCATGGTTCGCACGGTTTGGTCGCACGGTTTGTCAAACCGTGCGTACCTCTCTGTTCAGTTCTGCTTGGTTGGTACAGTTTGGTCGCACGGTTTTTCAAAACGTGCACAAACCGTGCACAACCCACTTCCCTTTTGTTTTACTTAAAAGTTCACCCAAATGCACCCCAAGTCACTACTCCAAAACAGAGGTACTTAAAAACATCAAAAGTACCTGAAAATGTGCCTGAGATTGACTCCAGAAAAGGCCAGGATCTTACATTCTCCCCACCTTATAACAAATCATCCTCGAGCTGTACTGCCGAACTTCTCTGAGATTCTGAGCTAAAAAGATCGGGCTACTGAGTCCATATATCTACCTCCCTTTCCCATGTCTCTTCCTGTACATGTCCATGCTACCATAAAACACGAACTATCAGTGCGATCTTTCCCCTCAACACCTTCTCACTACGATCCAACACATGTATCAGATGCTCCTTAAAGGACGCATCTATCTCTAGCTCAATATCATCCACATCGTTTAAATGAGAAGGGTCGGGGTGATACTGTCATAGTTGTGATACATGGAAAACATCATGCACAATACTATATTTCTATGAAAGATCCATTTGGTACGCTACCAGCCCGACTCTCTTCACGATCTCAAATGGTCCAACAAACCTGGGTGCCAAATTTCCCTGACTTCATATCCTATGATGACCCAACCTAGGTGATACCCAAAGGAAAACGCGATCACCAACTGTAAACTCTAGAGGTCGCCTTCGTCTATCAGCATAAGACTTCTGCCGACTTTGAGCCATAGTCATTCGTTTTTGAATCAGCTGAACCTGTTCAGTCGTCTTCTGTGCGAGACTCGGTCCCAACAACTCTGACTCACCCGCTTCCATACAACATAGCGGTGATCTACATGGCCTACTATAAAGAGCCTCCTATGGTTCCATCTGTATAGTTTCCTGATAACTATTGTTATAGGCAAAATCCACTAAATCTAGGTGCTTCTCCCATGTACCACCGAAGTCAAGTACACACGCCCTCAACATATCCTCAAGCACTTGTATAGTATGCTCTGACTGTCCATCTGTTTGCGGATGGAAAGCCGTACTCAATAAAACTTGCGTACCAAGTGCCTTCTGTAATCCCTTCCAGAAGCGCGAAGTAAACTGTGAATTGCGATTCGAAACTATAGTTCATGGCACTCCGTGCAATTGAACTATCTTCTGTAAATACATCTCTCCCAACTGCTCAACTGTAAAAGTTTCCCTTATAGGCAAGAAATGTTCCACCTTTGTCAGTCGATCCATAATGACCCAAATAACACCATTATTCCTAAGTGTTTTTGGAATACCTATCACGAAGTCCATGGTCATGTCATCCCACTTCCATTCTATAATGGACAAAGGTCGTAGTAAACCTCCAGGTTGTTGATGCTCCGCCTTCACCTGCTGAAAGGTAAAGCATCATGTCACAAACCCTGCTATCTCCTTCTTCATTCCTGGCCACCAAAACTGTCATTGCAGATCACGATACATTTTGGTCACACCAGGGTGCACTGCCCATCTTGAGGCATGAAATTCCCACATGAGCTCCTCTCACATGCTTGTAGGAACAACAACCCGATTCTTCATATAAACGATATCATTCTCTTCTATTTTCCAGCCTGAAGGTGTCTCCCTGCCTTCAAAGTTTTCCCTCAAGTCTAAGCATCAAGTGTCCTCATATTGTTTGTCCCTAATCCATCTCAAAAGTGTAGACTCCACTGCAACCGACACGAGTGCCATTTCCTCTTATCTATCCTGAACCACAATGGGCATTTCAACTAGCAACGACATCATCTTCCACTCGGCACTAGATTCCTGAATAATCTGAGTCTGAGTCTTCCTACTCAAATGATTAGTCACATCGTTTCCTTTCCCAGGTGTATATACCAGCTCAAAAATCAAAAGAATGCATATACTTAATCCATCTCTGTTTTCGAAGATTTAAATCGCGCTGAGAAAAGATGTACTTCAATCTCTTGTGATCAATATAAATTGCAAACCTTTCACCCAGGAGGTAGTTTCGCCAACACTTCAAAGCATAAACTACCGCTGCCAACTCAAGGTTGTCCGTTGGATAATTCCTTTCATGTTGCCTCAGCTGTCGAGACCCGTATGCCACAACTTTATCTCTTTGCATCAACACAGCTCCATGTCCTATACCATAAGTGTCACAATACACCGTGTACTCTTCACCTGACTCAGGTAGAGCCAAAATTGGTGCGAATGTCAAATGCTTCTTTAACTCCTGAAAATATGTCTCACAAGCCTCTGACCATTCAAAATTTACTCTCTTTTTGGTCAAGCCCGAAAGTGGTGTTTCCAAAAGGGAAAAGTCTTGGATAAATATCCTGTAATATCTAGCTAACCCCAGAAAGCTTCGGATATCGCAAATATTCTTGGGCTGCTCCCAAGAAATCACTGCTTGCACCTTCTCTAGATCCACTGAAGCACCATTCTTCGAGATGATGTTTCCCAAGAAGTGTACCTGATCAATCCAAAATTGACACTTAGATAGCTTGGCATATATCCGATGCTCTCTCATTGTACTCAGGACGATGTCAAGATGTTGGGCATGATCGTCATGAGTCTTGGAGTACACCAAGATGTCGTCCACAAATACTACCACAAACTGATCTAGGTACGGAAGAAAGATCTTATTCATCATACCCATAAACACTACTGGTGCGTTTGTTAACCCAAATGGAATTACAACAAACTCATAAAGCCCATATATACTCCTGAAATCAGTCCTCGGTATATCAGAAGTCTGAACTCTCAACTGGTGATACCCCGATCTCAAGTCGATTTTTGAGAAAACACAGGCTCCCTTCAACTGGTAAAACATATCATCAATATGTGGTAGAGGATATCAGTTCCTCACAGTTATCTTGTTCAACCTCCGGTAATCAACACACAAATGTAAACTCCCATCACCCTTCTTTGAAAACAGTACAGTTGATCCCCATGGCGACGTACTTAGACGGATAAATCCTTTATCCTTCAAGTCTTCCAACTGATCTTTGAGTTCTTGAAGCTCTGTCGGTGCCATTCTATATGGTGGAATAGATACTGGCTCAGCTCCTGGCATGAGCTCAATAGTAAATTAAACATCTCTCTTAGGTGGCAGCCCTGAGAAGCCTTCCGGAAATACATCCTGAAAAAAATCAACCACTGGTGGAAGGACATCTTGTCTAACACCTTCTTCATCTAGTAAAAGACTAGAAACTTGGGCTGTGAGCTCTCCCAGTTGCTGAGTAATTGGCCCTGCTTGGCCTGCCTGGATATCCCACTCCCCATGGTGAATGTAATGGTCACCTGCATGCGACATAAATGTCACCCTCTGACGATAATAATCAATGTGGTCTTGGTATGTGACTAATCAGTCCATACCCATGATTAGGTCGAAGCCTATCATATCAAGGATATAGAGACCCCACAGGAAACGGTACTCCCCAATTTCAAGAGAACATCCCTAGAACATACAGATGTCTCTAGACTGTACCCCCAAAGGTGTGACTATCATTATAGCCCCTCTCACAAACTCCACCACCAAACTCAAACCATTAATATGTTTTGTAGATATAAAGGATTGAGAGGCACCGGTATCAAATAAGGCATTAGCTAAAGTAGAATCCACAAGAATAGTACCTCTCACCGTCGATGGTCCAGCCTCGCTATCCAGAAGTGTAGGTTGTACTGCATGCAACTGTGCTGCTCCTCTTCCCTGTGATGCCATCTAACTCCCCTGACTTGTACCACTCTGCTGATATGGGTGTTGCTGCCCAAGAGCACCACGTCCATCACCCTTAACACCTCGGCTAGTAGAACTCCAACTTTGGGACTGAAAGGGTGCAGAGGATCCCCTTCTCACACTCTGGATCTATTTAGCTAATCCATCACCACCTGACTCCTTTGGGTTCCTGAAAAACTTCTGAAGATGTCCCATCCTACCACATGATCTGCATTCAACAGGGGGTCGGGGACATTGATTATGATAATGTCCCGACCTTCCACAATGGTGGAAAAACACTCGGTTAAGGTCCCGTGTAACCGACCCCTCTGCCAGGCTACTCTGTCTCCCACCTCCCTGGCTGACATTCTCATAAAATCGCCTCCTACTCTCAAAAGTCACACCACCTGACCATCCAGTAAAAATCATTTGTCTTTGACTAGAAGCCTCCTTCAGGTTCCCCTTAGAGATGAGAGACTAATTTACCACTTCTAGAAACTTATTCAGCCTGAAAATATTCACTTGAGACTTAATTTTACATTTAAGTCCATCCTGAAATCATCTTGCTGAAGTGGCCTCTTCTGCTTCCAATGCTAGAGAAAAGCGTTGTAAGTCTGTAAAGCATCCAACATGGTCTATTACAGACATATTCCATTGATTTAGCCTCATGAAATCAGCCTCTTTCTCCTGTTTGAGCGTCTCTGGATAGAAGTTATCAAAGAACTTCTCCTGAAATTCCTTACACTCCATAGCTTCCAGCTGCCCATTCCGAGTCTGAATGTCCCACCAACGTTTCTCTTGACCGCGCAACATGTAAGCTGCCAACTTGACTTTCTTCTCAACAAGTGTCTCTAGGTGTTCAAGTATATTCTGGGTAGATTCAATCCAAAAATCATATTTCTTCGGACCACCCTCTCCAGTAAAAGTCGGCGGGTGCTGCAACTGAAACTCCCTCATAAGATCAAACATACTTTTCACAACCAGCCCTGGGTCTCTTTCCATAATTTGCATGAAACGGGTGAGGTTATCTTGAAATTGTTCCCCCGCTTCTTCAGTTGGTACTATTAGTGCCTCAGGTTCACCCATTGGAGGACCATTTCTAAATATACCCCCCGGTCGTCCTCTCAACAAGCATCATGGAGGCATAATTCTACAAAGCCAAACATGCAGCTTAGAAAATAGTTCACAATGTTACCACTAATACACACAACCAAATTATTCATATAACTTCACAATTATTTCTTTCAATTTAAAAATTAGACACCATTTTCATTTAAATTTCACAAGAAAGGAAAAGAAATAGTTTAAGTTCAACAATCTACCCATAATCCATTTTCCCGTACGTGCCTAACATGATGCATGTCACAATAATCTTGAGTGCCTAGAATGATTCATGTAGACAATACACTCATGCCATTATGGGACAAGAATCAATACTCAACAAATTCTAGAAATAATAATCACATCACACAATAAGTGCATCACCCAAGCTGAAATAATATTCAAATGTAACGACAAACAACAATAACAGCAATCCCACATTGAGTACTTGAGTTTTCTTTCATCCATGGGTTTGAAACTCCCATACACAAGCTCATTATCAATCCCTGACTTTCCCTAGTCTCTTTTATACCTTCCCCAAATAGTAAGACAAAAAAATAAGAAGAAAGAAAAGACCTCGCCTTTGATACCACTTTGTAACATCCCGACCCGAGAGCCACTGAACGGTGCTCTGAGATGGTTGGTCACAAGCCCTCAAGCGTGCCTCCCCGTACGCCAGAGGGTGTCGACTAGCAGTGAGGGTCTAGTAAGTCAGTCTTGGGGAGACTACACCCTCTGTTATTAGAATAAAATACCAGCAGAAGTAACCAAGCAATAACAGAAATGCATATAAATATAACAGCACAATGTCACTAGCATAATCAAAACCAGAAATACAGTACTCAACTGAAAGGTAAAACATGTTATGACCATGCAAGTGAAAAGTGTCTACAATGAAACTGAAATTAAAGACAAAACTACCCCAAACGGGTCCCAACCCACGTCTGGTTCCCTCTTCCATGCTCCAACCCCAAATATCACTCTAACCAAGGCTCTTGCCCTTGTCCTATCCTGCAACAACAAAGTCTATTCGAGTACCAATCAGGCATCCCGAGTAGGGTGTGAGTACGACTCATTAGATCACCACCAACAGTGTCAAAAAAAATCCAGTCATAAGCAGTGTATGCAGTTTCATTAATAATAAAGCAAGACAATAGGGAAAACAATTATATTTATCCAATTAACCTTTCTTTAATACGTTAAACATCCAGGTTCCCGAGAACACCCAAAACGCAATGCCTGCTTTGGCCCGTGTAGGTGCCTAAACCATTTCCTCAATTCAATTCATAATTACTATGTCACAATATTAAGTTTATGAATATCCAAATGAAACCATAGTACAAAAAAAAATGAAAGACTGTAGAACATCATGTCTAGCACACATGTGAGTATTTGGAGCATCAGTCCTTGTCTCACAACCCCATGGGTATTTGGAGCATCAGTCCTTATCCCATAAAATATCAAATTCATGCATGTCATTGGTTCTATAACGCCATGTCTAGAACCTCTGTGGGTATTAGGAGCGTTAGTCTATGTCCCACAACCCTTTTTCAAAACAAATAACCAATTCACATATACAACCATATTCAAATGTTTAATCATCTTTATCCTTCCATCATAACTCTCACCCATATTCAACTAGATCCACAATTCACAAAGAACTGCATAACCAAACCACCAATTAATTATTTATGACATGATATTTATAAAACTGCATACACCTAACAAGATGAGACTGTGGGATTGGATTCAGACCACCTACCTAGATTTATTGATGGAAGTAAGCCCAACAAAAATCCCCAAAATCCGAGCGGCACAACATCGTCGATCAAGTTCTAGATCTAAATCCTTAAAACCAAAAATAAGATCAAAGGAATTAAGATATTAAAAAACTAGATCTAGATCCAAAATCCTATATCTATACCTTAACTCATAGGTTTAGATCCATGGAAACGATGGAAATATCCCATGAAAAGATCAAGGAAAGATAGAGGAAAGAACGGAAGAAACAACAGGATGAAATCTACTTACCGAAAGGAGAGAAGATCTTCAATCCGAGCATTCAATCTTGGGAAAAGATGTTTGGATTACCTTGGAATCCCTCCAAGAGGCTTTGGAAACACCTAGAAATTTCCAAGCCCAATCCAAGGTCATAAAATAAGGAAGTATCATGGTTTGGGTGGTTTTAAAAAGGATTTTTGGAATTAAAAACCATGCGCACAGTTTCCTGGAAAGTGGTGCATGGTTTGTCAAAACGTGCACAAACCGTGCGGACCTCACTCTCCAGATTTTCATGGTCCACACGGTTTTTCAAACCGTGCATAAACCGTGTGTACCTCTCTTTCCAGTTCTTCTTTTTTTGTCATGGTTTGGTCGCACGGTTTTTAAACCGTGTGAAAACCGTGCACAACCCACTGCCCTTTTGTTCTACTTAAAAGTTCACCCAAATGCACCCCAAGTCACTAATCCAAAATAGAGGTACTTGAAAACATAAAAAGTACCTAAAAACGTGCCTAATATTGACTCCAGAAAAGGTCAGGATCTTATAAGGGGAACCAACAAACACGGTTAGTCCATAGTGAGAGAAGGGCCATCTGGTAGATTACCTAGAGAGTATATGAATCCAGGGTGCATCACCAACATGTGTTGTAGTCCCATGGAGCTTAGAGAACCATTTGGAATATTTCATGGCACTTTAGTGCAGAAAGGGGAAACCACAATCAGTTTTTTCTCTCAGACTTGAGGACAAGAGTGATTTTCAAGGAGGTGCGAGTGATAGAGACCTGATCATAATGGAGTAAAGGGAATAATGGGGAATACTCTATAAGGGGAATAAGAGTCATGAAAGGGAAAAAATATATAGTTGGAACATGAGGGTTAATGCAAAGAGGTTATAAGAAGGGGGGAGCGGTTGAAGAGAGGGGACAGAGAGAATATGATTCTGTAGGGTGGCCATTTGCCTTGGGACGTCAGTCGTTAGGCTTGGGCGAGAGTGTCATTATGCCTCTCGAGTCTTCTTCTTCCTTCTACATCTTTCTTCTTCCACATTTCTTCCTCCTTGCTCTGCCTATAATTTTGTTTATTCTCATTTTATAAACAAAGTAGCATCCTCGAGTTTATTTGACTAGTGCGGTATCCATCAATGTGAAGAAAAGTGGTGCTTATGAAATTATCTAAAAATACACCTATATTTATCTCAAATTTCATGGAATATCTCACCTTCATCTTACAAAAAAATTTGTGTTCTTATGTCTAATTTCAGTGGTCATTCTCTTGGGTAAAACTTCAAAATAAAATCATTAAAGACCTAGTCTCATGTTTCAAACATATCATTATATAACTATTAAAACTAGGTTCTAGAATTACCCTTAAGAAAAAATAGAAAAAATTTCAATTTCAACTCTTCCTCAATAATTTCTCATATTTTTAGTTGTTTCACTGCACTATAAAAATCCCTAATAAAGTCTAAATAGTATTCATTTGTAACACCCCAAGAATTCATAATGTGTTATTTCTTCAAAATAATTCAATAACTTGTACTACACGCAACACCGAGTTCAATCACACCTTGACTTACAAAAAAAGGCCATTAAAAGAGGTCATGAATAGTATTAACTAAATTTTAAACTTTATATAATCCTTATAATTTTAGAATCCACATTATGAGCTTCTTAGTCATAATGCAAGAACATATTCATTTTCAGTATTGCACTTTTATCAACATTTAATAGTGAAACCTTTTTAAATAGAATATTTTAAACTTTTTGACTAAATAGGGACATCAAAAAATTTAAAATGAAACATCCCAAGCTTCCACGGTACGCTTTCCTTTGAATAAAACAGTAGCGTGTGTTGTACGCAACTTCGTGTTTTAACACGTACCACAACCGATCAAACTAGCCGTTATGAATAGTAATACCTAATTTTTGAAATTATATATATTTTATTTTTAAAAATGGACTTCATTTTTGGATTCGGAATATCAAATTTAGCCTAAGGTGAAATTTTGGTACTTTCGGATAACTTTAATATTTTGATGAATAGTGAAAATTACTAAATTTTAATTAAAAACAACTTTTTTAATCAAAATAATTAATAGTGATAAATTATTAATTTGAGTGGTTTTAAAGTATATTTAGAATATATTTTTACCACTTAATATAATGTTGGTCATTGGACATAATTTTACAATTAAACCGAACATAAACAAGTGTCAATCTTTTGATAGTTATTATCTCTTAAAAACACGCTTTTTTTTTGACAGCGGGAATTAATTTTAAATTAATTTCTGCCACTTCTGTGTTTTGAATTTAGAAAAATGGATTCCATATTTGGAATCAGGATGTTCAAATTGTGTAAATAGGTAACTTTTATTTTTAGACATTTTGAATAATTACTGCGGTAAATATTTTATTTACCATGGTTAAGGGTAAATCCGGTAAATAAGGGTAAAACAATAATATTATAATAATACTAAATTACCCTAAAACGTGTCTTAACCCTATTGGTTGATACATGGTCGACCAGGGGCATCTTTGGGTCTATTTTGGGACCCCATGGATCCACTTGTGAGTGATAATGACACTTTATTTTAATTAAGTTAAAATGAATACAAAAATGGCATAAGCTTACATCTTTTAAAAGAACAATTTTTACATAGGGTTATACATGTTGGATTTTAGATTATAAATATTCATTAGAAAGCTAAAACGATTTCCTACATAATGATATTTTATTTATAATTTTTATACATTAAATAATATATGTTATTTATGACACAATGATGATGCAGTAATTACTATAATAGTGAAAAATTAAAATAATTGATATTATAAATACCCAAATAAATATAATATGAAACTTTTAATGAATTAAACTAATTTTCTAGGATAATATGATATATTATGATTGATTTAATTGACTTTGTTCTAAGTAATCAATCTGTTATGAGTTTCACAAAAATCAACTATTGAATAGTGTGAAAATTGACATAAAAGAGTTCTTAAAACAAATATTATATTATTAATTGATATTAAATTACTAAAAATCTAAGGTTCGGCCAAGAGACTTATATTATGATAGGTTCCTCATTAATGGACCACTTGGGGGTCGCTTGGATGTATATAGTAAGTTTATTAACCATATTATATAAAAATACAAAGAGACATTGTAAAAGTGAAACTAATTAACTTAGAGTTAATACTTAAAGATAAGGTTAATATAAGTACCCAAACCTGTCTAAATTCTATTGGATGAGTTGTGTTCGACCTATACCCACCTCATCCTTTGAATAGTCAACTTTGGAGCCTTTGGAAACCGAATATGAATTTATTATAAATTAATATTTCTATCTTTTCCAAAGGTGCCCCTCACCCCTCTTATAAAAGGGCACTCCTCCTTCTCTTTTCCTCACACCTCTCAAGCCACTTGGCTCGTCCAAACTCTGCCCAACTAAGCTCCCCACATCCCTCTCCTCCTCCTTGAAGTTTCCCCTTAGGCAGAAAGCATTTCAAGAAGTCCTTTGGTTCCAACCAAAGTGAGTTACCTAAATTTAAGGTAACGATTTCTCTTAAATTATTTTCATTTATTTTGCTTCTCCAACCCCCAAACTCTTTTTATTTCCTTTATTTTGTAACAACACCAGTATCCACAATATACTAGGATGTTGTTATAAGAAGGATTCAAACTACACATACACACAACTCCATCTAATGGATGATGAACATAATGTTTCTGTGGATGGCAAACTAACGCCTCACGAAACGATGATTGTTCAAATACATCTTACCACCTCTCATGGTGGCCATTATGATGGCACTGTAATTAAATATGATATTAATGATATATATTTTATATATAAGCTTCTGTAATTCCATTTTATTTCATACCATTATTCGTTTCATGTTGTATATACATACGATAATTTCATTTGAGGAAGTGCGGACTACCGCCCCCTTAAAATGATATGACTCGTTCATACCACACATGGAACGTATAAAGGATGGTGTTAATGAACTTAAGTAACATATATAAAATATTATATTATACTGGAATAGTAATATACATATGTATCATTTGGATTCGATTCTTTTAAAATAAAAATTAAATGGAAGTAGCGTTCGTGCGTACGTACGGACTACCGTCTCCACAAACGCGATGAGATTCATCCTCCATTGTATCCATTCAAGTATAATTATCATTTAATGATTTAAAAATGATGTTTAAGGACTTGATATCATTCTGGATATGAATAAGATACAACAAACATGACTTATGTAACAAAACATATAAAAGAAAATGAGTAAGATCACACCCGAAACGACGATAATTCTAAGATATTATTAACAAATAAATGTTAAAAGATCATATATGATATCATATTAATATATATGATTCTTGTATAATTTAATAACAATTATTTCACCATTATATAGGAGGTTAACCTACCCCAACCAAGGAAAAGTACAAGGTAAGGTTTTATTTCACAATCTCTTCATTATCCGAGGTTGTTTATACGTAATAATCTACTGGGATATCTTTATCATCCACATCCATGTTTCTTAAAAATGTATTTCAAAACATTTTTACTATTTACAAGGATATGGGTTAGAGTCATTTATACCCTTGTTTGACTTTTTATAAGAGGTTTATAAAGGAATCTTTCCGTCGTTTTCAAAACAAGGTCCTTTTTGACCTTTTCGACAGAATTAAGATAAGAATGTTTTTTTTACTTATACGGTGGGTGTGGTTATTTTCCGCCGTTATAAAATCGTCAAAGCTTTCCTTACAAGATTACAAGAATATTTTCAAGAAAATGTTTTATTTTATATGGCTCTTAAATGATTTCAAAAATAGAAAGAGATATTTCTCTAAAAAGTGTTTTGATTTCATCTATGTCAACATCCTTTAATGGATTTTACGCTTATTTGAAGTTTATTTATTATAATACAAAACTTCTATATTGTATTAAAGGTTTTGTGATATGTTTGACTGTGGATGTGCTATTTTATACCATTCATAGTTTATGGTGAAACTATTGACATTTCGTATGCTAGTTTTAATCCGAATGTTTATGTTATATTTCAAACTTTTCTTCAGATGAATGTGCTAAACAAGTATGTTCCGGGTTGGGGACCGGTAAAGGTAAGCCCTCCAGGTTGGGGACTGGTAAAAGTAAGCCCTCCAGGTTGGGGACTGGTTAAAGTAAGCCCTCCAGGTTAGGGACTGGTAAAAGTATGCCCTCCGGGATTGTGTCCGGTTATTAGAGGCACTCCGGGTTGGTGTCCGGTTATTAGAGGCACTCCGGGTTGGTGTCCGGTTATTAGAGGCACTCCGGGTTGGGTTCCGGTTAGAAGTAACCCCTAGGTCTTGGGATGAGGCCTAGACAAAGAAATTAACGTTTAGCATTATGCATTCCAACATTATGAAAGTGGTTATTGATTTTTGCATGTGATTATTCGATTAGTAGAATATCCATGTGAATAAGTAAATGGAATTATTTCATTTTACTTTTGCCATACTATGTTGAAGTTAAAGTTTAAAAGGCTTTTGTTTTAGTAATGCATTGCCTTAAATGTTTATTCTTATTTATGAAAGTTTCCGCTATATTGTTATCCTTACTGGGCATTTGAGCTCACCCCTTTTCTATGTTTTATTTTTCCCAGGAAGTGAAGAAGTAAGTTATGAATGACCTGTAGGGATATTATGTGCGGATATGAGTGTGGATTATGGAGACAATATGTTGTTGTAGTAGTTTTTTGTTTAATGATGTAATGTAAAACTTATGAATATATCTAGTGTTTCCAAGGCTACTAAACCAATCGGTCTTTCGAGATTTGATCTTTCTTGTGATCATGTCAATGTTACGAAGTAATGCACCGACTCTGGGTAGTTGGGGTCGGGGCGTTACAGTTGGTATCAGAGGAAGTTTAGTACAAACCTTGGAAGCTAGATTTAGATAAACTCTGATTAGAGCACGTAGACCTAAGATGAACTTTGAGGATTAGTATAGAAGAACTTCCTAGAATTTTGGGGTTGTAGAGATTTTGTGAGTTTTCCGAGCAATACATCCCTGTCTGGATACGAGCAGGTAGAGGCGGCTCTGGCACAGATGTACCTAGGGGTAAAACCCGAAAACACCGCTTTGAGCTAGACTCGAACGGGAACTGGTGCACGACAACGGGCCTTACTGCACTCTTGGTTACGACACTCCCGGGGGATATGCTTAGGATAACTCTCATTTTCTCTACAAATCATTTTGAAGGGATTATGAGTATATAATTCCTCAAAGAAAACATTCTTATGGATTATATCCATAAATAGATCAATTTATGTTAAGTGTTTCATAAGTATGGGATTATGTATTTTGATTCATAAACTGATCTAGTGTATGCCATTGTTTAGAAATGGCGCCCGGTAGAAGGAATGAGAACTCCAGAAATGCACATGATCCAAAGAGAAGGAAGGATCATATCTTTCATGGTCTTAAGCTAGAATTTATAAGAGAAATAGTCTCCCATGTATTATCATCATATGAAGAAATAATATCATGTGTTGATAAGATAAGTAAAGAGTTTACTGAGTCCTATGGATTTGAAGGGAAGCAAGAGAAGAAAAGGATGGAAGAGAGAAAGATGGATAAAGGGAAGAGGGAAAAGAATGATTTTCACATATGTGGTAACTGTGGAAAGAAACACCCTGGAACTTGCCTCAAAGTAATGGGAGTTTGTTATAAGTGTGGAGGAAAAGGGCACAAAGTACGTGACTGCAAGGGTAAGAAAATGGTTTTAAATGTACAATGCTTCATTTGCAAGGAGTTTGGACAGTACGCGAACCTATGTCCCAGTCATCAGACTATGCCGCAAATGATGTTATTTGATAATAATCAAGTTATGATACTACCACAGATGAAGAGGAATGATTAGAGTTCTTATGTTGATTATGTCAATTGAGTGTTGTATCAACAATGTACTTGTTATAATAATTATGGAGTATATAAGGATTGTACTGCAGTACTATTTCATTAAGGACTTGAGATTGTGTGGAACAAAGAAAAGTGACTCAATAGCAGGATAAATTTTTGGAAAATATATGGTTGAGAGAATGATAAACCATAATATAGTTCTGATACCGAAGTAGTGATTTTGGAATAATACATGATTGTTTTGGATAAATTATATTGGATATTCTTGACTACATTCGAACTGATTAATGATTTGTATATTCCATCATTGTTGGGGTTTAAAACATTTTATTGGATTAATGAAGTATATCCAGCATTCTATATGGAATAAGGGAGCATGAATGTAATCAATAAGGAATATGGTAATTCAGGATGTTTCAGTGTATTAAAAGAATACATGATGAAGGTATTCATATTCTATTACAGGGTAAAAAGGTTCTACATTATGTTTACCTAACTTATAAATGTTGGACTGTGAGTTTGGACAGAAGTATATTGGATAGTTCTAGTTTGGATTATTTTGGATTGCCATAAAAGGACAACCCGGAGGTCGGGCGGCAACCCGTCGCGTCCGGCAAGGATGCAAGACTTGAACCCGCAACCGAAGGGCGACAAGGGTGTATCACCTACCACTGGCCCACGAGATGTCCTGGATTAAATAATATAGTTTTTATTAAAAGATCTTGTTGATGAATTATAAATTTGTTTATTTTGGAACCCTATACGAATAGTGTAAATAGAATTTTTTTTACATCCTATTATCTTTTAGAGTGAAAGATGAGTTTGTGGTAGAAATTTATTAATGGATAAAACTCTAATTATAAAGTAAGTATATCTCCTTATGATCTTATCCAATCTCATAAAAAAAATTCCTCAACATTAATAAAAGGAACTTAGAACAAAAATGTTGTCCTAGATGGTACATTAAATCATCACTAATTTATGGCTTTGGGATTTTTGGCATTTTCATAGCCATGTTCTCTACCAATCTCCATCAGATAATTGATGGTTAGATTTCTCCTCCATATCCATATTTTCCTACATGGAACCCTAGTATGTGTTATTTTCGGTAATCTTCATACTTTCCACTCTTTATTTTAAATAGAGGCCTCATTAATTCATTTTTCGATGTGGGATTTCAACTAAGATATTTTGAAACGTCAAAAATGTGTTATCCCAATACCCTATATTTTGTTGAACCGATGGTACTTCAAATCATCATAGATTGATGAGTTTAAAGACCTCAATTTTATACTTGTTTGTGATTGATGACCTCAATCACTACCTATAAATATTTACGTTTTTCCTCCAATTATATGTCTCTAATTTCCACCAATGTTCTCCTAATCGAGATCATAATTTGGTGGTGACCCTTTCATTTCTCTTTTCCTCATATTAAGACCAAATTTTAGTAACCCAATTTTCGATGTGGGTTTTCCCACAAATATATTTTCTATTCTCAACCTTTTATTTTCTAAGAACAATTTCAAATTGCGAGGACACAATTTATTGAAGGAGGGGAGAATGTAACACCCCAAGAATTCATAATGTGTTATTTCTTCAAAATAATTCAATAACTTGTACTACACGCAACACCGAGTTCAATCACACCTTGACTTACAAAAAAAGGCCATTAAAAGAGGTCATGAATAGTATTAACTAAATTTTAAACTTTATATAATCCTTATAATTTTAGAATCCACATTATGAGCTTCTTAGTCATAATGCAAGAACATATTCATTTTCAGTATTGCACTTTTATCAACATTTAATAGTGAAACCTTTTTAAATAGAATATTTTAAACTTTTTGACTAAATGGGGACATCAAAAAATTTAAAATGAAACATCCCAAGCTTCCACGGTACGCTTTCCTTTGAATAAAACAGTAGCGTGTGTTGTACGCAACTTCGTGTTTTAACACGTACCACAACCGATCAAACTAGCCGTTATGAATAGTAATACCTAATTTTTGAAATTATATATATTTTATTTTTAAAAATGGACTTCATTTTTGGATTCGGAATATCAAATTTAGCCTAAGGTGAAATTTTGGTACTTTCGGATAACTTTAATATTTTGATGAATAGTGAAAATTACTAAATTTTAATTAAAAACAACTTTTTTAATCAAAATAATTAATAGTGATAAATTATTAATTTGAGTGGTTTTAAAGTATATTTAGAATATATTTTTACCACTTAATATAATGTTGGTCATTGGACATAATTTTACAATTAAACCGAACATAAACAAGTGTCAATCTTTTGATAGTTATTATCTCTTAAAAACACGCTTTTTTTTGACAGCGGGAATTAATTTTAAATTAATTTCTGCCACTTCTGTGTTTTGAATTTAGAAAAATGGATTCCATATTTGGAATCAGGATGTTCAAATTGTGTAAATAGGTAACTTTTATTTTTAGACATTTTGAATAATTACTGCGGTAAATATTTTATTTACCATGGTTAAGGGTAAATCCGGTAAATAAGGGTAAAACAATAATATTATAATAATACTAAATTACCCTAAAACGTGTCTTAACCCTATTGGTTGATACATGGTCGACCAGGGGCATCTTTGGGTCTATTTTGGGACCCCATGGATCCACTTGTGAGTGATAATGACACTTTATTTTAATTAAGTTAAAATGAATACAAAAATGGCATAAGCTTACATCTTTTAAAAGAACAATTTTTACATAGGGTTATACATGTTGGATTTTAGATTATAAATATTCATTAGAAAGCTAAAACGATTTCCTACATAATGATATTTTATTTATAATTTTTATACATTAAATAATATATGTTATTTATGACACAATGATGATGCAGTAATTACTATAATAGTGAAAAATTAAAATAATTGATATTATAAATACCCAAATAAATATAATATGAAACTTTTAATGAATTAAAATAATTTTCTAGGATAATATGATATATTATGATTGATTTAATTGACTTTGTTCTAAGTAATCAATCTGTTATGAGTTTCACAAAAATCAACTATTGAATAGTGTCAAAATTGACATAAAAGAGTTCTTAAAACAAATATTATATTATTAATTGATATTAAATTACTAAAAATCTAAGTTTAGGCCAAGAGACTTATATTATGATAGGTTCCTCATTAATGGACCACTTGGGGGTCGCTTGTATGTATATAGTAAGTTTATTAACCATATTATATAAAAATACAAAGAGACATTGTAAAAGTGAAACTAATTAACTTAGAGTTAATACTTAAAGATAAGGTTAATATAAGTACCCAAACCTGTCTAAATTCTATTGGATGAGTTGTGTTCGACCTATACCCACCTCATACTTTGAATAGTCAACTTTGGAGCCTTTGGAAACCGAATATGAATTTATTATAAATTAATATTTCTATCTTTTCCAAAGGTGCCCCTCACCCCTCTTATAAAAGGGCACTCCTCCTTCTCTTTTCCTCACACCTCTCAAGCCACTTGGCTCGTCCAAACTCTGCCCAACTAAGCTCCCCACATCCCTCTCCTCCTCCTTGAAGTTTCCCCTTAGGCAGAAAGCATTTCAAGAAGTCCTTTGGTTCCAACCAAAGTGAGTTACCTAAATTTAAGGTAACGATTTCTCTTAAATTATTTTCATTTATTTTGCTTCTCCAACCCCCAAACTCTTTTTATTTCCTTTCTTTTGTAACAACACCAGTATCCACAATATACTAGGATGTTGTTATAAGAAGGATTCAAACTACACATACACACAACTCCATCTAATGGATGATGAACATAATGTTTCTGTGGATGGCAAACTAACGCCTCACGAAACGATGATTGTTCAAATACATCTTACCACCTCTCATGGTGGCCATTATGATGGCACTGTAATTAAATATGATATTAATGATATATATTTTATATATAAGCTTCTGTAATTCCATTTTATTTCATACCATTATTCGTTTCATGTTGTATATACATACGATAATTTCATTTGAGGAAGTGCGGACTACCGCCCCCTTAAAATGATATGACTCGTTCATACCACACATGGAACGTATAAAGGATGGTGTTAATGAACTTAAGTAACATATATAAAATATTATATTATACTGGAATAGTAATATACATATGTATCATTTGGATTCGATTCTTTTAAAATAAAAATTAAATGGAAGTAGCGTTCGTGCGTACGTACGGACTACCGTCTCCACAAACGCGATGAGATTCATCCTCCATTGTATACATTCAAGTATAATTATCATTTAATGATTTAAAAATGATGTTTAAGGACTTGATATCATTCTGGATATGAATAAGATACAACAAACATGACTTATGTAACAAAACATATAAAAGAAAATGAGTAAGATCACACCCGAAACGACGATAATTCTAAGATATTATTAACAAATCAATGTTAAAAGATCATATATGATATCATATTAATATATATGATTCTTGTATAATTTAATAACAATTATTTCACCATTATACAGGAGGTTAACCTACCCCAACCAAGGAAAAGTACAAGGTAAGGTTTTATTTCACAATCTCTTCATTATCCGAGGTTGTTTATACGTAATAATCTACTGGGATATCTTTATCATCCACATCCATGTTTCTTAAAAATGTATTTCAAAACATTTTTACTATTTACAAGGATATGGGTTAGAGTCATTTATACCCTTGTTTGACTTTTTATAAGAGGTTTATAAAGGAATCTTTCCGTCGTTTTCAAAACAAGGTCCTTTTTGACCTTTTCGACAGAATTAAGATAAGAATGTTTTTTTTACTTATACGGTGGGTGTGGTTATTTTCCGCCGTTATAAAATCGTCAAAGCTTTCCTTACAAGCTTACAAGAATATTTTCAAGAAAATGTTTTATTTTATATGGCTCTTAAATGATTTCAAAAATAGAAAGAGATATTTCTCTAAAAAGTGTTTTGATTTCATCTATGTCAACATCCTTTAATGGATTTTATGCTTATTTGAAGTTTATTTATTATAATACAAAACTTCTATATTGTATTAAAGGTTTTGTGATATGTTTGACTGTGGATGTACTATTTTATACCATTCATAGTTTATGGTGAAACTATTGACATTTCGTATGCTAGTTTTAATCCGAATGTTTATGTTATATTTCAAACTTTTCTTCAGATGAATGTGCTAAACAAGTATGTTCCGGGTTGGGGACCGGTAAAGGTAAGCCCTCCAGGTTGGGGACTGGTAAAAGTAAGCCCTCCAGGTTGGGGACTGGTTAAAGTAAGCCCTCCAGGTTAGGGACTGGTAAAAGTATGCCCTCCGGGATTGTGTCCGGTTATTAGAGGCACTCCGGGTTGGTGTCCGGTTATTAGAGGCACTCCGGGTTGGTGTCCGGTTATTAGAGGCACTCCGGGTTGGGTTCCGGTTAGAAGTAACCCCTAGGTCTTGGGATGAGGCCTAGACAAAGAAATTAACGTTTAGCATTATGCATTCCAACATTATGAAAGTGGTTATTGATTTTTGCATGTGATTATTCGATTAGTAGAATATCCATGTGAATAAGTAAATGGAATTATTTCATTTTACTTTTGCCATACTATGTTGAAGTTAAAGTTTAAAAGGCTTTTGTTTTAGTAATGCATTGCCTTAAATGTTTATTCTTATTTATGAAAGTTTCCGCTATATTTTTATCCTTACTGGGCATTTGAGCTCACCCCTTTTCTATGTTTTATTTTTCCCAGGAAGTGAAGAAGTAAGTTATGAATGACCTGTAGGGATATTATGTGCGGATATGAGTGTGGATTATGGAGACAATATGTTGTTGTAGTAGTTTTTTGTTTAATGATGTAATGTAAAACTTATGAATATATCTAGTGTTTCCAAGGCTACTAAACCAATCGGTCTTTCGAGATTTGATCTTTCTTGTGATCATGTCAATGTTACGAAGTAATGCACCGACTCTGGGTAGCTGGGGTCGGGGCGTTACATCATTAGATAATTATAATGAAGAGACTGTTTGATTTCATAATTCTTAGACATAGGAGTAATTCTAATAGATGAAGGATTGGTTGGTAGGCAATTGAAACTCCCTAAGTCTAGGTATCTCAGCAATTTGATTTCTAGGCTATGGTGGGTTAAGATTATAATTTTGGTCCAAAACTCTTTCATTTTAACTTTATTTTCTCTTTTAAGAGCACTCAGATGTTTGTTAATTTATAAGGTTAAGGGATCTAAATCAATTGATTTTTTTCCTATTGTGTATGCAGTTTTGGAATATTCAGTTTGAGTTCAACACACGAAAAAAGAAAATAAGAAGGTTCTGATTTTTTTTTTTTGAAATGATTTTTTTTTGAAAACCCGAACTAATGTTTTTTTACTTGGTCGCATGAAGCTTTCCCCAATAAGAATAAAAAAAATTTGATATAGTTTTCTGGTCTAACAAATTTATTTATCTATCATTATACTTGTAACTAGCATAGTAATGAGCGGGAACAATCCCACATGGAAGGACCAACAAAAGTAGACTAAAAAAAGAGAAAACAACACAAAAATAAGAAAAACAACCAAATAACTAGCAATATTATTTATAATGATTGTGTGATGTGTAACTAGAAATGAAACAAGTTTGAATGAGATGAAGTGGAGCAGTTTGAAAAGTGATAGAGTGACAAAAAAACAGTAAAGCAATGATGAATAATTGATGAACTAGGGTAATTTAGATCATCTGATATTAAAAAATTTAGAGGTTAAGTTATGTCGATTCCCACATCAGACTTAATGTATCATGTCATCTTTATCATTCACTATAAATAAACATAAAAACCTCTTTTAGAGAGGCTTCTTGGGTATTTTGTTGCTTTCTCTTTTCATTCTAACATGATATCAGAGTAGGTTCTCTAACCCTAGCCCTCCCTCTCCACTCTCTTTTTTCTGGGAGGACACCTATGCTTTTCCCCTAAAGGGGGAGGTGGCTCCTGACCAACATCCACCATTTTAGTTGGCTTCCCCCTCCGTCGCTAACCCCTCCACCCCTCCTTGCAGGTCCTTATCGTGCCCCCTCCTTTTCCAATGACCTCTTGCTCACCGCCTCCTTTTTCGATGACCCCTAATTTGCCACTCCGCCTTTAACAGACATCACGCCCAACCTCTCCCCTGGAGGCCAGCCCCTTCACCTATCAGAGATCTCTCGTCACTTCCCACACAACGTTGATGGACCACCTTCTTCCCCGCACAACGACCTCCTAAACACCCCCTTTCCCGACACACCCCTTCTCCCACTGCGACAACCCCAACTTTCATCGTAGTCCCGACACCCCCAGCAGCACCTCCAGACGTGGATCCCCTCCCACACAACAACCCTCGATGGCTCACCGCCCCTCCACCCAGATCGACGACACTCCTTTGTCTCCTAACCACTCCGTCGCTCCTCCCCGTGCATCTCCCTCCCAGTGCGACACCCCCTCCACATTCCTTGCATGACACCCTACCTCCCGAGTGTACACCCCCTTCCTGACCGCACAAGACCCAGGTGTCACCCCACCTTGATCGAATTCTCCATATCTACTCCTTTCTCGTGCACAACCTTCCATCAAATGAATTTTTTTGTCTTTATCAGGTTCTTCACTCATCCTTGTTGTTTCTCATACTTTTGTTGTCAATCAGAATCATTGGGTCTGGAAAGTTTAACGTTGTTTCACCACGTCAATTTGGGTCTGTAAAGTCGAACGTCGTTTCACCTCAACAATTTGGGTTCGCTAGTTGGGCACCGTTTCAACCGGTCGTTTTTCAGTCACTGTTTCATCCAGTATCTTAAAGAAATGGTCATCCTCAACATGGGAGCATGAGAGTTCTACAAAAGTCATTTTTCTTTAGCAACCATGGGCGGGATCACAGTAAGAGGATCAAAACTAGCGGGCAATCCATACAGGGATGCTATTCTTTTTAGTCTTTTTATACCTTCAAGTTGGGCGTGTCTAGCTTGAGGAGAAGTATTATGAGTGTGGGAATGTTTTTTATTTGTTTTCTTATGTATACAAGCTAGGTACACCTAGCTTGAGGGGAAGTGTTAGAGGTTAAGTTATGTCGAGTCTCACATCGAATTTATGGTATCATGTCATCTTTATCACTCACTATAAATAAACACCAAGACCTCCTTTAGAGAGGAATTTTGGGAATTGGGTTACTTTCTCTTTCATTCTAACCAAAAATATATTCTTCCATTCATGAAAAAGGTTACCAAGTCAAAAATCACAAAGATGAAGTTGACCCACTCAGCTAAGAAGGTTGACTTGTGGTTGATTAAATTCTACAGTTTTTCAATGACAAAATTTTCTCAACCACTAGAAATTGTGAAGTTTATTTCTCCAAAATAAAACTATCGTTTGACTATGGAGTGCTGCCCTCAAAAATAAAAAATCCTCTTGTCTATTTTTTTTTAAAAGAAATGCTCCAATAGTTTCTAATTTAATCAAGAACTGTCATTGATTCTTGAAAATGAAAAAGATATGAAATATTTCTAGAGAGAAGATGAAATAGATTAGCATCTTAATTTGAAATGATAACATGAACGAAGTAGAATTTGAAACCAAATCAATCTAATTCCCCATGAAAGGTTTAGCCAACAATCATTTTAAGAATAGTATTTTGTAGCATGAAATTCATTATAAAAGATGAGTAGAAGAGAGAAAGATTAGAATGAGCACTACGGGAAAAAGCAGTATTTGCAATGGGTTATTTGCGACGGGATCTCTTCCCGTTGCAAATAACCCGTCCAAGAATCTATTTGCGACGGGGAAAGTAGCCCGTCGCAAATAACCAAGTATTTGTGACGGGATTTCACCTCCCGTCGCAAAAAACCAAGTATTTGCGACGGGATTTCACCCCCCGTCGCAAAATAGTTTGGCGCGACTTGCGCGCCAAACCGCACAGGTGTATTTTTGACGGGACCCATCGCAAATACCCGGCGGTGGTCAATACCCTTTTGTGACGGGATGTCGTCCCGTCGCAAAAAGACTGTCGGCATGTACTATTTGCGACGGGGCCCGTCGCAAATACAACCATTTGCGACGGGAATCCGGTCGGTGATAATCCCGTCACAACTAATCTAACCTATATATACCCCCATCCGTTTTTTCCACAAATCATTCAGATCTTGATTTCTCTCTTTTTTCATTCTTCAGTTTTAAAGATATATTTTTTTAGTTGAAGTTTTTTATACGAGATCTATCGGAGGACGTCAATATCTTCAGAATATCAAAGTTTAATGTATTTATATTTTATTTTTTATGTTAATTTTAATTGTTGTTTATTAGTTCGAATTTAATTAGATTTTTATTGATTTTTATTTATATTTAGTTTTACTAAGAATTTGATATTGTCAGTTATAATTATAAATAATTAGTTAAAATTAATATTAATTAGATATAATTAAGAATAAATAGATATAATTAGGAACAATTAGATATAATTAGGAATAAATAGTATTAATTAGGAATAAATAGTATTAATTAGAAATAAATAGAATTAATTAGGAATAAATAGTATTAATTAGGAATAATTAGTATTAATTAGGAATAATTAATATTAATTAGGAATAATTAGTATTAATTAGGAATAATTAGGAATAATTAGGAATAGTTA
Organism: Viscum album; assembly: GCA_963277665.1. NCBI lineage: Eukaryota > Viridiplantae > Streptophyta > Magnoliopsida > Santalales > Viscaceae > Viscum > Viscum album. The sequence goes on from OY728142.1 coordinate 555,626,975, forward strand.
GTATTAATTAGGAATAATTAGTATTAATTAGGAATAATTAGGAATAATTAGGAATAATTAGGAATAATTAGTATTAATTAGGATTAATTAGGAATAATTAGTATTAATTAGGAATAATTAGTAATAATTAGTAATAATTAGGAATAATTACGAATAATTACGAATAATTACGAATAATTAGGAATAATTAGTAATAATTAGTAAGAATTATGAATAATTAGGAATAATTACGAATAATTAGGAATAATTAGTAAGAATTAGGAATAATTAGTAAGAATTAGGAATAATTAGGAATAATTAGGAATAATTAGGAATAATTAGTAACAATTAGTAATAATTAGTAATAATTAGGAATAATTAGGAATAATTAGGAATAATTAGGAACAATTAGGAACAATTAGGAACAATTAGGAACAATTAGGAACAATTGGGAAGAATTAGGAACAATTAGGAATAATTAGGAACAATTAGGAATAATTAGGAATAATTAGTAATAATTAGTAATAATTAGTAATAATTAGGAATAATTAGGAATAATTAGTAATAATTAGGAATAATTAGGAATAATTAGGAATAATTAGGAATAATTAGGAATAATTAGGAATAATTAGGAATAATTAGGAGTAATTAGGAGTAATTAGGAATAATTAGGAATAATAAGGAATAATGAGGAATAATTAGGAATAATTAGGAATAATTAGGAATAATTAGGAATAATGAGGAATAATTAGGAATAATTATGAATAATCAGGAATAATTAGGAATAATTAGGAATAATTAGGAATAATTAGCAATAATCAGAAATAATTAGGAATAATTAGCAATAATTAGCAATAATTAGCAATAATTAGCAATAATTAGCTATAATTAGCAATAATTAGCAATAATTAGGAATAATTAGGAATAATTAGGAATAATTAGGAATAATTACGAATAATTAGGAATAATTAGGAATAATTAGGAATAATTAGGAATAATTATGAATAATTAAGAATAATTAGCAATAATTAGCAATAATTAGCAATAATTAGCAATAATTAACAATAATTAGGAATAATTAGGAATAATTAGGAATAATTAGGAATAATTAGGAATAATTAGTAATAATTAGTAATAATTAGGAATAATTAGGAATAATTAGGAATAATTAGGAATAATTAGTAATAATTAGTAATAATTAGTAATAATTAGTAATAATTAGTAATAATTAGTAATAATTAGGAATAATTAGGAATAATTAGGAATAATTAGGAATAATTAGGAATAATTAGGAATAATTAGGAATAATTAGGAATAATTAGGAATAATTAGAATTAATTAGGAATAATTTGGAATAATTTGGAATAATTAGCTATAATTAGCAATAATTAGAAATAATTAGCAATAATTAGCAATAAAAATTATATTATCAATATTTATGAAAAAACAATATTAATATTATTAAAATAATAAAAAATTTATAAAATATTAAAATTATCAATATTCGCAACACTACTTGCAAAGTGATCAACCATGCAAGTATAATTATAGAGTTTACATTGGACATGACTGAGACACAAACTTTTTATTGCGCATGACTTCACAATTAACGACCCTTTGAGATTTGAACATGTTAAGAATAGAACAAAGTCTGTTGTGAATATTGATAATTTTAATATTTTATAATTTTTTTTTTATTTTAATAATATTAATATTGTTTTTTCGTAAATATTGATAATATAATTTTTTTATTACTAATAATTAGTAAACGAAATCTGCTTGGATAATGAAGGGAAAATTTGTAATCATCTTCACAACGATGATTACCAAATTTCCTTTCTTTATTTAAGCATTTTTCCTTTTGCTAAGTATTGCTAAATAAATAATAAATAGTAATAATTAGTAATAAATTGTAATACACTACTAAAAAATCGGGCATTAGCGACCGTCATTGGCGGTCGCTATAGGTCTATAGAGACCGCCCAGCGACCGCCATTGGCGGCCGCTTCAGCTTCATCGTTGTAGGCCAATAGCGACCGCCAATGGCGGTCACTATAGGTGGCCGAAATTTCGGCCTTAAGCGACTGCTTAGCGGTCGCTACCCTGGGAATTTTTTTTATAAAAAATTCCTACTGAAAGAAATATATATATATATATATTAAAGAAAATATTTTTATATATATATTATTAAATAAAATATTTTAAATAAATATATATATAATATGTTTTAAATAGTTTAATATATATATATATATATTAAAGAAATATATATATATATATAATATTAAATAAAATATTTTTCATTTTTTTAATGAAATGTAAGAATTGTGTTTTTTTCCTTCACGGTGAAAAATCAGAGATAAAACAAGGTAAAAATCATAAAAAATGGAAAACAATTTCAAACAACATAAACATCAAGATCGTCATAAACAATAAATGATAAACGTGCTTCAACGATCCGAGCAGGTCCATCCATTTCAATCTTCTGCTTCAATAAACCTACAATAAGACAAAAAAAACAACAAAACAAAACAAACGTAAATTAGACACAATTATTCAGTTATTATATACATATAATAAAATTAAATTTGACATCAAATCATGGTGCTATAATAATTAAAAACCCCCAATTTAATAAATGCTATCATTTTAGGTCATTCAGAGCATGTTTGCTCCGAATTCGACCGTCTCATGCCATTTTTGGTGTTTTGTGACACCAGAAACGCGTTTCCGGTCACCGCGGTCAAACGACACCTCCGATTGACGTGCCGTCTACCCGACCATTTCAAAAATCACACAATGGCTGTTTTCATATGGTTTCATGGCATTCCAAGTTCGTTCGGGTGGTTTTGACCCCCAACGCGCCATTTTAGCGCGTGCCGAGCTGCTGAAAACGACACAATCGGTTGTACCGTGCGCACCGCACGTACGATGGGAATGATGTCTCCTCCTACACGTCAAGAATAATATTCCTAATGTTTTCGTGTGGTTTCAGGTCATTCAGAGCACGTTTGCTCTGAATTCGATCGTCTCACACCGTTTTTGGTGTTTTGTGACACCGGAAACGTGTTTCCGGTCACCGTGGTCAAACGACACCTCCGATTGACGTTCCGTCTGCCTGAACATTTCAAAAACCACACAGCGACTGTTGTTGTATGGTTCTATGCCATTATGAGGTCGTTCGGGAGATTTTGACCCCCCAACGCGCCATTTTAGCGCGCGCCGAGCTGCTGAAAACGACACAATCGGCCGTACCACGCGCACCGCACGTCCGATGGGCCTGCTGTCTCCTCCTACACGTCACGAATAATATTAATAATGTTTTCGTGTGGTTTCAGGTCATTCAGAGCACATTTGCTCCGAATTCGACTCTCTCACGCCGTTTTTGGTGTTTTATGACACCGGAAACGCGTTTACGGTCACCGCGGTCAAACGACACCTCTGATTGACATGCCATCTGTACTACCATTTCACAATTCACAAAACGGCTATTTTCGTACGGTTTCATGGCATTCCAAGTTCTTTCAGGTGGTTTTGACCCCCCAACGCGCCATTTTAGCGCACACCGAGCTGCTGAAAACGACACAATCGGTCGTACCGCACGCACCGCACGTCCTATGGGACTGCCGTCTCCTCATACACGTCACGAATAATATTCCTAATGTTTTCGTGTGGTTTCAGGTCATTCGGAGAACGTTTGCTCCGAATTCGACCGTCTCACGCCGTTTTTGGTGTTTTATGACACCGAAAACGCGTTTCCGGTCACTGCGGTCAAAAGACACCTCCGATTGATGTGCCGTCTGCCCGAACATTTTAAAAATCACACAACGACTGTTTTTGTACGGTTTCATGGAATTACGAGATCTTTCGGGTGGTTTTGACCCCCCAATGCGCAATTTTAGCGCGCGCCGAGCTGCTGAAAACGACACAATCGGCCGTACCGCATGCACCGCACGTCCGATGGGCGTTCCGTCTGCTCCTACACATCACGAATAATATTAATAACGTTTTCGTGTGGTTTCAGGTCATTCGGAGCACGTTTGCTCCGAATTCGACCGTCTCACGCCGTTTTTGGTGTTTTGTGACACCGGAAACGCGTTTCCGGTCACCGCGGTCAAACGAAACCTCCGATTGACGTGCTGTCTATCCGACCATTTCAAAAATCACACAACGGCTGTTTTCGTACGGTTTCATGGAATTCCGAGGTCGTTCGGGTGGTTTTGACCCCCCAACGCACCATTTTAGCGCGCGCCAAGCTGCTGAAAACAACACAATCGGCCGTACCGCGTGCACCACACGTCTGATGGGCGTTCCGTCTCCTCTTACACGTCACGAATAATATTCCTAATGTTTTCGTGTGGTTTCAGGTCATTCGGAGCATGTTTTCTCCGAATTCGACCGTCTCACGTCGTTTTTGGTGTTTTATGACACCGGAAACGCGTTTCCGGTCACCGTGGTCAAACGACACCTCTGATTGACATTCCGTCTACCCGAACATTTCAGAAATCACACAACGGCTGTTGTCGTACGGTTTCATGGAATTACGAGGTCTTTCGGGTGGTTTTGACCCCCCAACGCGCCATTTTAGCGCGCGCCGAGCTACTGAAAACGACCCAATCGGCCGTACCGCGCGCACCGCACGTCCGATGGGCATGCCATCTCTTCCTACACGTCACGAATAATATTCCTAATGTTTTTGTGTGGTTTCAGGTCATTCGGAGCACGTTTTCTCCGAATTCGACTGTCTCACGCCGTTTTTGGTGTTTTATGACACTGGAAACACGTTTCCGGTCACCGCGGTCAAACGACAACTCCGATTGATGTGCCGTCTACCCGACCATTTCAAAAATCACACAGCGACTTTTGTCGTATGGTTTCATGGTATTCTGAGGTCGTTCGGGTTGTTTTGACCCCCCAACGTGCCATTTTAGCGCGCGCCGAGCTGCTGAAAATGACACAATCGGCCGTACCGCGCGCACCGCACGTCTGATGGGCGTTCCGTCTCCTCCTACACATCACGAATAATATTACTAATTTTTTCGTGTGGTTTCAGGTCATTCAGAGCACTTTTTCTCCGAATTCGACCGTCTCACGCCGTTTTTGGTCACTGCGGTCAAAAAACACCTCCGATTGACGTGATGTCTATCCAAACATTTCAAAAATCACACAAAGGATGTTTTAGTACGGTTTCATGACATTCCGAGCTCGTTCGGGTGGTTTTGACCCCCAAACGCGCCATTTTAGCGCGCACCGAGCTGCTGAAAACGACACAATTGGCCGTACCGCACACACCGAACGTCTGATGAGCGTGCTGTCTCCTTATACACATCATGAATAATATTTCTAATGTTTTCGTGTGGTTTCAGGTCATTCGGAGCTAGTTTTCTCCGAATTCGACCGTCTCACGCCGTTTTTGGTGTTTTATGACACTGGAAACACGTTTCTGGTCACCGAGGTCAAAAAAAACCTCCGATTGACGTTCCGTCAGTCCGAACATTTCAAAAATCACACAACAGCTGTTTTCGTACGGTTTCATGGCATTCTGAGGTCGTTCGGGTGGTTTTGACCCCCCAACACGCCATTTTAGCGCGAGCCGAGCTGCTGAAAACGACACAATCGGCCGTACCGTGCGCACCGCATGTCTGATGGGCATGTAATATCCTCATACACGTCACAAATAATATTCCTAATGTTTTCGTGTGGTTTCAGGTCATTCGGAGCACGTTTGCTGCGAATTCGACCGTCTCACGGTGTTTTTGGTGTTTTATGACACCAGAAACGCGTTTCCAGTCACCGCGGTCAAACGACACCTCCGATTGACATGATGTCTTCCCTACCATTTCAAAAATCACAAAACGGCTGTTTTAGTACGGTTTCATGGCATTACGAGGCCTTTCGAGTGGTTTTGACCCCCCAACGCGCCATTTTAGCGCGCGCCGAGCTGCTGAAAACGACACAATCGGCCGTACCGTGCGCACCGCATGTCCGATGGGCATTCTGTCTCCTCCTACACATCACGAATAATATTTCTAATGTTTTTTTGTGGTTTCAGGTCATTCGGAGCACGTTTTCTCCGAATTCAACCATCTCACGCCGTTTTTGGTGTTTTATGACACCAGAAACGCGTCTCCGGTCACCTCGATCAAACGACACCTCCGATTGACGTTCCGTCTGCCCGACCATTTCAAAAATCACACAAAGGCTGTTGTTGTATGGTTTCATGGCATTCCGAGGTTGTTCGGGTGGTTTTGACCCCCAACGCGCCATTTTAGCACGCGCCGAGCAGTTGAAAACGACACAATCGGCCGTACCGCGCGCACCTCACATCCGATGGGCGTGCCGTCTCCTCCTACATGTCAGGAATAATATTCCTAATGTTTTTGTGTGGTTTCAGGTCATTCGGAGCACGTTTTCTCCGAATTCGACCGTCTCACGCCGTTTTTGGTGTTTTATGACACCAGAAACGCGTTTTCGGTCACCGCGGTCAAATGAAATCTTCGATTGACGTTCCATCTGCCCGACCATTTCAAAAATCACACAAAGGATGTTGTCGTACGGTTTCATGGCATTACGAGGTCGTTCGAGTGGTTTTGACCCCCCAAGGCACCATTTTAGCGCGCGCCGAGCTGCTGAAAACGACACAATCGGCCGTACCGCGCGCACCGCACGTCCGATGGGCGTGCCCTCTCCTCCTAAATGTCAAGAATAATATTCCTAATGTTTTTGTGTGGTTTCAGATCATTCAGAGCACGTTTGATCCGAATTTGACCATCTCACGCCGTTTTTGGTGTTTTATGTCACCGGAAAGGCGTTTCCGGTCACCGCGGTCAAACGACACCTCCGATTAACGTGCCGTTTGCCCGACCATTTCACAAATCACACAACGGCTATTGTCGTACGGTTTCATGGAATTACAGGGTCTTTCGGGTGGTTTTGACCCCCCCAACTCGCCATTTTAGCGCGCGCCGAGCTGCTGAAAACGACACAATCGGCCGTACCGTGCGCACCGCACGTCCGATGGGCGTGTCGTCTCCTCCTACACGTCCGGGGTGCAGGGAGGGATGTACGGGGTGCGGGAGGGCTGTCCGGGGTGCGCGGAGGGTTGTCCGGAGTGCGAGGAGGGCTGTCCGGAGTGCGGGGGGGCTGTCCGAGGTGGGGGGGGGCATGCCCGGGGTGCGGGGGGGGGGGGGGGGGGGGGGCTGTCCGGACTGCAGGGCGGCCTGTCCGGGGTGTGAGGGTGCTGTCCGGGGTGCGGGGGGTCTATCCGGAGTGCGGGAGGACTGTCCGGAGTGCGGGGAGGCCTGTCCGGGGTGCGGGGGGGGGGGGGGGGCTGTCTGAGGGGCGGGGGGCCTGTCTGGGGTGCGGGGAGGACTGTCCGGGGTACGGGGAGGACTGTCCGGAGTGTGGGGGGCCTGTCCGGGGTGCGGTAGGGCTGTCCGGGGTGCGGGGAGGGCTGTCCGGGGTGCGGGGAGTGCTATCCGGGGTACGGGGAGGGCTGTCCGGAGTGCCCCCCGGCTGTCCGGGGTACGGGGAGGGCTGTTCGGAGTGCGGGGGGGCTGTTCGGAGTGCGGGGGGGCTGTCCGGGGTGCGGGGGGGCTGTCCGGGGTGCGGGGGGGCTGTCCGGGGTGCGGGGGGGCTGTCCGGGGTGTGGGGAGGGTTGTCTGGCGTGCGGGGAGGGCTGTCTGGGGTGCGGGGAGGCTGTCCGGGGTGCGAGGAGGGTTGTCCGGGGTGCGGGGGGCTCTCCGGGGTGCGGGGAGGACTGTCCGGAGTGCGGGGGGCCTGTCCGGGGTGCGGGAGGGTTGTCCGGGGTGCGGGGAGGGCTGTCCGGAGTGCGGGGAGGGCTATCCGGAGTGCGGGGGGGGGGGGGGGGGGGTTCTCTGGGGTGTGGGGGGTGGGGGGGGGGGGCATGTCCGGGGTGCAGGGAGGGCTGTGCAGAGTACATGGAGGGCTGTCCGGGGTGCGAGGAGGCTGTCCGGGGTGCGAGGGGCTGCCCGGGGTGCGGGGGTGACTGTCCGGGGTGAAGGAGGGCTGTCCGGGGTGCGGGGAGGGTTGTCCGGGGTGCAGGGGGGCTGTCCGGGGTGCAGGGGGCCTGTCCGGGGTGCGGGGGGCCTGTCCGGGGTGTGGGGAGGACTGTTCGGAGTTCAGGAGGGCTGTCTGGGGTGCGGGGAGGGCTGTCTGGAGTGCGGGGAGAGCTGTCCGGGGTGCGAGAGGGCTGTCCGGGGTGCGGGGAGGGCTGTCTGGAGTGCGGGGAGGGCTGTCCGGAGTGCGGGGGGGCTGTCCGGGGGTGGGGTGGGGGGCTGTCCGGGGTGCGGGGAGGGCTGTCCGGAGTGCGGGGAGGGTTGTCCGGGATGCGGGAAGGCTGTCTGGGGTGCGAGGGGGCTTTCTGGGGTGCGAGGGGGGGGAGGGGGGGCTGTCCGGGATGCGGGGAGGGCTGTCCGGGGTGCGGGGGGGCTGTCCGTGGTGCGGGGGGCCTATCTGGGGTGCAGGGAGGACTGTCTGGAGTGCGGGGGGCCTGTCTGGGGTGCGAGAGGGCTGTCCGGGGTGCGGGGAGGGCTGTCCGGAGTGCGGGGAGGCCTGTCCGGGGTGCGGGGGGGGGGGGGGGGGGGGGGGGGGGCTGTTCGGGGTGCGGGGGGCCTGTCCGGGGTGCGGGGAGGATTGTCCGGAGTGCGGGGGGCCTGTCCGAGGTGCGGGAGGGCTGTCCGGGGTATGGGGGGGGGGGGGGCTGTCCAGGGTGTAGGGAGGGCTGTCCGGAGCGCGGGGAGGGCTGTCCGGGGTAGGTCGGGGACTACAAATAGTGAACTCAGCTCATAATCAAAAACAAGTTTAATGGTTTATATTAAGAATCACATGTTTTTTTCAAAAATATTACATAACATGCAATTCTAAACATTGAAAATTAAATGAACAAAAAATATCCAAATCATTAATCAGTTTCATGGTTACTTCTCAATTCGTGTACACAAACATTGCATGAGTCCAAAACACACATGATACCCCCAAATCACAAAAAAATCACTAGAAACCCAACATAAATATCAATAACAACCCCACCATTAAAAGCAGAAACACACCTCGTAAATATGATGCGTCATGCGTGGTCACGACTACTACCTTCATCAGGTGGGTCAGGGGACTACAACAAAAAAACATTATGAAGATTTTCATAACAAAAATAATATAAATTAAATAAATAAATACAGTATAAACCTGTGTCGTATGATCCCCTGCACCATCACCTGGACGCACATATTGCCGCAGTGCTCTAACCACAGCGATCAATTGCACATTTACCTCCTCGGAAGCGTGCAGTCATGCCTCGAAATCTGACAATCATTGTGTCATCTGAGCAATAGCAGGACCGACAACCGCAATACGTGACACTACAGAATGAGGAATCCCCATTCCATACGTCAAACTATATCCATGCCCGTCCTGACCAATAATGCGATGAAAGATCTCATCCCTTCGCATGGGAAGCTGTCACTGGTCCTCTGGCAGATGTTCTAATTCAGCTTCAAATTGAGCCTGTGAAATATTTAAATATATATACATATATTAATATACAGATTTTATGTAAGTATTGGTAATGAGTACAAGTACTTACTATCAATGTTGCAGCCTCCGGATCATTGCGATCACGATTCCTTATACACACCGACATTTTATCAGTTGGTGCACCTTGCTCCCGCAACTGTATATGAATAGAATATAAACACAAAACCGTATTAATTAAAAAAAATTAAAAAATGAATAATAAATACCTCATGTCGGAACTAAGACACGTGACGAGTCCCGGGCCTGTGAGGGGGTCCCTACAACGCTCGATTCTCAGAATGGCGTGTTGACACCTCCTACATTAAATTCATTCAAATTTCAAACAAATCACACATTCTTGAAAATATATATACCAAAATAAATATACAAACCGTAACACCGTCAGTAGACCAATATGCAACTAAATCACACCACTGAGCTGGGAGGAAACCTCTAGAGACTTTTTCCAGAATGTCTGGGGCACCCACATTTGGTACCCAGTGGTCCCTCTTGACTTTGCATTTATAGTCTTTCCACATCTTACGGCATTTTCTCATACACACTGGCCGAAACTCATCGGGACTTACTTTCAAATTTTTCTATTAAAGAAAAAAATCACATATGTTATTGTTGGTTATACATAGGGAATAAAGTAAAATGGTCTTCTTACCTGAACCTCCCTCCAAAGACGATCTAATGTGTCCTGAGGGATAGAAGCCCAGTCACGCATGGTCAATGGAAATCGATGTGGATCACGTATGATATGACCCAACTGATGAATAAATGCAGGGGCATTCTATCCCACAGGATGAAATACCTCATCAAATGAAACATCAAAAGTTGTGTCGGAATTCCATGATAATATGCCACGACCAGGGCCTCTCCCGCGAGAGGAAGAAGTAGTCGAGTCTGATCCTGTTGAAAACAATTTTATATAAAAATTGACAGATGTTATAAATATATATATATATGTTTATTAATTACATAAAAAATAGAGACAATGACATTCCAACATACCTCGACCCTGAGACGTAGATGCCTCAAATGGATGATGTGGATCTTCTGCCTCTTTTCCTGTCATGCCTGCAGTCATGGAAAACATTAGTAAGGGGACTATCCAAAGTGTCCAAATGATAAATTGGATTGTTTTAAAAAAAATCAAACTTGTACAGTTGTTAATCAAACAAAAAGGTATTGAATAATTAGTTGTGAGTGAATTTTAAAAAATCAGAAAGTTCACAAAACAGATATACAAATTATGTACAAAACCAATCAATTCATAGCCAAATTTCAAATTGAATTAATAAAAATTCAAGCAGCACATGAACCAAATAAAGAATAACTCAATGGGAAGATACACCGACAATAACATCAATATAACATGAGTTAAATCACCCTAAATATTTATAACTGAATAAACTTACAAAAGTGAGGATTAAAACTTACAAGGATTTATAAAATGTTTAGATAATTTATGATATCTTAGGATGAATAGCGGGAAAACAATTATACCTTTCATTATGCATGCAAATCGACCGTTTCTCCTTCAATAGTCGCTCTGACCCAATAAATATCTTCTTCACGTTAAACTACAGTATGTTGATCAAGCTGTTGGGAAACAAAAGGAACAGTCTCGAGTTTATATTTTTCAAATACAAACACTCCTCACCGAGACATTTTGACAACAACTTTCCAACTTGGATTCGAAGGCAAAGTAATGAAGAATACTTGTTCTGCTTGTGATTTCAAAATGAAAGGTTCATTATCAACTCATTCATTTCTGTATAACATATAGTTAAAATTCACCAATGAAAACTGATATTGATCAACTTTACATCCACGCACTGGATCAAACTAATTACAATTTAACAATATGTACTTCAACCCATGTGTGTATACAACTTCAATGATGTCTATCAATTGACCATAGTAATAAACAGAATCGACAAATGGACAACTGATGCCACTATTTTGTGTTTTTCGTTTGTCGTCAACATCTTTAACGTGAAATCGAAAACCATTAACATCTATAGATTTATAATGACGAGCCGTTATAGATGGACCCTTAGCCAGTTGGATAAATTCTTCAGTTAGCGTGGGGTCCCCTAACTCCCTCAGCTTATGAACCTACATAATTCATAGAATTCAATAATGATATATAAAGAAATAAATTAGTATAATACTTCACTCATAATGAAAATCAATTTATACATACATAATCCTTGAACCAATCATGAAATGACGCATAATGAGACTGTTGAATTTGCAACTCAGTCGCACGATACATCTCTTCTTTTATCTCATTAATGTGTTTCCTGCAAATGATAACGCGATGTTTAAATGATTAACTTATGCAAACAAAACATGTAAAAGTTAAACAATAAAAGTGATAAGATACTTACTGCATTAATGGTGCAACTGATGGAGTATTGAACAAGATATATCGATGCGCTTGTATCCACTCGATGTTTTCCACATCATATGTGGTTCCTTCTCCAACTGGACCATTCTGAATCTGAGAGGGATTATCTAATTTTGTTTCAACATCCGTAAGATATTATGTACAAAAAGTAGTACACTCATCCATCAAATAATCATTGGCTATTGATGCCTCCAGACGAGCTCTGTTGCGTACAAATCTTTTCAATGTACTCAAATACCGCTCAATAGGATACATCCACCTGAATTGCACTAGACCAGCAACCATTACTTCATCAGTTAGGTACACTGTCAAGTGGACCATAACATCAAAAAATGAGGGGGGAAATAGTTTCTCAAAGTGACAAAGCGTAAGTACAATTCGGTCCTGTAAACTTTTTAAATCACTCATTTGTTGATTTATTAAACAAATTTGTCTAAAAAAATTACTCATCTCAATCAATGGATGAACAAAATTGGGGGATAAACAATCACAAATTGCGATTGGAATCAACTGCTGAAGTAGTATGTGATTGTCATGACTTTTCAACCCTTGCAATGTCTTGTTCGTTAGATTCACACACTTTGAAATATTAGAAGAGTAACCATCAGGCACCTTGAGAATCTTCAAAATGGAAAGAAATGTCTCTTTCTCCTTTGTAGTCATCGTATACTGTGCAGCAGGCATATATGCCTTGTTTCCCTCAGCTAACTGTAAATGCAACTGTTTCCTTAAACCCATTTCTTCCAAATCACGGCATGCATTAACATGGTCCTTTTATTTTCCACTGACACCTAAAATGGCCCACAATATGTTATCACAAACATTTTTTTCAATGTGAATGACATCCAAATTATGCCTCAGCATGTTAGTTTTCCAATACGGAAGACTATAAAAAATACTTTTCTTTTTCCAATTGTGACTGTGCTGCCTACCCACAGCTTGAATATTACGTATCGGAGGAGCCACCAAATCCTGAATTTCATATACCATGCGAATGTTTTCTTCCTCAATATGCGATAACATTTCGACTCCTGTAATGATATTTGGTGCTGGGCTGAACTCTCTAGAACCATCAAATGCCACTCTGTCCTTTCTAAACCTGTGCTGAGGGGGGAGAAAATGTCTGTGACCCATGTATGCCCATTTTTTGGAATGCTTAAGCCATACAGATTTTTTAATTTTGTTGCAACAAGGGAAAGAAAATTCCCCTTGCGTACTCCAGCCTGATAAATTTTCATAAGTTGGGAAGTCATTGATTGTCTACAATAAAGCAGCCTGTAGTTTGAACATTTCATTCGTTTCACAGTCATAAGTCATCACACCATCGCCCCAAAATTCATTCAACTCATCAATCAATGGCTGAAGGTAAACATCAATCTTATCCCCCGGACTTTTAGGTCCATCAATAAGAGTGGAAAGTAATATAAATTGTTGCTTCATACAAAGCCACAGAGGAAGATTATACAGAACTAACACCACAGGCCATGTGCTATGATTTGCACCAACCATAGACTTGAATGGATTGAAACCATCTGCTGCCAATCCCAATCGGACATTACGAACATCTTTGGCAAAGTCGGGATGTCTCTTATCAAAATCCTTCCATTCATGAGAGTCTGCCGAGTGGGTTAACATATCACTTCCATGAACTCTTTCTGCATTCCATCTCATTAAATTAGAAACTTTAGATGACATAAAAAATCTTTTCAACCTTGGTTTAAGGGGAAAGTAACGAATTTGATTTACGACAATTGGTTTCCCCTATATCACAATCTGACTTTGATGAGTCTGATTTCCCCTGTTCTCTTTCCACCTGGAAGCACCACAAACCGTACAAATATCCAAATGGGCAGTTTCCTTTCTAAACAACATACAGTTGTTTGCACATGCATCTATGGTCTCATATGTAAAACCTAAGTTCTCTGTCATCTTACGAGCATGGTAATACGACTAGGGAATCTTAGCATCGACAGGAAGAACCTTTTTCAATAACACCAACAGCATGTCGAATGATGTGCCTGACCAATGATTTAAAGTCTTCAAATGTAACAACTCCACGATAAACGACAATTTATTGTAAGAAGTACATACAGGATATAATTATGTTTTTGCATCATCAATTACTTCATAAAACCTCCTCGAATCACGATTTGCACCAGAGCGAAGATTTATCTCACCGGTCTCAAGATTTTGGATGTCAATGCCTTCAGGATCCAACCCACGTACCATTTCAGTAAGCATTTGATGCATTGGATCATTCATCCTTACATCAACATCCATTTGAACTGCATCCGTATTTTTACAATGAACATATTCTTCTCCATGACGAGTCCAAATCTTATAATTTTTCAGAAATCCATTAAAGAATAGGTGCTCCCTCACAGTATCTCATGTGAATTGATATCTGTTAGCACATTTTCTACATGGACAACTAATATAGTCACTTTCAAATCCTCTGGTGAAGTCAATAAACTGCATAATGCCATTGAAATACTCTTTGGACGTTCGATTTAGAAGATCAATCCAACTCTTATCTATAATAAGATCCCTATAACAAACATTTACACAAGACTTATTACATTTTCATTTTTCATATCAAATATATTTAAAATAAATACTAATTAATTGTTTGTGAACCATTTATAAAATAATAATTTAAGTGAAAGACCATGTCATACCTGATTGCGCTACAAACCTGGAAGGGAGGGGAGCCGAAGGCGGTGCTGCGAGGGAGAGGAGAGGCATCGGTGGGGAGCCGGAGCCAGAGATGGTGTGGCGAGGAAGGGGATGGGCGGCGGCGGCGATGGGGAGCCGGAGGAGAGGAGGCGGTGAGGTGGCGACGGTGCAGCGATGGTGGGACGACGAGGGAGGGGACCGAGGACAGGGGGAGCCGGAGTGGACAGGCGGCAATGGCGAGGGGACGAGTAGCGGTCGTGCGGGGAGGGAGGGGACCGGGAGGCAGCAATGCGGCAAGGGAGAGGACGGTGAAGGAGGGGACGGGTGGCGGTGGTGCGGCGAGGGAGGGGATGAAGACGGAGGGGATGGGGGTTGGCGGGGTGCGGGGGGGGGGGTGTTCAGGGTGCTGGGGGGGAGGGACGAGGGGGAGGAGGGCGGAGGGCGGAGGTTGGAGGCCGGAGGGGCTAGAGGCTGAAGGCCAGAGGGAGGCCGGAGGGCTACTGGAGGGCTCCTCGAGGGTTGCCGGAGGCGGGTGGAGGGAGGCCCGAGGGAAGAGGGAGTTCGGAGGGCGGCCGTAGGGCGGAGGGCGGCCAGAGCCGGAGGAAGCCCAGAGGAGATGGAGGGCAGGGCGAAGGGCGGCCGGAGGGCGGAGGGCGGCCGGCGGAGGGCAGGGTGGCGGAGGGCAGCCGGCGGAGGGCAGAGGGCGGTCGACGGAGGGAGAAAGGGCGACGGGGACAGTGGCGAGGGATGGTGCGCGGCGGTGGGGCAGGGCGCGCGACGACCGAGGATGGCGGGGATGGGGAGGGCGCGCGACGACGGGGAGGGCGCGCGGTGACGGGGAGGGAGTGCAGTGACATGGAGGGTGGAAGGGTTTGGGGGGGGGGCACTTCACGAGATGAGGGAGGAGAGGGTTCGGGGGAGGGGGGGGGGGCACCGAAGTCGGTTTTTTTAGGGAAACCTAGCGACCGCCATTGGCGGTCGCTATAGGTAAAGGGGCTCAAAATACCATATTTCTAGTAGTGATAATTAGTAATAAATTGTAATAATTAGTAACAATTAGTAATAAATTGTAATAATTTGTAATAATTAGCAATAATTAGGAATAATTAGGAACAATTAGCAATAATTAGCAATAATAAGTGTGAAAAAGATGCAATTAAATGAGCTATCGAACAAAAGAGTAGTCGTCAATCCACTAGAAATTATATTGTCCTTAATTAATGATAATTATTAAGTAGTTGTAATTATTTATCTTCTTTTTCAGACAATGTTTTTATAATTTCAAACTATTCAAAAACAATTATGATTTTATATTTTATGTAGAAAAATATGGAACAAGGAAGTCGACATCAGTCATTATTAGATGATCGAGTTTGGATAAATCAGCGCAGAAATCCCAATGGTTCTGGTTTAAATCCTGTATATATTAAGTGTGTTGAAGCTTTCTTAGCATTTGCATCATCAAAACCAAAATATGTTTCAGAAGGAACAATTAAGTGTCCTTGTAAAAAATGTACTCTGAGAACGTTTGACACATTTGACAAGGTTGGGGGACATCTCTTGCGGTTTGGTTTTCAACTAGATTATGTTTTTTGGTATCAACACGGTGAACGCAGTTTCAGATAAGGTCTTAATAACTTGATTCCGGATCCATCAAGATTTCAAAATTTAGTACATGATGTTGCAGGTCCATCTGTGCAACAAACTGAAACTCACGATGATATTGATTTAACTCCTGAGTTGGCACGATCATAATTTTATGAGTTATTGAGGTCTGCTGAGGATTCATTATATCCTGGTTGCAAGATAAGAAAATTAGAAGCGATTGCAAAATTTATGGCTATTAAATCAGATAATACAATGTCAAACAACTGTTTTGATCAGATATTTTCTTTGGTTAAAACACTGTTACTTGAAGGAAATTTGTTGCCTGCAAATTACTATGAGAGAAAGAGGATGATTCGTAATTTGGGCCTTAGTTATCAGAAGATTCATGCATGTCTAAATGATTGCATCTTATATTCTGGCGAAAATGAGTCATTGGATATTTGTCCCACATGTGGACAATCAAGGTATAAAGAAGCTCAAACAGGGAAGTCTAGATCGATTTTGGTAAAACAGTTGATATATTTACCCCTTACACCCAGGTTTCAACGTTTATTTATGTCTCAGAACCCAGCGTCAATGATGTCATGACACAAAACCAAGATTTCAACTGATAAAAGATTGAATCATCAATCTGATGGTGATTTATGGAAACATTTCGACCGTCTGTATCCGTCTTTTTCTATAGAATCCCAAAACATGTGATTGGATCTTTATACTGATGGTTTTTGTCCGTTTGGTTCTTATGGTAGTCAGGATTCATGTTGGCCTGTCTTTATAACTCTGTACAATTTGCCTCCATGGATGTTGATGAAGGATTCTTATATCTTTTTGACTCTATTAATCCCATTACATCTGAAAAAGAATATTGATGTTTATTTGAAACCATTGATTGATGAGTTAAATGCATTATGGAGTGTTGGTGTTAATACATATGATGTTGTTGCGAAACAAAATTTCATATTAAAAGATGCATTAATGTGGAATATTAGTGAATTTCCGGCATATGTCATGTTATCTGGTTGGAGTACACATGGTCCGAAATCATGTCCTTACTGTATGAAATAAAACAAAGCCTTTATGCTGGTCAATGGAAAAAAACCTTGCTATTTTTATTGTCACCGTAGATTTCTTCCAACCGATTATCCTTTTCGGGGGAACAAATCCCATTTCAGAAAAGGTATAATTGAAAGGGATGAACCTCTAAAGATGATCTTAGGTACAGAGTTAAAATCAGTTGTATTTTCATTACCCCCCATCACATTTGGACCAACAGTAAACCAACAAAAAATTCATGGGTTTGGGAAAGAACATAATTGGATAAAACGGATCATTTTTTGGGATCTTCCATATTGGTCTGATTTTTTGGTCCGCTACATGTTGGATGTTATGAATATTGAGAAGAACTATTTTGATAATTTATTTCATACAGTTTTGGATACACTAGGTAAGACCAAAGATACTGTAAAGGCATGATTAGATCTTGCCTGAATTTGCAGGCGACCAGAACTTGAATTATTTGAAAATGTAAGATCACAGAGGTTAATGAATCCAAAATCATCTTATACACTGTCCAAAGAGAGTCACTTATTATTTTGTCAGTGGATTGCAGATTTGAGACTTCCATATGGCTATGCTTCCAATTTGGGTAGATGTGTTAATAATGGTTATATTACTGGATTAAAAAGTCATGACTGTCATGTTATAATGGAAATACTAATGCCGATTGGATTCAGAGGTTTGTAGAATTCTATGATTTGGGATTCGATAACAGACATATCATATTTTTTTCGAGACATTTGTGCAGTGATAACAGACTAAGATGCGCTAAGAAAACTGGCAGAAGATGTTACTGTAATTATATGTAAACTGGAAAAAATATTTCCTCCGACTTTCTTTGACTCAATGGAACATCTAATATTACATTTGCCACATGAAGCTAAATGTGGAGTTCTGATACAATTTCGATGGATATACCCATTCGAGAGATGCATGCAGAAATTGAAGAATAAAATACGTAACAAATCATCAGTTGAAGGCTCAATTACTGAAGCTTATTTACAAGAGGAAATTTCTTTTTTCTTCTCTCATTATTTTTAATCTCAATATCCCTCAAAACAGAATCACATGGGGAGAAAGGAGGAGAATGTTAATGATGAAATGGAAAATCAATTAACAGTTTTTAATCAGCCAAATCTTGGTTTCGGTGGAGTTCATGAACAATGTATTTCAGATGATGAACATCACAGAGCTCATACATACGTTCTGCTCAACTGTGAAGAAATGAAATCATTTGTCCTATAAGTGATTATATCACTTATTCTATAATTTATGTTACAGTATTTAAACTTATTTTATTTATAGGTTATATGATAATCATATCAAGAAACAACTTCCACAAATTACAGCAGCTGCTCTTGAAGAATGCAGACAATTTTTTTTTCTCAGTGGTTTCAAAAACTGGTAATATAAATTATTGATGGTTTAATATCAATTCTGTTTATCATTTATTATATTGATAATTGTTTTAAAAAATTTTAGGTGTCTCAATATGCTAATAAAATTGATAAGTGATTGTGTATATTGAGTAACTCACCATCCAAAATGGTTAAATATTATAATGCATATGTGGTGAATGGTTTTTGATTTCATACACATGCATACAGAGAATCAAAAAAAAAACAATGAACAGTGGAGTTTTCTTGAGAGGATCACATCATAGAGAAACTGAAGTTGACTTTTATGGCATTTTGGATGAAATTATTAAGCTATGTTATATAGGACAAAATTACATAACAATGTTTAAATGTCGGTGTTTGGATACTGAGAGAGGTTTGTGTGTTCATCCAACTCATAGAATCATCAATATTAAATATAAAAGTCTTCTTGCAGTAAATGAACCATTTTTACTAGCTCAACAGGCACAAAAAATTTATTATGCAAAGTACTTTTCTACTTCAAGAGACTTGAGCGATTGGTGGAACATAATAAAAATGAAATCTCGGGAAAATCAGTTTACTCAAACTGAATACGGTTCCACTGAAGTGGAAGGAATTGAAATTTTTCAAGAGACGGCTCAAAATATATCTGACTCACAAAGAGACGTGAATATTGACGATGACACCCCACAATTAAGGATCGATGGTGATGAAGATGTTAATGATGTTACAAATGAATTTGAAATGACAAGAGATGCTGAAACTGAAACTCATATGGATATTGATGATGCTGAGGAGGAAGATGAAGACATTGACATTGACAGATATGGAGAAGTGGATGAAGATGAACATTGACACAATTAAATGCTGGTTATAATCATAACTAATATATATCTATATATAATAGTTATTTTCAACTATCTGCTAACAATAATCATTTTGTGTTTCAGATGGACTCTGATCTGTTGCGTGAGTTAGAGGAGGATGAGCTACCTTTGGATGATGAGTATGTGGGATCAGCTGACCCTCAGCCTACTGGTGGTTCAGGAGGTACGCGGAGGGGGCGCGGTCTTGTGCGACTGATGATTCCTGACCCTATCCCCGAACGATGTCCACATCTTGGTTTCGATCCACGCACACGAAGGTATGGTAACTTGTATATTTTAGTTAGATTTCATTAATTTATTTATATATATACTAATTGTTTGATTATTTATTCTTTTTTCACAGTTTTCAGCATGTAGCTATTGGACAGGGGAGCGCTATATTGCGCAATTATTTTTATCAGCCATGGATCACATGGGAACATATTCCCGTTGATGTGCGACGTGACATGTTCCAGCATTGGCTGGTACGTAAATAAATAATATTTATTTTGAAATTTATTTTATTAACAACTTGATATTATAAATTATTTGTAGGGTTTATGGCATCTTATCGATGACAGCATGCGGGATGCTATCTACAAGACATAGTCAGTTTCTATGCATTACCGTTTTCGCTAGTTTTTGCACAATTTGAGAAGGACAACCATTAAGAAAGAAGGGGTGACAGAATTTGATGAGTCGTATAGATCCCACCGAACAGAGTACATTTCATCTCACGTTTGGGTTGGATTATGTTTACACTGGTTGGGTGGTGGATTTCAGAGGAGATCTTCATTGGGACAACAGAACTGGGGGAGACAGGAGGTGACACATCGAGCTGGTAGACGTACATGCAGTTCGCATAAAGAGAATCTGGTAAGTATATTTTTTAAATATTTTATATAACTTTAAATATAAACAGTTTATTTTTTATTTTCGTAGGCAGTCGAGCATCCCGATATTACGGAGTTCGACGTTTATCGGAGGATGTACAATGATCCAGCTACTGGAGAGATTAGAGGTGATAGCCAACGTCAGATTGTGGTTAGTATTATTTTTTCAGTTTAACAATTAACTGCATATAATATTTTGACAATTTTAATTTTAAATTGGAATTTAAAGAGTCATATGAGGCTACGACCTCTCGGACATAGGCTGAGGGTCAGGGCGAGATGGATGAGCATACCAGTGCTCACCATTTCGATGAGGCGGCATGGATGCAGCCGACTCAGTATGGCTTTGAGAAGGGCAGAGTAGTTGGCATCAACTCTCATTTGACTCATGATACTTATTATGGTACTACTATTATGTCGGCATCCAGCTCGAGAGGATCTCATGGAGAGGAATCATCTTCCGGCTCACAGTATCAGGAGCAGTTGCGAGCTCAGGATGAGCATATAGAGACTTTGCAGAAACAGCAAGAAGAGATGTGTCGGCAGTAGCAGCAGCAGTAGCAGCATTACGAGGATCAGATGCGTCTATGACAGCAGCAACATCACGAGCAGATGGAGTACATGCGCCGTCTGACTCATAGTTTAGGGATGGAGTTTCCTCCACCAGCTCCTTCAGCTCCTCCACCTCCTCCAGAAGACGATGCCCCCAGTGATTTTTTTATGTTACAAACATTTGAATTTAACATTGTAATATGAATTATTTACATTTTCTGTCTTTTATATCAGTACAAATATTACATAATTTATTTTTTAATATTTTAATATTTTTTGTGTGAATACTGATAATTTTAATATTTTTTTATTTTTTTATCATTTTAATAATAGTAATATTATTTTTTCATTAATCGTAATTTTATTAAATTTTATTTTTTTTAAATTAATTTATTATTTGCGACGGGACCTTTTGCGACGGGGTCTCATCACAAATAGTCTAACTAAATATTTTTAAAAACATATTTGCGACGACCAAGTAGTACCGTCGCAAATAATTTGTTACGACGAGCCCGTCATAGAAAGTGTTATATATATATTTTTTACGACGGGACGAGAGCCCATCGCAAATAGTTTTTACGACGGGGCCATCGTGAAAACGTTCACGTATATATAATACATATAATCGGAAGCTTATTTGCAACAGAGATGTTTCCCGTCACAAATAACTTTTTTTGTGATGGGCCCATCGTAAATACTTGTATTTGCGACGACGTTTTCTGCAACGGGCTATTTGCGACGGGGCCCCATCGCTAAAGCCTATTTGTGATGGGATACCGTCACAAATGGTCCATCACAATTACTAAGAATTCCAGTAGTGGAGGACTCACTCAGCCTTGACTACTGCTGCTTTGGGTGCCACCAAGATTCTGACCACTATGATGAAATCTACTCCACCCATATACATCCAACAACAACAATATTCTCGACATGCTTGGGTTCATCGGCTTCTGATTCTAACCCATAGACACTTCAATGGTGCTAATCTAACCAATAACATGAAGCCTTAGCCACAAACTCCTTATTAATTGACTAAACTTAATTGGATCATTCTTTTGAGCACCTGGCATGCACTCTTGTGAAGTTTTAGCGACCAGGAATGATGAGATACCCTTCGTTATCAAATCTCATCCTTGCAAACATAAATTTCAAGCAATGAATGAAAATCAAAATTTCATCTCAATTCATTGGTTGAGCTTGACACCTTGTTTGGTAGGGGAGATACGGGTGGAAAAGAGACAATTTGGAAGGAGAGAAACCAGTATCTCTCATTTGGTTATCCAATATTGAAGGAGAGAAACACGAGGCATCAGAAGGGAGGGAAATCAATTTCTATCCCGCACACGATTTCAGAAGATTTCGAATCTTCCCAAAATCGGGACGATTCGGATGGAAATCATCAATCTCGTTCAATTATTTTACACATTTCCCATATTACCCTTATATATCTATATAAACAGTTCGCTAAATGTCTTTCCTGTCACATAATGTAAAAAATAGAAATGATTCCTTTTTTTTTCTGTCGATCCAGTGAAACAACAAGTAGACATTTTCATGCTCTTTGAGAGCAATCATTTAATTAGAAGATAAATTTCTTTGCCAACCTGATAGATCTAAAGTTTCTCCCGTGATACTCAATAGTGGAAGATTTCACCCACATTTTAAGGTACATTTTATATAATACAATCAAATATAAATAATTTTGATAATGTGTATATAAATAATTTTGATTATAACTAATTATGCGTATATAAATAATCATATATAATTTATAAATAATTCTGATTATAGATAATTTTGAATATAAATAATTATGATTATCTTGAATTAATAGTTTATATAAATAATTTATAACTAATTTTGAATTAATAAATATTTTGAATTAATAACTATTTTGAATTAGTAATTATTTTAAATTAATATTTATTTTGAATTAATAATTTTTTAATTAATAATTTTTAATTAATAATTTTTTTAATTAATTATTTTGAATTAATAAATTATATAAATAATTTTGATTATCTTTAGTTAATTTTTTAAAATTTTATAATTTGTATTAATATATGGTGGTAGGTGTGGTGTCCGTGTGGATCTAATTGATATTGATTTTTTATATTGATCAAGTATGACCTTTAATCCCACGTGTATGTGTTATTTCTAAACAAAGGTTATTTGTGTCATTTTCACCAAAATATTTTCTTTTCTTTTCTTTTAAAAATTGTCACCAAACATGATGGAGAGAAATCCAAATCATTTCTTTTTTTTATTAAGTTATGGATCCAAACACAAGGAGAGAAATCACAATAATTTCTTTTATTTCTTTTCTTTTATAAACTATCAAATCATTTATTTTCTTTTACTAAAATATAAACAAACACAGTGTGAGTGTCCTGTGATTTCTTTGAACTCCGCTCTTCTTTGTCTCACCGATTCAACTATATCCAAGCTTCAAACCATCTTCTTTATACGATCAACTGAGTCAGTTCTTCAATCTTGGGTCGTCTCCTTCGTATAACCGATTTTTCCAAATCTTGAGTCACCTTCATCAATGGTGAACCATCTTCTTCAATCAGCCCAGCCTATGTTCAGATTTTCTTTGTTCTTTGGATTCATAATCCCTAGTTTGCAGCCCAACAGTTAACCCTCAGTGAGAATGCTTTGGCCTTGGTTCAGCTGGACTTCTTCATGGTAAAATGACTTCCATCGAGCTCGTTTAACAAGAAGAGTCATCTTCTTCTTAAGTGGATCAAGTTTGAGCTCGGTCACCTTCGAACTATATATTTTTTCCAAATAAAAAATAACTACATGTACTCTATTTTGGTTGTTTGGGCAAGCGATGAAATCTACATCTACAACTTGCAGCAATTTCCACAGACTAAATATGCTCGCTGCTGTTGTGAACTCTATGCGAATTTCCCAGAAAACTATATGTGGAATGCTTGGGTGGGATCTTGTAAAAGGATGGAAACTTTATGACATTTTGGAAACTCTACGTTATAATGAAAATGAAATCCATGTGAGTACGGTTGTACTCTACGTGGATTTGGGGACTGTCAAAATTGACAATTCTGTTGCACAACGAAAATTCCATGAAACTAAACCTGTAAGTGGAATCAAAACTTAATAAATCTTTTCCTGACAAAAAATAAAACTTCAATAAACAACACATGGTAAATGGGAAATAAATCTAATACCATGATCAATATCATCACAATGAGAATGTCATCCCATGCCATAGGCATCATCAATAAAAGTGGTCATGTTGTACCTTTTCATATAAAACACTTGAGTAAATGGGTTGGTCATCCCATACTTGAAACAATGTCATAATCAAGAGGCATATTGTTTCACATCATATCAATATCAATACAACAAGGCATGTAATCCCATAACAAAAACCATATCATGTCATGATAAACAAGCCAACCAATACATTGCTATAATTTATAAGAAGGTTGGCATAATGTCCAACTCACTTCATAATTTAGACTAGGTTGGTCCTCACACACCCAACTCGTTCTCATAATCCGAATCCATGGAACAACCTACCCAAAACCATATAATCTAAAGGAGGAGAAAGTGTCACCTTTACACAAGTCAAAAATTGAATAGGTTATATAACAAATCATATGTCTATTACAAGCCAACTACGGGATCGTCACTAACATAAATATGCATCCCCTTATTAAAGGAGGTTGATGGGCACCTACAGAGGTCCACTACATAAAAATATAACTCAAGGATCACCATATTAGGTTTTGAGTATAGGGTTCATCACACTTTATTTCAATTGAATAGTCATCAGTGCTTGTGGCACTAATTTCCATGAAAAGAGGACCACTCATGACCCTAACAATCATTAGTATGCTCATTAGATGTGAAAAAAAGGAAATTGGTTTCATGTTGGGACATTTGCACATTCCAGATAACTTTATATATCTTGTATCATATGAAAACTCATATAACTAAGAGTAATTCTTAGGGACCACCTACCTCATAGTTGTAGTACACTTATTGTGCAGTCTCATTAGAAAAATTGACCTTTCATGAAATAAATTAAAAAACCTAACATGAACCCCTAAATTAGGGATATATGTAGAAAGGTTCTATAACAAAAGAACCACACAATAGATAAAGGAGGAATGATATAATTTTCTATAGTGATTCTATATGATAGACAACACTCAAATTCGATCATAAACGAGGGAGAAACCACACTTGGAGGGAGGAATGCTCAAGGAGGAGAGGGGCAGTTAGTGCTGCCTGGGAGAAGAAATGAGGAAAATAATTTAATAAGATTTAATGCTAAAATCAATTTAATTAGAATAATAAAAAAATTGTATAGAGGGGGACATCGTGGCATGACCACTTGGGTCACAATGCAAATCCCCAACCCAGGGTCACACTATGACATAACCACTTTGCTCATAGTGCAACGTTTCTTTCCAAGGTGACACTCGAAAACCATGGCCACCCACTATGGTGTGGCCAGGTGCTTCACAGCACAACCCTTAATATTGTGTTATGGATAGTCACCTACTCCCAAAAATTTGTCTTATATAGACTCTCTCTCTCTCTACATGCCAAAATGCCTCTTTTTGCGGTGTGAGATTCGACGTGCAATAAAATTTCATCTCGTAATAAGGCCAACCCCTCAAATACCAACCCCCGACCTTGAGTTGTTTTTCCTACATTTTCTGAAAAGATAAATTAAATATGATTAGGTTATTTTTTTTTTGAAAAATGTACTCGAAAGGTGATAGGGGACCTGCTGCCTTTCTGATTTATTGGAAATCAGTACACCCCTACCACCTTTGACTATCATCGACCTAGATTGATGACATGGTAAATGTGGGTAGCCTAATAACATCTTTCAAAGAGATTCACTTAACTTTTTAATTTTCAAAATCTTTTGGTCTTATAATAACATATAAGATAACATCTAAAATATGTTATTAAATGGTCAAAATCTTTTGAAAATTCAAAAGTAAAGTACATCTCTTTGGAAGATATTATTAAGCTACCACTAGAAAATAAAATGGATTTTACTTCACTTCCGAAGTCAGGCTTATCTCATCCAAACTCTGTTCTGTTGAAAAATTCCAAGGTATTTTTGTGTATTTTAAAGAATTCATGTGTTATTTAATGTGTTTGTTCTTATCCATTTCACTTTATATGATCATAATTTTCATTTTATCATGGATAAATAAACTTATTTGGTATTTTTTTTCTTTTTACCTCAATTTTCAAAATATTCTGTGACTTATTTTCTAATTAGCTTTTATATAATGAAACATTAGTATCATATTTTAGGATATAAAAAGACGTTCTAAAATTTTAGTATCATAAATATTATATGGTCAACCCTCATTGTCAATATCATTTACACTATTAGAATCTTGATTAAAAAAAAATTTAACACAGAAAGTCATATTTTCCCATGTCTACTGCTAAAAGAAGGTTAATCAAACTGAGAATGGAGCTACTTATAGTACACAACCAACAAAAATTGTTAGTACATCTGATTGTGTAACCCTGAGTGAACTTCAAGACAGAATTCATGGTTTCTTAAGTCTAGGACCTAATCAAGAGATCAAGTTTATTAGCTATAGAAATTTTTAATTCCTGACTACACTATAGAATATATCTTGTCCATTGGTTACTGATGAGCAGTGGTTCCAAGCAATAAATTCATTTTCCCAATGGTCATATGGTTTCATGATGGAGTTATATGTTGAGGTTTCTACTGTACAATAACAACATCCAATTGTATGAAGGCACAAACTTACAAGAATGGTTGAAGACTATCTATCCTAATAAATTGAGGCTTCTCCCTATGATGCAGAAGAGGAAAGCCTAGATGATCTCCTAGATATACAAGTAAATCCGAATTCTGATGAGGATTTTGTTAATGATGTAACAAATAGAGACAAAAGTGTTAGTGAGGAGGGAGCATCAAAAGTGGGAGAGGAAGTTTCTAGAAATGTAGTATCTATACAATAGCCTCGACCCACAATAAATCATCCACCACTCTTTGCATCTTGGTCGAAAGCAATGACACATTTTCCAAAATTTGACTATAATGTTCTCACACCTGCAACTGGGTTTCTTAAAGCTGTAGTGGATAGGTTTAGTGATCTAGACAAAACATTATATGTTGAAATGGACTTTACAAGTAAATATGCATTGAAAAACGTGATAAAAAGATTTCATATAGAGAGGAACTGTAGATATTTAGTTTAGGAATAAATCCATAAAAAATACATCATATAGTGTGATAAATATTGGGATGATTGTAGGTTCTTCTTGAGGGTGATTTCGGACATTTTATTTGGAGGTTGGAGAATTTCTAAGATTGAAGTAGCTCATACCTGCATTTAGCCAAACTTGACACAAGATCATACTTCATTATATGATGAATTTGTGTTATCTATTATCGTCAAGATGATTAGGACCTGCCAAGATATTCCTATAGACATTTTTCAAGAGAGGATTCAATAAACCTTTGGTTATAATATTTCCTATAATAAGGCATGGATGGAGAAATAGAAGGCAATTGTGAAGGTCTATGGTGATTGGGATGACTCATATCAAGTGTTTCCACAACTGCTATCCTTACTGAGACACAATGACCAAGTTGTATTTCATCTTTATATTAATGAATATGTGTCTCAAGATAACTGACTCCATCCATCTCGTGTTCAATTTCATTAGTTATTATGGGTATTACTCACCTGTATTTCTGCAATTTTTTAGTAAATAGTTCATAGAGATTGATGAGACATTTCTATACAGAAAATAAAAGGGTTTATTGTTGATTGCGGTAACCCAAGATGGTAACCGCTCACCTCTTCTTCTTGCATTTTCCATCATGGAGAAGTAAAAATATGAATCATAGAGTTGGTTTTTGGCATGTATCAACAACCATTTCACCCTCATTCGGGGTGTCTGTTTGATATCTGATCGGTATCGGGCAATCAATGAGGCAATCAATATGGACCTTGATACATAGAGACCTCTAAATGTAAATCATCGATACTGAATTAAACACATTTCTAGCAATGTGTGAAAAACACTTCATAAAGAACCTATGAATAAGGAAATCACGAGGCTTGGTATGCAATGTCCTTGTTATTTTTTACTATTTCAATATAAATATAAAATAAATTTATGTGAAACATGATCACTTTTTTGTATCATATGATCCAGATCAAAGAATGTTTGAACAACATTTCAAAGAAATCTACAATTCTAATCAAGAAGTGTATGATTATATAATGTGGATTCCAAAATAAAAATGGAAATTGGAATATGATGGGGGAAGAGGTATGGACACATGACCACAAAAATTGTGGAGTGCATCAATGGTGTCTTCAAGGGGCTTTTCAAGTTACCTATAACTACCCTAGTTTGGGATACATTTTATCATTGTGTGAAGTACTTCATTGATAGAAAAAAAACTAGCATCTGATGGGATTCAACAGGGGATAAGGTACGAAAGACACTTTCAATAAGAGATTGAAAATAACATTTAAGAATCTTTTGGTTATCGAGTGTGACTTTTACACAGAGAAGACTCTTGATTTGAATTTCAAGAGAGTATGGACCCCATCACAAGTCACAAAAGTGATAAAATGGTGGTATTACAGAAAAATAGACAATATAAATGTGGAAACTTCTAGGCATTACAATTTCCATGTTCACATGCCATCACAACATGTGCCTCTTTGAACATATCATATGAAGCATATGTTGATCCAATGTACTGGATGGACATAATTTCTAACTGTTATGTTTCACCATGGATGTCTATTCAGGAGTTTTGATATTTTCCAATGCCTGAAGACTAACTGATAGTGATACCTGACATCAATAGGTTGTGTCAACGAGGGAGACTGAAGTCCAGTAGGATATGGAATGAGATGGATTGGCCTTAAGAACAAAGGAAAAAATTTGATATGCAACATATATCATCAAGAAGGTCATAACTGAAAATGATGCCCTAACATTATTGGATCAAGTTCACATGCTCATCTAGAATGATGTATTGTCACCAATATAATATTCTCATATTGTTAATTATATGGTTTTAATATAATATCCTTCACTTTTTAGAATTTTCTGACATTTCTGAGTACTGTTACTATCAAATAACAATAATCCTTTCATATTCACATTAAAAGAAATATAAAAAATATATGTGAGGTGATGTAAAAGCATAATCAAACTATCCATGGATAAACCATAAAGAAACCATATGATAAAATAACCATTAAACATTCCATCATGTGAGAAATCATACATAAATTACAAAGCACACCATTTTCTAATAAACTTGTAGATAAGAAAGAAAAAATGTTTATATATTTAAATATATAAAACTATATTTTTTTAAATACCCTTTACTAGGTAAAAACATATATCAAAAAAACTTTAGAAATATTCTTTAAGAAACATAGACATACCCTTTTATTTTGGTAAAAAACTTTATAAAATAATGGGAATAAACATATCATTTCTTACATTATACCAATCATAACATTCTAATAACCATAAAGTTATGTTTACCTTTTACACTTAAGACTTATTTATTTTTTTACATATAGATGTAGGATACTATACTACTCACTGAGCAGGATACACATGTTTTCCATGCCTTGATAGAGGGTTATCTGGTTCGATGGATCAGGGTGCGTCGAGTGAACCATCATCATCACATGTTTCCTCCAGCCGCCATTATACCATACCTATGTCGTGTTGGCTTCTACGACATTGTGATATCCAACTTCACATTCATTAATCATCACCTACCTGATTTCCTCCTAGAGAGGTGGAGGCCAGAGACACACACATTCTACCTGCATGAGGGAGAGATGACTATCATCCTCAAGGATGTGGAAGTCCTACTTGGTTTTCCTATCCAGGGGAATACAGTTATTGGAACCACCCATGAAAAATGTCCTAAACTGGTACAAAGATTGCTAGGTGTTGAAATTTTGGCCGATGATACTACTACAGATGGTGGGTCAATCTCTATGAGTTGGATTGAGATGTACTTTTCACATTTACCTGATGACGTTGACGATAAGACTATTATAAGTCATGCCCATGCCTATATCTAATGGATCATTGGAGGGACACTGTGTGCTGATCACTCAGGTAAGCATGTGCACATGATGTATCTGGGGATACTAGAGGATTTCTATCATACCTGGACATACAATTGGGGATATTCATGCTTGGCTTACACTTACAGAGAATTATACATGCCATGATGCTATGATCCCATAGATCTATTGGGATGTGGAATCCTTCTTTAGATATGGGCATGAGAGCGCATCCCCTCCCTCTGCCCTAATGTTTCTAGTCAGTAGCTGCCTATAGAGGTGCTACATAAGCCTCCACATGGACACTGGTACGATCACTTATCTATATTGGTTTCTGATTCTAGTAGGATTTATTGAATTTAATTTCTTATCATTTATCACTTTTGATGTTGCATTTTATAGGTGGAGTTAGGAACATTGCTTTGTCAACACTTTGACACACCATTTGGTTGCATACCATATCATATTGGACAGTCTCCTACCTGATGACATAAGTATATAAAATCTTTCATTGACTAAAAAATTTCATAATATCATCATTTTTTGGTTTTTAGTAAGGAAATTTTTGGAAAAATATCACATTTCATTTCATATTTCAAGGATGCCATATTGGGATTTATTGGACCAGTTGCATGCATACTGCACTCACTACTAGAAAATTACCCTATATACATGGTTCAGAACTAAGGGTATAGCCCATAAAACCATGGATATAGGCTATACCCACAGTTCAAAGAACCATGGGAGCTTAATCCATTGTTATAACTCTGAGATATACCCATGGTTTGAAAATTCTATTCCCATGGTTATAAACTATGATAATATGTGTATGGGAAATAGTCCACTGTATCAATAAACCTTATAACCATGATTATGAAACTGTGGCTATAGGATTTAAAAAATTCCTACCGCCGAATTCAAACCCTGGAATGCCACTATAAAATTCAAGCACCTGACCACTACACCACATACGATTATCGGTATAAAAAATATATATTTACATATATATATATATTTTTATACCATGGATATAGGTTGAAAGATGTGGAAATAGATATTCCTGTGGGATTTTTTCTCCATGCTTATGCAGGGAAGTTATATCCATAGTTTTAAAGAACCGTGACTATAGGGATGACCTATACCCACAGTTCTTGTAGAACCATGGGTATAGGTTTTGAACCAAAACCTATAACCATGGTTTTTTGAAGAACCATGGGTATAAGTATTGAACCAAACCCTATACCCATGATTTTGAAAAACTATGGGTACAGGGGTGACCTATACCCATGATTTTTGAAAAAATTGTGGGTATAGTTCATAAATCAAACCCTATACCCACAGTTTTTTGAAAAAACATGGGTATAGGTCTGAAATAAACCATATACCCATGATTTTTGGAAAACTGTGGGTATAGTGGTGACCCATACCCACATTTTTTTCCAAAATAGTGGGTATTGACTTTTTTCCAGTAGTTATTATTGTACTTCATGATGATATGGCTATAGTTATGCTCATTCACTTTCATATTATTAAGTGGCACTAGCCTGATAGCATCATGCACCAGTTTGGTTGTGTTCAGCACATTCCATTTCCACTAAGGTAGTTACAGGAGCTTCATTCCTTGAAGCTAATGGGATGGAAGGATGTCGAATAGCACCGATTACATGCCTAATATCTTGAATTTTGTGGCATATGATCATCGCTTCATATCGAGGGTTTATGTACGATGAAATTCCATCTATCACAGTGGGTCAAGTATGATCCATAGTATATACTGAAGTCTATATTGTATCTTACTCGACACGACAGAGGGTTTCAAGATATTTAAAGTCAATAAATTTCCATTAGTTTGTTTATTTTATTATTTTCTAATTCATTTTGAATCTCTTTACAGTATATTCGAGTACAATAGTTTATCCTCATGTATGATCCTGAGAAGAAGGAGGTTTCTAGCCTGGTAGCGATCTATGCTATAGTGCAGGGGATGATGCCAGATTATCATGCAGTTTATGATAATATTTTCAATCATCTACACTAGGGAGATGACTTTCCTACCCAAGGAGTGGAGGTTCCTACTTAGGAAATTCCTCCAACAGCTACTGATTCTGAGAAGTCACGATGACAACAACATGGACCACATCGCGCTTCACGTGAGGCCTCACCTATTCCATAGGCAGAGGTCGGCCCTCTAGAGGTCCAACCTTATTTGATTAGGGATGTGTATCAGGAGGCATGAAATCCATCTGTATTGGTAGGATATCCACAGTTTTCTCTAGGTGCAGATTATCTGAGCTTATATTAGGGGGCATTTACTATGCCTCCATATTTCATGTCAGATCATTCATAGCTTGTATTCCCCCCTGTGATGATGGTAGGTCCTTATGCTCACCTAGTGGGAGAATGATCAGGTGCACAAGATGAAATACAATTGACACCTCCTCCCATTGATACATAGGCAGAGCATCCAATAGTCAAGGTTCCAACACCCAAGGATCAACCTTCTCCAGGTCATCATACTCCACCCCAGTGTAGAGGTCAACACTCTTGATATGGCCATCCCATTCACACACCAGAATGTGGGAAGATACCTCACCATAAAGAGTGATTATACTCTTTTATGTATATATTTTATATCTATTAAAATGAATAAATTAATTTTACTATCAACGATTTTTATATTTTTATCCATTGTTTCAATTTTTATTTATATTTTAGCTACAATTTATATTTTATAAAATTTCAAATTCTATAACTTGAAACATAGGAAAACCTATTAAATTTAAAGTAGGTAACTTTAAAATATTATATAATATAAACTATAAAAACAATCTAAAAAAAACTTAAAACATAGCCTATGCATCTAAAAAGTTGTTGAAAATAAAAATAATTTCATAAATATAATAAATAATTGAAAATGAAAGAAATGTAAAGAAATATTATAAATAACATTATAATAGTTTAAAACAACAATATATTGTGATACTAAACTTAATTTTCATTAATTGTTTTTAAGAAATGATTATTATTTTGATTTTTTTTCATATGTTCAGTAAACGTGTCAAATATCATTTAGATTGTATTTATATTTTATAAGTTATAGACTTTTAAAACCACTAACTTCAAATATTAGTATGTTTCACATAGGTGAATTTGAAAGTATATAACTTATAAAATATAATTACAATCTAAGAGATATTTCAAAAAAATGAATCAATATATAAAAAATAATTGAAAATAAAAAATTCATAAATGTATTAAGTAAAATCTAATTTATATGTCACAAAATTTATTGCTTAAAAATATAAAATTTTCACTTTCAAATATCAATGACATAATTAGAAAAAAAATAAACACAATATATATATCATATATACTAAAATATATATTTTTAAATATCATGTATATTTAAAATATATTTTTTTATTTTAGTTGAAATGTGGAAGAGGCCATGCCGCCTTTCAAGATTAATTTTCTAATTTTTTTTAAACCTAGATGAATTTTAAAAAATAATAAAAAACACATAAAAAACTCCCTGACCTCTGTCAACTCCTATAATATCCAAAATCCATTGAAATACATAGTGTGGTAAAATTTTAAATAATTCCATACCTTGGAATACACATGAATGTGGGGTGGGATAGAAGGGGCGATGCCTAATACTGATTGACATTATGGAAGGTTTGTTATTGATGTGTCATTGGAAATATAAGGTGGACATTGAAATTTAATGATGAATTGATGAAGAGAGTTTGCAAAGGTATTGTGAGAATGATAAAACAATTTAGAAAAAATAGATTAAAATGAAAATATATTATGGTTTTGTTAGAAAAATGTCATATATAAACAATATTTAATGATTTCCCACAAAATAATCATAAATTACAAGTACCAATTTATGATCGTTTTTTTAAAAATATCACACACACACATGTTATATGATGGTTTTTTAAAAAAATATCATATATATCTTAGTAAATATCAAAACTATAAATAGGTATACATATGCTGGTTTTTTTAAATCGTCATATTTTTTTTGAAATTTTTATGCTTTTATATATGATGGTTTTAAATAGTTGAATTTTTGTGAGTTAAAAAATTTAGTTTGGGTGTTATCACTTCAATCCTAAACATATTTAAATGTAAAATAGGGAAATATATTCACACTTACCCCCAATTATCACAGTATACTCCCAAATTCATAAAACTCAATATAGAAAGGTAAAATAAAGTTATCAGTCTCACTTCTTTATTGGGAAATATTTTAAGACTATCTTAAAACACTAATGAGTCAATTAAATCAATATCACCTCCTACAAAGTATTCTTATTAAACTTAATGTCCTTAAAAACATTACATGGGGTGGAATGATTACTAAGGCTTTAGTAAATTAAATTTTAAGATGTAATTTATTTAAAATTTCAAAAAAGTACCAATATGCGCATCTATATTCCAATATTTTATCCTATTATAAAATAGTAATGTAAATTTTGATGTTGGAGGTAAATATAACAACTAATCTAATGAAACATTAGTTTTCCTATTTTCTTTCTTTTATTTAAATTAAATTTTATCTTCTTAATTGTACTTTATTTTATATGGAATATTGTTTTACTTTATTTCAAATTTCTTTTCTTCACAAACCCCATTTCCACATCTGAGAGTTATCAACTTAACTCCCCCTACTTTATTTTTTTATATTTACTAAAACAATACTTAGCTTATTTTCATATAGTAACTCACAATATACTAGGCCTACATTCTTAATGAAGACTCCTTGATCTGGAATAGTTCTTTTAATATTTTAAAATTGATTTTCAACTACTAATATGAATATGATCATTTTATTCTCTTTTAAAAGATTATTTGTAATCAGTTTTCCCCTTTTAAACATCTTCTCTTCATTCCCATATGATCCCAAGTATGGTTAGAAGCATCATTTATGTTGAAAATATATAAGTCTAACTCTCATTTACTAATTCAAATTTTAATTCCCTGAAAATATATATTCATTATTCCAGAAGATGTGATTATTACCTCATTGTACATTGAAGCAAATAAAATCAGATTCCACAATAATATTTATAGAGTTTTAACCTTGAAATTCTCTCAACTAGCATTATAATAACTATTTAATTACATTTCCTTGTAATTATAACAAAATGGTATCCACCTTATTCCAAAAAATCTTCCAAAATGGTTACGAGTTTCATACTATATACTAATTTACATTTATGACCACTTTTTGACTACCAATGATTTTTTTTATTAAGAATATCATTCAATAACTAATAAATCTCCTTTAACATCATTTTATTTATCTGTTTTTCTATTTTTGTATCAATTAGTTATCAACTACTTGGTATAAAATTATCATATAATGTTTTCATATGGTTGAAAAATTTGATCCCATAATGTAGAAACCTATAAAGAAACTCTTTATATCTTTCACATACTTTATATAATTATGCCTCTTTTATATTCAAAAAATTTTGAAATTTTATTCTTAAATTCATTATTTTTAATATTATAAAATACTTAGAAAAAAATTGAGTGAATTTATTTCATGAATTGATAGATTGTTGTGAAATATTCCTAGGTAACCCCTTAACTTTAACTCTAATTGAAAAGTTAAATAGTTTTAATTTGAAATCATCTTCAAATACTCTCTTAGAACAAAATATTTCAAGTAACTCTAAAAATATTGGTAGATGGGTTATTGAATATTCTTGGGATAACCCCTTAAACTATATAGAATTTTGAATCATTTGGATAATATTGGACTTAATCTCAATATTATTAATTTTTATTGGAGTTATAACTATTCTAGTATCTAAGACTTTAATTATGGAAAAATAATACTCTATTTATAAGTGTTTTTATTATTTTTATCATTAAACTTTCTAGAATAACTCATATTTTTAAATAAGATCGACGACAATTAAGTGTTTCTAAATCCCTCGTAATGTTATTTCAATAATAGAGACAAAAACTAATGGTTTCACTTCAAAATTAAGACTCCCATTTTGAGTCAAAGGCTCAATCATACATTGTCCCTATAAAATGACATATCCAATATGTAAAAAGGAAAGTCATAATATATATTTTAATAAAAAAATATAAATTAATCAATCTCAAACAAAAATATCAAAATTTTATTACATGTTTTGAATATTAGTAAAAGAAGTAATTATATATTTTATTCGAATAGGGTTTGATCTCACATGGATACAATGATATCAAGATTATGGATTTTATTAAATTATTATGTAAAATAAAAGGTTGAATTTTAATAAAGTTTGACTAATGATTAAATATTAGGAGTACTCTAGAATGGATAAGTATCACATAATAAGGGATAAATTACGTGCAAAGTCTATTCACAAGTTGAATAAATATGCTTTGATGAAACTTTTACTCATGTTTCATGACTGGAAGCAATCAGAATATTTCTTGCAATTTCATCCCAAAGAAGATACAAAATTTTCCAAATGGATTTCAAATAGACATTCCAAAATGGTGAACTTTAGGAGGATAGGTATATTGAGAAACCAAAAGTATTTTTACTCAATAATGATGATAGTAACATCTAAAAACTGAATAAATTACTTTATGAGTTAAAAAATCCCTCGAATATTAGTACTCGTAGTTGGACACATTATTGAGAACTATGAATATCAAGAAAGGCATAACAACCTCTAAATTTTGATGTGTGGCCCATGATTGTTTTTTAGAATTTTATTAATTAATTATGATTGATTTTATATGAGTTTGGGGTATTTCAGGAGTTGGTAGAGGATTGGAGGATAGTTTGAGGGTATGGATACTGAAATATAGCAGCAAGTAACCATTGAGTAACTGGTGGAAGTACAATGTGTGCCCAATGATCATTTCAGGGAGGCAAAATAGAGAGCCACTGATTGGCCGGTGGCTCTAGACCAGGTGGTTAGTGAGCCACTAGGTACCCAATAAAATTCCATCAAGTACCCAATAGACTTTAAATTAATATTCCTTGATGTATTTTTTGTAATTATTTGGAAAAAGTTTAAATATCTCATGCATCTTTCCAACCACTTCAACCCGACCTCAGATTCCCTCATTTTATCTCTCCTTCACATTTTAAGCTTCCATCACCACATTTGAAGTCAGATTTGAGTATCATTAAGTGTGTAGTGATTCTTGAGGTAAGACTAACCCCATTCAAACTTTAATCTTAGTTTACTTTGTTTTATCACTACTTCTATAACACCCCAATATTTTAGAACAAATTTTCCTTTAAACGATACTATGTTTGATAGATTACGTTACATGAAACACCAAACTAAAATGATATGTGAAATATTATAAAAATATTATTATTAAATTTATAAGAATAATAAAATCACTAGTAAATAAAAAGATATTAATCAATTAAAAATGTTTACATTTAGAAGATAAATAATTAATATCATTTAAATTTAAAAAGGTTTTTTTATCAAAGAAATATTTTTAAAGTGTTGTGTATTTCATTCTAATAAATTAAATTGATCACTTTTAAAATATTATTATAATAATATTTAATATTTAAATATATTAAATAATTTCTTATCATCATTTAATTATTACTTGATATAAAATAAGATTAATAATGCTTAAAGTTTAAAAGATTCTTTTTTCTATAAAAGTAGTTTTTTTAATATTTTTTTTATTTTTATTTAAAAGATAAATTTATGAATTTTAGATTTTCAATTTTATGGAATTAACTTATTTTTTTTAATTCATCATGTCAAAATTATTTTAGGGTAATTTTTTATGAAAAGATTGATTTTTGGATAAATAGTAAAAAATATCGATTTTTCAAATACTGTCACTTTTATGAAATTGTCATAATATAAGAATGAATTGAATTTTTATGAATTTTTTTATACAAAATATATATTTGAGAAGTAAAATAAATAATTTAAAAATATTATGTTAAATTTAAAAACCTATGTTTAGCATTTTAAAACCTAAGTGATGTTTTATTATAATAAAAGAACTATTTTTTATCCTTTTATTAAATTAATTACAAGGATACATTAAGTTTTGTATTGGTTTTAAATTCTCATAAATCTCCTTTTTTTTCTTCCTAAACCAATAAAAGTCATAATAATCAATTATATACATGATTTTGGTGTAAATTAATTTTTATGCTGGAAATTTTTTTCTCTAAAAAACACTTTTTTGTTGCATTTTGCGTATTTATATTAAAATTAATTTTTATCATTTATAGGAATTTAATCCTATAAAATTAATTTCATGTTTTTTATCATAGGGTTAAAATTGGCTAATAAGTTCTATTTTATTTTTTTCCATATAAATAAATTACTTCGGAAAAAAGTTCGCCACCACTGTAAGGGTTAAAATGGTTAAAAGAGTTAAAACTAAGGGAAAAGACCTCAAGATATCACTAAAACTTATCTCAAATCTTATTTTATGAGTTTATTTCAACCCACCATATCCCATCTTTGAATTTTGGTTTCACTTTCCCTTGAAAATGACTTTATTTTATTTTAATGTTAAGAATATTTACAAAAATCTCACTCCCCTCACTTATAAAAGAACCTATAATATCCACACTTTACCAAACACTTTGAGAACTTTATCTTGACCAAGATATACCCAAATAACTTCCCAACACTCTTATCCATGTCCTAGAGGTCCCATTTACACCAAACAAACAAACTAAGATGCCTTGAGGTGTGAACCATTTTTTTTCAAGTTTCTTTGTTCTTCCACCTCCTTCAAATATTTTATAATCATAATAATATAATGGAATAAATAAATTTAATATATTTCAATTTTATTATTTTTATTATACAACCATTTTTATTTACATTCCATCCAATAGAAAATAAAAATGTTATTCATGTGTTTTTGCGAACTACCATTTCCATGAAATGACGTGTTTCATTTTTCATCACCACCTCACATGGATAGTTATAAAGATATATTTGAGGAATAAATATGATATTTATAACATAATTATGATTCTAGAAAGATAAAACATTATTTAACTTTTTTCCTTTCCATCTATTGGAAAATGAAAACGTTTCTCATGCGTACGTGATGACTACCGCCTCCATGAAATGATATATTTCATTTTTCATTACTTTCTTACATGGATAGTTTCAAAAATGGATTGAATAAATAAATATAAAATTTATAAAATTATTAAGTTTATTAAAATATAATTTTTAATACTATTAATATTATTAACAATGAATGGTCATAATAAAATTTAACCACAAAAAAAGCATACTGATACACTTTTTAATTAATAACCTCTTACCTTTCTTTTTCATTTTTCTTCTTCATATAAATCTTCATGAGTATGATTTATCAATTTTATAACATTTTTTATAATCATAAATTTTATTTAAAAGTGATATTATCACTATATAATAATATATTTTCATGCATTTGGTAGTTATAATATGTTCTTGCTTGGGTCAGTTTTACCACCAACATGAACTATGTTATAATGTTTATGTCACAAATGATTAAAGAAACTTAAATACTAGTGATATTATGTAATTATAATTAATTTAATATGTTTTCATAATTCTTTAATAATGAAACATCCATCATAAAAAAGGAATTAAAAGTAAACAACAATTGTTTTTTTAAACCATAAAAAACAATCTTATTAAGGAAGATTCACAAAAAATAACTATTTCATAACCTATTAAATTATTATTTTTTTTGGAATCATATAGACACTATAACATGACACATTCAAAGAGTATGTAACAATTAAGTAATAAATATTTATTGTTACAAATATACTGAAGTTTTTTCAGAGATTATGAATAGAAGAATCCCAAAATGACTAACATAAACTATGACAATTTAGTACCTAAGTGAAACATGATAATAAATGGAATGAGAGGAATTATAAAAAATTAATGAACACAAAAACGTTCTGAATAAATTAAATAATTAATATAAATTTATTATTCAGTAGGGTATAAGTCATATGAAGTGAGTCGGAACTCGAGGTAAGAGATTTTTCTTTAAAACCTTATTTTAAATGTTTTAAACTATATCTCCTACATGTACACGTTCTTTTAAATTTTTCAAAAATTTCATTATTATAATCAAAATGAATTACTAAATTCATATTCTATTATATTTTACTTTCATTACAATGGTTTTAAAAGGATTATTTTTTAACTTTTTCTGTACAAGTCAATTTTGACTTTCTTTATAAAGTGAGAAAAATGTTTTTTAAAATTTACTTCTTGATCTATTTTTTTCCACAACTATGATAGTTATTTGTTATTAAGCTTATTATAAAAGTTTCCATGATTTTTCAAAGAATATATCATTCTCATTATTCTGGGAATTTTTAGTTTTTTAAAAGTTTTCAAAATAAAAGGATATTTCTACTCTTTTTTATGAGATAACTAAAAGTGATTTTTCTTATGAGATAAAATGATAATTTTTATGAGTTTTATGATGGAAATGAAATATTTTATGTGATTTAATCATGTTATGATTCTTTTATATTATATAGTATGATGGGTGGGTCTAATATATCCCTTTGAATCATTAGGTAATCATTTTTCTCTAGATGAGATATAATAGAACTAATTGGGTAGGTTATTCCATTATAAGGGTTATTGTAATGAATCTTGTAAGGATAATATACCAAGATGCCTATATGATATTTATATGCTTACTACAGGTTTTTATAATTTTTTTTTGATTTAATGGGGTAAGAAAATGATATTTTTATTAATGAAAGGTTTATGATATTTTAAAGGTGAATGTTTTTATTTTCAAGTAAAAGTTTGTAAAAGTTCTTGTGGTTTTCAAGAAACTTCCATGATCATTATTTTGCCTTTATTTTTATTTATGAGATGTTTTATGAAAAAAATTGGCAATAAATTTTATTTCATCAGTGAATGATTTTTTTGGGATCAACTTTTATTATATAAAAAGGAAAAATTTTATTATGGATTTTCATGATTCTAAAATGGAAGAATGGGTTTATTTTCTTTTTTATATCTCTTAATAGAATTTTTATGTTCATCCCATGTTTTCAAATGTTTTTCATGGGATCTAAGGATGAGTAGTAACTATATTAAGGTCAAATTTTCCATTATAACAACTCATCTTAAATGAAAAAAAGTGTCAAGAATGAAATAAGGGTTTACACTTAAGAACCTGTTTTTGTGGAAAAAATGTACACTCTGTAGAAGTGTCCACTTTTTATGTAATTATTTTCTTAATTATATGAAACTATAAACCTAAAAGATCAAGGGAATGTAATAAAGTGCAATCATTTCTTTTTAAATTCATAATTATGGGTTGGTTATGTATGAGTTGTTATGGATTCTTCACCTAAAATACCTATTTTGGGTGTTTTGTGTTGCAAAAACATCAAGATTCACAGAGAAAAATAGGTTTGCAGATGAATAAAAGAAAAAACAAAAGAAGAAAAATAATATGAACATGGAAATAATTATTTATATGGTTTAGGAATAATCCATACATCCAAGGAGAGGCAGAACCACTTCACTAAAATCAGGAGTAGAATTACAAGGAGGTTTTAGAGTTTCACACACACTAAAACCCAAGATTGAATGGGATAATAAAGAATATGAATCATTGTGTTGAAAACCTCACAAAATTCCACATTTCTATAGTTTTTTGGCCACCCAAGTCCAAGATGCTATAATAAATGATGGTTAGAAGTCCGTGGAGCTACAATAGCATTGTCTCCAAAGTCTAAGATGTTATAGTAACTATGCCAAAGTATATACTACTATAGTACCCTATTGGTGTTTCTTTGTCATCTCTACTACAGTCGGTCAGAGTTGATAGAGTTCCCCAAAATTTGGGCCAGGAGCCTTTAGTCTCGAGACCCCCAAAGCAGGGGCATGTTGCCCCATGCAACCCC
This sequence comes from Viscum album, assembly GCA_963277665.1. Classification (NCBI taxonomy): domain Eukaryota; kingdom Viridiplantae; phylum Streptophyta; class Magnoliopsida; order Santalales; family Viscaceae; genus Viscum; species Viscum album. The sequence goes on from OY728142.1 coordinate 555,668,970, forward strand.
AAGGATCTCACCGTGTAGCTCAGATCATGAGAGTTGTACTCTGGTGTGCAGTATGGGATTCTATCATCCAGGTCAACATCATCCAAATGAATTGGACAACACCAATCCAATATTTTGTGTTAGGTTCTTTGATTTCGGTAGATTAAGGGTGGACTAGACCAAAAATTCAACAAGTAAACACCTAAAGTTTCTAGATAGGTGGTCCCAAACATAATTTAATATTTATATATATTTTTATGAACTATCTTGTATGAGAGGGTGTGTGGGTGAGTGTAAAAAACTTGATATTTATTTCAATAAGCTTTTATGGTTTGTATAAACTAGAGGTTGGCTTTAAGAAATGAATTGGGTGTATTCCACTCATTGTTTGGACCCACTAGTGGTAAGATAGTGTTAGGGGGTTTGAGATGTCCTTTAATGTAAGAATATACACCATGTTAGTTTTATGAGTATGGAAATGACCGTTAAGGTGCCCTATTGGTTCTTAGGATTAAGTTGTAACTTCCCCTATATGTGAGTGCTGATTCTTAATGAGTGATATGTTTATTTTGTGATGTTGTTGGGTATAAAATAAGAGTTTTACTAAGGAAATTAACTCTTTTAAATAGTTATGGATGGTGTAACAAGGCATACCATGGTATCCAGACCTGAGGGTAAGTGTTAGGATTCAAAAAAATCTCAAGGAAAAACATTGATTCAATTCGTAATATACAATTCATGTTACAATAATAAGTAACAACATGAAATGAATAGGAAAGAGGAAAATAGTAGGGGAGAAAAAGAAAGATTCCACCTCCCTTTATTGTGACCTAACTATCTCAAGAAACCAGAAGAGATCCCACTCCCTTTGTAGCACCCTCTCCTAAGCAGTCTCCTATCAACTATATTTTCTGACCTGATGTGTCTCGACCAAAACCCCCACAATTATTTAAAGGAAGGAATAAATACTCGATCGAACAACTAACTTACACTTTCAAAGTTTCTCTTTTTAGGCTTTATCCTTTGGTAATTAAATAATAATGGGGGTCGTGAACCAACAAGCTAAGAAAAAGAGTCATGAGTAATAAAATTTTCCCCCTCCTCAAAATTCACCTTGTCCCGAAGGGAAAAATTAGGAAACTAAGAAAGAATGTGTTCTATTGGCTCCCATTTATATTCTTCATATTGTTTGACCTTCCATTTAATTATCCATAAAACGGATGGATTATCAAAAAATTTATTGGTATCCAACACTACAACAGGTTCAACCAGGATAACAGGAATCTCATCACACATTTCAGGAAAAAAAATTGAACTAGATTATCCCCAAAATCCCACTCCATTTATGAAACATGGAACACCTTGTGGACATGAATGTATCCAGTCAAGAGGATTTTATAATCAGTCTATCCAATGAGAAAAAAAAAATGAAAAATGGGTCATAATAATGAGCGACTAGCTTGGAAAAATGTTTATCAGAGGCTAAAGTAGGAATATTAGGACAAAGTTTGAAAAACAATTGAAACTCTCATGGTAAAATTTATTACTCGCTTATTCCTGTTAGAATACTAGATTATAAACTACTGAGATCTATGTAGATTCTAGTGGAGCTATCATAAATTAGAATCATGTTCCAAAAGAGAAGTATCCATAGGATCAATCAAAGTAGACCCTCCTTAAAAATGGATAGGAGTAGGAGGTTTCCTTCTATAAAAAACTTCAAATGGAGTTAATTGAGAAGAGGAATGGTAAGTTGTGTTATAACATAATTCTTCCCAAGGTATCCATCTAGCCCAAGTGTGAGGTTTTTCAGATGAAAAACATCACAAATAAGTTTCCAATAATTTATTTACAATCTCTATTTGGCCATATGTTTGAGGTTGGTAATTAGAATCCATTTTAATCTTAGTACCCTCGAGGTGAAAGAGATATTTATAAAAATTAATGATAAAAAATTGATCCATATCACTGAGTATAGAGATCATAATTCCATTTAGATGAAAAATTTATTGAATAAAAACTTTCTCTATAGACTTAGAATAATATGGATGTCATAAAAGCATGGAATGTGCATATTTATAAAGAAAATCTACCATAACAAGTATAAAATCAATGTTCTAAGATCTAAGAATCCCCAAAATAAAATCCATAGAGACTCGATCCCATACTAATTCAAGAATTGGTAAGGGATATAATAAGCCAGTTGGTGAAATGGATTGGTACTTATGTCATTGAAAAGTATCATATTGTTAAATAAACTACTTAACATCCCACTTCATTCCCTACCAATATAGCCTAGTTACAATATGTTTATAAGTCTTTAGGAATTTGGCATGCCCTCCTACAAAAGAAAAATGGTAATACTAAAGAAATATTGGTAAGTGTGGAGGTGTGAGACAATATCAAATTCCCATGATGATACAACAACCCATCCGGGAGAATATATCTTGGTTGAGTATTAGGATCCTACTCTAGTAAAGAAGTAAGTATAGAAAGTTCTGAGTCAGGGAGAATTTCACCTAGAAACAACATTAATTTCCATCCAAAAAGGTTCTAAAATAGTAGTATCAATCATATGAAAATAATAAGAGATATATCCATAACCTTATACTAGACGTGACAAAGAATTAGCTGTTAGATTGTGTTTTTTAGGTCAATAAATGACCTCAAAGTCTAACCCCAATAGCTTTTCTTGTAAAATTTTCTAATCTGTTGTGTGAATACTCTAGAGAAAAAAGTACTTTAAGGCTTAATGATCAGTATAAATCATGAATCTCCTACCCATTAAATACTACCTTCAGTGGGACACAAATATATCCAGTTCCATCATATCCTTATCATACACTAATTTAGAAAGATGACCCTTATAAATATCTTTAATGAAATAAGAAATTGAATGACTAGCTTGCATAAGAATAACCCCTACCCCTATTTCAGAAGCATCAAAATCTATAACAAATAAATTTTGGAAATCAAGAAAAACCAAAAGTGGTGTAGATGCCAGACTTCATTTTAACATGTTAAAGGAAAATTTAACATCTGGTTTCCATAGGAAATTATCTTTTTTGGGAAATTCAGTAAGAGGGATTTCAATTTTACCATAATCACAAAAAAAATTCTATAGTAACTAGTAAGAACTGTGACTCCATGAACCCCCTTGAAATTGAGATGATGAGGACACTTAGAAATAAATTATAATTTATTAGGGTCCATTGAAACCCTTTTTATTGAAATTATGTGACCAAGATACTCCACAACCAAGTGACCAAAGAAAGAAAATTCCTGTTTTAATTCAAGATGGTTAGCTCACAAAAAATAGAAGGATGGATGAAAATTATCTAAATGCATTATCCAATATTTTATAAAAATGAGGATGTCATCAAAGAAAACTAAAATATATTTTCTCAAGTAAGAGTAAAACACACGATTCATTATATACTGAAAAGTAGTCGGTGCATTCATAAGGTCGAAAGGCATGAAAAAAAATTCATAATGGCCCACATGTGTCCAGAAGGCCGTTTTACTGATGTCTTCTTTGAACACCTAAACCTGATGAAAACCAAACTTAAGATTAAGTTAAAGAAACTATTATTCATTAATATCATCCAACAATTCCTCAATAACTGGAATAAAGAATCTTTTCGACATTGTAAGTCTGGTAAGTCCTCTATAATCTACATGTAAACGCCAACCTCCATCATTATTATTCACAAGAATAATACGACTAGTATATGGACTATTATTGCAGTTAATGATGTCACTGGACAAAATTTCATCTATTTTTTTCTTGGTTTCCTCTTTTAAGTAGAAAGTTATCTTATACGTTTGTATATTTACTAGTGTTTCACCATCAATTAGAGTAATTTCATGGTCTATAACTCGGCTTGGGGGCAACCCTCTTGGCTCCTCAAAGAGGGTATGAGATTCTAAAAAAATTTCCTACATTTTATACTTACTATCTTCCCCCAAAATATTTGTTTTGGCATCCAAAAATTTTAAATGAATTCTCCAAAACCATCCCTCTAATAAATGAGCTCTCGAATTTTAATAGTGTTTTAGTTCAATTTGTAGCTTTAATTGCTCGACACACCCCTGCAAATTCACTTCTAAGACGTCCCACATCAACTCCATGGTTTTATATTTCCAATTAGTTAAAACAGAACCTAAAATTTTGAACCACATCATTCTGAGGGCTAAATTCGGACCACCTTTGTAGAAAACATAAGCCTCTATTGTGAAAACAAAATTCTCCAGGGTCACCACAACCTCCCACAAAAACTCCTTGATAAATCACTTGATGACCATCTCCTATCTTGGCATCAAATGATTTTTTTGTCCTAAAAACCCAATTTGTGACCTTATAAAGAGTTTTATAAATTAATTTTGGGATTTATCCACTATCTACCCAAAAAACTATAGGAATATCTGACAAAAACCCCAAAAATTTCATAGAATCGACTCTAGTTTCCCCCATGCTCCTGAATTCCAAAACCTCTTTGGTCTACATTGCTTCGGGACTACCTACTTCTTAGTGTCCATATGTTTCCTCTCCAAAAACAAAATTCCCATAATGTTGTGTAATGTCATAATCCACCCATACTTTAGAAACTAGTTACTCTACTTCCCATACCAAAAAATGCATATGTTTGTCTAGGCACTCATGCATAAGAGTGTATGGATGGACACACCAGAAACACAAACCCTTTATCTTTAATTCATCCAATTATTAGTGGATGATTTGTTTATATATGTTCTAATGTTCATTCCCTATAACTATCCTTACATCCTCTTCCTTCCCAGGATGTTCTCCCACAATTCTACTAGAAATATTACTAGGAACCACAATTCTGGTTCCATAAGAATTACCAGTACCAAAGGCCTCCCATGAGTACCTCTCAAAAACCCCAATCCAATAAGTTCTTTCCTATCATGACCCGTCCTCGGGGCCCGTGCCGTGACTACCCCAAGCCCGCCTTCCACAGGCCAGGGGCTGGCGACTAGCACCGCGTAATTCCTGATAAAAAGGGAAGGCATTGCCTTTATAAAGTAAACAAAACACACAGAGTAAGCAAGCAAAAGTAAACACTAAGTAAAACTGGGTACAATAGTAAGTGCGGAAAATTAAGTGGGACAGAATACAAACCCAAACTGAAAGTAAAGTAAAACTGAAAAAGGAAATACAGCAACTGAAAAGTAAAGCCGCAACGTCGAGTCGTCCACTGGAAGTCCCACCTGAAGGGTGGGTACAGATAGCCACCTCAGCTCCTCGGGTCCAGCCGTCCGCTCCGTGTACATCCCGCCCAGTGGTCCACCTCCAGGTACCGACTGCTCCACTAGCCTCGACCACGATCAGCGTTGTCCGTCATCTACATCCAACACAACGTAGTGCGGGCATAGCCCGTGCAGGGGTGAGTATACGCTACTCAGTAGGGACCCCGAGACCCCCGAAGGTCTCCCAGAATCCACAAGGATAATCCACAAAAGAAATATACAATCACGAAGTAACAACCAACACTACTTAGGTATATGCCCATACATATAACTAAGTCATCAATTCCAGTTCGGCTCCAACACCCGAGCCCAAGTTCGATCACGTCCACACAGGATAGTACAACCCAATCCACATAGGAAAGCAAGTCAATCATATCGAAGATAATGATTGAAAGTCAATACTCAGCTCATACAGGTACACTTCTTCGTAAGGTGATAGAGATGACCAGATGTAGCCACTGATTCATATAAGCCGTCGGACCCACACATGATCGATAGGTACTAACCCCCGCAATGACCCACACAGGATCGATAGGTACTAATCCCCGCAATGACCCACACAGGATCGATAGGTACTAACCCCCGCAATGACCCACATAGGATCTGACCCACATAGGATCGGTATGCGCTGGCCCACACAGTACCGCTGAGCGTTGGCCCATACAGGATCAGTAGGCACTGATCCACACAGGATCGCTGAGTGCTGTAGTCGTCGCTGTCGAACCCACGGAGGATTTCTGTACAGTCGTCATCGTCGTCGTAGTCGCAGCCAGATCTAGGGTTCCCGCACACAACAAGCTCATTTCGGGAGGGTCCGCTCCACGAGCCGAGGGGCTGATACATAAACTGACACGAAGTCCGGAGTTGATGTATCCCAAAGTTCTATATCGTCAAAAGGAACTCAACGTGACAGACGGCGCGTCAATCGGATGCCCGGTCTGAGAGTTATTGGCTTTTTCGCTCCGGGGGCCCGGTTGGTTTTAAAGTAAAAACCAACCCAACCACACTCCAACTACATCCAAACCTCGAGCAGAGTAATCCAAAAGGTCCTTCTCACTAAGAGGAATCCAACAAGGTCGACGACACGTCAATCGGACGTCCGGAGCTCAAGTTATAAGCGTTTCCACTCCGAGGGCCCGATTAGTTTCGTGTTCGAACCAACACGGACGTACCCAAAGTTCTTCTAAACCTTGAGTGTAATATACCGAAACGACTTTCTTGATCCAAGGATCTCATCGCAACTGACGGTGCGTCAATCGTAGGTTCGTAGCCCAAGATATGGGCGTTTGAACGGTTCTGTCCGAAAAATAGGGGGTTCGGGCCCGGACCGACCTGGCCCGAGACCCCCTGGGTCGGCCCAAACCGGGTCAACCCGACCCGGTCCCGGGTCCGGCCCGGCTGGCGCGGCCCGACCCGGCCTGGACGCGGCCCGGCCTGGCCTGGCGCGCTCGGGCGGCCCGCATGGCCAGCTCGGCTGGCCGAGCTGAGCGGAACAGGGGGGGCAAGTTGCCCCCCTGTTTGTGTAACTGCGACCCCCCCACGTGGGGGCCGCTATTCGATCTAGCCGGAGGTTACGAACCCCCGGTCTTCCCCTAAAACGGTCGGCCTGGTTCGGCCGGCCGGTTGCTGCTGCCGCGGGACCGCCGCGGTCCCGCCCTCCTGCTCCGGCGGCCAGCGGTTCCGGCCGTCGCCCCTGCACCACCGTGGCCATAGGCCGCGGCCTTGTCCGATCAGCGCGGCGCGACGGCGCCGCTTCCATCCGCCGTGACCCCACTCCAGCCGCGGCCTCTTCGAGGTCCTCCGGTGTGGTGTGACGGCGCCGCGACTTTGTTAGACTTCAACGGCGCGGCGCGACGACGCCGTGCTTCTTCACCCATTCTTCATTATTTCCGCGCGGTGCAACAGCACCACGCTGCCTTTGCTAGTGCCGCAACAAATTCAAGCATCAAGGGGGGAGGAGAGTCAGCCGTGTTCGTGCGGTCCTACCTCCTCCCATTATTGCGATAACAGACCGCCCAATTAGATAACGAAGAACGGCGACGAAAGTATTCACGTACGAAAACAATTAATTCCCTACCTCAAGCGTTGTTGATTCGTCGCGGGGAAGGGACGTCGCGGAAGACGACGTCATGGAAGGAGGATCGTCGGCGTCACTTCGTCGATCGTCGAGGATGGTATCTCTCACCGGCTGCGAATAGGGAAGAAGACGGTACAACGAACTCCCCTTTGCGGTGACAGAGTTCTTCGTCGAAGGCTCGGTGTTCTTCGTGTTCTTCGACGAGGAAGAAGATGTTCTTCAAGAGTTAGAGAAAATACTCTCCAAATCCTCCTCGCACAACGAAACTCCAACTTAATGAAATAAGAATTTGTCTTATTTAATAAACACACAATCCAACTCAAATTTTGAAATTCAAACATACGAAATTAATTCACTTAACTTGTCAAAATTTATTGAATTGATAAGTTGGAAAAATTAAATGGGGGGGGGGGGGTTTGAGGAGTTAAGAATGTGAGGGGTTGGGATCGTGTGGGGCCCACCCCACCTTTATCCTCTCATGGTTGGTTAAAAACTTGTGGGTCCCACCCCCAACTCCCTTACTTAGGATATAAGTACCTAGAGAAAAATAAATAAAATTGTGATATAATTTTATTTATAACTCACTAAAACCACAATTTTTAACAACTCCTCCCGAGCTAACGCAACCCCAGTAAAGGTCTTCTTAAGAAATTACCAGTGTTGTGGTTCCATCGGTGTCCTAGGATTTCGATTCCGAGCACTGGTTCAAAAGTTAGGAAAACCCGCTCGTTCGTTCACTGAACGTACCCGAGCTAAACTTCGGAAAATTATTCCGGGCTCACCGGGCCTCAGAATCAGGTTCCGTCAGAAACTGCGTTCTTGTAAAATCCCAAAGAAAATTAAGAAAAAATTTACCTTGAATGTTACAGGTCTTTACATTACTCCCACCTCAGGGATTTACATCCCCGTAAAGATACATCATAAACTAGGGAAACAAATGTGGGTACTGAGCACGCATCTGAGCCTCCCGCTCCCAAGTGCTCTCCTAGAGGTTCTCGTGCTGCCATTTGATGCGCACTAGAGGAATCGAATGTCCACATAGGACCCGCTCCTGTCAATCCTAGATCTCCACTGGGACCTCCTCAAAAGTTGCCCCATCATCAATGTCCAGCTCCCCATGGTCAATGATATGCGTCGGGTCGTGCACGTATCTCCTCAGTTGAGATACGTGAAAGACATCGTGCACTCGGTGCAACTGAGGTGGTAGAGCCAGGCGATAAGCCACCTCGCCTATCCTGCTGAGGACCTGGAATGGTCCGATGAAGTATGGAGATAACTTGCCGCCTCAGCCAAATCTCCGTAATCCACGTCGAGGTAAGACCCTCAAGAAGACGTGGTCGCCATCCTCGAACTCCAGTGACCTCCGCCTCCTATCAGCATAAGACTTCTGCCAGCTCTGAGCTGTCCTCATCCACTCCTGGATGACCTGGACCTTCTCTGTCATGGCCTGGACCATCTCCAGTCCCACAAGTGCTGACTCCCCAGGGTCTGTCCAGCACAACGGTGATTTGCAAGGTCGGTCGTACAACGCCTCGTATGGTGCCATCCCGATGGTGGAGTGGTAGCTGTTGTTGTACGCGAACTCCACCAAGGGTAGGTGATCCTCCCAGTTGCGACCAAAGTCGAGGAAACATGCACGGAGCATGTCCTCGAGAGTCTGAATGGTCCTCTCCATCTGAACATCTGTCTGAGGGTAAAAGGCGGTGCTCAGATTTACCTGCGTCCCGAACGCCTCCTACAACCCCTTCCAAAGTCGGGAAGTAAAGCGGGCATCTCGATCAGAGACGATAGATGATGGGACACCATGAAGCCATAAAATCTCTTGAATGTATAGGCATCCCAAGCTCTCTACTGAGCCCTGCTCTCTGATGGGAAAGAAGTGGGCCGACTTGGTGAGTCGGTCGACAATCACCCAAATGGAGTCGTGACCTCTGGAAGTGCGTGGAATTCCAGTCATGAAATCCATAGATATCCCATCCCACTTCCACTCCGGGACCTCCAAAGGCTGTACCAAGCCTGTTGGTACCTAGTGATCTTCCTTCACCTACTAACAGGTGAGGCATCGAGAAACGAACTCTACCACAACCATCTTCATACCCGGCCACCAGTGCTATCGTCTGAGATCCTGGTACATCTTCACCACTCCTGGATGTACTAATAAAGGGGAAGTGTGAAACTCCCTCAGTACCTCCTCCTGTAAAGCAGCTGGTACCATGGTACGTCCTCTAAAAAGGATGATGTGCTCTCCTCCCATAGAGAATCCATCAGGTGCCTGTCCTGAGGATATCTGCGCACACCGCGTCTCACAGTCATCGTCCCCACGCTGTGCCTCTCTGACCTGCTGAAGAAGTGGAGGAGTGACTATGAGTGACTATAGAAAGGATGCTCCATCACTATCCACGAAGGATATCCGCAAAGCGACTAGCTGCTTTGTCTCCTCCCCAAGTAGCTGAATGCTCGTCCTCCTACTGAGAGCATCGACTACTACGTTTCCCTTTCCAGGAGTATAGACTATCTCGAAGTCATAGTCCTAGAGGAACTCAAGCCATCACCGCTGTCTCAGGTTCAGGTCCTTATGTGAGAAGATGTACTTGAGACTCTAGTGATTAGAGTAGACTGTAAAGCGCTCGCCCATTAGGTAGTGTCTCCACATCTTCAGAGCAAAGACCACTACTGCTAACTCCAGGTCATGGGTAGCGTAGTTCTGCTCATGCTGCCTCAACGGACGTGATACATAGGCTATCACTGTTGATTCCTGCATCAGGACACATCCGAGTCCGGTCCCTGATGCATCGAAGTAGAATACGTACCCTACTCCCTCCTCCGATAGCCTCAAGATAGGTGCACTGGTCAATCTCTGTCTCAACTCCTGGAAGCTTTGCTGACATCTATCTGACCACACGAAGGGTTTCCCCTTCTTCATCAAAGCTGAAAGATCCTGTTCATGAGGCCCATGAACACTGCTAGAGTGTTGGTTATGCCGAAAGGCATAACCAAGAACTCATAGTGGCCATACCAACATCTGAAGGCCGTCTTATGCATGTCCTCGTCCCGAACTCTGAGCTGATGATAGCCTGACCTGAGGTCTATCTTTGAGAAACACTGTGCTCCCTTGAGCTGATCGAAGAGGTCGTCAATCCTCGGTAGCGGATACTTGTTCCTCACTATCACCTGGTTCAGGCGACGGTAATTGACACACAGTCACAAGTTCCCGTCCGCCTTCTTGGTGAACAAAATTGGAGAAGACCAGGGTGAAACACTGGGTCGGATGAATCCCTTACCCTGAAAGTCCTCCAGCTGTACCCGTAGCTCTCGAATCTCGGCGGGAGCCATCCGATATGCTGGGGTGGATATCGGGGCTGTCCCGGGGTACATGTCAATATAAAAGTCTACCTCTCTGCGAGGAGGTAGTCCTGGAATGTCGTCGGAAAAAACGTCCGCATACTGATCCACCACTACAGGTAAGCTCGGACTCCACACGTCAAATGCTCCTAGGATGAGGCTAGCCAACTAATGAGTGATGGGCTTTCCTCTCCTCTGCGTGAGTCCATCCTGCGCTGCAAAGGATCCCTTCTCGCCGGTGAAGGTAAACCTGCTCCCATCGGTGCAAACACATCGCACCTTGCGCCTAATGCAGTCGATCTGAGCATGGACTGTAGACAACCAGTCCATGCCCAAGATGACGTCGTAAGGCCTCGACGCCACTACAAGAAGATCCCAGCCAAAGATCTCACCTCCTAGAGTAATCTCACACTATCGGCACCAGTGTTTAATCGTTGAGTCTGCTCCTGTAGGAGTCTATAGCTGTAAGGATCGAGCCAACGGCTCCGTCGGAATCTTCGAGCTCCGAACAAGGGAAGCAGCAATGAAAGAATGACTCGCTCCTGTGTCTATAAGAACTACAACAAGGGTGGAGTAGACACAGATAGTACCTTGAATCATCTTGGGCGTGCCTTGGTCGTAGGCCTACGCTGCCTGAAGCTGTGCCTACCTCTGCCCGCCAGCTCCCTGTGGTCGGGGTGGACCTCCTGGTGGTGGCGATGGTAGAGCCTCAAAGCGTCGCCCACCACCTGCTGCTTGGACAACTCCTATGCCTCGTCCGCCTTCTCCCCACGGACCGCCACGGTCAACTCTCTACCTCTACCTGGGTGGTCCCTCAACCGTCTGCTGCTCCTTGGAATGACGGTTCGGGCAGTCACAAGCCATGTGGATCTGCCCGCCGCATGCGTAGCACTGTCTGCCTCTCGAAAGACTGGCTTTGCGCTGTGTGCCCTGCACCTCTGAGTCAGTTTCATGAGGGTGTCTTACTGATGGTCCAGTCCTCCTGGGCCCCTGTGAAATCTGTCGACTGCCAGCTAAAGACGAATCTGCTACATGCAGCCCTGCGGTAGGTCTCACTGCTGGCGTAGGATCGGCAAGAAAGCTCTCTATGAGAAGAGCTCGCTCCAGTACTCCTGCCTGTGTCAGAATGTTGAGGGAGATCAGCGATGATCTGATCTCATGCCTCAGTCCCTGCTCGAAGGTCTAGGTCCAGAAGAATGGGTCCCGTACCATGTCCGTCAAATAGCGCGAGAGATCGGTAAATCTCACCGAGTACTGGGCGACCGTCATGCTGGCCTGCCGCAGCTGTAGAAGCTCCTGGATGCGCACCGCACGGAGGGTGGCTGGGACAAACTCCGAGTGGAAGAGGCTCTCAAAGTCCGTCCAGAGGAGTGATGCCTCATCGTTCACCTAGAGAATCAAGCTCCACCATCTGCCTGCTGTCGCGTGTAGGAGGCTCGCTGCGAGGATCACCATGAGGTCAGCTGGTGTCCCCACTAACCTGAAAACTCGCACAATTGCCTCCATCCAATCCTCGGTTGCCTGAGGATCCGTCTCCCCACGGAACCTGGGCGGTCTCTGATGCTGAAACTCATGTAGTGCACCAAGGTGACGTGCACTCTCAGCGGCTGGGGCTGGTAGCATCGGTGGCTCGGCGGGTAGTGGTACCGCCGGTGCCTCCGCAGTAATAGGGCCCTACACCAAGGCCTCGTCGCTCGGTGGGAAATAGTCACGAATAAAACTCGGAACCCTAGCTGGATGCCGTTGTGGGGCCATCCTGAAAATAAATAGGTGCGCCACGGTTAATAAAGTATACCTGGTGAGCTGATACAAAGTAATCACAAAGAAAACTTGAAACACACATGCAATCAATGTTTTTGTGTACTAAGTCGGAAATCAGAATTCAGGGTCCAGATGTACGGATATGTCGGCCGCCACACCAACACTAGACTCCCTGGACTGTTAATCACACTCAATACCCTTAACACTATTGTTTCACATAGAAGAAAGTTCAGAGTTCAGAGTTCTGCGGTAGAACTGAACTCCTCTGATACCAATTTTTCACGAACCGTCCTCGAGCCCCATGCCATGACTACCCCAAGCCCGCATTCCATAGGCTAGGGGCTGACGACTAGCACCAAGGCGTAATTACCGATAAAAAGGGAAGGCATTTCCTTTATAAAGTAAAAAAAACACACAGAGTAAGCAATCTGAAGTAAACACTAAATAAAACTGGGTACAATAGTAAGTGCGGAAAAGTAAGTGGGCCAGAATAACACCCAAACTGAAAGTAAAGTACAACTGAAAAAGGAAATACAACAACTGAAAAGTAAAGCTACAACGTCGAGCCGTCCACTGGAATTCCCACCTGAAGGGTGGGTACAGATAGCCACCTCAGCTCCTCGGGTCCAGTCGTCCGCTCCGTGTACGTCCTGCCCAGTGGTCCACCTCCAGGTACTGACTGCTCCACTAGCCTCTACCATGATCAGTGTTGTCTGTCATCTGCTTCCAACACAACGTAGTGTGGGAATAGCCCGTGTGGTGGTGAGTATACACTACTCAGTAGGGACCCCGAGACCCCCGAAGGTCTCCCAAAATCCACAAGGATAATCCACAAAAAAATATACAATCACGAAGTAACAACCAACACTACTTAAGTACATGCCCATAAATATACCTAAGTCATCAATTCCAGTTCGGCTCCAACACCCGAGCCCAAGTTCGATCACATCCACACAGGATAGTACAACCCAATCCACATAGTAAAGCAAATAAATCATATCGAAGATAATGATTGAAAGTCAAGACTCATCTCACACAGGTACACTTCTTCGTAAGGTGATAGAGATGATCAGATGTAGCCACTGATTCATCTAAGCTGTCGGACCCACACATGATCGATAGGTACTAACCCCCGCAATGACCCACACAGGATCGATAGGTACTAACCCCCGCAATGACCCACACAGGATCTGACCCACACAAGATTGATATGCACTGGCCCACACAGGACCGCTGAGCGCTGACCCACACAGGATCAGTAGGCACTGATCCACACAGGATCGCTGAGTGCTGTACTCGTCACTGTCAAACCCACGAAGGATTTCTATACAGTCGTCATCGTCGTCGTAGTCGCAGCCATCTCTAGGGTTCCCGCACACAGCAAGCTCATTTCGGGAGGGTCTGATCCACGAGTCGAGGTGATGATACATCAACTGACACGAAGTATGGAGTTGATGTATCCCAAAGTTCCGTATCATCAAAAGGAACTCAACGTGACAGACGGCGCGTCAATCGGACGCCCGGTCTGAGAGTTATTGGCTTTGTCGTTCCGGGGGCCCGGTCGGTTTTAAAGTCAAAAACAACACGACTGCACTCCAACTGCATCCAAACCTCAAGCTGAGTAAGCCAAAAGGTCCGTCTCACTAAGAGGAATCTAACAGGGTCGACGGCACGTCAATCGGACGTCCGGAGCTCAAGTTATAAGCGTTTCCGCTCCGAGGGCCCGGTTGGTTTTGTGTTCGAACCAAACCGGCCATACACAAAGTTCTTCGAAACCTTGAGTGTAATATACCAAAACGACCTTCTTGATCCAAGGATCGCATCTCAACTGACGGTGCGTCAATCGGAGGTCTGTAACCCAAGATATGGGCGTTTGAACGGTTCTATCTGAAAAATAGGGGGTTCGGGCCCAGACCGACCCGGCCCGAGACCCCCTGGGTCGGCCCGAACTGGGTCGACCCGGGTCCGGGTCCGACCTGGGCGCGGACCCGCCTGGCGCGCTCGGGCGGCCCGCGTGGCCAGCTCGGCTGGCCGAGCTGAGCGGAACAGGGGGGGGGGGGGGCGCTGCTCCCCTATTTGTGTAACTGCACCCCCCCCCCACGTGGGGGCCACTCTTCGATCCAGCCGGGGTTTACGAACCCCCGGTCTCCCCCTGAAACGGCCGGCCCGGTCTTGCCGGCCGGTTGCTGCTGCCACGGGACTGCCGCGGTCCCGCCCTCCTGCTCCGGCGGCCGGTGGTTCCAGCCGTCACCCCCGCACCACCGCGGCCATAGGCCACAGCCTTGTCCGATCGGTAGGGCGCAATGGCGTCGCGCCCCTCCACAGTGGTCCCGCTCCGGCCGCGGCCTCTTCGAGGTTCTCCGGCGCGGCGCCACGGTGCCACGACTTTGTTCGAATTCAACGGCGTGGCGCGACGGTGCCGCGCTTCTTCGCCCATTCTTCATTATTTCCGCATGGTGCAAAGGCACCGCGCTGCCTTTGCTCATGCCGCAACAAATTCAAGCATCAAGGGGGGGAGGAGAGTCGGCCGTGTTCGTGCGGTCTGACCTCCTCCCATTATTGCGATAACAGGCGACCCAATTAGAGAACAAAGAACGGCGACGAAAGTATTCACGTACGAAAACAATTAATTCCCTACCTCAAGCGTTGTTGATTCGTCGCGGGGAAGGGACGTCGCGGAAGACAATGTCGCGGAAGGAAGATCTTCGGCGTCGCGTCATCGATCTCCGAGGATGGCGTCTCTCACCGGCTTCTGAGAGGGAAGAATATGGTACGACGAACTCCCCTTTGTGGTGACGGAGTTCTTCGTCGAAGGCTCGGTGTTCTTCACGTTCTTCGACGAGGAAGAAGATGTTCTTCAAGAGTTAGAGAAAATCCTCCTCGCACAACAAAACTCCAACTTAATGAAATAAGACTTTGTATTATTTAATTAACACACAATCCAACTCAAATTTTGAAATTCAAACATATGAAATTAATTCACTTAACTTGTCAAAATTTATTGAAGTGATAAGTTGGCAAAATTAAATGGGGGGGGGGGGTTGAGGAGTTAGGAATGTGAGGGGTTGGGCTTGTGTGGGGCCCACCCCACCTTTATCCTCTCATGGTTGGTTAAAAACTTGTGGGTCCCACCCCCAACTCCCTTACTTAGGATATAACTACCTAGAGAAAAATAAATAAAATTGTGATATAATTTTATTTATTCGTCACTAAAACCACAATTTTTAACAACTCCTCCTGAGATAACGCAACCTCAGTAAAGGTCTTCTTAAGAAATTACCGGTGTTGCGGTTCCATCGGTGTCCTCGGATTTCGATTCTGAGCACCAGTTCAAAAGTTAGGAAAACCCGCTCGTTCGTTCTCTAAACGTACTCGAGCTAAACTTCGGAAAATTATTCCGGGCTCACCGGGCCTCGGAATCAGGTGCCGTCAGAAACTGCGTTCTTGTAGAATCCCAAAGAAAATTAAGAAAAAATTTCCCTTGAATTTTATGGGTCTTTAAATTTCCCAACTTTTTTGGAAAGAGTAATTATCCAAAATTTGTTAGTTGGATCATGAGTGGAAACTCAATTTTTAACTTTAGGTTGCCATCCACAAATAAATAAGCTCATGTACTACTGCTCTAAAAACTCTATAATTCTCAAAAAATCCTAATAAACTCTTAGATATAATCATCCATGTTCCCAATCTATCATAAAGACTTCAAATACCACACTGGATAACCTTCGGTAGTCTTACCATACCCATCCAATAGTATAGGATTAAACTTCCCCCATGTCAAACTAGAAAAAGCGCCTTTCCAAGAAAAAAACTAGTATGATATAGTTTTCTTTATACATTGTTGTTACAAGTGTAGTTTCATTTATTCATATTTTCAATTAACTAGAAAATATGCATCGGCCATAATTATCCAACCAAAAAGGATCTTTATCGATAAATAGAAGCAACTCCACCCTACACAAAACACTCCACATTCCTTTTGAGAATGTTGCTTTCTCTAAATTACCATTACTCACTGATCCCTGACCATCTTTGTCGTCAATGAGTTTTTTAGTCATTGGTATGGTCTTATCTTTTTTTCATGGTTTACCAATTTCATATCAAGGTTTTGAATGTAATTTTATATCCTTAATTCTCTCAAGTGTTTTTTCCTCCATGTTGTGCATCCTCTAACATATACGTTGCTCCATATCACGTGAATTACATTGACTCTCAGATTGTTCATGAGAAAATATTTCCAAAATCTCATGTACTGAAGAAAATGTACGCTGAAAAATTTTAAATGTAGTTTATACATTAGAAACTATATTTTCCATCCTCTTTGGCATTCAGTGAAAAATCCTTAGCAACTAGTTGTTATCTCTCAGCATCGCAACTAGTTCTCATATTCACCGTAGATATCATTAGAGGTAATTAAGAATAAAATCATTGTCAAAGATAATGAAATCCTATAACATTATTACGCATGGAATATTTTATTAACTTCACAAAAAATGGTCAACACACACATCTCTTCTGTCGGGACACATCTCCCCAGTAGAGTCACTAAAATGTTATGATTCAGACAAATCTCAAGGAAAAATTACTAACTCAATTCATAATAGCTATTTTTTTACAATAATAAGAAACAACTTGAAATTAACAGGAAAGAGGAAAATAATAGGATATAACAAGGAAGATTCCACCTCCCTTCCTTGCACCTTAACTATCTTGAGAAACCATAAGAGAGTTATATCCCTTCGTAGTGTATGCTCCCAAGTTGTCACCTCTCAACTGTATTTCCAGACCCGATGTGACCCATCTAACCCCCCTCAATTCTTTAAAGAACTAGATACTCATCCGGACAACTAACTAACAATTTCATAATTCCCTTTTTACCCTTTATCCTTTGGTAATTAGAAAGTAATAGGGGTCGTGAACCAATAGGATGAGGAAAAGAGTCACGAGTGCTAACAGTAAGTATGTTGACATGGGATTCTAGGGATGTGAGAGATGTGTCGATGTTCCAAGAAGGGTATGGTTAGGCATTGGGTTCCTTATAAGAATGGGTGGGTTATGTGGCTTCGTTTGGATTGTATATTGGCATGTTTATGAGAAGTTTTTTATGCTAAGACCTCCTCATTATTTGGGTGTACTTAACGTTATAATATATGCTAGGGAATGGAATGAGAGTCATGTTTCTTGTGGTGTTGTTTCTTTCCCAAGAGGTAGGTTATGTCATTCCCTCCCCATGATTCAGATGCAATTTCCTATTCATTTATATGCTTATGGTCGACATGCATGTCATATCCCATAGTTTAGATTGTTATTTCTTGAAGTATTGGAAATTTTATGACACTTTATATTATTTTAACATTAATATTTTACTTAATGGTGAAAGATCGTATGTTTTGTTCTCTCTATGGTTTATTTTTTCTGGAATTCTTGAGTGCTTAACAACAACCACCACCGAAATTGGTTGAAGAAGGTAGGGTTGAGATTTTGAGTGGCCTTATTAGTGTATGATGACCCAAATTGGGTGTTTACTAGATTCTTGATTATTTATTATCCAGTACATGCGCTCATATATATTATGGTATTTATGTTAAGACCCCATTGGTGGTGTCCTACTGAGTTTTGTACTTGCATCTTGTGTGTTCACCTCGATGGATGTTCATATTTCACTATTCGAGAAACTAGTGAGGGGAAGGCTCCTATGAGAGGTAGTTGAGTAAAGATGGATTGTTATGGTGATAAAGGAAGAACTGAGACTTGCCCTCAAACCTTTGTAATTATGCCTCTTTTATTTTTTATTTTTATTATTTCTATGTATAAGATTGACCACTTGTGGCTATCACTATTTTTTGACTGTGGATGTACAATTATGAAATGGGTTATCATTTTTTTATCACATAGTGATTCTATTGTATGGTTATGGTTTAGTAATTATTCCATATTATGTATATATGTTGATTTATTATTTATATTTCTTAATAGACTTGATGAGAATGATATCCAAGGAATACTCTCCC
This sequence comes from Viscum album, assembly GCA_963277665.1. NCBI lineage: Eukaryota > Viridiplantae > Streptophyta > Magnoliopsida > Santalales > Viscaceae > Viscum > Viscum album. The sequence continues at coordinate 555,687,411 of OY728142.1, forward strand.
CATTCTATATACTTGGCCCTCCACTACCATAAAATAGGGCAAGGGAATCACTTCCCTTTATCAGTGCAAAATAGAAAGCACTGATAAAGGGGTGTGCCTTTATCAGCACTAGCTAAAAGTGCTGATAAAGGTTACATTTATTAGCGCTATTATCAGTACTGATAAAAAAATTTATTATTAATTTATATAAAATTATTATATTTATATTCAAAAATAATTTTTATTTGTACACATTAAATAAAAAACAATTGTTTATATTCAATTTTTTTTAATAATTCAAAAAAATATATATAATGTTTTAATTGAAAAAAGTATTTCTAATATTATAATTAAATATATATATATATAATTAAATAATTATAGGATTATAATAAATTAAATTAAATAATAAATAGATTTATTAGATTTATTATATTTATTAGAGATTTATTAGATTAATTCAATGTATTTATTATATTTATTATATTTAATATATTTACTATATTTATTTTATTTATAAATATATAATAATTTTTAATATATATATTTATAATTAAAATTATTGAATATATATGTGTTTTCTAATGAATTTGGTCAACGAATATATGCATGTATATATATGTTATGTATGCATGAATGTTTATTTGTATATTACATGATGTGTTATATATTGATTAATTCATAATGTTACCCATATAAACTATATATGTTCTAAAAAATGTACTTATAAACTTACCTTAAATATATTTAAATAATAAATATATTTTATTATATTTTTAATGATATATATAAATACTTTTCAAATATATTTTTAATTATAACTTTATTAATATATATTAACAATTATATACCAATATTTATAAATATATACTATTTATAGTTATAATTATTAATAAATAAATAAATATTCATCCAATATATCATTTTAAATAAATATATAAGAATATAAATAAATTATTAAAATTATACCTTTATAAAATAAGTATTTATCAATGCTATAATTTTAGCATTGATAAATATAGACCTTTATCAGCGCTAAAATTTTAGCGCTGATAAATAGATACTTTATCAGCACTTTTATTTTTGCACTGATAAAACATACCTTTATCAACTCTTTTAACTAGCACTGATAAAGGTTCCAGTGGTTTTTATAAAAGAACCCTAACATGCCCCTCCTCCCTTACACCTGTTCAAGCCTTCGCGGAAGAGGAACCCCGCTCTTGTGACCCCTCCTCTGCCGCGACCCCTCCTCCTCCTACTCCTCCTCCACCACTACAGCCTTTTCCACCTCCTCCACCGCGATCGTCGTCGTCCTCCTCCACTGTCGCTACCTCCGCCACCGTTGCCTCCGCCACAATCCCTCCTCCACCGCGATCCCTCCTCTGCCGCGATACCTCTACTGCCACAATCCCTCATACCTAGTAACCCTTATAGATATCAATTTTTAGTTCATTATGATCTATATAAGGTCGTTCATAACTGGTAGTACACCGTTCTATGAAAAATATGGGAAACCTAGGTAAAACAATTTGGAACCATTGGTGGGTATGGGTCATGGCTCAATTCTTGTGTATTTTTACAGAAACCATGCAATAATCATATGATTTCACACTATAATTTTATAGTACCATCTTACAGGACTGGATGATGGAATTTCCTTATGTGGAATGTCCACTTTAGAAACCATGGGGGGAGAATTTTCCTTAGTATTTGCTACCACACTACTAGGATGCAACTTGGAAAACCGTTTGGCTGATTTATATGATCTACCAAGGAGTTCAAAATTTTCTAGTTTACAATAATTCCCTTTTCCATATAAGTCTTTAAATCCCCCTCATCATTCCCTCTATCTTGTAAATCCCTCCATGGTGTGTGGGGAGCTTCTCCCCCTTCATCTTTATCGTTTTGGTGTATTTTTTCCTCTTTTAAAAAAAGTTTCCCAAATAAACCTCCCTCTCATTCCTTCAATACTTTTGACCTTTAAATTACCTTTTTAGTTTTCTCCCATAAAACCTCGAATATATAGATCTTGAAATCATGGATAAGGTGAATTTAATCATGGGGGTTTTATTTATTAATGGTTTATAAGGACATATTTTGGCTTGGTTTACTAGTTTTCATTGAAGGAAGAATCATCAATCTTGTTTATATATATGTGTCATATGATAGAATAATGTTGATTTCTATGTGGTTTTTAAGCCTTATTATGGAATACGTTAAGTACCAATTGTATATAAAAATTTCCAAGTGTCCTTCAAAGCATGAAAATATTTTAAAAATTCAAATTTAATACTATATAAAGATTTTTAAATGGGAGTTTTACACCTATTGATTTATAAATAATGTGTTTGGTGTGTTTAATGTTCTTGAAGTGTCCTAAAGGGGTTGTTAGATTTTACAAGGGTGTGTTAACCCATATGAGTTATATTTTAAACATTGCGATAGACATTCACTATTACAAATGTTATTATTTTGGATTTTTGGATCCCATGTAGTTTTATAAAATTATATTCATAATATTGGTCTTAAGAGTTGATTTGGAAGATATTTTAAATCATTTTATTTGGATTCACACCCAAATTTTTTTTTGTTCATTTGGGACATTATGAGAGATGGTTTTTATAAAATACTTATGATAAAATTATTCCCATTTTTATTTTGTTCTAACTAATGGGTGGTTCTCTATAAATTTGGTGTTCTTGTGATAGAGAAAGGTGATGTTTCTTTCTAGGGAATTTGAGATTGGGTGATCATTTATTTACAAATGTATTCAATTTGGATGATTCTTGATGAATTTAATTTATTTGTTTCTAACCACCTTGTTTAATGTCTTAGGACTCTTAGGATACTAGGTATTGATCTGGATATGTGTAAACCATTGTATAGGATGTCTATAATATTTAGAGGGTGGCCTACTGAACCAAGTGAGATAATAGATTAGAGAGTGATCATTAGATCATGGAAGGTAAAGAGATATAATCTTATGTCTCATGGTATTTTTGTTCTCCTAAGATATGTATCCCTTGACCATTCGATTGGGGGGATGCCTTGGTGGGTACTGGTGATGGAATAACCAGTGGGTAGGTTGTTGTGTGAGATATATCAAGGATTATTTTAAATCTTATATCATGTTGAGTACATGGTTTATATTGATTATCCCACATAAAATATTTATCATGGCTATATGAAATTGTGACATCTCCCTTATAACCCTTATAGGTATAGTACATGGAAAGGGGTTGATTATGATGTTAGCGGAAATGATAATGTGGGTTCCTTATGACCTTAAGGGTAGGAAAATCCACACATGGGGTGGTGTAGGTTGGTAACTAAATATGAATAAAGAGATTTCTTGTTGATATATTGTTACCTATAGGTCTTGGGATCATTATGATATATTTCTTAACTATAGTATATGCTAATGATGGATATGTTTAGTGAGGCTGCTTAGGATGTGTCATTTATGAGATGCTTATGTAGTATCCTCTTGATCAATGCTAGGTATCAATCATTGGCTAGCTAAGATATAGGAGGAGGCTTATATTCCATGCTTGTTCTTTATGTCTTAATCGTTATTATATATCTATGATGAGGATGAGGCCTAGAGACCTTGGGATTGTAATGTAGAGATACTCCACCAAGGTGAACATTCTTTCAAATTTTTTAAAGTTTACTTTTGGCTATACATCATGGGGTATATGTGGTTTTCCACAAGACATAAATAATTTTAGTGGTATGGATTGTTTTGAAGGTAAGATTGATTATCCCCCTTTAGGTCCTCCTTTATATATGTGAGTTTATCCATGGGACCTGCCTTATGTTAATGGTTTGGATCATGTGGGAGGATGGCTATGTTATGCCCTCCATACTATTTTTTGGGGGGTGGATGTTATTCCATGAGGCATATAGTCACATCAAAATTCATGATCAAGATTCAATTGTTCTTCCTAGGGGATGAGTGTTGCAGTGTATGCCTTGTGGTAATTCAACAATGTGACATCATAGGGTGCACTATGCAATAGACCCTTAGGAAACAACATAATGTACCATATTCTTGAAAGGAAAAGAGATTTTTTAGTCTTTTTAATAAGGTTCCCCTATTACTTATTATCCACTCGACCCCATCACCCAAACACCTCTTCCCCATAATTTTCCCCTCTAATAATTCACTCTTTAGGATCCCTAATGGTCATTTCATAGTGGACTTCCCCCCCTGGACAGCCCACACCCCCTCCCCCACACCCCTGTATCCCCTACCCCCCCAAATATCCCACCCCTTCCCCTTTTAACCTTTTATGTTTTACTAGATTTTCCCCATTTCTTATCTAGAACCCCTCCACGCTATGCCACCCTCCCCTTCCTCTCCTCTTGGGTGGTTCTCCCTCACCTGGTGTATGTTTCATCTTTCATCACTTGTATTCGAGAGCCTAAGATAATTTTTGCCTCTCTTAATCCTTCTATATATTAGTGTTTGACCCCCAATCCTATATTTAAATGGACATGGGTCAATTACAATTGGAAATGTAATGATATGACCCAGGCTGGTATCATAACCAACAACTGACCTGACTTTCCACTAACCTAATAGGAATTCATGATCCCTACAGGATAACAATGATCCTTTGAAAAAAACAATTAATGTGGAATATTTTACCCCTAAATTAGAGTAAATTTAAAATTATCTTTCTTCTGAAAAGTAGACATGTCCCATTCAATTTATGTCGAGTGATGATTCTATTTCCAATTTATGTTATTATTTGTTCGCTACTGCTTTTATGTAATCTAAATTAAATGTTAAACCAATTTTGCAGATAATGACTTATGCACCTGATGATGCACCCAATCATGAGGCACAACAGGTCTCTCGACCAGCTACTACTGGTCCTAGTGCAGAACAACACCAATTTTCTCAACCTATTGATGCTGGTCCTAGTGCTGAGGTACAACAGGTTTCTCCACCTGTTGCTGCTGGTCCCAGTGCTGATGCTAGAACTTCATAGGAATATAATGATGATGATTCTGAGGAAATGGTAGGAAATGAATCCCTAACGGTGCAAAAAAAAGAGCACTGTAGTTTGACATTGTTATCCAAAATCCTTAAGCCAAAATCAAAAGGCATCAAATTTGAGGTGGGATGAAATAAGCGAGGTCAACATGTTAACCCCAACAAATCCATGTTTAATAGCTACATTGGAATCTTCACTCGACAACATGTGCTGATTGATGTATATTCATGGAACCATGTTGTCACCAGGCTTAAGACACTTATATGGGAAGAGATTATGGTAACATTATGATATCATTTCTTTAATTTATTAAAATAAAATAAAATACTAAAAAATTGACTTACTCTTCATCATCGTCTTAGTAGATCGTTTCAATCGGTTGGTTGATCCTTGAGATGGTTTTGAGTCGATATTTCATTTCACCCCCTTATACTTGTCGTTCTATAATAACATTCATTGGTTCAAATATTTTTTCATTAAATGTTAAAGGTTTGTCTTGAAAAATAAATTGGAAATGGATACATCCTGGTCGACATGTTTTTTTACAAGAATTGATGGTTATGAGATGAATGTTCTAACAGTTTGTTCAACCATATGAATGTCATCATCGTCATTTGGAATAGGTAGCTTGAAACTTGGCTCATTAGCTATGTTAATTGACACTCTGACATGATCTGTTGGAAGTTTTCTATTATGTAGAATGTCGTTCTACGTATTGAACATTGTATCCCTTTCTATAAGGCGATAGGTGGGAGTTAATAGATATAAATCATAGTCATTTTCACCCTGTAGAATATTAGTACAGGAAAGGTATCAATGTTTATGTTATTCACATTCCACAGAAACAATTATTAGAACATTGATTACCTTAGCTAAGTCAGGTTTTTGAGGGGAATGGCTCACCTCAAAGCTGGTGGGGGGTGGGGTGATATCTTCACTCATGAGGTGTTGTTGAGTTGTTTCTTCTCTTTTCCTCTCCCATAAAACTTGATATCATCTCTCTATGGTATTATAATTCTTCTTGAAAAATAGAAAATTTTTGTTGCATCTTTTTCATTTCCTCAGTTTGATCCTCCGATTTTTTTTATTTTTGAAAATATGTTTGAGGTGTCACCCTAAAACCCGCACCTTTGATGCGGCCATACTGTTCTGGCTACTTCAAGGCTGTTGAAAGTATGTCTGCATCTGGTGCAGGTGTTGTTGATTTCTGTGACTATGTTAGATATAAAATATAGGAAAATAAGTATTCATTATTATGTAATAGTTATTTAAATCAAATCAAATTTATATTATTTCATAGTTACACATGTTTCCCACACTTTTTTGTGTGTTTTCATCTATCAGTATCCCCTCTTTATTTACACGAGCCTCCTTCCATAGAACAAGGTGTGCGATGGATATGGATTTTGATTTTGATTCATAAATCTGCATATAAACAGAGAAATGTGGTTATTTTATTGTTTTATGTCACATAAAAGTATTACAGTAGATTTAAAAGATGTACCAATTTTTTCTCAAGTGAAGCGTACCCCATCCTTGATTTATGGTATGGGTATGTATGCTGGTTTTGTTGATCACTCTTTATTTTCATCACTCAATTTTTTTTCATAAATAAAAAACTATCAATCAAAGTAATGAATACAAGAAACATCAAACAATGTATTACCATACACAATGTACCTGAAAATTCTGCTCCGCACGACGTTTTCTAAATGCATCCCATGCTCCTTGGGATATCAAGTGTGAATAAAGAGGATGTGGGTGCGTCTTGATTTTCCCTTCATCGTCTTTAAGATGATATTTCGTTAAAATTTTGTGGAAGCCTATATGAATCCTTCCATCAACTCTTAATACATATTCCTTATGAAAGGAATCTACTATAAATGAAATCTTAAATGGATGATGAAGAGTAAGTCAATGTTTTAGCATTTTATTTTATTTTAATAAATTAAAGAAATGATATCATAATGTTACTGTAATCTCTTCCCACATTAGTTTCTTAAGCCCCGTGCCAACATGGTGCCACGACTGTACATCAATTGGCACATGTTTCCGAGTGAATATTCTAATGTAGCTACTAAAGATGACTTTTTTGGGGTTAACATGTTGTCCTCTCTTATTCCATCCCACCTCAAATTTGATGTCTTTTGCTTTTGCCTTAAGGATTTTGGCTAACACTGTCAAAATATGACGCTCTTGTTTTTTTTTTGTGCCGTCAGGGTTTCATTTCCTACAATTTCCCTAGAAGCATCATCATTATGTTCCTCTAGAGCGCTAGCATCAGCATTGGGACCAACAATAATAGGTTGAGAAACCTATTTTACCTTAGCACTGGGACCAGCAGCAACAGGTTGATAAACCTATTGTTGCTCTACACTGGGACTAGAAGCAGCAGGTTGAGAGACCTTTTGTGCCTTGGGATTAGGCGCATCAGTAGGTGTAGAAGTCATTATATGCATAAATGGTTAAACATTTAATTTAGATTACATAAAATCAGTAGCAAATAGATAATAACATAATGTAACATAATGTATATTATAATAAACAAATAACCTGATTATTTAATTATCTTTTTTTAAGGATGAAGAGATTTGACCCCTCTATTGACTATGTAAATCCCTTCATTGTGGTCTCCTCTGACATAAAAAACACTGTCTAATTTTGAACTGTTGTTAAATGATTATGAAGTCCTAATGAAAGGGTCATCCTCCGTTGAACTTTCATCCAACCCTTCAGTTTTTTTGGTCGATAACAGAACAATTGACCAGTTCAGGTTTGCGGGATCTAGAACATAAAATACTTATACTTCCTATGATTCCATTATAAATGGTTTGTCTTTCTCCCCTTCCTTACTGAAATCAACTTTCACAAATCCCAATTCATCTATTTTAATATCACTTCTGTTATCAACCCACTTTTATTGAAAAATAAGAACTTGGAATTTCATATAATCCAACCACCATATTTATTTGATGATGCCAATGTATGAAATATTCATATAAATTTGATTTATGTCCTTAACATTGGAAACATTCATTGCTTTAGTCAAAAGTGTAATCCCACTATTCTTCATGGTACTATCTTCAACATGTTCATTAGTATAGAATGTATAACCATTAACTATATAAGAATTGTAAGATAATACATACACACTTGCTCCTCCGGCAAGCCATCAAAGTCATTCTGAAATTAAGCCCATATTTTTATATAACTTCTTAAAAATATGGTCCTTAAACCATCCTATAAACTATTTATTATGTGTATCTAATATCCATTTTTCATCCCTAGATGGATTCAAATGCCTAAGAATTTCTTTGTGGGTTTGAACATATGGTTCAACGTCGAGATTGTTATGAAAAACATAAAGGTGGGCATGCTCCCGATCTGTAATATTGATTGTGACAACCTCTCTTCCAGAAATTCCTTCACCCTTAAGCTGCCCAGTGTGATGAGATTTCGGTAGGCCAACTTTTTCCGCACCAGATAGGTATTCAGTACAGAATTCAATGACTTCCTCAACAATATATTGCTCCGCAATACAACCCTCTGACTAACTTCGATTTTTGACATACCCTTTCAAAATATTCATATACCGTTCAATGGGGTTCATCCATCTATAATGTATGGGAACACATAGTCAAATCTCTCTCACCAAATGAACCATCAAATGAACCATTATATCAAAGAATGTCGATGGGAAGAATATTTCCAATTCACATAATATGAAGGAAATTTCTCTTTCCATAGTTGGAAATTTCACTGGGTCTATAACATTACTGCATATAGATTTGAAGAAGAAACAGAGCTTCGTTAATGTACGGTGAATATTCTTGGAAAAAATGCAACATAAAGTTATAAGAATTAGATCTTGCATCAGAACATGACAGTCATGTGATTTCAGATCCTTTTATTTTAAATTTCTTATCGACACAATGTTCTTGATATTTGATGAATACCCCTCTGGAACCTTTATGTCATTCAAGAAGTTGCAAAACTAATATCTCTCCTTCTTGGAAAGAGCATAAGCAGCAGGAGGAAGAAATGTTTTTTTTTCACCCTTCACTGGTGTCAACTCTTCTCGTATTCCCATATCAACCATGTCCGATATAGCTTTAATTACATCCTTTATTTTTCTAGGTGCATTTAGCAACATTCCAATGAAACTATCGCATACATTTTTTTCAACATGCATAACATCAAGAAAATGTATGACATGAAGACAATTCCAGTATGGTAATTCAAAAAAAACTGATCTCTTTTTTCAACTGGTTTTCATAAAGTTTTTTGAAAATGGTGTACCAAAAGTAGTGTCCTCATATTTTACTTTCTCAAACAATTGATCACCTATTAGTGGATATGGTGGTGTACATTATTCTTAAATTCTATCGAATGATATCATCCAAGATCGGTACTTATGCCATCGGGGTAGAAATCTGTGATATCCTAGAAACACAGTTTTTGATGAATGTTTCAAACTAATTGACTGTGTACCTTGTTCGCAAGTGGGAAACCCTTGAGTTCATTTAATTCTATATCTTGACAAATTTTCATAAGCAGGAAAGTCATTTATCATCCCATACAACATGGCTATCAAAGTGAAATCTTCATTTTTGTAAGCATCATACAACATAACACTTGAATCCCACAATAATTTAAAATCCTCAATCAATGGAGCCAAATAAACATCAATATCATTACCCAGTTGTTTTTTTCCTGATATAAGCATAGATAACATGATGTATTTTCATTTCATGCATAACCATAGTGGTAAGTTATAATTTACCAACATAACCGGCCATGTACTATGACTTCTACTTTAAAAACCAAAAGGATTCACCCCATATGTAGATAATGCAAGATGAAGGTTTCTCGGCTTGTTTCCAAATTCAGGATACTCATGATCAATTCTCTTCCACTGAGGAGAGTCTTTCAGGTGACACAGTTTCCCATCTTTAATTCTTGTATCTGCATTCCATGTCAATTGTCCTGTAGTCTCCTCACTTCTATAAGCGCCTAAACCTTTCGAATGATTGGAAAGTACCATGCAACTTTCATAGTACTGGATTCATATTTCTTGTATCTAGAATCACCACACTTTGGGCATTCTTTAAGTAATTTTTGGTCCTTGCAGAACAATATACAGTCATTCGGGTAGACGTGTATTCTTTCAGAGATCATACCCATCGAGCGTAGCATTCTTTTGGCATTGTATATTCGGCTCGGGAGCTCATTATCTTCTGGGAGCATGTCATTCAGGAGAGAAAGTAGTTCTGTAAAATTTGAGTCACTCCACCCATTGCCTGATTTCAAATTATACAGCTTCAGTATGGCTGATAATGCTGTATATTTAGTGCAACCAGCATACAATGGCATTTTTTCACAACTCTTTAACTTATCAAACAATTTTGGGCAATCATGAATTTCATTTCAGCTATCCTTGTCATTTTCTCAATATGATCTTCATAATCATTCACGTCTATAATCACATCCTCCATACAATCATCTTTATTGTTCATGTTTGTAATCATATCAGATGATCCATAAAATACAGTGTTATTCTAGCCACTACCTACATTCGTTTTTTCCCTGTGTTTATTCTAACATGTATAACTTCAATCTATTCTGTGATAGATCAGGTGTTCTTCCAACTCCTATGGACTAATTTTTCTTTAATAACAATAGCATAAACACGGACAAAGGATTTTAGAAGGGTCACATGCATGATATTTTGCAAACTTGATAAACTCTTTCACGCCATCTTCATACTCTTTTGTCAATTGATTGTAATTCATCCATTATTTATTCATATTTATCCTATTTGATACAGTAATATTAATATTTAACAAAATAATTACACAAAATATGTTTAACAAGATATGATAATCCCTTTCACTAGAATGATTTAGTATCCCACACGTGATCTATATGCATTGTTGTAAACCAGTTTTTTAATGTTTCTCTAGAAACATAATGTCTCTAGTCAAGAACTATGGAACTAAACTAATATATGGTATGATTTTAAATGGAGTTCTTATGGGTGGAAGGATTAATTACATGCATTGTTATGGTTATTTGACTAGGGTATCCATAAAGTGTTTCATAGAGTCCTCTAGTGAAGTGGTTTTCTAAGATTCAGTGGAATTACACTAGTAAAAAAGTGGTGGTGCCATTGAAATGGGTAAAGTTTGGATTGATATTAAATGGCTGAAGAACTAAAATATGGAAAAAATGGCATACCAATCATGACAACAACTGCAACACCATACAAACACACAATCGTGCTCACAATTGAAACACTATACAAACCAAATAATCACAATTTAAGATTTTATAAAGCATCCCTTATTCAATTATGTTTGTTAATTCAGGGGTTTTCATAGATGTTTTATCATCCTGGGGAATTCATTCATTATTCAAGTATATGTAAATTACCAATTTTTATATTCAAATGTTCAACAGGAACCAACCAACATGCAATTCATTTAGTGCGCAAACAAGGACCACCAACGACCATGATTTTCAATGGGGTGTTTAGCCCATACATTTCACATTATAACCATCAATATCAAATAGTAATAACATGCGAACAAGAGGAAACCAATGAGTAAGAGGATAAAACTCACCGTGAAGGTGTCGTTCAACGCACGACAGTGGTGCGTTCACGGTAGAGGAGAGGTGCACGATAAAGGAGATTTCCAACTGAAAACAAAACATAAGATGAGAACTCATATGTTATACCTATCCAAAATAGTTCCAATGAGATTTAGGAGTGGGACATGTCTGGTTAAAAAAATTTATTGGTAAATAGTGGGATTTTATTTTCCATCTATGATATCTGCTTCCTGTTTATTTATTTTTTGTGTGTCTACTATTTTCCTAGATGTTCAACTTATGAATGGGACATGTCTGATTTTCAAGAGAAATATCATTTTAAATTTATTCTAATTTAGGGGTAAAATATTCCACATTAATTGTATCTTTTTCCCAGGGGATCATTTCTATCCTGTAGGGATCATGAACGCCTCTTGGGTTAGTGGAAAGTCAGGTCATTTGTTGGTTATGATACCAGCCTGAGTCGTATCATTATATTTCCAATTATAATTGACCCATGTCCATTTAAATATAGGATTGGGTGGGCGGGGGGGGGGGGGGTTAGACACTAATATATAGAAGGATTAAGAGAGGTAAAAATTATCCTAGGCTCTCCAATACAAGTGATGAAAGATGAAAAATACACCAGGTAAGGGAGAACCACCCAAGAGGATAGGAAGGGGAGGTTGGCATAGTGTGGAGGGGTTCTGGATGAGAAAAGGGAAAAAATACAGTAAAAAATAAAAGGTTCAAAGGGGAAGGGGGTGGGATATCCGGGGGGGAGGGGGGGGGGGCTGTAGGGGTGTGGGGGAGGGGGGTGTGGGCTGTCCAGGGAGGGGGGTGGGCTACCCAGGTGGGGTGGGGTGGGGTGGGGTGCTACAGGGGTGTGGGATATCCATGGGGTGAGTTTTCCACTATGAAACGACTATTAGGGATCCTAAAGAGTGAATTATGAGAGGGTAAAATTATAGGGAAGTGGGGTTTGGGTGATGGGGTCGAGTGGCTAATAAGGAATAGGGGAACCTCATCAAAAAGACTAAAAAAATCTCTTTTCATTTCAAGAATAGGGTACATTATGGTGTAGCCTAAGGGTCTATTGCATAGTTCACCCTATGATGTCACATTGTTGAATTACCATAAGGTATACACTGAAACACTCATCCCCTAGGCAGAACCTTTAAATCTTGATCATGAATTTTGATGTGACTGTATGCCTAATGGAATAACATCCACCCCCAAAAAAACAGTATGGAGGGCATAACATAGCCAACCTAACACATGATCCAAACCATTAACATAAGGCGGGTCCCATGGATAAACTCACATACATAAAGAAGGACCTAAAGAGGAATAACCAATCTAACCTTCAACACAATCCAAACCACAAAAATAATTTATGTCTTGTGGAAAACCGCATATACCCCATGATGTATAGACAAGCATAAACTTTAAAAAATTTGAAAGAATGTTCACCTTGGTGAAGTATCTCTACATTGAAATCCGAAGGTCTTTATGCCACATCCTCATCATAGATATATAATAACAATTAATATATAATGAACAAGCATGGAAGATAAACCTTATCCTAGATCTTAGCTATCCAATGATGGAAACCTAGCATCGAGCAAGAGGCTATTACATAATAAGCTCATACATGAAAAATCCTAAGAATCCTCACTAAATGTACCCATAATTAGAATATCCTATAGTTAAAAAATATATCATGATGATCCCAAGACCTATATCTAACACTATATCAATAATAAATCTCTTTATTCATATTTAGTTACCAACTTATACCACCCCATGTGTGGATTTACCTACCCTTAAGGTCATAAGGAATCCACATTATCATTTCAACTAACCTCATAATCAACCCCTTTCCATGTACTATACCTATTATAATTCTAAGGAAGATGCCGCAATTTCATATAGCCATGATAACTATTTTTTGTGGGATAATAAATACAAACCATGTACTCAACATGATATAATATTTAAAATAATCCTTGATATATCTCAAACAAAAACCTACCCACTAGTCATTCCATCACTATTACCCACCAAGTCATCCCCCCAATCGAATGGTCGAGGGATAAATATCTTAGGAGAACACAAATACCATGGGACATAAGATTATATCTCATTACCTTCAATGATCTAATGATCACTCTCTAATCTATTATCTCACTCGGTCCAGCAGGCCACCCTCCAAATATTATATACATCCTATACAATGGTTTACACATATCCAGATCAATACCTAGTCTCCTAAGAGTCCTGATACATCAAAAAAGGTGGATAGAAATCAATAAATTCAATGCATAAAGAATCATCCAAATTGAATACATTTATAAATAAATGATCACCCAATCTCAAATTCCCTAGAAAGAAACATCACCTTTCTCTATCACAAGAACACCACATGTATAGAGAACCACCCATTAGTTAGAACAAAACAAAAATGGGAATAATTTGATCATAATGATTTTATAAAAAACCATTTCTCATAATGTCCCAAATGAACAAAAAAAAAATTTAGGGTTCAAATCCAAATAAAATGATTTAAAATATCTTCCAAATCAACTCTTAAGACCAATATTATGAATATAATTTTATAAAACCACATGGGATCCAAAAATCCAAAATAATAACATTTTTAATAGTGAAAGTATATCACAATGTTTAAAATATAACTCATATGGGTTAACACACCCTTGTAAAATCTAATAACCCATTTATAACACTTCAAGAACATTACACACCCCAAAAACATTATTTAGAAATCAATAGGTGTAAAAATCTCATTTAAAAACCTTTATATAGTACTGAATTTAAAATTTTAAAATATTTTCATGCTTTGAAGGCCACTTGGGAATTTTTCTATACAATTGGTACTTAAACTATTCCATAATAAGTCTTAAAAACCTCATAGAAATCAATATTATTCTATCATATGACACATACATATAAACAAGATGGATGATTATTCCTTCAATGAAAACTAGTAAACCAAGCCACAATATGTCCTTATAAACCATTAATAAATAAAACCCCCATGATTAAAGTCACCTTATCCGTGATTTAAAGATACTTATATTCTAGGGTTCACAGGAGAAAACTAAAAAGGGAATTGAAAGGTCAAAAATATTGAAGGAATGAGAAGGAGGTTTCTTTGGGAAACTCTTTTTAAAAGAGGAACAAATACATTAAAACGATGAGGATGAAGGGGGAGAAGCTCCCCACACACCATGGAGGGATTTCCAATATAGAGGGAAGGATGAGGGGGGTATAGACTTATATGGAAAATGGAATTATTGTAAACTAAAAAATTTTAAACTCCTTGGTAGATCATATAAATAAGCCAAACGGTTTTCCAAGTTGCATCCTAGTAGTGTGGTAGCCAATGCTAAGGAAAATACCCCCATGGTTTCTCAAGTGGACATTCCACACTAGGAAATTCCATCATCCAGTCCTGGAATATGGAACTACAAAATTATAGTGTGAACTCATATGATTATTTCACGGTTTCTGTAAAAATACACAAGAATTGAGCCATGACCCATACGCACCAATGGTTCCAAATTGTTTTACCTAGGTTTCCCATATTTTTCATAGAACTGTGTGCTACCAGTGATGAATGACCTTATATAGATCATAATGAACTAAAAATTCATATCTATAAGGGTTGCCAAGTAGGAGGGATCGCGGCGGAGGAGGGATTGCGACAGAGGTAGCGGCGGCAGAGGCAACGACAGAAGAGGAGGAGGAGGATAGTCGTGGTAGAGGAGGAGGAAAAGGTCGCGGTTGTGGAGGAGGGGGAGGAGGAGGAGGAGGGGTCATGACGGAGGAGGGTTCACAATTGCAGGGTTCCACTTCTACGAAGGCTTGAATGAGTGCGAGGGAGGAGGGTCCTATTAGGGTTCTTTTATAAAAACCACTGGAACCTTTATTAGCACTAGTTAAAAGCACTGATAAAGATATGTTTTATCAGCGCTAAAAAAAGCGTTGATAAAACATACCTTTATCAGCACTTTTTTAGCACTGATAAAGACATGACTTTATCATCACTAAAAAGACACTGAAAAAGTACCTATTTATCATAATTAAAATTTTAGCACTGATAAATAATTATTTTATCAGCGCTTTTTAGTGCTGATAAAGGTCTATCTTTATTAGTGCTAAAAAAGCACTGATAAAACACCTATTTATCAGCGTTAAAATTATAGCACCGATAAATAGTTATTTTATAAAGTTATAATTTTAATAATTTATTTATATTCTTATATATTTATTTAAAATGATATATAATATGATTATTTATTAATAATTATAACTATAAATAGTATATATTTATAAATATTGGTATATAATTATTAATATATATTAATAAAATTATAATCACAAATGTATTTGAAAATTATTTATATATCACCAAAACCACCTATAAGTACAATTTTTAGAACATATATAGTTCATATGGGTAACATTATGAATTAATCAATATATACCACATCATGTAATATACAAATGAACATTCATGCATACATAAAATATATATTTGCATATATTCATTGACCAAATTCATTGGAAAACAAATATATATTCAATAATTTTAATTATAAATATATATATTAAAAATTATTATATTTTTATAAATAAAATAAATAAAATAAATATATTAAATATAAAAAATATAAAAAATATAATGAATTAATCTAATAAATATCTAATAAATATAATAAATATAATAAATCTAATGAATCTAATAAATATATTTATTATTTAATTTAATTTATTACAATCTTATAATTATTTAATTATATATATATATTTAATTATAATCTTAGAAATAATTTTTTCAATTAAAACATTATATATATTTTTTTGTATTATTAAAATATATATATTAAATATAAACAATTGTTTTTATTTAATGTATACAAATAAACATTATTTTTGAATATAAATATAATAATTTTATATAAATTAATAATAAAGAATTTTATTAGTGCTAATATCAGCGTTGATAAATGTAACCTTTATCAGTGCTTTTAGCTAGCGTTGATAAAGGCACACCCCTTTATCAGTGCTTTTTGTTTAGCACTGATAAAGGGCAGTGCTTCCCTTGCCCTGTTTTGTGGTAGTGGGTCACATTACTATTCTAATTATCAAGTTATTATTCCATCGGTATAGGTTCCTTATAGAAATACTTCTTATTTTATTCATTCTTCATTTATAAAGTTTATATTGTGTAATCTATGTGATGTTTATGTTATTTATACTATATAACATAATTATAATAAGGGAATTTTCTTTGATAAAATTTTGGGTCATTACAAAAGTGATGTTGAGAATTCTTCTAGTTCAGATGAGGAAATATCCCTAAGGAATCTTTGTGAGATGAAATATTATATTTTTGAATGTAAAACTATGTATCAAAAGCTATATAAGAAGTATACTAAGATGAGAGGAGAATTTAGTGAATTAAATGCAAGCATCATAAAATTTTAATATAAGCCGACTAAGATAACAATGAAAAATGGAAAACTTATTTTAGAGTTAGAAAATTCAAAAGAGAAATTTGCTAAATTTAATGTCGATCTGAAAGTAAAATCTAGAGTTATAGTATATAAAGATTATAAATTATATCATATGAAATAGAAAAGATAAAAGTCTAAAGTTGTGAATTTTTATGAAGATAAGTATGATATAAAAAAACTTAAGTCTGAGATTGAAAGCTTAAAAAATCTTATGATTAAGTTTACTACTATAAGGAAGGAGTTTGAAAAAATATACAGACAGATAAGACCTATCATAAATGTAACCATATTAGTAAGTAAAACTATCAAAATTTCAATCTACAGGAAAAAATTTTATGTCCCAAATAAAGCACCTTTCTGTAATCAATTCCAAAAATTAGAAAATTGGAAGAGAAATTTTCATCTTAGCAGAACATAATCCTTCAGACAACACAAAGCATTTACATCATCATAACATGATGATTATGATCATAGAATATCCACTCAAGTTTGGGTAAAAAATATATTATTTTCTAATTCTTTGATATCCAAGGGGGTTTATCTACCCAAGAAATAATTTTAAAGAAAGAATGTTATGCATCGACAACTGAATACCTATCACTGATACGCCCTGGTATTTTTTATTTACATTTATTTGAATTTTTTACTTTTAAGTTTTCTGATTATATTATACTTATTACTTTTATTTTTGGGGAGTATTTGTTGATTCTTTTTAGAAAACTAGTTATTTTTTTATTTTTCCTAATAATTCAAACTTTTAGTGAAAACATTTATGAAACCATCTTTGAGATAAGAAGATCAAGACATTCTTGAAATAGAAGATAACTTCTAAAATTTATTTAGACAAAATTTTCTATTCATTGGATTTTTATAAAATGTTATATATTGTCTATATTTTTAAAATATTGTTTAGTTACCAATATCTCATCTCTAACTACATTTCATTTTCATGAATTTCAAAATGTTTTTATATAATTGTATTACATGTTTATCAAAATTTAATTTTCATCTAAATTTTGAAATATTTCTTATTTATCCTTATTCTTTTTTCAGAGAGGTTTCTATCAAGGAGAACCTATTTTTTAATGATGTTTTGGTAATAATATGTTGTGGGGTGTTGTGTTTAGGGTGATCGAGGTGTTCTCCTTCATCGAGGTGCTTGGTGATGGTCTCCTTCTCGTTCCAACCTTATGTAGTGAATCATAAAGCTTCATTTGAGGTAGGGGATCCTTCGTTTCTTATAGAGTTATATCACGTGAGAGGGATTATGATCTTTTTATCTTTTGGGAAGATGGTATGCACCGGCCTAATGAAGATAAATAATTAGTTTAATTGAAATTGAAGGAGAAAAGGGGAATGAAATTTCATGTTTTTATATATTTTGATATTATTTGATATTGTGATTGTATGGGATTGATGTCTTACTGAAAATCATGATCATTAGGGATTTTTTTATGTTTTGGTTGTTATGACTATGGAACCCTTTTTTTTGGTTTTTTATCACTTAAAATATAATTGGCTAACCACTTATATCCAGCTAAAGAATTGGTTTCCCTTGAAAATTATGGCTTATGTGATAGTTCCCTTGAAAATTAAAGTGAAATGTGATGATTATACTCTTGATAAATCTAAAATAAGTTATGTTAATAGATGATGTGTGGTTTTGTAGTGTAGTGGTGATGTGTGGTTGTGATGTGTGGTGGTGATGTGTGGTTGTGGTGTGTGATGTAGATATGATGAGATGTGGAAAGTGTTTGTGATGTGGGAAGTGGTTTTGATGTGGAAAGTGGTTGTGGTTGTGAAATGGTGGAAATTTTGGGTTTTTTGGAATGGGAAAGATGGTTTTTTGTTGTTGTGTTTGTGTGGTGTTGTGGTAGTTTCCCTGTGGTGATGGAATAATTAGTTAATAATGAAATTTAAATGGCATGGGATAGTTTTTATAATGGGTTTAAATGATTAATGAACACTTATTTCAAAATTTAAAGTGTAGTTTAAATGGTTATTGATAAATTTGAAATGAATGGGATAATTAATTTTAATGGGTTAGTAATCAGAAATCTAAAAATTGTCTTAACTTGAAATGAAATGAATACGTTTTGTGACTTTTTTGTGTGGTGTTTTACATTTAGAGGTGGAAGTAAAAGTGGTGGATGTCATAAGGCTTGATGGTGATTTTTTGAGTTGGTTGGAATTGTTTTTGAGAACCCATAAGTTGGGAATACATGTGTTTATATATATATGATTTTTATATTCCTTGTGATTTTATACGCACCTCACTCTTTTCAAGAACTTTGTGATGACAACCAAATGTTTTGGGGGTATTTTTTCCAACATTCTGGTGGTGAGGATGGATGGTTGGCTACCAAATCTTCTTCTCTCTCTTCCAGGTGATGATGACATGCACATGCTATGATGTTCAAAAATAAAAAGTGCACCGTGGTGATATTTGATGAGATGGATTATGGTGGTGGTCATACATGGTATGGGGAGGGCATGAGGTTGATGTATTTCATGTTCATGATACCCTATTACTCTGGTTATATGGTCATGGATGCGTTGTGATAGATCAGGTCTCTACAAGCAAGAAGTGATGTTTTGTGATGTTATGGGTTACTTTGGGTGAGATGTGATGTGATGTTCCAAGTATCTTCAATTGATATGTGTTGTTATGGTCCAGGTGTCTATGGGAAGGATGTTATATGGAAGATATGAGAGCTCCAAGATGTACGTAGTTGGGATGTGAGAGCATAAAATTAGTGGGAAAGCAGTACATGGTACCTTTTTATCAATATTCTTCTTATTATATTACTATACTTGGATGAATTATTTGTTGATCATGTCATGGTGAGAATGGGATTGACTAGTTGACCTATTTAGGTGTTGTTGGATCTATTGTTTGATCACTGGTTAGTATACTCTTTTTACTTGTGAATGAGAGACTTTGGGTATGATCCTACTCAGTATACTTGTATGCTCACCCTATATATATAAAAATTGTTTTCAGGTTTCCAGAAGGACTATGTGGAAAGTGTTGGACATTACTATCTTAGACCTTTAGAGTTGATGTTGAGTCGCTGCTATATGAATTTTCTTTTGGGTGTTTATTTAGAGATTACTTATATCTGTTTATTTTATTCATGCATTGTGCAATGGTTTTGGTTATTTTTTTTTTGAATTATATCATATATTTTATTGATCATTGATATCATATCTCCCAGTCCTATATTGTTATAGAGGGTAATATCTTCTATATATGAGATTTTTGTACCCTTGGTGCCAGTAGCCAACCCAGGGCCTACTGAAGACAATACATGGGAGTCATTATCCTTATTCCTTAATTGTCGGCCTAGGAGAGGGTATCTTTAGAGGGAGGGGATGATGACACTATTCCCTAGAATATCATGATTCTAAGTGTTTAGTTTGGCTTGATAATTAGAAAACTAGAAAGATTATTATATCGGAATCAAGAATGGGTATTGACACTTGGATGGGTATAAAAAATCATTCTTAGTACTAAAAATATGAAGTCCATTATATCCCTTTAAAATATTAAAATATCAAAATAATTATTAATATATTAAAACTATTTTTTAATTAATTAATTTTTAAAAAATAATATTTTATTAAAAGTAATCATTAATTGAATTTATTGATCAATTACACTAATTATTTATTATAAAAATTATTAATATTTTAATATTTTAAATATCATTATATACATGATGTACCAAATTTAGTTTTTTTGTCTCAATCCATTTCATCAATTTTATTCTATTCTAGATGATTTTGTAAACCAAATAGACTATGATGATAAAGGATTTCCAAAAGGTATGTTCATATTATTTATTAAAAAAAATGGCCACTTACATAATAGGTTTCTCCCATAATCCAACTAAAATATTTTTTCAAATATTAATTTTAAAATTTCTTATCATAAAAGATAAGTGTCATAATCACTTTTCTATAACTTCCTTCAAATGCATCCTAGGGTTGGAGTTCAAACCTAATCAAATAAGGTTATTATAAATATCAAGGATGTTAGTATTGTGTTATAGTGCTCCACAAAAACCTCGATTAGTTGTTTAGATAATAGATTTAAGACATAATAACACCTTCTTTTATTATTGTATTTTGAATATTATTGATAAAAATACCAAGATTTGTATAAGGGTTTCATTGATTTCGAAAAAGAATATGATAAAGTTATTAAATAGGTTTTATTGAAATATCTTGAAAGAAAATTGGTGAAGGTGGAATATATTAAATTCATCTAGGACATGTATAAAGATATTTTTGACTCAAGTTATAACTCTAGTAAGTGATACAACAGACTTCCCTATCTTAATAGGACTGCATCAATGTTAAAATTTAAGACCATACCTTTTTATTTGGTTTTAGATGAACCTACAAAGTATATTCAAGATGAGACACCTAATTTCATGTTTTTTGTAGATGATATAGTTTTAATTGTAGAATTCAAATAGATTATCAATTTAAAATTAGAGCTTTAGAGAGAGACTTTAGAATCAAAAAGTTTTCATCTTAATAGGGATAAGATGAAATATATGGAGTGTCATTTAAGAAAAATATTTTATAGTAATGGTATATATATGAGATTGGAAGACCATGTTTTTTAAAAATTTAATAGTTTTCATTTTTTATGTTCATTTCTACAATGTGATGGAGTTATTAATGAAAATTTGTCTCATGGGATTCAAACTGGATGCATAAAATGGAGAAATTCTTCTGGGGTGCTTTGTGATCATAAAATTATATTGTTCTAAATGGTTTCAATGAAAATATTATCTTCAATAGAGCTAATTTTCAATGTTTTATCCATGTAGATGACCCCATTTAATTGGGTTTAAGACTTGTTTGTTGTTGTTGTTGTTTTTTTAGATTAAATATTTGAGAACACCTTTTCACAAATCTAGATACAAATATTCTTAATTGTTTTCTAAAATTGGTTTTCACATTCTGCAACAATCTTATTTTTATAAATTTTGAATTATCCTTGAATTTTTGATATTTTAATATAATTTAATTTAAAAAAACATATTAGTACCAAAGAGAATCAAGATGTGTTGAGGAATATCCACCGCTTATGAGTATCCAGGTAACAAGAGTTGTGTCTAATAACAAACTTTCATGATAATTAATATCAATACAGAAACTATTTTTGACCAATAGAAACAAAATAAGATGCATATAAATCAGAATAAATAAATAAAATGATCAGATAAACTCAAATGTGTACTTACTTCAAGGACTTTTTGTTCAATTTTTTTGTCATAATCAGTAGCACAACCACCAAAAAAGGTAAGATACTGCATTATCAGTTTCAATGTCTCAGTTTTCCCAACTCCACTTTCACCACATACTAGTATTGATTGGATTCGGTGGTTGATTATCATTTCTCTATGTTTAAGAAAAAGAAATGGTATAATGAGTTTCTTGAATTATTAACCACTGTAAACATTAAAGTAAGAAAAAAATTATCTTGTGATACCTGCATGATGAATCAGAGACATCAAAAACACGGAGGATTACTTCACCGAATAGATCCCCCTTATACTTCTCCATCATATGGAAATTATAATGATGTGTAATCTTTTTAAATGGATTGAAAATAATAAGTATTCTTCCTATGTATGTCTTTTAAATATATAAAAATATACAATGAATAACCATAATAGGAAATACAAATTTCAAAGTCTTATAGACTCAAATGAAACTATATATCAACATTAGAATTAGTAATGAGAAAATACTCTAAACAATAACATTATTTTCTAAAATACAAAAAAAATCACCAAGTAACTCAAACTTAGAAGAACAACACAATACAAAAATTACATGGCATGAAATTAAATAACATAGCAATAATATTGAACTCCAATTGATTCCACATTAGGTTTAAATAATAATAATAATAATAGCAGGTGTAAATTCCTAACACTACTGGAAATCATTCTTTTCCCAACACTTTTATACCAACGGTTGTTTTGAACTATTGGTATAGGTGTTCTTTACCAACAATTTTCATGAACCATTGGTAAATATGGAGTTTAGATGGAGTTTTCCCAATAGTTTGATGAAACCATTGGGAAATCATTGTTTTCCCAATGGTTTTTAATAACCGTTGGGAAAATATGCCCCAAATTCGACTAAGGCAGGAAACCCCCCCCCCCCCCCCCGACTCCAGAAGCAGATTGCGAGACTCCCAGAAGCCCTTGAGAAGCCCCAGCACAGGTGCACCTCTTCCATCCGATCAGCTGCCAGGTTAGACTCCTTCCACCTCTTATCAAGGATATCCTTCCACCCCTTCTCAAGGATATACTTCTATTCTCAAGGATATCGTTATTCCCTATTTCTAGGGATTTTGGAAAATTTTATGATTCACTACTCCATGAATTGTGTACTCAAATCACTACATCCACGAATTATGTACTCAAATCATTAGATTGGTGTACACATTGTCCAATTAATGTTTTAATTACACATATAAATTTATAAGGGAATGATGTCTCTTTCTTGTGTTCTAATTTTAAATATTCATAGTTTTTTTAATCTCAATGCTTCAAATATTACAACTTCATCTATATGAACCCATAAGAAATTGTTTGTAATATTTATTCATAGTATTTCATGAAAATCACTCCTTTCATTAAGATCATGTCAAACATGAAGATCTTATTCATCTTAATTTTTGTACACTATGTGTATTACATAACAAGTATGTATCATGTTTCTATCAAAATCTATATATATATAAAATGACACACTGTTCACTTATCCTTTTCACAATATAACATATGGAGTATCTTCTTGAACTTTTCAAAATAGTATGTGGTCCCTAATTATTCTTCAGATAAGAAATAAGAAATACTTAACCATACAATATAATGTTCTTTATGAATAAAATATATACAAAGGGAACTCTTGGTGGGACCTCTCTTTTTCCCATGTATTACTTCTTCCTTCTTCATGAAACTAATTCACATAATGTCAAATTCGAAATATTAATGAATATTAGTTTTCCTAATATAACCATTAATCATTCTGCCTTCAACATCATACATGAGTTATTCAATCACCTTTTTAAAACACAATGAACATTTTCACTGATTTTGGGTTCCTCAAAATGCTTGGGAAAATCATAAAAACACATGTATTGAATCGTGCTTCTCATATGGTTTCATGGATACAAGTTCATCTTGAAAATCATGACTGCATGGTTAAAATATCAAGAGGACCATGGGATTATTATTCTTCACACAAATGAATTTGTTTTGATATCTTCCTTTTGTGAACACAATGCTCATGATCCACTCTATTTCACTCCCAAAAATCATTATTCACATGTGAGATAAAACACAATAGAACTTGCATGGAATGGACAAATATGGTACTTTCTGTGGGATAGATAGTTTTCCTTTTTTTAGTGGGGTGATATGGTACTTTCTGTGGACTTTAGTGTGGATTTTATGAAATGTAATAACTTTTTTAAAATATTTCCATTTTTAGCATCAATAACTTATTTTAAAAAATCTCTTTACATGGTTGTGGGTGGTCATTTAGGATGTAAGATAGTATGAATTCATTTTACTTGATATATCCAATATTATTATTGATTTATGTTCAATTTGATTATCTTTGACAAGTGATTTTGTTTAATAAGTTTTTATTAATGGTTGTAATAATGATGATTTGGTATAAGGGTTCACATGGTGTGTATAACAGTTGACATGGTGTCTATGATAATCTAGTGTCCTGGGAATGTACATGGGAATGTACACACAGTACATGACTTGGATAGCCATGTAAATATACATGGCCAATCCCTTATGGTGAAAAGTATGTTTGGCCAAATGGGGTGCTGAAAACGTCCCATTTACACATGTCTTTGTTTCATGGGTATGCCCACATGATGTGTTGGCCATACTATAGAGTAGGTATTAATTATATCAGTCAAAACACTTTCATCCCTGAAATTCAAGACTACATGGTTAAATGGAAGAACCCATGTTCTAATGACATGCCTAACATGGTTTCTAACTCACATCACCTAAAAATAAACTAGAACACTTGTTAAATGAAAGAATTCATCCTAAACGTACACTATAACATTGGTTAAATGGAATAAATAATCCTCATTACTGAATTCCATACACATTTGAGAAAAAAAACCATTCACGAACATCACTATAATGTATAGTCTTTTCAAAAAACACATATCCATTCAATTTCATGAAATTATAGTAGGCACTGATTTAAAGTTTTAATGTTTACAGGTGTAATATTTGTATCTTTGGATAATATATTCTCAGAACTATAGAGTGTAACCCCATTCAGTGTTTTGAGGTCCACCCAGGACAACCCCCCTCTTTCTGGACCCAGGACAACCCCCTCCTTCCTGGACCCTGGACAGTACCCCCACCCTCCTCCCTAGACCCCAGATAGCCCCCCACCCTTCTTCTTGGACCCTGGACAGCCCCCCTCCTCCCTGGACCTCGAACAACCCCCACCCACCTTTTTGGACCCAGGACAACCCCCTCCTTCCTGGAACCTGGACAGCCCCCCACCCTCCTCCCTGGACCCCGGACAGCCCAAAAATCATTATTCGTATGTGAGATAAAACACAATATAACTTGAAGGTCCCTCTCCAATGAGTGGCCATCTGGGTTCGGGTTACTAATGAGTGGCATCCTAGTTTGGGACGTCACAATTCCTAGATATCCTTTTTATAGGTGTTTCTAATCAAATCAATACCTATAACTATTGAAGGTCCATCTCCAAAATCAATTAGGACATGATTCAATGAATACACCCTACCAACCTATGATCTATGGCCCCAAACCTAGGATTCTTTAATCCATGGTTAAGGTGAAACTTGGTGAGGCCATAAATACTTTTGATGTGATCCTCATCCTACTCCTCATCCTGATCTCCCTAAAGAAGTTAAAGTATAAAACTCATGTACTCCCAACAAGACCCTTAAGGATTATGTATTACTTGATCCACTTATAATATCTTACTGGGAAATCCTTGAATATAGGTATTAGAAATTCTGCATCTTATTTTCTTATATACACTATAGTTTGTTGTATTTCTTAATATGATTCTCATATAGAGTAATGTGTCAGTTATGCTTTTATTTAAAGTAAACAATTTTCATTTACCTAAATATTTTTTTGATTTAACTTCAATATTATTGAATTACTTTGAAATGAATTATTGCAATTTTTTACAGAATGGATAGAAGTTGGATGTACGAAACTGATCAGATTTCAACCGATTTTCAAAATAATTTGAACATATTTTTAGATTTTTCATTTGACAAGGCTTTAGATAGTGGTCGTATAAACTACCCATGTTCTAATTGTGTTAGAAGACCTTGGTTGAGTTGTGAAGCAGTTAGATATCATATAACCAAATATGGTTTCCAAACAAACTATTATGTGTGGTATCATAATGAAGAGAAAATGGAATATAAAAATGTTGATGATCCAAATGATAGGACTGAATTGGAGAGTTTGATATATGATCGGTTTCCATTTATTCAGCATCATGAGAAGGAAAGGATGTCCAGCCAATAATATTTCGATACAAGCACACATGATGTGTCCAATGAAAATGGTGATGTTGATAGGGTGAAAAAATTGAATGATGCTACGACGACTCCAGTATATCAGCAATGTGGTAAAATGAAAAGTTGTA
Source organism: Viscum album (assembly GCA_963277665.1). Taxonomy (NCBI): domain Eukaryota; kingdom Viridiplantae; phylum Streptophyta; class Magnoliopsida; order Santalales; family Viscaceae; genus Viscum; species Viscum album. The sequence goes on from OY728142.1 coordinate 555,714,250, forward strand.
ATTTTTAATATGATTGTTTCATGGGAAAACTATGTATGTGATTTCAAATACTGAAATATATTACATTCTTACCTTCTTTAAGGACTTACTTCCATATGATGTAGATATTCCCTCAAACCACTATATGGCATGGAAGTTAGTTGATGAAATTGGATTTTCAAAAAAAAAAATCATGCTTGCCCGAATGATTGCAACTTATTTTGGGAGGAAACTGCTGAAAGAAATGATTGTATCAAATGTGGAACCTCCTGATGGAATCCAAAAGATGATGGAACACCATCTCGTGTTCCACAAAAAGTAATGTGGTACTTTCCATTGATCCCCAAATTATATAACCTTTTCATGTCTGATGAAATATCAGTATAAATGTGATAGAATGACACCGAGAGAAAAGAGAATAATGAAGAGTTGGTTCACCCTGCATATGGATTTTCATGGTAGAGATTTGATGCTCGATATCCTTAATTTTCAGCCAATGTGCGTAATGTGAGACTGGGTCTTTCATGTGACAGTTTTAATCCATTTGGGTAGATGCTTACTTCGCACAACACATGGTCGGTTTTCATACACATTTATAACCTTCCCCCTTGGTTGTGTATGAAAAATCCTTACAATTTCTTGAGTATACTGATATCTAGCCCTTCTGATCCCAACAATGATATAGATGTATACATGTAACCTTTAATAAAAGAGTGTAAACTTCTTTGGGATTTGGGTGTGCCCACATATGATGCATGTTTGAAAGACATATTTCAGATGCATGTTGCGCTTATGTGGATGATCAATGATTTTCCTGCTTATGCAATGATGTCTGGATAGAGAACAAAAGGAAAATTGTCATGTCTTGTTTGTATGAAGAATAATCGATCGAGAAGACTAAAATATCATCGTAGTTTTAGTTTTATGGGACATCGATGATTTTTTCCAATGAACCATCCATATAGAAACAATCTTCGAAGATTTGACAATACCATGGAGACTGACAATCCACCTCAGCGTATGTTTGGAACTGATGTGCTTAATGAATTGAAAGATTTCAGTTATTCATTTGGGAAGGGTGTAATGAAATCTAGAAAGAGGACAAATGTTTCCAATGATACCTATTACAATTGGAAGAAGAAGAGTATATTCTTTGAGTTGTCGTATTGGTCAACCAACTTGTTATGTCATTTCTTAGACGTAATGCACATTGAAAAGAATATATGTGAAATGTTTCTTTCTATTCTTCTAAATGTAAAGGGGAAGACAAAAGATGATTTACGATCTCGGCGTGACTTGGTAGATTGGGGGATCAGACCAGAATTGCATCCTATCTGTATTAGTAAAAATAAATGGCAAGTTCCATGTGCTTCTTATGTGATGACACCTGCTAAAAAAATCAATTTCTAGAAGTTCTAGAGACTATTAAAGTTCCTGATGGATATTCAAGAAATATATCAAAACGGGTCAACAGAAAATAGTTGAAGCTGAAATCTTTGAAGACTCATGATTATCACGTACTTTTGCATGAGTTGATTCCAATAGAAATCTGCCTTATCTTGTCCAATAATGTAAGAGTCTCATTTATTTGGTTGTGCTATTTGTTTAGAGATCTTTTTTCTAAGAAGTTGTCCAAATGCGTCTTGCAAAAACTGTTGGCAGATACACCATTAATTTTGTTTGAGTTAGAGAAAATATTCCCTCCATCATTTTTACATGCATGTTGCATCTGACTGTCCATATTCCGACCAAAATACTTCTTGGAGGACCCATTTCTTTTTGTTGGATGTATCCAACTGAAAGATACATGTACACATTGAAATCATATGTTCAGAATAGGAATTATCCCGAAGGTTCTATTGTGAATGATTACTTGGCTCAAGAATGTATGGATTTCTGCTCAATGTATTTGTCTGATCTTACTACGAGAATAAACAGACCAATGAGAAATGAAGAAGAACAGTATGAGAAAATTGAAACCAGTTTTCCATCACTTCCTCATAGAGGAGGAATTCTGGGATCATATACATTGAAGACATTAAGCCTTGAAGAGCAAGAGACGGCACATTGCACAGTGTTGTTCAATTGTGATTTGTTCGATGAGTATATCAAGTAAGTAAATTGTACATGTATCTCTTATCTTATCTCTTGTAATTTTAAATATTTATTAAAATATTTTTATTTTTATCTACATGGAACATAAATAATTGATATATATAAAGCATCATTATTTATCTTTGAGAAGGAAAGAGACTTTTCATAGCAAAGGGTTTTCTACTTGGTTGAAATTAAAGGTAAAAATATTTCTATAATAAATAAATAAAAATAATATTTAATTAAGTTCACTATTTTTTTATATTTTAGGTATCGAGTTTTTCTGCAGACTCTGTTTCTGAGGAAATAAGAGCTTTGGTTTTTGGTCCTAATACCATGGTTTGTACTTGTAAATCACTTGTGATCAATGGATATAAATTTATTATCACTGAACGAGTAAGAAACATGAGAACACGACATGATGGTGTTATGCTAACTGCCACAACTGACTGTTATGCCAGTTCATCGGATAATAGAACTTATTCTAAAAATGTATCTTATTATGGAGTGGTGGAGAAAATAATAATTTTGGATTATTACTCGCATGGTCGAGTCACGATGATGAAATGTCAATGGTTTGATTCAATGATGAGGCAAGGCACCTTTATTGATGATTGTGGATTTAGAGTTATTGACTGACTCGCACTCTTTCCATTGATGAATCATATGTATTGGAATCAATGGTGAAACAAGTTTTTTATGTCAAAGATCATCGTCATCCTAAATTTGGTGTAATTATTGAAGTAAATCCCAGACATGTTTTTGATTATGGTGATGATGAAGTTGACAGTATCCCTACTACAATTGGAATAAATCCATTTATTACTTATGATGACTCCAATAGCTCAATTTTCAGAGTAATTTTGAACCCGAAGTTGTGGTGGGAAATATATAGAATCATACAGTCGTGCAAAATTGTTTTGCTTGAGTAGAAGGAAAAAGGACGGAACTGCGGTTAATGAACCGACACAAGAAAAGATTTTAAGTTTTAATTTGTTTATTTCAAAGTTTAATATCTATTTTGAAATTTAATAATCTATTAATATTTTTAATAGGCTTCTTTAGAGGCCCTTGATGCCCAGGATCCTGACAATTTAGGACCACATGATCATTTATATCAAGTTTTGGGAGATGACCACTCTAGTCGAGTACGCTGCCGACCTAGTAAGAATATAGTCCCGATGAGGTATTGGTCCTCTCCAGGTATCCATTCTAGTACCACCGAGTTGGAACAGGTCAAGGAGAATGAAAGGCAGTCTGATAAAAGGGTCACAACATTGGAAGAATAGGCTCAAACGTGGGAGAAATAATTTATGAAACTGATAAAATATTTATCTTCATCACTTCCACCAGAGGCTAGCGCAGCTTTTCAGACATATATGTCATTGATGGGTTCATTATCCAATGCACCAAGTGGCAGTTTTAGTGGCAGTCAAGATGATGAAGTTCCTGGTGATGACGAGGATGCTGAAGAGGACGAGGGTGAGGATGAGGATGAGGATGAGGGTGAGGATGGGGCTGAGGGTGATGATGGGGCCGAGGGCGAGGATGGGGCCAAGGATGGGCATGGGGAAGATGATGAGGATGACGACAAGGATATAGATGGCGGAGAGGATGAGGCTGATGATGATAGTGGTGATGGTGATGGTGATCAGGGGTAGATTGATCCATTACATTTTTGAATTCTGTATAACTCTTTATTTTTGAACCTAGTTTTTCACTCTGGTATGGATATTTTTGAATTTAGTATAACTGGTTTTTTCACTCTGGTATGGATATTTTTGAATTCAGTATAACCTGGTTTTTTACTCTGGTTTTTCACTCTGGTATGGATATTTTTGAAATGGACAACATTTTAAGTGAAAACAACAACTGGAATATGGAAAACCAACCACACGCATTCAGATTATGTTTATACTTCAGGAAAACGATCCATGGGTCATTTTTGACATGTAAAAGTCAACCCCGACTCAATATGAGGCATGGTGTGGCAGGTATCACTCGAAGTGTCTGTCTTTTGTTTAAAATGGACACTATTTTAAGTAAAAACAACAGCCATACCAAAAACTGACCAAACATATTCTGATTGTGTTTATACTTTAGAACAATTATCCATGGGTCATTTTTAACGTGTATGCGTCAACCACGCCTCAATCTGAGGCACGGTTTGGCTGTTACCACTCAAAGTGTCTAACTTTTATTTGAAATGGACAACATTTTAAGTGAAAACAACAACTAGCATATGGAAAACCGACCAAACACTTTCAGATTCTATTGATACTTCAGGAAAATGATACATGGGTCATTTTTGATGTGTACGAGTCAACCCTGACTCAATCCAACGCACGGTGTGGTGGGTATTACTCGAAGTGTCTGTCTTTTGTTTAAAATGGACACTGTTTTAAGTAAAAACAACAAATAGATGGAAAACCAACCAAATGTATTCTGATTATGTTTATACTTTAGAACAACGATACATAGGTCATTTGTGACGTGTATGAGTCAACCGCGCCTCAATCAGAGGTATGGTTTGGCCGGTACTACTCAAAGTGTCTCACTTTTATTTGAAATGGACAACATTTTAAGCAAAAACAACAACTGTCATACGGAAAACTAACCAAACACATTCATATTTTGTTGATACTTTAGGAAAACGATCCATGGGTAATTTTTGACATGTAAAAGTCAACCTTGACTCAATCTAAGGCATGGTGTGGTGGGAATCACTCAAAGTTTCTATCTTTTGTTTAAAATGGACACTGTTTTAAGTAAAAACAACAGACATATGGAAAACCGACCAAATGTATTATGATTTTATTGATACTTTAGAAAAACAATCCATAAGTCATTTGTGATGTGTGAGAGTCAACCACGCCTCAATACAAGGCACAGTTTGGCCGATACCACTCAAAGTGTCTCACTTTTATTTGAAATGTACAACATTTTAAGTGAAAACAACAACTGGCATATGGAAAACTGACCAAATTTATTCAGATTCTATTGATACTTTATCAAAATGATCCATGGGTCATTTTTGATGTGTAAGAGTCAACCTCGCCTCAATCCGAGGCACGATGTGGCTGGTACCACTCAAAGTGTCTCACTTTTGTTTGAAATGGACAACATTTTAAGTGAAAACAACAAATGGAATACAAAAAACCGACCAAATGCATTCATATTCTGTTGATACTTCAGGATAACAATCCATTGGTTGTTTGTGACATTTATGAGTCAACCTTGACTCAATCCGAGGCACGGTGTGGCCTGTATCACTCGAAGAGTCTGTCTTTTGTTTAAAATGGATACTGTTTTAAGTGAAAACAACAACCATACAGAAAACCAACCAAACGTATTCTAATTGTGTTGATACTTTAGAAAAATGATCCATGAGTCATTTTTGATGTGTACGAGTCAACTGTGCCTCAATCCAAGGCACAATTTGGCTGGTACCACTCAAAGTGTCTCACTTTTATTTGAGATGGACAACATTTTAAGTGAAAACAAAAACTGGCATAAGGAAAACCAACCAAACACATTCGTATTCTATTGATACTTTAGGAAAAAAAATCCATGGGTCATTTGTAATGTATATGAGTCAACCCCAACCCAATACGAGACACAGTGTGGTGGGTATCACTCGAAGTTTCTGTCTTTTGTTTAAAATTGATACTGTCTTAAGTAAAAACAACAGCCATATGGAAAATCGATCAAACATATTCTAATTGTGTTGATAGTTTTACACAAATATCCATAGGTAATTTTTGATGTGTACGAGTCAACCTCACCTCAATCTGAGGCACAGTTTGTCCGGTACCACTCAAAGTGTCTCACTTTTATTTGAAATGGATAACATTTTAAGTGAAAACAACAACTGGCATATGGAAAACCGACCAAACGCATTCAGATTCTGTTGATACTTCAGAAAAATGATCCATGGGTCATTTGTGACATGTACGAGTCAACCCCGACTTAATCCGAGGTACGGTGTGGCAGGTATCACTCGAAGTGTCTGTCTTTTGTTTAAAATGGACATTGTTTTAAGTAAAAACAACAGACATATGGAAAACCAACCAAATGTATTCTGATTGTGTTTATACTTTATTAAAATGATCCATAAGAAATTTTTGACATGTAAAAGTAAACTGTTCCTCAATCTGAGTCACGGTTTGGCCGTTACCACTCAAAGTGTCTCACTTTTATTTGAAATGGACAACATTTTAATTGAAAACAACAACCTACATACTGAAAACTAACCAAACGTATTCATATTCTATTGATACTTTAGCACAATGATCCATGGGTCATTTTTGACTTGTATGAGTCAACCCTGCTTCAATTCGAGGCACGGTGTGGCTGGTACCACTCAAAGTCTCTCACTTTTGTTTGAAGTGGACAACATTTTAAGTGAAAACAACAACTGGCATATGGAAAACCAACCAAATGCATTTGGATTCTTTTGATACTTAAATAAAACTATCCATGGGTCATTTTTGATGTGTAAGGTTCAACCTCGACTCAATCCGAGGCACGGTGTGGTGGGTATCACTCGAAGTGTCTGTCTTTTGTTTAAAATGGACACTATTTTAAGTAAAAACAACAGCCCTACAGAAAACCAACCAAACGTATTATTATTAAGTAGATACTTTATCACAATGATCCATGGGTCATTTTTTACATGTACGATTCAACGGTGCCTCAATTAGAGGCACGTTTTGGCCGGTACCACTCAAAGTGTCTCACTTTTATTTGAAATGGACAACGTTTTAAGTGAAAACAATAACTAACAAACAAAAAACCGACCAAACACATTCATATTCTGTTGATACTTCAGAAAAAAGATCCATGGGTCATTTGTGATGTGTAAGAGTCAACCCTGACTCAATCTGAGGCACAGTGTGGCGGGTATCACTCGAAGTGTCTGTCACTTGTTTAAAATGGACACTGTTTTAAGTAAAAACAACAACCATAGGTAAAACCGACAAAATATATTCTTATGGTGTTGATACTTTAGAAAAATGATCCATATGTCATTTTTAACATATAATAGTCAAACATGCCTCAATCTGAGGCAAAGTTTGGCTGGTACCACTCAAAGTGTCTCACTTTTATTTGAAATGGACAACATTTTAAGTGAAAACAACAACTAGCATATGGAAAACCAACCAAACGAATTCATATTCTATTGATACTTCCGAACAATGATCCATGGTTCATTTTTGATGTGTAAAAGTCAACCCTAACTCAATACGAGGCACAGTGTGGTGGGTATCACTCAAAGTGTCTGTCTTTTGTTTAAAATGGACACTATTTTAAGTAAAAACAAAAGACATATGTAAAACTGACCAAATGTATTCTAATTGTGTTGAAACTTTATCACAACGATCCATAAGTTATTTGTGACCTGTATGAGTCAACTGCGCCTCAATCCAAGGCACGGTTTGGCCGGTACCACTCAAAGTATCTCAATTTTATTTGAAATGGACAACATTTTAAGTGAAAACAAAAAATGGCATACGGAAAACCGACCAAATGTATTCGGATTCTGTTGATACTTTATAAAAATGTTTCATGGGTCATTTTTGACGTGTAAGAGTCAACCCCACCTCAATCCGAGGCATGGTGTGGCTGGTACCACTCAAAGTGTCTCAATTTTTTTTTGAAATGGACAACATTTTAAGTGAAAACAACAACTGGCATACGGAAAACCGACCAAACACATTCATATTTTGTTGATACTTTAGGAAAATGATCCATGGGTCATTTGTGATGTGAAAGATTCAATCCCAACTCAATACGAGGCACAGTGTGGCCCGTATCACTCTAAGTGTCTGTCTTTTGTTTAAAATGGACATTGTTTTAAGTAAAAACAACAACCATACAGAAAACCGACCAAACGTATTCTGATTGTGTTGATACTTTAGCACAATAATCCATGGGTCATTTTTGACGTGTAAGAGTCAACTGAGCCTCAATCCGAGGAATGGTTTGGTCGGTACCACTCAAAGTGTCTCACTTTTATTTGAAATGGACAACATTTTAAGTGAAAACAACAACTGGCATACGGAAAACCGACCAAACGCATTCATATTCTGTTGATACTTTAGGAAAATGATCCATGGGTCATTTTTGATGTGTACGATTCAACCCCAACTCAATCCGAGGCACAGTGTGCTAGGTATCACTCAAAGTGTCTGTCTTTTTTTTTAAATGGACATTGTTTTAAGTAAAAACAACAACTAGACAGAAAACCGACCAAACGTATTTTGATTATGTTGATACTTTATCACAACTATACATAGGTCATTTGTGACGTGTATGAGTCAACCACGCCTTAATCCGAGGCATGGTTTGGCCGGTACCACTCAAAGTGTCTCACTTTTATTTGAAATGGACAACATTTTAAGTGGAAACAACAACTGGCATACGGAAAACTAACCAAACGCATTCAGATTCTATTGATACTTTAGTAAAACGATCCATGGGTCATTTTTGACATTTATGATTCAACCACGACTCAATCCAAGGTAGGTTGTGGAAAGTATCAATCGAAGTGTATTTCTTTTGTTTAAAATGGACACTATTTTAAGTAAAAACAATATAAATATGGAAAATCAACCAAACATTTTCTGATTGTGTTGCTACTTTTGAAAAACAATCCATAAGTCATTTGTGATGTGTAAAAGTCAACCGCGCCTCAATACAAGGCACGTTTTGGCCGATACCACTCAAAGTGTCTCACTTTTATTTGAAATGGACAACATTTTAAGTGAAAACAACAACTAGCATATGGAAAACTGACCAAACGTATTTGGATTCTATTGATACTTTAGAAAAATGATCCATGGGTCATTTTTTATGTGTATGAGTCAACCCTGCCTTAATCTGAGGCACGGTGTGACCGATACCAATCAAAGTGTCTCATTTTTGTTTGAAATGGACAACATTTTAAGTGAAAACAACCACTGACATATGGAAAATCGACCAAACGCATTAGGATTCTATTGATACTTCAAGAAAATGATCCATGGGTCATTTGTGACATGTAAGAGTCAACCCTAACTCAATCTAAGGCATGGTGTGGCGGGTATCACTCAAAGCGTCTATCTTTTGTTTAAAATGGACACTGTTTTAATTTAAAATAACAGACATACGGAAAACCGACCAAAATTATTTTGATTGTGTTGATACTTTAGCACAAGGATTCATGGTCCAGCCTCACACAATACACTTCTCATGTGAGTAACTCCTACACCTATTCTAAAACACATGTCATTTATTACGCCAAGGACAACTATATTCCCTAAGTCACACAATCTCATTGATACACACTCATTATCATCATCACTAAGTTCAAAGACACCCTCCCCAAACCACGAGACATTATATTTGTGTTTGGTTGAATCCATTTATCCATTTACTTATTTTGGGGTTATTAGATTCTAATTTCTTTATTCAATCATGTATGTGTTATACAAAATGAAATTTTGTATGTATTCTTAATTCTGTATAAAACATATAATTACGTATTCAGTTTTTATGTATTGTATTCTTAATTGATAATTAAATTATGTATGTATTCAATTCAGTATTCAATTATGAATTGAATTTCAGATTTCACATGTAATTTTCTCTCATAATTGAATTCTAAATCAATTATGTATGTTTATAATTGCCTTATGAGTTATGTTTTCATTCTATATGTGTATAGTTTCTGGAAGGTGGAAACTAATTGATTTATAATTATGTTTTTCATTGTATATGTTTTCATTATATGTATGTATTCAATTTAGGCCTGGAAATGTAGGGCTGGAAATAAATCAAAGAGGCCTGGACAACAACAGCTCACCACTCATATCAGTAGCTCACAGCAGCCTGCTGCTGCAATTTCTCAGCATGGCATATGCCAATGGTTGTAAACTGTTGGCATAGGAAGTTTTATACCAACGGTTCTATAGAACCGTTGGTATAAAACATCCAAACATATATCTAGAATAGTCTCTTTACCAACTGTTTCAAACCGTTGGTGAAAAATTTATACCAACGGTCATGTAAAACCGTTGGTATAAGGTGGATATCCTAAGATATGCCAACAGTTTTCTACAAAATGTTGGCATATCTCTTTCCCTACACCTTACTTATCCATGGTTTGGATAACTGTTGGTATATATTATACCAACGGTTATCTAGCCTTTACCAATGGTTTTGAACCATTGGTAAAGAATTATTTTTTAGTAGTGTATTTTTTTAACCTCAAGAAGAGATTATAACACTTATCAATTGTGATAAGTACTTGCAACATCAAACATAGCCTAAGACTTAACAAATTTGATTTGATGTTGAAAAAATTATATGATCATTTTCATAGCTAATATTAATTTATTAAATACATCTTTATTTTCATTTCAAGAATAATTTTCCCATGAAAAAAAATAGGAGATTTATTTTTGAATCTTTTCCATGGTTCTCCTAACTGGAAGTAACATGAAATATTAAATTGGAAAAAGATTTATACTTTTAATGTTATTTGTGGATTTGGAAATAAATTATTATAGGAGGGTAATATGAAGTGATCATTGGGATTTGGATCAGTACATATACAAATGGTAATCTTGCTGAACATTGTAAATTTGTATCATTGTTTGTTTCCAACATTAGACAAGATACAAAATATAGTAAAAGGTAAAAGGTAATTGACACAAACGAGGACTCCAAAATAGAAAAAATACATGAGACTACAAGAAAGAAATAAGAAAATATGGACAAACAAAAAACCCAAAAGATAGATGCAAAAAATGTACGGGAAAACCTGGAAATGTACACAAGGAATGGGTGATCTATAAAGCCCAGTAAGGGAATAATCAAAGCATAACATGATGAAAGTAATACATGTTAGTAAAAATTCATATCAAGGTGACATAAAATTTATGAGAATCATAAACATGAACATTGAAGCATGATATAGGATGATAACATTTAGGAAACATAGGAATGTGATAACAACATAAAACATGACATTATAAGCATAAATCACAGCTTACTTCTAAGAAATCATAACATAATGTGATTAGGATAACATCCCATGAATCATATATGAAACCTAATGATATAAAAACATTACCCAATACATTTAAGGGCTATATAATTTTGGTTACACCCATCACATTCATATCATTTACATGCATTTGTGTGTCACATAGATCACACAACATATGAATGTATTTCATCACTTTTAATCTCATGATTAAGGAGTGTGGGTTATATACATTTAATTAACCAATAAATTAATTATATCTATATATAGGTGAATAAGCTTGAGTGGAAATGGGTATGGATATTCACTACACAAAAGTTTTAAATGAAAAATTGCAAGATAATTTCAACGACATAACATGTGTACATAAAGATTCATAGAAGAGATTAATGAAAGTGAAAAGTAGTCTATAATTACTTAGATTGTCATGACCCGACCCAACGGGGATCGAGCCGTGAATCCCCAAGCCCGCCTCCAATAGGCCATGGGCTGGAGTCTAGCGTCGAGTAGGCTATCACACAGATGGGAGGCATTAGCCTAAGGTACCTGTACACACGCACCCAAACACACCTCCATGCAACAGTGAAGAGATATATAAAACTAAAAAGTAAATGCATGCACACAACTATCCCAAAATCAGAGTAAAACAGAAGTAAAAAAGGGCAAAACAGGGCCCACTAAAAGAAAACTACAAAGCATCCAACCTGCTCAGAAGGAGGAAAACACTTCCAAAAGTACCACCGAAAAGCTCCTCGGAACAGCTCTGGTAAGACTCCACTGTCAGACCCGCTCACTCAGCTCTGCCTGCTCTGGGTCCTCTTGGGAATCCGTCGAAAGGCCTTTGGTCTGCACAAGACACAAACACGTGTGGGAAAATCCTGTGCAGAGGTGAGTATAACAATACTCAGTAGGCACCCCAAAAACCCAAAACAAAAGAGAGCAACTGAAAGGCAATAGTCTGCTCATCCCAGCCAGAGGAAACCCAGACGAGAGAGAAACTCCATCTCGTGATCATCCTCAGCTAAACAAAACTAGTCAGCTCAATCCAGGTGAATTCCCATACACACACCATGAACATCCGCTCAGATATACGCTCTTACGTATACCAAAAACATCTAGATATACTCAGCTCACGAACCAAGCCACATGAGGTACCGACTTTATCACCAACAACGGTTCACAAACAGGAGAGCACACTCCATGATCACTCTCATCCCAAATGACACTCATCCAAGAGATACACTCCATCAGGTCCCACACAAACATCTCAGACGCTCACCTAGGAGATCACGCTCGTCGAATATCATCACTGAGGAAACCTCGCTGAAACAACATAATATCCAAACTCCTCGGATAGGGGATCGCTCCTAGGGTCCTCTAGGGGATACCAGAACCCACACTTGTATATGAAGATCTCACAGATAGGGGATCACTCCCAGGGTCTGTCGGGGGATACCACAGCCTGATCTGTGATTTGCAGATCTCACAGATAGGGGATCACTCTCAGGATCCGTTGGGGGATACCACAACCCGATATGGCGCTTGTCAGAAACACGTCACTCATATAGAGGATCTTCACCCGTGTCACGATGATCACAATGATACTGAAACCCTATCTAGTACATATCTCACTGTAGGCGATCGAACTGATGATGCTGCAACCCTACAGAAACCACGCACTGAGTAGGGGATCATATAACCAACAATACCAAAACCTTACTATAATCCTCATGCTGAGTAGAGGATCATATACCCGACGATGCCACAACCCTACTGAGCACAGCCCACTACGTAGGGGATCATATTCCCGATAATTTCACAAACCCTATGGGGTTAACCTGCTAGATAGGGGATCGCCGCCTGTGGATAAGTGGTCACAGCGATACCAAGAACCCGATCTAGGGAAACGATGCTAGAGGATCCCGCTCTGGGCCCACCAGAGGGATAACACAACTCTAATAGATTAAAAACCCCATCAAGAGGATCACAAACCTATACTAAGGTTGTGATGCTGCGCGAAACCTCGTAGGAACGAACCAAGGGAGTACCCTCAACCACTGCTGGTCCAAACGTCTCTAACCCGAGCGACCCACCACAACACCACACCACGCACCTCCAAGGACAATACAGAGGCCACCATCACGATCCACATGAAAAAACACGTAGGATAAGTGGTTTACTCACCTGAAACAGACAACCGGTGAACAAGTTACTATTCACTGTAGCCTGCATGTGTGGGGCCCACACCACGATCCTGAAACTCATCAAGCAGATCACACAATTGCGACTCCCTCAGAAAAACCCACGAGATCGACTACTCGATCATCCAAAATAGACACCTGGTGAAAAAGATACTATTCACTATAGCCAGACCGAGTGGGGACCACACCATGATCCCGAAACTCATCAAGCAGATCACACCATTGCGATTCTCTCGGAAAAACACCTGGGATCGACTACATGTTCATCCAAAACGGACACCCAATGAAAAATTCATGTTTCTACATAAACGCCCAAAAGCAGCCTCATGGGGCCCACATCCTGATCTCTATCCCAGCACCCAAAAACTATCCTGAAAAGTCCGTCTTACTCTCAGGATCACAACGTCACTGACAGCACATCAATCAGACGCTCCGTGTAAAAGTTACGGCAGGTCAAAGTTGAAAATAATAAATTATTATTATTATTTTCAACGTTTCATGCCCCCGGGACAAAACTCTGACTCATAAAATTCCCTAAATAATCTCAAAAGGTCCATCTCAATGCAAGCTTTGTGTTGTCTCAAACCTCTCTCAAATCAGACTTCCAGTTTGCAAGTTACAAGGGTTTAAAGAACCCCCGGAAAACCTGGTCGGACCACCGCTTGCCTCACCGGACACCACCGCGCCGCTGATGGATTCCGCCACACTACCGCTGGAGATTGCCACGCCACCAAAACTTCGCCAAAATCCGCCATGGCCGCCGCCGGAGAATAGGGTTTTCCACCGGAAAACTTCCGGGAGCCACCGGGAGCACCCCGGTGCTCCAAATTCAGATCCGAAACATGTTTCGGAAAGCTCGAGACCCAAACTACACAAACCTTATAAAAATTTGAGAAAAAAAAACAAAAAAATGGGATCCGGGATTTTAAAACTCAAACCACCTACCTGTTGGTGGATCGTCGAAGCTTCGGGTGCAGAACAACACCTGCGACGCACTGGAGCTCGATCCGCTGACGATCGGCGCTAAAAACAGATGTCCGCAGCTCGAATTGACGAAGAAAGGAGGTAGGGGAGGGAGGGTTTCACTGTGTGTAGATAGTAAATGGTGGGGGGATTGATTTCTTTTTTATCTTTTTAAATAAAAAACAACATTTTAACTCCCCGCCAACTCGCCTCCGACCCGGCACCCGATGCCGACTAAAATTATGTCACGCCTAGGGTAAACATGGCGTTCTGAACACAACAACGCACTCAGAATTGAGATCTGAGACTCCGTTCAAGAGTTATTCGAGCTGACGCTCATAAATGAACTTTTCCATTTATTTACGAAAATGCCCCTGGTGGCTTTTCTCACAGCAGGCCCGCACCCGAAAAGTTTACACCCCAACTAGGGTAAACAACACGCTCTGGATGCAACCGTGCCCTCAGATTCCTATTCTGAGCTACCTTTTAGGAGATAACACACCCCCATCACGTGCATAGTATAAAAATACTTAATATTTTTATAAAATTAATTTCAGGCACACCGGGCCTCGGAATCGCACGCCGTCTTTGCGCCTAGCTGTGGAATTATTCATAGGAATATTAAAAAGTATGACAGGGCCAAGACCCGAGTCTCTACATCCTCCCCACCTTATAACTTTTCATCTCTGAAAAGCCCTAAGCACAAGGAAAGCAACTGGACTCTCAACTGGGTCTCCCATGCCAGCGGGTTCACAAACAAACACCCATGTATGAACACATAAGTTAGAGGGACTCATCCACCACACCTCAACACTATCCGCTTTGGGCGGTACTGACTTTTCTGCACGGTTTTGATCGCGTCACAAAAATGCATCTCGGTGGGTGAAGGATCCCTCTTCCTCACGCATTCGAAGCACTCCAAATAACACCCACAGAGGGTCTTACCAATGCCCTGAACAAACCTCAAGCAAGCAACAGAAAGGGAATAGTACCACTAAACCGTGTCTATCAAACTACTGCAGAAAGTAGAAAGGACACAAGGCGTACCTCGATCCATATGCAGAGCCTTTGGGTCAATAGCCTCCAGGGTATGAAGCTGTCCTCGCCCTCATCCCCCCAGCTCCCTGGGCTTGGCGTGGACCACCTGGGGGTGGGGGTGGTGGAAACTGATACCGCCTACCACCTCCTACTGCTATATCAGTTCTGTTGCCACGTCTGTCACCCTGTGGACCTCCATGCTCGAGATGCTGTTGCTGCCAAGGTGGTCTATCGACCGACTCCCTCTCAACAGCACGACGGGTCATACAATCTCTAGCAATATGTCCTTGATCGTCACAAGCGTAACACCACCTCTCTTACAGCTGAACAAAACTGGCCTGTGAGCCCTGTGAGCCCTGAGCCTCAGAGCCTCCATCCTGGGGTCGCCTCCTAAAATGTCGGCCATGCCCAGACCCCTGCGTCTGCCATCAGCTACCAGTTGTCGATGTCCTAGCTGCCACATGCCCAACACTAACAAGCTGAATCTGGTCATCCAGAAAGCGCTCCACCACCAACTTGAAACATCCTAACACTGCTGCTATGCATCCCAAACCAAACTCATAGCTAGACTAGCTATGCTCTGAGATCCCAAAGGTGGAACCTCCTCTGATACCACTCTGTCATGACCCGACCCAATGGGGCTCGATCCACGACTCCCCAAGCCCGCCTCCAATAGTCCAGGGGTTGGCTTCTAGTACCGATTAGGATGTCACACACATGGGAGGAATTAGCCTAAGGTACCTATACACATGCACCCACATACACCTCCATGCAACAGTGTAGAGATATATAAAACTGAAAAGTAAATGCATGCACACAACTATCCCACAACCAGATTACAACAGAAGTACAAAAGGGAAAAACAAGGCCCACTAAAAGAAAACTACAAAGCATCCAACCTGGTCAGAAGAGGGGAAACACTGCCAAAAGCACCACCGAAAAGCTCCTCGGCACAACTCCGGTAAGAATCCATGGTCAGACCCGCTCACTCAACTCCACCTTTTCTGGGTCCTCCTAGGAATCCATTGAAAGGCATGTGGTCTGCACAAGACACAAACATGTGCGGGAAAAGCCCGTGCAGGGGTGAGTATAACAATACTCAGTAGGCACCCCAAAAACCCAAAACAAAAGAGAGAAACTGAAAGGAAACAGTCCACTCATCCCATCCAGAGGTAACCCAAACGAGAGAGAAAATCCATATCATGACCATCCTCAGATAAACATAATTAGTCAGATCAATCCAGGTGAATTCCCATACACACACACCATGAACATCCGCCCAGATATACACTCTTACGTATACCAAAAACATCTAGATATACTCAGCTCATGCACTAAGCCACATGAGGTACCGACTTCATCACCAGCAACGGTTCACAACTAGGTGAGCACACTCCACGATCACTGTCATATCAGATAACACTCGTTCGAGAGATACACTCCATTGTGTCCCACATAAACAACTCAGATGCTCACCTGAGAGATCACGCTCGTCGGATATCGTCACTGAGGAAACCTCGCTGAAACAACATAATCACCAAACTCCTCGGATAGGGGATCACTCCTAAGTTCCTCTAGGGGATACCAGAACCCACACCGGTATACAGAGATCTCACAGATAGGGGATCACTCCCAGGGTCCATTGGGGGATACCACAACCCAATTTGGCATTCGTAGATCTCACAGATAGGGAATCACTCCCAGGATCCGCTGGGGGATACCACAACCCGATCTGGCGCTTTTCAGAAACACATCACTTAGATAGAGGATCATCACCCATGTCACGATGGTCACGAAGATACCAGAACCCTATATAGTACATCTCGCATTATAGGGGATCAGACTGATGATGCTGCAACCCTACAGAAACCACGCATTGAGTAGGGGATCATATAACCAATGATACCACAACCCTACTATAATCCTCATGCTGAGTAGGGGATCGTATACCTGACAATTCCACAACCTTATTGAGCATAGCCCACTATGTAGGGGATCATATTCTTGATGATGTCAAAAACCCTATAAGGTTAACCTGCTAGATAGGGGATCGACACTCGTAGATAAGCGGTCACAGCGATACCAAGAACCTGATCTAGGGAAACGATGCTAGAGGATCCCGCTCCAGGACCACCAGAAGGAAGCCACAAATCTAACAGATTAAACATCCCATCGAGAGGATCACAAACCTATACTAAGGTTGTGATGCTACATGAACTCTCGTAGGAACGAACTAAGGGATTACCCTCAACCACTGCTGGTCCAAACGTCGCTAACCCGAGTGACCTAACACAACACCACACCACACACCTCCAAGGCCAATACTGAGGCCACCATCACGATCTACGTGGGAAAACACACAGGATAGGTGGTTTACTCACCCGAAACAGACAAACGGTGAACAAGGTAATATTCAACATAGCTTGCCTATGTGGGGCCCACACCATAATCCTAAAACTCATCAAGAGGATCACACCATTGTGATCCCCTCAGAAAAACCCACGAGATCGACTACTCGATTGTACAAAACGGACACCCGGTGAAAAAGGTACTATTCACTATATCCAGCTCGGGTGGGGCCCACACCACAATCCCAAAACTTGTCAAGAAGATTGCACCATTGCGATTCTCTCGAAAAAACACACGGGATTGACTACTCATTTGTCCAAAATGGACACCCGACGAAAAAGTCGTGTTTCTATATAAACGCCCAAAAGCAGCCTCATGGGGCCCACATCTTGATCTCCATCCCAGCACCCAGAAACTATCCTGAAAAGTCCGTCTTACTCTCAGGATCACAATGTCACTGACGGCACGTCAATCAGACGCTCCATGTAAAAGTTATGGTGGGTCGAAGTTAAAAATAATAAATTATTATTATTATTTTCAACTTTTCATGGATCCAGGCCAAAACTCCGACTCATAAAATTTTCTAAAGAATCTCAAAAGGTTCATCTCGACTCAAGCTTCTCGTCGTCGCAAACAGCTCTCAAATTAGACTTCTGGTTTTCAAGTTATAGGGGTTTAAAGAACCCCCAGAAAAACCTGGTCGGACCCCCGCCTGCATCGCCGGACACCACCGTGCCGCCGTTGGATTCCGCCATGCCGCCACCTAAGATCGCCACACCACCGCCACGCCACCGCCACTTCACCGGAATCCACCATGGCCACTGCTAGAAAGTAGGGTTTTCCACCGGAAAAATTCCGGGAGCCACCAGGAGCACCCCGGTGCTCTAAATTCAGATCCGAAACATGTTTCAGAAAGCTCAAGACCATAACTACACAAATCTTACTAAAATTTGAGGAAAAAACACAAAAACAAGATTTGTTATTTTAAAACTCAAACCTCCTACCTGTTGGCAGATTGCCGAAACTTCGGGTGCAGAACGACGCCTGCAACGCGTTGGAGCTCGATCCGCTAACTATCGACGCTGAAAACAGACGTCCACGGCTCGAATTGACGAAGAGCGGAGGTAGGGGAGAGAGGGTTTCTCCATGAATAGAGAGGAAATGTGGGGGTGGGAGATTGATTTTTTTTTTAAATAAAAAACTACATTTTAACTCCCCGCCAACTCGCCTAGGGTAAACACGGCGTTCTGAATGAAACAACACACTCAGAATTGCGATATGAGACTCCTTTCAGGATTTATTCGATCTGACGCTCATAAATAAACTTTTCCATTTATTTACGAAAATTCCCATGGTGGCTTTTCTCACAGCAGGTCCGCGCCCGCAAAGTTTACACCCCAGCTAGGGTAAACGGAATTCTCCAGACACAACCATGCCCTCAGATTCCCATTCTAAGCTACCATTTAGGATATAACACCCCCTCCACATGCATAGTATAAAAATACTTAATATTTATATAAAATTAATTCTGGGCACACCGGACCTCGGAATCGCATGTCGTCTTCAGGCCTAGCTCTGGAATTATTTATAGGAATATTCCAAAGTATGACATGGATAAAACCTGAGTTGCTACATGGATATTATAAGGATAGTAAAAGGTATGTGTAAAACACATTATAACATGAACAATTTGAAATAAAATGGAATAATATAAAGAAAGTTCTTGAATAAAGAGGATAAGGAGAGAGTATCTTACCTTGAGAGGGAACTTCTAAAAGATTAAAAGGATATTATTAAGAGTTTAGAACCACCTTGGGAGGGATTTATAGAGGTGTAGGGATATATAATTTATGATAAATAGATTTTGAGTGAAGAGTATTGGAAGGATGGGTGATTGTTTGTAGAAAAATAGGTTAATTCCTTTTTAATTTCTAAACTTAGGTTTTGGACTCTATATGATAAAATAGTCAAAAAAACTTACCATGGTTTTTTTCTATGGTTTATTACAAGGAGGGGTGGTTTTAAATATTTTATTAGGATAAGAATTTAAATCCTTAAAATAATATCATTGGTGATGTGAAAGTTATCCAATTTCATAAAGAATTGATTTAAAACCTTAAAATACAATATAGGTTTTAGAGGATTCATTAAGGGTTTATAAAATTAATAAAATAACTTAAAAAACAAATTATTTTGAAGGGGAAACATATATTTTGTCATGTATTATATTTATAATATTTATTACATCAATTTTAGTTTATTACGATGTCATAATACAGACTATATTTTTACCGTATTTAATTTTTACCCAAAAATTTGACTGCCTCATAAAATTATGAAAAATTCACCATTGGATAATTTTGATGTGATAATTTCAAAAATAATTTTTTTTATCAAAATAATTTTCTAAATATTATATTTTTTTACTTTTAAATTAAAATCCTTATTTACTAGAAAATACTTGTTTTTACTATATAGACATCTTTCTGACCCTTATAAAAAGTACATTGGACTTAATTAAATTATATTATAATTTATATTTCAATAAATATTATTAAATAAGAATATTTTATTAAAACAAAATTTATTTAAAAAAATATTGAATTTATCAAAAGAGTATCTCAATTGAAACTATATATTTCTCAAAAATACAATTTTTATTTATTCGCATCAAAATCCAATTTTTATCAAACTCATTATATAATAATTTATAAAGTAGTAAAAAATGGATAAATATAATCAATTTTTTTTAAAAAATAAATATAAAAATTCATATTACTAGGTTCTATATACATAATCCATTATTACACCAGTGTACACCCTAAGGGTAAGGTGTGTGATAGTAGTTCTTTATTGGGGTGGTTTAACGAATATGGTTTGGGTTATGATCAGATAAGCTTGAAATTATCTCATAAATAGTCTCTATAAAGATTCAATTTTTGAATCCTAGATCAACCTTGGTCAAGGGAAAATCCTAGTGATTCCATTTCCCTTAGAATCTCTAAAAATGGGATTCATAGGGTACAATCCTACTGATCAAGGTCACCACTTCCTCCGCCTATATCAATTGGTCTTTATCATAACCATTATTATATACTAATCTTAATGTTCATTGTACAATGACTATATTATAAATGTTTAAGATTCATAATAATATTTTAAATATTATAGGTTATATTTTATAATTTTTATAAAATAAATAAAGTAGTGCATGTGTTTCCTATAACCATATTACTTAATAAGGAATTTATTCTTTCAAAAGGGAATTTCATTTATAAAATTTTGGGTCATTAAATTATCCCCCTTCAGAAATTTCTCCCTTTAAATTCAATTTCATACACTAAAATATAAGAGTTTACTTCTATTTCATCACCTTTTATGGTTCCCAAGTTTCTTCCTCAAACTTTTGGTTTTGATGTAGTACTTTGACCAGGTGATTTATCTTGTTTCATAGAATGTTGTCTCTACAATATAAGATCTTTACTAGATGCTCTTAATATGAAATATTTTTCTCTAATAGTACCACCTCTAGATTCAATATATGTGAGGGGTCTGATATGTACTTCCTCAATAGGAATACATAGAACACATCATGTACTTGAGATAAGTTAGGTGGGAGTGTTAATATATAGGCCATTAATCCAATGCGATCATTGATCTAAAAGGGATCGATGTACCTAGGACTAATCTTTCCCTTCTTCCAAAACCTTATGAATTTATTCTATAGAGATATATGAAGGAATATATTATCTCGAACCTCAAACTCCAGGTCTCATCGATGATTGTCTACAATAGGGGAAGGTGTTAATCTCATATAATGATTAGATATAATAGAGAGTCACATTCCATGCAGTCTTACCACTTCCATTATGTATATATTAGTGATTTGGTCAAGAGATAAATCTTCCTTGATAGCAATGAAATGTGCCAACCTTTTAAGGCGATCAACTACCACCCAGATGGTGTTATTTAATTTAGATGTCATGGGGGTCCTATAATGAAATCTATGGTTATGTTTTCCCATTTCCATAATAGTATGGGTAATGGTTGCATCATGGCCTTAGGATTTTATCAGTCAATATTGACTTGTTGTCATACCAAGAATCATGATATGAATTCTAAAATCCCCCTCTTCATGTTATCCCACTAGAAGTTTTTCTTTAGATCTCTCTACATCTTAGTGCCTCCAAGATTAATATTGAAGGATTAGCTATACAAATCATCCAAAAGTTTCCTATTTAGTTTTGGTTTTTATGGAACACATATCTGGGTTCAAAACCATATAACTACATCTTTAGAAAACTTGAACTCCAGAATATTCACTACCTTTTTTATAGCACCTCATTATCTTTCTGGGACTCCTTGATCCTCTCAAGAATAGCTGGATGAATAGTTATTTGAGAAAGGTAGAATGAAGATAATTTTATTATTCTCATGTACATTATTTTTATGTCTAATAGTATTAGATCCTTTTAAATCCTCATCATGGATAGGGTTGCAGGATCTTTTCTACTTAGAGTATCTTCCACTTTTTTTCCTTCCCAAGATGGTAATGGATTGAACAATCACATTCCTTGAACATATCAAACTATATTCATTGGTGAATTTGAGCTCCTTTTGTGTAAATTTATAATGGAGGATTTTATGATCTGTATATATGTTACACTTTTCACCATAAAGATAATGTTTCCAAATCGTCAATGCGAAGATCACTACAGCCAATTCCAGATCATGAATTGGGTAGTTCTTATCATGGATATTTAATTGGATTAAGGCATAACCTTTAATTTTTTCATATTTTATGAGTACACAACCCAATAATTTTTTATACATCATTATAGATCACAAATCCTTCCCCACTGGTGGGTAATAAAAGCACAAGTGTAGTGATTTACCTCTCCTTTAACTGTTTAAAGCTCTTATTACATTCATCAATCTAGATAAACTTCACTTCCTTCTGATTTAGCTTTGTTAGTGGTCTTACAATCATGATCATTTTATCATAAATCTATGATAATACCCAAATAGTCCAAGGAAACTATGAATACCCATAACAGATGTTTATCTCAACCATCCTTTAATTGCCTATGTTTTTGAAGGATCCAAAAATATTCCTATGTTGGTGATAACATTTCCCAGGGATTTTACTTACTCCATCCAAAACTCATATTTATTGTAATTTTCATATAAATTTTCCTTTTGTAAGGTATTAAGTATAGCATTCAAATACTCCTCATGTTCCTCTTTACTTTTGGGGTAGATAATAATATCATCTATAAAGACTACCCCAACTTTGTCGAATTAATCCCTAAATAATCTATTAATTAATTCTATGAATATAGTTGGAGAATTAGTGAGTCTAAATGTAATAACTATGAACTCGTAGTTTCTGTACCTTGTATTAAAATAAGTCTTGGGTATATCCTCCTTCTTCACCATTAATTGATAATATCCCGACCGAAGATCCACCTTAGAGAAATACCATGCTCCATGTAGTTAATCGAATAAGTCATTAATCTGTGACATATGGTACTTTTTCTTTATCATGATCTTGTTAAGCTAAATATAATCAATGTAGAGGCTCATTGACCCATCCTTATTCTTGAAGGAAAGGACCGGTTCACCCCATGGTGAAACACTTGGGTGTATACACCCTTTATACAGATTCTTTTGTATTTTCTTCTTCAGATCCTCAAGTTCAACAATGTCCATTATATATGAAGTCTTAGATATTTTAAATTCTCTGGGTATAATTTTTATTAATAAATCAACCTCTCAACTAGGAGGAAGATCAAAAAATTATTTAGGAAACACATCAGTGCATTCCCTTACAATGAGCATGTCATGAAGGATAATATTTTCCTTAGTCTCAATCATTTGAGCTAGCTACACTTGCTCATAAGGAAATAATATCCATGCTTGAGATAATGATTCCAAAGGAGATTAGTCTTCCTCTTTTCAATTTTATAGAATCAAAGGTTTATTTTCAATACATAGGGTGATTTACTTCTCCTCACAATTTATGTTATCCCTACACAAGGAAAGTTAATCCATGACCAGAATAACATTGAATTTTTCTATAGGATTATTACATGATTCAATGGGAAGTTCGGGGAAAATATGGATAGGGTATAATTTATAAAATTGGGATACAATAATATCCCCATTTTTTCACTAATAGCTCTACTTCCATGTTTTGTGATGGTATTTGAATAGTTCTACTAAACTTGCATGATACAAAAGAATGCGTAGAACCAGAATCAAATAGCATGTTCACTATCCTTGAATGAATAACCACCATACCTATCATCACAACTAAAAAACTGGCCTTTAACTGTGCTGGTATTTATCAGTGTTACAAAAAAACACTGATAAATGGGATATTTATCAGTGCTAAGAAAAGCGCTGATAAATTTAACCTTTTATCAGTGCTTTTTTTTGTGCTGATAAAGGGTACTTTTATTAGCGCCTTATTTTTAACACTGATAAAGGGTATCCTATATCATCGCTTTATTTTTAGTGCTGATAAAGGGTAACATTTATCAGTGCTTTATTTTTAGCGCTGATAAAGGGTAACCTTTATCAACGCTTTATTTTTAGCACTAATAAATATTTACTTCATCAGTGTTTTTTAGCACCGATAAAGGTCCGAATAAATAAAATGAAATAATTGAATAAATAAAAAAATAAAAAATGAGTTTATTAAAAAACATTACAAATTTTATTAATTAAGTAATTATTGATAAAAATGAATAAATTGATTATAAATTATTAAATATTAAACATTTTATTAATTAGATAATTATTATAATTAATGTTATTGAATTGTATATATTAAATATATAGATATATATTAAAGTATATAAATATAATTTATATATTACAAAGCATTTATGCGCTTTACATTAAATAGTCATATATTTTTTGAATAATGGTTTATAATTAAAAATTAATATGAATTAAAAACATTGACTAATTGCATAATACTTGACATATAATTGATTGTCGTTTGATTTTTTAATTTAACATAGATCAAATCTGTGTTACATTGATTTCATATATACACAATTAATGAATTTTTATATATAATGCACACATGTAAAACTTATCCATTTTTTCAATATTGTTAAAGTGTACTTATTCTTAATTTATTCAATTTCACTCATTTTTAACATATATGCATGCACTTAAAATTATATATTCATTAATAATGTTAAAAATATATTTATAAAAAATATTTATAAATAAATATATTTATAAATGTACATTCACTATATTTATACAATTATATATTTATAATTATAAATAAATAAATAAATATTTTTTAAAAAGTATTTATATACTTATAAATAAATAATTATATATATTTAAATAATAATTAAATTTATAATAAATTTACTTAAACAATGAATATATTTACTATATTTATATTTATATATATTTATTAAATATGTATATATTTATAATTATATAAATATATATGATGATATAAATATTAATTTTTAAAAACTATTTGTATAATTATAAATAAATAATTATAAATAAATAATTATAAATAAATAATTATAAATAAATAATTATAAATAAATAATTATAAAATTATAATAAATATATTTAAAAAGGAATATATTTAATTATATATAAATATTTAAATTTTTTTATTTATAATTATAATTATAAATCCTTTAACAACGCTTAAATAATAAGCACTGATAAAGGCATCTTTATCAGTTCTTTTTTGCACTGATAAAAATGAGGCTTTATCAGCTCTAAAAAAACATTGATAAAATAAAAAATTATCAGTGCTATAATTTTAGCACTAATAAAGACATACCTTTATCAGTGATTTTTTATAAGTGCTGATAAAAGTGTCCCGATCTAATTAAAAACCCATAACCATTTGCGAACCCGCCATGATATCAGAAGATTTCTGTGGAAGCCACCCACTTTTGGCACTCCTCGGTGAATCGAACCTCGAATCACACCACTCGACTGCCTCCAGTTTCTCAAACATCTCATTCAACATCGAGTGTTTGATTGCAATTATGGTTTCTGAAGAGGGTCTCGAATTTTCTTCAACCTAGCGTGGAAATCGTTCCGATTTTATTTGTGTATTTTTTGTTTTGTTTTTGATTTCTTCTTTAATGATGTCATTATTCGTGGTTCAGTGATTGTATACTAGTGGGGTAGGCCTTCTGATTTTCTTAGTTTTCCATTTTGATTCAACTCTTGATCGCTCATGGAGAGTTTATTGTTTCTGGACTCAATGGTGACACATGGATTTTAGTTGGTTGTTTTATTTTGTTTACGTTTCCCAAATTTATCATCCAAAGTTATCATACATATTTTTCATTCTTTATTTTATCAATTTATTCTATACATGTAAAATTTTAGAAATTGAAAATAGGGATTTTGTGTGTGAGGGAGTTGAAGGAAGGTCAAGATATTTCTTTTATATTATACTACTTCATATCTTCTTTTTTTACTTATCTTGGTTGGTGTGAGAATCCATTGTATGGATTCATCATGACAATTTTTATTTAAAATTTCTTTCTACTATTATTTATTTTTTGGGCCAACTTATTCTCACTGTGTTGTTTTTCATACCCTGGTGCTTGTTTCCAACCCAAGGGGGATTGAGAATGTCCCTTGGACACTATCATGATATAGATTTACATTTCACCCACAACATTTGAAAATTTTATTTAAATTTTAAAGGGTGTCAACATGGGTTTTCAATATTCCTTTTTAAATCTCTAAAACACTTCACTCACATACATGTATTGGGAAATAAATATCCCATGAATTCTATAAGTCACCTATAAATGAAGGAAAATGTCAACTCACTAATCATCAACATTTAAACATTGTTCATTGTTAATATAGAAAATTATTATCATCATTCATCTCTTGAACCTCTAAATATTATGTCATCCACATTGATAAACACTTTCAATATATCCATAAAATTGTTTTTACGTAATGATTATGATAAATTCCTCATTTTTTAAATTAAACTTTATTTAATAATTCATCTTACCTTAAATACCAAGCTCTTAGTTCTTGTTTCAATTCATACATCACCTTTTTCAATTTACAAACATTATTATCATATTAAATAATGAGAAAACTATCTATTTGTTTGATGTAATTCCTATTCATGTAATCCATTAGTAAATTCTAATTTTACATCTTGTTGGAGTACCTTGAATTTCTTTGGGATGGGTTGGTGTGGGGATATGACATCCTAAGAGTCTTGAGATGTTTTAAAATATTTAAATACCATTAACTTTAAATGTAATAATTCCTTAGGTTGCTACATCACTTGTTCAAATACATTTTTATATCTTTTAGTTGATTGAATGAGAGTTTATTATTCTTGTTTATCATATTTGAGTTTTATATTACTCCTTAATTTACTATATTATATTTTCATTTGTTTAGGGGATTTAATAAATATTTGATGTGGATTAATTATTTTCTTAAATTCAATTACCCATTTACTTCAACATACTGAAATTATTTGAAACAATAAAATGTTGAGTTTCTCTTATTATAATTGTCTATAAATTTAACTGTTGATAATGAATATCTTATGTGTATTTATTTAT
Organism: Viscum album; assembly: GCA_963277665.1. Classification (NCBI taxonomy): domain Eukaryota; kingdom Viridiplantae; phylum Streptophyta; class Magnoliopsida; order Santalales; family Viscaceae; genus Viscum; species Viscum album. The sequence goes on from OY728142.1 coordinate 555,741,516, forward strand.
ATGTTGTATAAAATTAATCTTTTATGAACCAAATAGGATGAATATGAACCGAAAATGGATGAACATCGTTTGACGAACGAATATGAAGATGGAGTTAAAGAGTTCATAAAGTTTGCAAGAGAGTATGTATAAAAACCTTCTAAAATCATTTTTATGTGTTTACATTATTGTTATTAAAGATAAATTAGTCTGGAATAGTTGTAATAATAATGATTTCTATTTGGATCCATTGATCAATGGAGCCAAAACAAGGTTTGGTTGTGTGTCACTCACAAATCTAATAACAAAACTAAGAATTCTCTATACACTTCACTACTATTGGTTAACTACCGCTTAACATAGCATATAACCTGAACTTCCCTCCCAATGTCCCCATGATGATCTCATCCCACACATAGAGAGAAACAAACCAGTTATATACTTAAACATAGAGATAAAATTTTATATAATAGGTTAATTCATTGGGTAACCATTTTTTGGAAAACTCATATGATTGAAGAAGAAACGTGAGAATCGGAAAATGGTATAAAGGCAAAATATTCCCACTTTTTTAAATAATAAATAAAATTACGAGTAAGATAAGGAAAAGTGAATGATGAATAGTGATATGATAGAGATAGCAGTGAGTGTGTGTATGATTAAAGCATCACAGGGATGCCAGGTAGAAAGTTCAAGTCATATTCTATGCTAAGCAGTAGTTAACCCACATTAGTGAAGTACACAGAGAATCCTTAGTTTTGTTATTAACTTTGTGAGTGATGCACAACCAATCCTTGTTTTGGCTACACTGATCAATGGATCCAAATAGATATCAATATCATTAATTGTCTCATGATTTCCTGACATCCATATAGTCTTCTAAACCATAATGAAGTGCACAAATAATCCTTAGTTTTGTTGTTAACTTATATTTGGACCAAAGAAACCCTTTAGAAAGATGTAAATGTAATGTTATGATATACTTTATCTATTTTACTGAAAATTTATGTAATGAAATTTTGATTTAATTTTCATTATTCCTTGCAGAGTTTGTTTATTTTAGAAGATTTTTTCCCATGTGTCATGCCTTTACAAGAAGAACAATGACGTTGTCTCTCCTCAATCATTGAGGTAATATTGATGTTTTCATAGTAAAATCATAGTCCATATAATTAATGTATTGTTTCATATTTATGTTTAATTTATTTATTTTTAGTGTTACTCACATAATAATTTCTTTCTTATATAGGTGGATTCTTTTTTTCGAGTTGCGGGTGCTCTGTCCAACTTTCATGCTTCTTCTCCCTTAAAACCTTCTCACCCCTATAGTGGTAAATTTATTAATTTCTTTAAAATTACCTCATCTAACTTTGTAGAAAGATAAACAACTCCACATATCATCAATCAAAAAGGTAATTTATTCTCACTCAAATTTACTCAAGAGATGAAGGTAGAACGGTCCTTGTAGTTTAGCTTGGGTTGTCGAATCCTCAGAGACCTAAGAAGTAACCTATGGACACGTACATTCTATGGACTGTTTTTGGATATGAAGTGGACAACTTGGGTTGATTTTATATGGGTTTAAGTGAAATCTAATACACTGAAGTTAATTCAATTTTAAAGCATGAGTTGATCCTAGGTTATCACTTGGGGTGGATTGGACGCATTCCCTTTTTAACTATTTCAATTTCTTATATTTGAGATAAGTTCATTTAAGAATATCAAAAAAAATCACCACTCACTAGTTTAATTCCTACACACCATAATACTAATCACCTATATACTTGAAGGATCAAATATTTGATCACTCCAAGGTAAAGGTTCGTATTAGCACTTAAAGTGTGTGACCTTAAAATTCAATAAGGATGAAGAAGTTTTAAAATCATCAAATAAAAATATCATTTTAAAGAAGTGATTAGTGATTAAGGTAGTGATAAATAAAATCCAATCCAGCCCCTTTATACTCCCTTGTATCAACCCATAAGTTATTTATCCTTCCATTGATGATATGGTTTCAATAGAAGCAGAAAGTAGGCTCATAAGGGAGGAATTGGAGAAGTAAAAAAAACAATGAAATAATAATCACTCCACCATTGGGTGATAATATCACAAGGTTGGTTATGAAAAAGTTCACACCTTGAACCAATGGTATCAAATTTATATGGAGAATAATATAATAATAAGATAATAATAGCTTTTATTAAGTAACAAGGATGAATTAAAACAACTTACATGAGAAAGAAATGCGATTACAAACACAAAGCGGCAGCATAACATTACAATGAAACCAAGCACCAAAGATGAAAAACTCCTCCATAAACACCGCCTTAAATAGGAATTTTTGGATCCTTGGGTCGATCCTCCAACAGTACAAAGCATCCCACTTGATTATGGTAGGCCTAGGGTGGTGGAAAGCTTGTGAAACTTGGGCTTTTCCACTATTGAATGAGGTGGCATCCAGCTTGCAACCACCGAACAGACGTGCTTGTAATACCTTCTATATGGCAGAATTAGAGTGGTAAATATAAGAATAAAATGGATCCCAAAATTTCTCCTAACCGCATGTAAAATTTGGGCCCATTTGGAGTTTTTTACTCCGAGATATGATTATATTGGTAGGATTTTTTCTGGGCCGTAGAATCTAGCCCAGAATTTTATCTTTAAATTGGCCCGCCTTAATGACCACCATGGATGCTGAATTAGCATTGGATCCTGAATAATTATTTGTTCCACTACATTTATTATATCATCCCATGAAATTTGGGCTTAATTGGACTTGTATGTTGGGCCCCACATTCTCATCAGTGGGCTGGTGTCTAATCTGACTTCTCCAGAATTGTTTCCTTTCATCACAAAATATCCCCATCTTCTTCCATGAATTATCCATTGATCCCTGAATTAAACTTGTTCATATTTAAGTTTTGATCAATTTACCAAAATATAAAATTAAAATATTGATAAATACATTTCTTAAAATTAGATTAATCATTGGGTACTTTAAATGATGTTCAAAAAATGTACCACATAATAGTGCATTTTAAGAAGGAATTACAATAATAATGTGAAATATGTTCAAAGTGTAAAATGAACTAAAATAGTGTTTATGAATAATAAAGAACATTGATATTATATATATTAACAATGAATATTATCCTCATTTAGTGGCTAATCGCACCCCCCAACTTGAGTTTTTCTAGTCCCGAGAAAAATATATCTCAACAATATGAAATTCAAATTCCCTTTTCCAAAAACATTTTAATACACAATGATCACCAAAACACTTATACCAAAAAATCATGAAACCCATAAAAATATTTTAATACAAGATAGTTTCATAAGCAGATCACAATCCCAATCCCATTCCTTTGTTCAAATTCATTTCCATATTTCATCCAATATCAATTAAGTTTGAAGATGTGTTGTGCATCACAATAGACATGGGGGTTCATCTTTATTCAAGGGGGAAATGACAGAAGTGCTATGTGGAATAAAATTTCAATATTAAGATGAGTATTAAAAAAGAAATATTGTATTTTTTTTTGTTTTTGCAATTTTTCCATGGTAAGTGAAATTGAACTCAAAAAAGTCAACCCCTGTGGCGAGACTTTGTCGATGACTCCCAGGCTCAAAGACCTTAGGGAACCAAGTGAAGCCCACATACTCGAGCATCATATTGAGTTAACTCAGTTAAAAAGAAATTCAAATTACAAAAAATAGAGATAAAATTACTAACTCTGGGCCAGATAACTATGGAGTCACGATCCCCAAGTGCCGAAAGCCACGCATTAGGTCATTTCATTGCTCTACGCACAAATTTATTGTTTTTTTAAATTTTTTTGAATACTCATATTAAAAATAAAATGATCACTAAACCTATGCTATTTATTTGGGGGACCCCATGAACTCAAACTAATACCCCACTATCCAAAGGACATGCATTGTGATCTTTTTTTTATTTGGATGAAAATATAAAAAATGAAATATCACATTGGACAACCACACTTTCCAAAATCTATGCTCATGAAATTATACAAGGATTAAAATCAGAATCAGGGCATTCTAAATTATTTGATATTTAGTTTCAAATTTTTCAATGTGTTATATCATGTTCAAAGTTAAAGGAATTTTTCCTTCCATTTACACACATTTTTTTTTTCAAATCATTCAATTTTTTGACACAAAAGAATTTTTTAATTTTATCTCCCCCCAACTTAAAATAACACTATCTCCAGTGTTTGAAGAAATGAAAATTTAGAAGGAGTAGAGGCAGGTAAGAGAATTTCAAAAGGGAAATTGAAATATGAGGATCATGGAATAAAGTCACTTGGTGGTTTAAGTTGAAGTTATTGTTGCTCCAATTTAGTCCTTTGATATCCATGTCACTTGCAGAGTTCCCTAGTAGAAAAAGTAAAAAGAGAGAGAGAGAGAGAGAAAAAAAACAAACAAAACAAAACAAAACAATATATATATATATATATATTTATATAATAAATAAAGTAAAATATAAGTATATATATAAATTATAGAATAAGGAAGCACAAAAAGCCATAGGTCAGTGGTAAGCATGTGCCCCTGTCTCCCTTCGGTCCCGGGTTCAAATCTCCGCGGCTTCACCGTTTGTGACGGGGTTTTCCCCACGACCTACGATGTGACCTTTTTTTATTATTATATTTTTATTTATTTATTTTTTTAAGTTTTATTTTAACCTACAAACACATAAAAATAAAATAAAATAAACTGATGATACATTGAATTCTTTTTAAATTTCTGGGTAAGGTATTACTCAAGGATCACACCACGTGACACAGATGAATATGGTGCTCCCCTTTCGTACCCATCCATACTCATAATAGAAGAACAGGTAAACAATCTATTTTTTTTATTAAATATCAAAATGATTAATTAATCCTATTTAAAATATAAATTTTATTAAAACAACAAAATGATAGGAAACTTGAAAACTATGGGTTACTTCCCATGCAGGGATTTGTTTAACATCATTATCTTGACTTGGAATCCTAATTGATTAATAATTTTCATCATCTAAGGTGGGTTCACACAATTATTCATCAACTTCATATTTTTGGAATGGTTCAATTAATGGTTTGACTCTATGACCATTAACTTTAAAGGTTTGACCATCAGTGGGATCTTGAATTTCTACAGCCCCATGGGGGTACACCTTATGCACTATGTATGGACCTGACCATCTAGACCTTAACTTTCCCGAGTGTAAATGAAGTTTTGAATTATAAAAGAGCACAAATTTTCCTGGTTCAAAATGTTTGACTTTGATATTCCTAGATTGGTAGGATTGAACTCTAGCTTTATTGATCCTTGAATTTTCATAAGCCTCCATCCTTAGTTCCTCCAGTTCATTGAGATCTAATTTCCTTTTTGTTCCGACCAATGAGAGGTCATAATATATTTTATTAATTTCTCAAAAGGCCTTATGCTCAATTTCAACAAGTAAATGGAATGATTTTCTATAAACCAACCTATATGGTGACATTCCTAGGATGGTTTTTTATGTTGTACGATATTCCCAAAGAGCATCCAAGAGTTTCTCGGACCAATCTTTCCTAGAAGGATTGACAGTTTTCTCAAGAATTTGTTTGATTTCTCGATTGGATAACTCAGCTTGACCATTAGTCTGTGGGTGGTAAGTAGTGAATACTTTGAGAGAAATTCCATACTTTTCCATGAGTGATGAGAATGGACGATTGAAAAAATGAGTTCCATGATCACTAATGATATCCCTAGGAATTCCAAATCTAGAGAAGATGTTTTCTTTTAAGAATATAATAACAGTTTGATGATCATTGGATTTTGTGGGAATGGTCTCAACCAATTTTGAGACATAATCAACAACTAATAGAATGTAGAGGTATCCCCTAGAGTTTGGTAAAGGGCCCATGAAATCGATTCCCCAGCAGTCAAAGATTTCAATCACTAAGATGGGAGTGAGTGGCATTTAATTTCTTTTTGTGATGGACCCTACTTGTTGACACCTAGGACAGTTTTAACAAAATGTGTAGGAGTCCCTTGAGATAGTGGGCTAGAAGAGGCCACACTGAAGAATCTTAGAAGATGTTTTCTTAGAGGAAAAGTGACCTCCACATGCCTCACTATGATAGAATTTAAGGATGGACTCTTGTTCAGATTTTGGGACACACCTCCTAATGACTTGGTCAGGGAAGAACTTATAGAGGTATAGATAATCAAACACATAGTGACTAACATTATAAAGGAATTTCTTTCAAGATTGATCCCCTAATAATTTTGGGATGACTCCTGTAACTAAGAAATTGGCTATGTCGGCATACCAAGGGAAGTCACTCACAGAGTATAGTTGTTCATCAAGGAATGAATCAGACACATAAAGGTGATTTGATTTGTCTTTGAATTCCATCCTAGAGAGGTTATCAGCTACAAAATTTTCAACACCCTTTTTATCCTTGATTTTGAGGTCAAATTCTTGTAAGAGAAGTACCCTCCTAATCAGTCTAGCCTTAGCATCTTGTTTTTGGAAGAGGTATTTTAGTGTAGAATGACCAGTGAACACAGTGATGGGGGATCCTAAGAGGTAGGACCTAAAACTCTATAAGGAAAATACAATAGAAAGTAACTCCTTTTCACTGGTGGTGTAATTGATTTGGTCATAATTTAAGGATTTTCTTGCATAAGCAATGACATAAAGAGTTTTATCACAATGTTTTCCTAACACAGCTCCAACATCAAAGTCACTGGTATCACACATAAGTTCGAAAGGAAGGTTCCAATTTGTAGATTTCATAATGGGAGGAGAGGTGAGATAGGATTTTAGGGTTGATAATGAACCCTCATATCTTTCTGTCCAAAAAATGGAGCATCCTTTACTAGCAGAGCACAAAGGGGACATGAGATTGAACTAAAGTCCTTTATGAATCTTCTATAGAAACCAACATGTCCTAATAAAGACATCACTTACTTGACAGTTTTGGGTGATGGAAGGTGACTAATGTTTTCAACCTTGGATTTATCAACTTCAATCCCCCTAACTGAGACTAGATGGCCTAGAAATAGTCCCTCTTTAACCATGAAATGAAATTTTTCCCAATTTAGAACTAGATTCTTTTCTTCAAATCTTGACAAGACTCTCTCCCGAAGGGCATGTGTTTGAAATCAAAGGTTCCAAATAGACATGTGAATGTAGTAATCCCTTGATCCTCTAGGGAGACCTCAATTTGATTATACCCCAAGTACCCATCTAAGAAACAGTAGAAGGCATGACCTTCCACTCTCTCAAGGACTTGGTCAATGAATGGTAAGGGGAAATGGTCCTTCTTGGTGAATGAGTTTAGCTTCCTATAGTCAATGCAGACCCTCCATACACTACTCACCCTAGTTGGAAGAATCTATCCATCCTTATTGGTTATCACTGTGATTCCTTCCTTCTTGGGAACCACTTGGATTGGGCTGACCCACTCACTCTCAGCTATGGGATATATGATACCAGCTTTTAAAAATTTCAGAAGTCCCTTCCTTACTACCTCCATGATATTAGTATTGAGTCGTCTTTGAGGTTGATGACATGGATTTGAATCAAATTCTAAAACAATCCTATGAGTCCCGATAAGTGGGCTAATCCCAAGAATATCATACAGGGTCCAACCAATGGATTTCTTATGTTTCCTAAGGATGTCTAGAAGAATCCTCTCATGATTGGATTCAAGAGAAGAATAAATGACAATAAGATATGTTTTATTGTCCCCTAGGAAGGCATAATTGAGTACAATGGGAAGTTCCTTTAATTCAAGATCAGGTTGGTTCATAATTTCAACAGAAGATTGGGACATTGGATCAAGATCAATTTCGTTTTCTAGAGTTTTAGATTAGATTGATTACCCACATGTAGAAGTTTCATCTACTAGATTGTCTTGATCAGATTTAGGGAAGAAATTTGGAGTGGTCTCCATGAAAGTGGTTTCCTGAAAGGATTCACTGATTGTTGGACCTAAGACTTAATCATAAAAGAAATTTGAAAATGATTCAATCCAAGGAGATAAACTTCTTTCATGTGAACAAAGGAAATAAATCTCATCCTGACTTAAAAATCTATCAAATATTCCTTGATGTTCTATGGATTCATTATTAATGCTTCCTATCATGTTTACTTCATGAATGTCCTTACCATCCCCTATTTGTGAGCTTTCATTATATATGTTCAAGTTTAGACTCATGTTCCCAAAGGTGATGGTCATGTTCCCATTTCAAACTCGGATAACAGAGTTGATTGTTGCAAGGAAGGGACGACCAAGGATAATTGGGGTTTGTTCCTTATTTCCTAAGTTTGGATGGTTATCAAGGATAATGAAGTCAGAAAGGTAGATGAAGTTTTCAACATTTACCATAACGTCCTTTAAAATACCCTTTGGAACCCTAATGCTACGATCAACAAGTTGAAGTGTGACAGATGTGAGTTGGAGTTCTTCTAGGCCTAACTAGAAGTACACAGTATAGGGAATGAGATTGACACTAGCACCCAGGTCACACAAGTCCTTGACAACTTTGTTATCTCCTAGTTCAACATTGATGTAAGGGCAACCCGGGTCTTTCAACTTAGGAGGAATGGTCCCTTGAATGGTGGTACTCACATTAGCAGCCAAAAGGACTTGGGTTTTATGTGAAAATTTTCTTTTAAAAGTGCACAAGTCCTTAAGGTACTTTGAGTAGGAAGGTATGGTTTGGATTGCATCGAGAAGGGTAATGTTCAACTTGACTTGTGAGAATATTTCCTTCAATGTTTCACTCAATTCAGGCTTGGTTTCCCCCTCGTGCATTGAGGAAATGGTGTAGGTTGTGGGGTTGTTTGTTGAAGAGTTGTTTTTTTGACAATGTTATCGTGTTTTTCAGTTTAATCATTTGGTTCATTTGAATTTTCATCCAAGTTTAAATCTTTAGGTGGGTTTTGAATTAATTGTTCAGTTTTCTAAATTTATTTCCCACTTCTTAAAATAGTCACAACCTTTAGTTGTTCATGAGTTGTTTGAGTGCAACTTGACTCTCCCCTTGAAGTTGAGGATGGAACTACCAGAGTAGGAATGGGTGCCTTTCCAGTTTTGATGGTTTGAAGTTCTTGTTTAAGGGAAGATACTTCTGAGTTCATCCTTTCCATTTTTTTGCACAATTGTTCTAGTAGGATTTTTGGAACAGTTTGGGTTGGTGCTTGAGAATATTGGTTTATCCTAAGGGGATATTTTAGAGGTGGGATGGTTTGTTGAAAATAGATCGGTGGCTGTTGGTATTGGATAGGTTGGGTTTGGAACTGGTTATGGTTTTGGTAGTTCTAATGGGGGTAAGGATTTTGTCCCTGTGGTTGGCTAGGTTGTTGGTTATCTTTCCAGTGGAAGCCTGGGTGGTCATTATACCTTGGGTTGGATGTGTTTTGTTATTGGGGCTTTTTAAAGTTTAGGGCATTGACTTCAGTAGGTGGTCCTCCTAGAAGAACATCCTTGATGGATGGAATGGTTGGGAAGTTTTCTGTTTTGTGGTCATGTTTGTCACAAATTGTTCAAATAGGGTCTACAGTTTGGATTTCATGGATTTTTCTAAGGTCTATCTTTTCAACCTTCCTAGAGAGTGCTGCGAGTTTAGCCCTAAGGCTTTACTATTCTCTAAGTGTATGAATTCCAGTAGTTCTTTGTGGATTTTCAGAATAAGGTGAAGTTCCCCATGTTTGGTTTTGTTCAGAAAGGCTTTCTAGATACTCGTAATCATTATTTGGGGCTTTGTTTTTAAAGGTTCCATTACACATCATGTCAATGAATTGTTTGTTCCCTGGACCCAACCCTTTATAGAAAATTATCACTTGTTCAGGAATAGAAAAACCATGGTTTGGAACCATGTTTAGAGTGTCTTTGAACCTCTCCCATGTTTCATAGAATGACTATCCCTCTTTTTCAAAAAAGTTTTGGATACTCTTTTTAAGTGAAATTGTTTTGTGGTGGGGAAAGAATTTTTTGTAGAATTCTCTTTGTAGTTGGTCCCAAGAGTTGATGGATGATGGTCTCAAATTATTTAGCCAATTTTTAGCTCGATCCTTTAAATAAAAAGGAAATAGCCTCATCTTAGCAGATTCTAGTTGATGTGGGGGACACATGGTTTCTACAATGTCATTGAACTCTTTAATGTGAAGGCAGGGCATCTCAGACTCCATTCCATGGAATGTGGAAAGGTGGTTTAGGACATGGGGTTTAAAGATGTAGTTGGCATATCCTAGGGAATTATTTCTAATTCATGAGGGGGCATTGGTCCAGTAAGGTGTGAGGTAGTCATTCATGGTTTGATCAATTGCATTCCCCAAGTTTGGGGCTCCCTCATTTGGGTTCCCATTTTGGTTCCCACCTGGGTTTATGAGTTAGTTTCTTTGAGGATCTTCCATTGAAATCAGCTCAATTTTTGACTCTGAAGTATTATCACTTGAAGTGTGTGACCTTAAAATTCAATAAGGATGAAGAAGTTTTAAAATCATCAAATAAAAATATCACTTTAAAGAAGTGATTAGTGATTAATGTAGTGATAAATAACATCCAATCCAGACACTTTCTACTCCCTTGGATCAACCCATAAGTGTGTTATCCCTCAATTGATTCTATGGTTTCAATGGAAGCGGGAAGTAGACTCATAAGGGAGGAATTGTGGAAGTAAAAAAAATAATTAAATAACAATCACTCCACCGTTGTGTGATAATATCACAAGGTTGGGTATGAACAAGTTCACACCTTTAACCAACGCTATCAAAGTGATATAGATAACAACAGAATAATAAGAGAAGAATAACATTTATTAAGAAACAAGGATGAATTAAAACAACTTACATGAGAAAGAAATGTGATTACAAACACAAAGCGGGATCATAACATTACAATGAAACCAAGCACCAAAGATGAAAAATTCCTCCATCACCACTGCCTTAAATAGGAATTTTGAGAGCCTTGGTTCGAGCCTCCAATAGTACAAAGAATCCCACTTGATTATGGTAGGCCTAGGGTGGTGGAAAGCTAGTGGAACTTGGACTTTTCCACTCATGTCCCGAGGTGGTATCCATCTTGAAACCACCGAACAGACGCACTTGTAATACCTTCTAGATGGACGAATTATAGTGGGACATAGAAGAAGAAAATGGATACCTTGATGTCTCCTAATCGGCTGTACAATTTGGGACCATTTTGAGTTGTTTACTCTGAGATATGAATATATTGGTAGGATTTTTTCTTGGCCGCAGAATCTAGCTCAGAATTTTATCTCCAAATTGGGCCACCTTAATGACCACCATGGAGGCCGAATTAGAATTTTATCCTAAAGAATTATTTTTCCCTATACATGTCTTTTAGCATCCCATGAAACTTGGTCTTAATTGAACCTGTATGTTGGGCCCCACATTCTCATCAGCGGGCTGGTGTCCAATCTGACTTCTCCAGAATTGTTTCCTTTCATCACAAAATATCCTCATCTTCTTCCATGAATTCTCCATTGATCCCTGAATGAAACATGTTAATATTGAAGTTTTGATCAATTTCCCAAAAATATAAAATTAAAATATGGATAAATACATTCCTTAAAATTAGATGAATCATTGGGTACTTTAAATGATGTTAAAAAATGTACCACGTAATAGTGCATTTTAAGAAGGAATTACAATCATAATGTGGAATGATGCTCAAAGTGTAAAATGCACTAAAATGTTGTTTATTAATAATAAATCAAATTAATATTATATATATTAACAATGAATATTATCCTCATTTAGTTTCTAATCAGTAATCTATATGTTTTCATAGTAAAATCATTGTATATATAATTAATGTATTGTTTTATATTTATGTTTAATTTTTTTTCATTTTAGTATTACTCACATAATAATTTTTTTATTATACAGGTGGATTATTTTGTTCGAGTTTGGGTGCTCTATCCAACTTTCATGATTCTTCTCCCTTAAAACCTTTTCACCCCTATAGTGGTTCATTTATCACTTTCTTTAAAATTACCTCCACTACCTTTACAAGAAGAGCAACAACGCTTCCTCTACTCAATCACAAAGGTAATCTTGATGTTTTCACAGTAAAATAATTGTCCATAGAATTAATATATTATTTCATATTTATGTTTAATTTATTTATTTTTAGTATTAATAATATAAAAAATGTTTTCTTATATAGGTGGATTCTTTTGTTTGAGTTGGGGTGTTCTGTCCATCTTTCATGCTTCTTCTCTCTTAAAACCTTTTCACCCCTACAGTGGTTAATTTATCTCTTTATTTCAAATTATCTCCACTACATTTTCAGGAAGAGAAACACCACTTTCTTTACTAAATTATAGAGGCAATCTTGATGTTTTCACAGTAAAATCATTTTCCATAGAATTAATGTATTATTTCATATTTATGTATTATTTATTTATTTTTTGTATTACTCACATAATAATTGTTTTCTTATACAAGTGGACTATTTTGTTCGAGTTGGGGTTCTCTATCCATCTTTCATCCCTTTTTGAACCAAAACTTATACAGAATTATTCTCCCCCAAAACCTTTCACCCCTATAATGTTGACATTTATCAATTTCCTTAAAGTTCCCTCCACTGCTCAATAATAGAGGTCATCTTGATATTTTCATAGTAAAATCATTGCCCATAGAATTAATGTATTATTTAATATTTATGTTTAATTTATTTATTTTTAGTATTACTCATAATAATTGTTTTCTTATACAGGTGGATTCTTTTTTTCGAGTTGATGTGGTTTATTCGAAGATGCTCATGCAGTATTTATAGTTCGATAAATAAAGTCAATGGAAATCATGGTAACATTGATAGTTAGGATTATTTTGAGACTTTGGTATGTGTAGGAATCAGCTGCACCTCAATATGATACACAATGTGACCAATATGACTCCAAGTACTTATTTTTATTTTAAAGTGACATTCATTTTAGTAAAAAAGAAAACTGACTCAATGTGTCTGTTATTAGTTTAAAATCAACATTTGACTTTAAAAAGTTTCACTCACTGAAAATCGATCAAACATGCTCAGATTTTCTTGATAATTTAGGGATTCGATTCAAAAATCATTTTTGATGTGTAGGAATTAGTCTCATGTCAAACCGATACACAATGTGATTCAAATGAGTCAAAGTGCATGTTTCATGTTTAAAATGAAATTTTAGTAAAAAAGACAAGTAACGTACTCAAAACTGATCAAATACATTCATATTGTTTTCATAATTTAGGAAAACAACCCATAAGTGATTTGGAATGTGTAGGAATCAGCTACACCTCAATCCAATTCATGGTGAGATAGGTATGACTCTAAGTGTGTATTTATTTAAAATTGACATCAATTTTAGTAAAAAAATAAACTGACCTACTCAAAACAAAAACAAAATTCATATTGTTTTGATAATTTAGTAAAATGATTCATAAGTGATTTTAAATGTTCATGAATCATCCACACCTTAATCCGACACACGGTGTGACCGATATGACTCCAAGTGTGTGTTTTTATTTAAAATTGACATCAATTTTAGTAAAAAGGCCAACTGACCTACTCAAAACTAAGAAAAATCATTAAAATTGTTTAAATACTTTATAAAAATATCCATAAGTCATTTTTTATGTGTATGAATCAGCCTCACCTCAATCTGATACACAATGTTATCGGTATGATTCAAAGTTAATATTTCAATTTTTAAATGAAATTTTATTGAAGAAGACATGTGACGTACTCAAAACTGGGAAAACATATTCAGATTATTTCGATACTTTAGATCAATGATCAATAAGTCATTTGGGATGTGTAGGAATTAGCCACACCTCAATCTGGCGCACGGTCTGACCGTTATGACTCAAAGTGCGTCTTTTTATTTAAAATTGTCATCAATTTTAGTAAAATGGACACTTTTCCTACTCAAATTTGAGAAAAAACATTTTGACTATTTTGATACTTTATAAAAATGATCCATAAGTCATTTGTGACATGTTGGAATTTTCTTCACCTCAATCTGATACACGATGTTCCCAGTATGACTCAAAGTGTCTGTTATCAGTTTAAAATCGACATTTTAGTTCAAAAAGTGTCACTCACTGAAAAATAATGAAATGCACTTGGATTTTCTTGATAAGTTAGGAGAACAATTCATAAGTCATTTTTGATATGTAGGAATCTTTTTTCACATAAAAACAATACATGATGTGATTGTAATGAGTCAAAAGTGCGTGTTTCCAGTTAAAAATAATATTTTAGTAAAAAAGATAAGTGATGTACTCAAAACTGAGCAAACACATTTAGATTGTTTTGATACTTTAGGAAAATGATCCAAAAGTAATTTGAGACATGTTGGAATCGTTTTCACCTCAATTAGATGCATAGTGTGGCTGGTATGACTCAAAGTGTGTCTTTTTATTTAAAATTGACATCAATTTTAGTAAAATTAACACTTTCCGTTAATTTATTTATTTATATTAATACTAACCTAAGAATTGTTTTCTTATATAGGTGTATTCTTTTTCTCAATCAGTGATGGTTTGTTTGGAAATAGCATGAGTCGGTTCAAGATTAAAAGATAAAGAAACATTGATGTTTTTTAATGTATGTAATAATTTTTATTTATGTAATTGTATGAACCAATGTTTGAAATGTCTATAATATAGTATTTTTTTCTTGTGTTTATCTTGTAAATTTCATCTCATTTAAATCCTATATTGGGACTTGTTTTTATTGATGTTTGGTGTGTTTTTGGTGCTGCGGTGTGCTGTAATAGCACACTATAGTGGCACTATAGTTTGTTGTTGTAGCGCACTGCAATGTGGTCCTTTATCAGCGCTTTTAAAATTGATGATAGATTCCACATTCATTAGTGATTTTAAAATTACTGATAAAGGTCTACTTTATCAGTGATCAATGAAGCACTGATAAAGGTCCATTTTATCAATGCTTTTCAGCACTAATAAAAGACCATGGCTTTTAACACCACTCATGTAGTTAGTGCTCATGGAAGCACAGATAAAGGTCAATTTTATCAACACTTTTTTAGTGATGATAAAATAACAAGGATTTTAACACCACTCATGTTGTTATAAATTTTATAGTGTTGATAAAGGCTATTTATGGTGCTATTTAAGTTCAGTTTTGTAGTAGTGCATCATGTTGTTGTCAGGATCTTCCTTAGAAGTTGTGATGGAATAATCTCGCACTTACTCTCTAGGATTTAGAGGTTTTTGTCCTTGGTTTTCTTTGACAACCCTTGGATTATTTCATTGATTTATAGAGTGTCCTTTTTATTTGTAGTTAAAACATTGAAAATAGGATAAAGGTTGAAAGGATCATTCCTTTCATCCATCACATTGGTGGGTTTCACTCGATGACATTCACTAGATAGGTTTCCTTCCAACCTATACTTAAACCATTTCCTTGTCCCATTCAGAAAATTTTTAGGATTCTTCTTCCCACACTTTTGATAAGTGGTATGTTTGAATTTCTTTCTACCATGATGTTTGTCCATCACTCTTCTAGAATTTCAATTCACTCCCTGCTTCCTATCTCCAAACCCTTAAGATTCACTCACCTCCATTTTGACTATTAGGGTACATTAGACTATTTCCACATAACTATCAAAGTATAAAATTGCTAAATCTTTTCATAGACTCATCTTTATCCTTCCAGATAAGTTTTAACTTTATTTTTAGGGCCTATGAAAAATATGAAGGTGTATCATGCAATTATTGGGAATTTTTCATCATAAGACTTTATGGGTTTATCATCCTTTTGATTGAGGCCAAGGAAATACCTCTCTATTTTAAGTTATATATTGTGAGGAAAATATTTATCAAAAACCATTTTCTAGAATTATCTCCACTCCATCACTTCGATTTACACATCTGGGTTCGTATTTTAGATCAATATCCACCACTGATTAGTTTCTCCCTCTATATGATAAACAACTAGCACGACCTTATTTTTCTTAGAGTATTGAAGGATGAAGAAGATCTTTTAAATGGTTTTTATTCATTATTTCATGATTAAAGGATTATAAGATCCACTGAAATTTATATGCCTTTATCGCATAATGGTCTTAATTAAAACTTACTCTTTATCAGGGTTATGTGGGTGTTCATTCTGATTCATGTTTCTATTAAAAACTTGAGTTAGTTGAGAAAATATTATCATGAAGTTCCCAATTCCTGTTCCTATCAGGTTTGACGTCTCATTTGGGAAATCATCACATTTCCTCTCACATTGGTTGTTGGATTAGTTCCTTATATTACAACTATTTAATAGAATAAATGGAAAATTAGGGATGAAAATTTTTAAACTATCAAACACAAAAAGGGAAACTATGAAAATTAAATATATAACTCATAAATGATATTTATTCCTTAACTTATGAATTTATAGGTTTTAATCTAAGTTACTCATGGTCTATTTCCTAACATAAAATTTTATAGACATTTCTATTCCCTTCATAATGGTTCATAAAGAGATTTTGAATTTACCAAATCATATCCCCCAAGAGTTTCAAACCATGTGTGAAGCAATGAATCTTTATCCTGTACTAGTTGATTGTTGATTTAATACCCAATGTTCCCTTTTTAGGGTTATTACCCCAAGGTAAAACTGTTCGAGATCCACATCTACTTGTAGTATCTAGAAATGGATTTTGTTACTTGGAAACCACTCAATATATACTTTACCAAAATTTAGGGATGTTTTCCTATATTTAGTATTATTCCTAAGTCTTTTCTAAGGTTCTTTAATCCTGATCCCTAAAAATAACTAGACCTTACTTTGACACTAACTATGAAAACCCATATCTTTAATACACCTCAATTCATGATTTATTACATAAAGACACACATAATACAATCCCAAAATATAGAAAAGACTATTGTCTTTAGGTAATTAGATACATAATATAATAACTTAAAATAGGGATACAACCATGTTATTTAAAACTTCTTAACATGCTCTTAAAATTCCATCACTCTTCTAAAACTGCACTGGATAACTTGGGGATGTACATAAGAAAGAGGTGGTCTATAAAGCCCAATAAGGGAATAATAAAATCATAACATGATTAAATTAATACATATTAGTCGAGAGGCATATTAAGGTGGCATAAAAGGGCCGAGAATCATAAACATGAACATCAAAACATGATATAAAATGATAACATCAAGGCAACAATGGAATGTGACAATAATATAAAACACGACATTATAAGAATAAGTCATGGATTACTGCCAGGAAATCATAACATAGTGTGATTATTATAACCTTCCACGAACCATAAATGGTATCTCATGAGATAAAAACACTACCCAATGCATTGGAGAGCTATATAATTCTGGGCCCACCCATCACATTCATATCTTGTACATGAATTTGTATGCCACATAGATCATACAACATAAGAATCAATTTAATCACTTTTAATCACATTATTAAGGAGTATGGTATAAATACATGCAAGTCCCCAATCAATGAATAATAGTTTCATATAGGTTAATACCCTTTAGTTTAAACGGGGATGGATATTCACTGCACAAAAGTTTTCATGGGAAATCGTAGGATAATTTCAGTAGCATAATTGGTTTACATAAAGATTCATGGAAGGGTTTAATGAGATTAAAAGGTGGTGTATCATTACATGGAAATAATAAGTATAGTAAATTGTATGTGTAAAAATATATTACAACATGAAAATTTGTAAATCAAATGGCATAATACAAAGAGAGTGCATGGAAAAAATAAGAGGATAAAATCTCTTACTTTGAGAGGGAACTTCTAAAATCTTGGGAGGAGTTTATTAAGAGCTTGTGAATACCTTTGGAGGGATTTATATATGGATAGGGAGATTATATCATTACTCAATGGTTTTTAGTGAATATGATTGGGAGGATGAGTGGGTATTTATAGAAAAAGAGAGGGAAATTCTTTATTAATTTCTAAACTTAGGTTTTGGATTCTATATGATAAAATAATCAAAACCACAAAACTTACCATGGTTTTTGCCCATAGTTTCTACCAAAGAAGGGTGGTTTTAAATATTTTATTATTCTATTAATCAAAATCCTTAAAATAATACCATTGGTGACATGTAAGTGATTCATGTTCATAAAGAATTGATTTTAAAACCTTAAAATATAATATAGGTTTTAGAGGATTTATTAAGGGTTTATAAAATTAATCAAATAACTAAAAAGATAAATCATTTTAAATGGAAAAAATATATTTGGTTTTTGATTACATTTATAGTATTTATTATATCACTTTTAGGCTATTATGATGTCATAATATAGACTATATATTTACACCATAATTAATTTTTACCCAAAAATTTGACCATCTCAAAGAATTATGAAAAAATTAACCATTGGGTAATTTCAACATGCTGATTTTTTTTAAAAATATTTATTTTATCAAAATAATTTTCTAAATATGAGAATTTTTTCTTATAAAGAAAAATACTTATTTACTGTAAAATACTTGTTTTTACAATACTAACATCTTTCTGAACCTTATAAAAATTGCACTGGCTTCATTAAATTAAATTATCAGTTATATTTAAATAAATATTATTTAATAATAATATTTGATTAAGATAACATTTATTTTAATAATTATTGAATTTATCAAAAGTTCATCTTAATTGAAACTATATATTTCCCAAAAATAAAATTTTGATTTCTTCATATCAAAATCTATTTTTTATCAAACTCATTATATAATCATTTATAAAGTAATAACAAAAAAGTATAGATATAATCATTATTTTATTAAAAATAAAATATAAAAATTCATATTACTAGGGTCTAGATACATAACATCTTATTACACCAGTGTACACCCTAAGGGTAAGGTGTGTGATGTTGATACCTTCTTGGGGTGGTTCAATGAACATGGTTTGGATCATGATCTTGATAAGCTTAATCTTCTCCCATAAATGGTTTTTATTGAGATTTAATTGTTGAATCTCATCTTGGGCTTGGTCAAGAGAAAATATTAATGATTCTATCTCCCTCATAAGCTCTGATAAATGTGCTTCATAGGGTAGAATCCTACTGGTCGAGGTTATCACTTCATCTATATAAATTGGACTTTATCATAACCCTTATTTTATACTAATCTTAATGGTAATTGTACATTAACTATATTATAAATAGTTAATATGATTAATGTTCTTTTAAATTTGATAGGATATATTTTATAATTGGTCTAAAATAACCAAATTAGTGCATATGTTTCCTATAAATATATTACTTAATATGGAATTTATTCATTCAAAAGGGAATTTAATTTATAAAAGTTTGGGTCATTACAAAAAATATCATGAAAAATACATTACAAAGTATTTTAAATTAATTTATTGAATTATTATTTTGAATCAATTAACTTGTGATGTGAAATCATTAAATTCAACCAACTTATCCACTTCTATTATCTCAAGTGAAAACTACTTGAGAAAGGAGATACAAGAACAATCAAGAAAACATAGTTGTATCCTAAAAACCCATGGCTATTAATTATATCGATGGCCATTCCAAATATGTTATCTATCATCATAATAATAAGGGTATGTGACTCAAGATGATATAGATACAGACTAGGCTCATGTAAGTATATGTATATCCTTGGTCATTCTCATGGATATTCCTCTATATTATTCCAATCACTTACCAACCAAATTCAAGGTCAGAATGAGGATTGAGACCTATAACCTAAAGGTGATTTCAAACCTAAATGATGAGGGCATAATAGGTTTGATGTGCATATTCCAAGTTTCATTGATCAATTGAAATAAAAAATGATCAGTGAGGTTGTTTGGATATCGCAGACATATGTGCACAAGAGATTCGATTTCATTCAAGAATTGCAGAGTTGTTGGAGTCTAAAGATGAACACATTACACTTGATATATAGAGAAGTGGGTATTATCCTGTGATACATCTCACTACTACAGATTCACATTTTATCAATGGTTGTTTTTATTAGTGATAATTATAAGTACTGATAAATATTTTGTAACATCCCTATAGAGACCCTATTTTTACCTTATAAGACTTTGAAATATATCAAGGAATATTTTTAGACTCAAGTGTTAATATGATGCGTGATTCCGAGGCTCGATGCTCCCAAAATTATTTTTATAAAAATATTAGATATATTTTATATCATTCACACATATTTTTTCAAAAATAATGGAATATATCCCAAATAGAGTATCGAAATAGGGATATGAGACCATAGTTGAATCTAGGGCACGGGCTTTTCCCTAATCACAACCTAAAGTTGGTCAGTGTTGGACGTCCTGTAGAGGCAGTTGTTGAAAGGCATGTTAAAATTAAAATAAATGATTTATTTATTTATTTTAATTTAAATGACCTAATTTGTAAAATCTATAAATATGTCATTATGAATTTTAATTAGGGTTATTCTTATAACCCTGAAAGGATTTTGACAGGGATTCACCATTCTTCCTTGACGAATCAAGATCGGACGATGACCGATAATCAGATCAAGGTGAATCGAGGCACAAAGAATTCAAATAGTTCTCTCCATAATTTTAAACAATGACATTCACCAATGATTGATTCAAATTAAGGTAAGATTCATAATTTGTGGTTTCCACCATTATGATTAAAATATTGAGCATGATCAAAACTTTATTCTTTGTTCTATATTTAAATACATCCTTTTAATGAGCATGTATATCAAATTTAAATTGTTTATTTGATTTATTATTCTCATTATTCCATGTTTCTCACATCAATTATCCCCAATCTATATTTTTTGGCCAATAACTATTGACCAGTGATTGTTGTACCATTTTTTCATGCTTTTACCTCATTGATTCTCCGTTGTTGGCCTATGGGGCCATGATTCAACTTTTTCAGGTAGGTTCGAGCATGATAGAACCCCCAAATTCATAGAATATTCACATAAGATGAAAATATTTAAAATTTTGAGGATAAATCAGGATGATTTATAGGATACAGGTGGTGATTCCCATATTTGGGATTTGGTAATGAACATCAGTGACGAGAAGCACACGAGACGTGTGGCAGCTTCAAACGAAGGATCAAAAACCCGACTTCCAGACACTAAAGAATCTAAATCGACAATCTGTGATGATTAACATAATTTTTGGGTGGTTAGAAAATGGATTCAGCAGTGGGAGAATCAGATCTGGGATCCACGAAGTTGATCTAACTTTCTATGAAAAATCTGACTACATGCCATTTAGACTGAAGAACACATGCCTTGTAGTCCAGTTTTTTGGTGGCTAGGGTGTCATGATGGAGTTTAATATCACACACTGTGTGGAGGTACCACACACTATGTGAACCCAATCAATCTAAATTGAAATATATAGAGAGTACATTCCCATGATCCCATATGTCCCTACATGCCATATAGGGTGGGGCATATACCATGTACTGGTACATGCCCAGCGTGCATTGGCATGGTCTGAAAGAAATGGTCATAGACAAGAGAACACATATTGTCCCTGGGTGGCCAATACACACTGTGTAGTACCCTTACACTCCATATAGTACTACATAGATAGTGAGTTGTGTGCTGGTAAGAACACAACCAAGCCGAGGAGCGGGACTGCAGGCCGTGTGGACTCCTTACATGTTGTGTATCTCCTTATGAATCTTCTACCTCTCATATCTCCTTCATTTGAACTTGGATTTTAACATATACTAAGTTTTTTTCACATAGAACATGGTGGTGGACTTCATAGTGGATTCTGAGATATGATGAGAGATGTTCTGAGTGTGATGATTCCTTAGATGACACTCGATGATGGAAATGATCAAGAATGGTCATCAGAGAGTCCAAAAAATCTAGTACTTCCTTATGGAACCTGGTCACATGACCTCTATCCAAGGAGAAGGTAATCCCTTATCACACCAGGGTGTGGGTACTCTATACACATTGTTCAGATAGATATGGTGATCCCTTATGGCACTAAGGCATAGGTTCTCTATCCATAGAGACAATACTCTTATGTCATACCAGGGCACGGGTCCTCCACACACATTGTGCAGAGAGAGATGGTACTCTCCTATGGCACCAAATCATGGTTCCTCTATCCATGGAGATGGTAATCCCCTATCGCACCAAGTTATAAGTCCATTTTACTTGTTGTGTAGATAGAGATAGTAATCTGCTATGGAACCAAGTTGCGGGTCCTCTATCTATAGAGACGGTACTCCCCCATCACATTAGGGAGTGGTTACTCCATAAGAATTCTTCATATAGACACATGATATGTTGTACATTGATGATGGACATTTATAGTTGTAGGAATAATCATCATATTGGGATGGTCTGTGAGTTGGATATCCCCTTTCTCTCTTGTCTGGGCCTCTTTTACGATCATATATGTATATATGTGTATTGGATTTCATTCCTCTCTTGTTATGGGTTGATCTGTCTATTTCTATCATTACTATTATTTCTCATCCTCTATTTTTCAAGGAGTCCTACTAGGTATGTATATACTCAAACCTCTATGGGATTTTCCCGCATGTTTCATGTCTTATACAGATGAAATAAAGGTCTACAACAATTTCAAAGGAGCATAGGGATAACCGGGTGAATTTGAATGCGTATGTTGATCAAGGATTTGATATTTGAAGCTAGGATCTCTTATTATTTACTCTTCCAGTTATTTTCATGTTGAAACATCTTTTAGGGTTGGGTGTTTATTTTTTCCCTTTACTTTTCAGATTATATGGTCATACTCTTTTGTATTCCCAAGAGGTTGTTACATGAATTCTTATTACTCTAGATGTTGCAGTCTTTTCTTTTTATTCTTATGCACTTCTTCATAGAGATGGTTGGGTGTCTACGTATAGGTACATTAAGAAAATTAATCCCATATTTATTATTCCTTTTAGTTCTTGACATCATCCCCTAGAATATGGAGGTGGGATTAGGGTAGTTCAACTCAGCCTACTGCCAACCTAGTAGGTCCTAGTAGGTCCTGGTAGGTTGGTTAATGACACATGCTAGAGTCCGAGCATGGGTACGCCTCATGTTCCTCAACTACTATCACCTTCTAGTCACTTCAAATGGCCTAGATTCATTTGGATAGATGGGATAAGGTTCTATTTTATGGGTGATAGATATCTCATGGAAGTGTGAGTGGGTATTGCGAGCAGGAAGATGCAACCCATCACCCATAAGTTATCGAGTTTATCCCTTTTTGTAATAGAATCATTATGAAACTTGATTCCTTCAATCATGGACGATTTTATAGACATATTCCTTAAGGATGTTTCAAGACTACCACTAAGTTGGTAGATGAAGTTTTGCATCAAATTTCACCCTATTATCACTCTGATATCTTCTGTGGCATATAGGATGGACCATATAAATATCCAAGAGTTGGGGGTGTAGTTGGAGGGCCTTTGAGAGAAGGGTTTTATCATACCTAGTGTGTCCCCCCAGGCAGCTCTGGTTTTGTTCTTGAAAATTGTATATAGCAGTTTGCGGAATTGTGTTGATTATCATCACTTGAACTAAGCCACGATAAAGAACAAGTGACCCTTTACGAGAATTGGTGAACTATTTGATCAGTTGTGAGGTGTGAGATGGTTCTTGAATATTGATATTAGGTCTGACTACCACTAATTAAGAGTTCATAAGTTTGATATTCTGAAGTTGAAATTTCGATATCGCTAAAGACACTATGTGTTATTAGTGATTCCTTTTGATGTGATGAATAACCCCACCGTGTTTATGGATCTGATTAACCGTATATTCTAGCCATACTTAGACTGATTTATTTTTGTCTTCATTGAAAATATACACATATACTCTAAGTCATAGGAGGAGCATTCATAAAACTTTATGATAGTCCTAGAATTGCTTTGGGAGCACCAACTTTATGGTAATCTCTTAAAGTTATAGTTCTAGATTCATGAGGTTCACTATATAGGGCATGTAATTTATGAGCATGGATTAGTTGTAGACTCGATGAAGATTGATGCAGTGCTTTCTTGGGATCAACACAATAGAATTTCAAAGGTGTGTAGTTTTCTTGGATTGGCAGGGTATTACAAGAGGTTCATGATAGAATTATTTGGGATTTCAGACCCTTTGACCACCCTAACATGGAAAGGGAAATTGTTTACCTGGAATGAGTAGTGTCAGAGATCCTTTTAGGATTTCAGGCTAGGGATGATGAGTGATCATATTTTGAGTCTATCGGAGGAGGGCATGGAGTATATAGTATATTACAATGCCTCTGGGGTTGGGCTTGACATCATGTTGATGCATAGGTATACAGTGATCACATATGAGTCGAGGTAGTTGAGACCCCATGAGTAAAATTTCATGACTCATAACCTAGAGTTTTCAGAGACAATATTCACTCTGATCATGTGGAGGAACTATTTTTGTGAGAGTGATTTGTTGTTTACCTATAACATCAGAGTCTCAGGTATGTCTTCACACAAAAGGATCCAAACTTGAGATAGATGTGCTGGTTGGAGTTCTTATAGGACTATGAATTTGAGATGGTATACACTCATGGAAAGGGAAACATGGTGGCATATTCCCTTAGTAGGAAGTCTCAGGATTGCTTGGTGGAGGAGGTGTCTGATTAGTTAGATTTTTTTTAGTTGACCCTAGTATAGGAGGATGGAGAAGATTTTATTTTATTGATGGTTTTTAATCCCAAACTTCTATAGTGTATGAGGGAATATCAATTAGGATACATAAACTGTGAGGTCTTACATGACCAAATATCCCTATGAGATTTACCAAATAAATTTTTTGAAGGAGGGAACCATGGAATCCTATTCCAAGGATAGACGGTGGTCTTGGTCATGATACAGAAGGATTTGATGAAGTAGTTTCAAACTTCTCCTTTGACTATACATCATGGTTTGGGGAATATGTACTAAGAACTTCAATGTCATTTTTGGTGGGCTGGAATGATATAGAGTGTGTTCAATTTTATCTCTTGGTGCCTCACAAGTCAGTAGGTAAAGGTTGAACACCAGGTTCCTGTAAGCTTGTTGAAGCCTCTTGATATCTCAGAGTGGAAATGGTATGACATATCCATGGACTTAATAACAGGGATACTATGGAAAATGAGTTTCCATGATTCTATCTGGGTGACAGTTGACCAAATTACCAAGTTGGTGTACTTTCTTGCTATCAAGGATCAGAGTTCAGTGGAGAGTTTAGGGTAGTTTTACATGCGGAAGTTCATCTAACTTCATGGGGTTCACTTGGAAATTATCTCTGACTATGATGTGTGGTTTGCATCATGGTTGTGGAGAGGTTTTTAGGAGGAATTAGGGACCCAGATGAGGATGAGTACAAATTTACACCCCTATAAAGATAGTCAAAACAAGAATACTATCTAGGTGTTGGAGGATATATTAAGGCCTTATATGTTAGACTTCATTCGGAGTTATAAGGATCACTTTACTTTGGTAGGGTTTTCTTATAATAATCATCATTACTCAACCATTGACATGAAAATTTTCAAAGCCTTGTACGGTTGACCCTATAGGTCACCCTTATGTTGGACTAAGATCAGCGAGGCATCTCTTATTGGGATAGATATGGTACATGTGCTGATGTAGAAGGTCCAGGTGATCTATGATCATATGAGGATAACTCAGACCCAACATACCCATTGAGTTAGAGTAAGGAGACTATGTTTTCCTAAGATTCTTCCCATGAAGAAGATTGTGGAGATTCGGTCAGAGAGGTAAGCTATCCCCAAGGTTCATTGGGTCATTTTAGATCTTGCATAGGGTTGGAGAGGTTTCTTAACACATCACATTTCTCCCACATTTGGTGTAATATCCCAGACCTGGATGACACTCAATAGTTCCCCGAGCCCAGTTGGCCACATGGACTCAAGCGCATCTCCTCAAATGCGAGAGGCTGCCGACTAGTAGTGAGGGACTAGGTGTGTCTATGGAGAGACTATTCTCTCATCACCATAGTGTAGCACAGTGGAAAAACAATAAAATAATAAGTATTGGAATTGGTGAATCATATAGACAATAGATACATAGTAGGAATAGATAACAATATCAAAATGAAGATCATATACAATGATGATGATACATGTCATACGTCTTTAAAAAATATCCAAAACATGTACACAACAGTACAATACAATACATGTATCAAAAGTACAAAAAGTCTAAAAATAATCCTATCTAACTTCATGAGCCTCATCTCAGTCTTGTGCTCCCCTACTCTTAAGCAGTAATCAAGAACATGTAGTTGGACACTTAACCTTGTCCATACCTATAATCATATAGTCTGTTTGGGTACCCAAGGTAGCCTGAACAGGGTGCGATACATAATCCTAGCAGGAAATCACCCAAGGTCTAGTGCCATCCAGTTAGTGAATATATATAACAATAGTGTACAGGTAGTAATACAACATGAAAAGGAAGCAATGAAAGTAAACATCATATAAATTCTAGGTTCTCATTCACAACCAATTCATTTAATGATTCATTTTCATTTAATTAATAAGTATTGAGACTCGGCACATTTCCTAGTCTCCCCCATAAAAATAGTTATCCCAAGGATGCCAAAATAGGCCATCCATAAATTATAAACAAATACTGAATCCAATATTATGATTTTTCTTGGAAGATGTGTCATAAACTCATTTCATTCACTATTAAATTTAGAACTTGAGTATGTCCTTGGTATTCTTAATTTGGAATTCAGTTATCACTCCAATTATA
The DNA here is from genome assembly GCA_963277665.1 of Viscum album. Taxonomy (NCBI): domain Eukaryota; kingdom Viridiplantae; phylum Streptophyta; class Magnoliopsida; order Santalales; family Viscaceae; genus Viscum; species Viscum album. Next base: position 555,768,274 of record OY728142.1, read on the forward strand.
ATATAAACCAATAATCTATAATCTCATCCATGGAGAACCTCTCAAGAACCCAGGTATCACTCTAGGTGCGGTATAACATCATTTCCATTCGAGTCTATCCTTATTGGTCCACTAAGGGAGCCTAAGTATCACCCATGGAATATATGATCAATTCCACTTCAGTCTATCCTTGGAAATCCATATAGAATCCAAGTATCACTCATCGTATAATATTCATCCCCTATGAGTTCATCCTTGGAATTCCATATAAGGATTCCATGTGTCACTCGGGCATAATCATGGTAAAATCCAAATGAGTCCTTCCATGGAATTCATATGAATCCATGTGTCACCCAAGGCATATAAGAATTCAATATCATTTATTCCCTTTAATAAATTTCATTTAAACATTTCAATGTCAACACCAAGAACATTCAATTTATACCTCACCTAAAAATTTGGATAAAGGATTGGATAATCTTAGAAGGCTTATTCTTTAATTTACTCACATGGGGAATTAATTATAAAAAGCATCACATGATTAACCAACCAATATAGGGAAAAGGCCCAGGGTCACTGGTGGAAATAGAGGTTTTCCCAACACTTTTATGCTAACGGTTTGAAGAAACTTCTGGTATACTGTTTTTAGAGAAATGTTTCCCAATGGTTTCTTGAAACCATTGGTATATTGGTTTTAGAATGAAGTTTTACCAACATTTTACTCAAAATGTTGGGAAATATTTAATTTTTATCATGTATGCCAACAATTTTTTAGAACTGTTGGTAAAGAATATATTTCCCAATGGTTTTTAAAAACTGTTGGGAAAGGTTTCCCCCAAATACACAGTAGATCCATCTCCCACGTCCACGTGATTGCATCCCTAAACTGAAGTTATCTCGAAGCTCTCTCTTTACCCTAGGCTGCAAAACTACTTCCACCCGATATATCCATCTTCAACCAAGAAATATTTTAGTTATAAACTTCAAATTAGTAAGTGATACCTTATTTTTAATGTTCTATATCTATTTTTTGTGTATTTTTTTTATTTGGTCTAAACTAGAGTTCCGTGTAGTTTGTGGAATGGTATACCGAACACTTTTATTTGTTTTATGTTTTTGTTCTACACTTCAAGTGTCATGATTTTGTGAATCATCTTTATTTGAAGTATTCATATACACTCCTTCTATGTAGAGTTCATGAACCATATGAACTAATGGAGGTGGTGGTGAGATGTATCCCCACTCAAAGATGGTAAAGGGTTTGTTTAGACATATGGCCTTGAGGTGGGTAATGGATATAAGGATGGTCTATGTGAAGGTATTGTGGACAGTTGGGGTAGTGGTGTAGGTGGTTTTCCATTTTTTAGTGGGGTGATATGGTAGCTTCTATGGATTTAGTTTAGTTGAAAATTGGATTTTGATTTTGTATTTATATTTTTTGTTCAAGGAATAATGGGAAGAGTAGTGATATTGAGGATGAATTGGTTGTTGGTTGGGTGATGGATTGGAATTGTGATGTTGGTTGGATTGGGTATAGGTAATTTTCAAGGTATTGTATGGGTATTTCCCCCCCTGAACACCCCCCACCCCCACCCCCCTCGAGACACCCCCCATCCCCCTGGACAACCCCCCCCCCACACTGGACACCCCCCATTGGACAACCCCCACCCCCTGCACACCCCCACCCCCTAGACACCCCCACCCCCATGGACATCCCTCACCCCCTGGACACCCCACCCCCTGGACACCCCACCCCCTTGGACAACCCCTTTGGACACCACCCCACCCCACCCCTTGGAAATCCCCCCATACCCTTGGAAAGCCCCCTGGACACCCCCACCCCCCTAGATAGCCCCCACCCCCAGGACACCACCCCACCTCCTAGAAACCCTCCCTAGACACCCCCCTAGACACCCCCTAGACACTCCCACCCCCTTGGACATCCCCCATCCCTCTGAAAAGCCTCCCTGTGGACATCGACCCACACCCTAGACACCTCCACCCCTGGACACCCCTACCCCCTGGATAGACCCCCACCCCTGGACTGCCCCCACCCCCTAGACACCCCCACACCCCTTGGACACCCCCACCCCCTTGTACACCCAACCCACTTGGACAACCCCCTCAGACACCACCCCACCCCGTGACATCCCCACCCCCTGGACACCCCCACCCCCTAGATAGCCTCACACCCCCTGGATAGACCCCACACCCCTCGATAGCCCTACCCCCTTAGACAGCCCCCCCACACCCCCCCTAAACACCTCCACCCCTTGGACACCCCCACCCCTGAACATCCACACCCCCTGGACACCCCCACCCCCCTTGACACCCCTATCCCCCTTGGAAATCCCCCCACACCCCCAGACACCCCCACCCCCTTGGAACGCCCACCCCCACACAATGAATACTTCGACTTTTGGGTATTGGGTGTTATGAAATCTCCTAAATTTTCAAAATATTTCCATTTTTTAGCATCAATAACTTATTTAAAAAACTATATTTACACATTTTGCATCTTTGATGAAAAGAATTCACTTTGCAATATCTTGAACAATGTTCTATCAGGTCCATGGTGTCTTCTTGTATGTGATAAATGAAAAAATTACAAAACAAATTTCACCTAAAATTTAGGCACACATAACTAAATTAGTATATCTTCACATTGTTTTAATAATATGGTATCAACCCATGAATAGTTCACTACATCAACTTGAAACGCCTTCCTTTATGGATATCTAAAACGGGGATAGATTATCCCATTTGGAAAATAAATTTCAATCTCATCATTTGAAATCTCCATGTACATGGAATCATGCTTCTTTTCCCCATGGAACCTTCATATTATGACATCAAACTCCTCTTAGTTTCATTTAATCTTTATTGGATAATTATCCACAAGTATGACCATGATTTTTCAATCCCTAAATAATTCCCCTCCATAAGTGTACCTGATCTTGTACACTCATGTATAGTTCTTCAAAGATATTCAAAACCTTACTTTAACATTTTTTTGGCCTTAAAACACTCTCCAGATATCACGTGATCAAGTTATTACTTAGTTCATTGAATACTTGAGAATAATGGGATTATTCTCCTTCAAAGGCTCATGGATTTAAAATCTCTCCTTCTCTTTGACATAAGATGTATAGGACTCTCAAAATTCTTCCATAGATTATATATTTGCTCTCAATATGCACAACTGTCATGGTATTATATTTATAATTGAATTAAATATCATGGATTTATATTAATTTATAGTATTTTGTTATAAATATAGTATTTTGTTGTCTTTTATATTATGATTCTCATATAGAGTAGTGTGTTAGTTATGGTTTCATATAAAGTGAACAATTATCATTTACTTAAATATATTTTTTATGAAACTTCAATATTATTGAATTGATTTTGACTAAATGAATTATAATTTTTTTATATAATGGATAAAATTTGGATGTATGAAATTGATCAGATCTCAAGTGATTTCCAAAACAATTTGGAGAGCTTTTTAGATTTTTCATTTCATAATGCTTTAGATAGTAGTCTCACACACTGCCCATGTTACAATTGTGTTGGAAGACCTTGGTTGAGCCATGAAGAAGTCAGATACCACATAACCAAATATGGTTTTCAAGAAAACTATTATGTGTGGTATCACAATGGGGAGAAAATGAAATCTCAAATTGCTGATGATCCAAATGAGAGGACTGAATTGGAGAATTTGTTATATGACCGATTTCCGTTTATTTTTCATTATGAAAAATAAAGGATTTTGTCTTAAGAAGACTTTTATATGAGCACACATGATGAGTCTAATGAAAATGAGGATTTTTTTAGGGTAAAAAAATGAATGATGATTCCATGAATCTAGTATATCGACAATGCGGTAAAATGAAAAGCTGGAATTTTTAATCCGATTATTTCATGGGAAAACTATGTATGGGATTTCTAATAGTGTCATCGATTACATTCTTACCTTCTTGAAGGGCTTACTTCCAGATGATGCAGATATTCCCTCAAACCACTGTATGGCATGGAAGTTACTTGAGGAACTTGGATTTTCAAGAAACAAAATTCATGGTTTCCTAAAAGATTGTTGTTTATTTTGGGAGGAAACTGCTGAACAAAATGATTATATATAATGTGGCACATCCTACTGGAAGCCAAAAGCTGATGGAACACCATCATGTGTGCCACATAAAGTAATGTGTCGCTTTCCATTGATCCCCAAACTCTAGAATCTTTTTATGTCAAATGAAATATCAATAAAAATGTTGTGGCATGATACTGAAAGAAAGAAGAAAAATGATGAGTTGGTTCACCCTGCAGATGGATTTGCATGGAAGAGATTTGATTCTCAATATCCTGATTTTGCATCTAACATGCATAATGTGAGGTTGGGTATTTCATGTGATGGTTTTAATTCGTTTGGGAATATTCTTACTTTTCACAGCACATGACTGGTTTTTATAAACATTTTTTACCTTCCCCCATGGTTGTGTATGAAAAGACCTTTCACTTTCATGAGTATACTCATATCTATCCCTTCTGATCCCAGTAATGATATAGACGTATACATGAAACCTTTAATAAAAGAGTTGAAACTTATTTGGGATGTGGGTGTGCGTACATATAATGCATGTTCGAAAGACATATTTCAGATGCGTCTTGTGCTTATGTGGATGATCAATGATTTTTCTGCTTATGCAATGATGTTTGGATGGAGCACAAAGGGAAAACTATCATGCCCTTTTTGTATGAAGAATACACAATCTAGAAGATTGAAACATCGCTGTAGTTTCAGTTTTATGGTACATCGGCGATTCTTTCCAATGGACCATCCATATAGAAATAATCATCGAAGATTTGAAAATACCATAGAGACCGATGATCCACCTCAGTGTATGTCTGGAACTGATGTGCTTAATGAATTGAAAGATTTCAGTTTTTCATTCAGGAAGGGTCAAATGAAATCTGTAAAGAGAAATAATGTTTCAACTGAAACCTATTACAATTGGAAGAAGAGGAGTATCTTTTTTGATTTTCCTTATTGGTCAACTAATTTTTTACGTCATTTCTTAGACGTAATGCACATTGAAAAAAATATACGTGAAATATTGATTTCAATTCTTCTAAATGTTAAGGGAAAGACAAAATATTATTTATGGTCTCAGCGTGACTTGGTGGATTGGGGAATCAGACCAGAATTTCATCCTATGTGTATTAGTGAAAATAAATGACAAGTTCCATGTGATTCTTATGTGATTAAACCTACATAAAAAAAGAAATTTCTGTAAGTACTAGAGACTATTAAAGTTCCTGATGGCTATTCAAGCAACATATCTAAATGGTTCAATAGAAGAGAGTTGAAGCTAAAATATTTGAAGACTTATGATTATCACTTCCTTCTACATGAGTTGATTCCAATAGAAATCTATCATCTTTTGTCCAATAATTTAAGGGTGTATGTTATTGAGTTTTTCTATTTTTTTAGATATCTTTGTGTTAAGAATTTTTCCAAGTATTTCTTGCAAAAAATGTTGGTAGATGCCCCATTAATTTTTTGTGAGTTAGAGAAAATATTTCCTCAATAATTTTTTCACATGCATGCTGAATCTGACTGTCCATATTATAATTGAAATACTTCTCGGAGGAAATATTTATTTTCATTGGATGTATCCAACTGAAAGAAATATGTACACATTAAAGTCTTATGTATGAAATAGGAATCATCCTGAAGGTTCTATCGTGAATGGTTACTTGGATCAAGAATGTATGGATTTATGATCTATGTATTTGTATGATCTTACTATAAGAATGAACAGACTAATGAGAAATGAAGAATAATAGTATAAGCAAATTGAACCTAGTTTTCCATCACTTCCTCAAACATGATGAATTCTTGGATCATATACATTGATGATATTAAGACTTGAAGAGCGGGAGATAGAACATTGCACAGTTTTGTTCAACTGTGATTTTTTTGATGAAAACATAAGTTAAGTAAATTGAATATGTATATCTTACATATATATCTATTAAAATAGTTATATTTTTATCTATAGGGAACATAAATCAATGATAAATATAAATCATCATTCTTTATCTTTGAGAAGAAGGGAGACTTTGCATAGCAAAGAGTTTTCTGCTTGGTTAAAATAGAAGGTAAAAATATTACTATTTAAAATAATTAAATCAATATTTAATTAAGTTTAATGTTCATTTATATTTCAGGTATTGAGTTTTCCTACTGACTTTGTCTCTGAGGAAATAAGATCTTTGGATTTTGGTCCTAATATCATGGTTCGTGACTGTAAATCAATTGTTATCAATGAGTAAAAATTTATTTTCATTGAACGAGCAAAGAATATGAGAACAAAACATGATGACGTTATGGTTACTACCAAACATAATTTTATGCTAGTGCATCAGATAGTAGATTGTGATTTGAAAATGTAGGTTATTATGGAGTCATTGAAAAAAAATATTGTATTATTACTCTCATGGATGATTCGCGATGATGAAATTCCAGTGGTTTGATTTGATGACAAAGCAGGGCACATTTATTGATGATTGTGGATTTTGATTAATTGATATAACTCACAATCTTTATACCAATGAACCATATGTATTGGAATCAATGGTGAAACATGTTTTTTATGCCAAAGATTGTCTTCAACCTGAATTTGGTGTGATCATTGAAGTAATTCCAAGACAAATTTTGATGATGGTGATAATGGAATTGAAACCATCCCTACTGCCATTAAGAATGATCCATTTATTAATTTTGATGACTCTAATATCTCAATTGTCAGAGTTGACTGTGAAGCTGAAGGTGTGGTGGGAAATATGTAGAATCATTCATCCATGTTCTCAATTCTTTTGGTTTAACTCAACTTGGGTTGTTAAGGTTGGTACTATTAAAATTTATTTAATATTGATTACAAATATGTTGTATCAAACTTGACCATTATGTGAATTTTCAATGTTTATTGGTTGTAATTTTATTTGAATTTCATTTTCTAATTTGGAATTGAACTGTATTCAAACCTACGAAAGCAACATTTCTAATGCAGGAAATGTTATCCTGTTCTAATTACTTCCATACATGTTTTCCCTCTCGTATATTTTGTTTTTTGGGTTACACATTAGTTATCCTATTCTAATTACTTCCATATTTGTTTTAAAATGCAAGAAATGCAACCAATTAAAGAGAGGCGACATAGAAAGATGCTGGACAACAATCGCCGCATGGCTGAGATGGGCGTTCCAACACTAGTTCATGTAGTGAGTATTTTATTTCAAATATAATATTTAAATAATATATAATGTCATGCGATTAATTTTATTTTAAATTTTTTTACAGGATCCACATATCAGGAAATAATTATTTGATGAGCAGCCTAGTAGTGGTCCCAGTACTCAGGGTGTTCATATGAGGGGGGTGGTACGAGAGCTAGGTGATCTGGTCGGTGTACCCGATTAGACCATGCCCCTCCCACTAACATACCATATATCCCACATTATGATCCTGGTGTGTTGTTAAGGACAAAAGGGATATTTATTCCTCCCATGTTTTTACCATCCTTTACATCTGAGTCTCCTCACTCATATTTACCATATCCGATGATGATTCCCACTCCCCATACAACATTTGGCTAGCCATCTGTGTCGTCTTATTTTACTTCTACTTCCTTCTCTCTGAGCTTATATATTCCATCTTCTTTGACTATTGTTTTTCTAGAGTCTGTCCCTACAGAGTATACATTGGGACCCACTCCACCTGTATAGGGTTTTTCTTCAGTTTCTACAGATCCAGCAACGCCCATTGTTCAGACTTCCACAGGTGTATTTATGGAACCCTAACAAATTTTTATACCATTATTTATTTTCATTATAACATGTATTGATAAAATATTTATTTTTATTTCATATCAGATACATCTAATGATATGAGGTAGGGGTGGGGGAGTACACGCATGCGTGTAGTTTGGAATTTCCGCACGCAGTTGATGGTGGACTACAATGAAGACAGTCAAATAGTTGAAAAAACTGGGCAGTAATGTTGAAGTTTTTTGGCGATAGTTTCCAAATACTCTGACATCATTCCTGTCAGCCTGATCTCATGGAGACAGTTTCCAAATGGAGTCAAGGATAATTCTTGGGAAGAGATATGGGTAAAAAAAATCTATTGTATTTAATGAAATATTTTTTTTGTATTTATATTTATTAATATTTTGGTGTCAACTTTGGTTTAATTTCCCCGATGGAGAGGGTGAATGGCCGGCATGTCTACAGGATTTAGGTAATATTTGGAGAGCCTATAAGCACGAGTTATATATTGGATGACATGTTAGAGTTGGAACAGAGTTAGAGGTGGTACCTGTCATGGATTATTATCTAATATAACATTATAGGCAGATGATTACTCATTAGAAGACTGCCTAGTTTAAGGTATTAATCACATTTGAGGTATTTAAATGAAAATTTTCATGTTTTGAATTAATACTATCTTTTGTATTATTGAATTTTATTTAGTAATCATCCAAAAGAAATAAAAAAACATTGATTCTAAAAAATACCTCCACACATTGGGGTGTACTACAATGTCAGATCATGAGAGGAAGAAGGTATGACAACTGTTTATAATTTTTCTTTACAACTTGCACTTTTTATTGTTTCCTATATAATTTATTCGATTTCTAAAGTTATCATATAATTTTTAATTATAAAATTAATTATTGGTAACATATTTTTAATTATGTTTTTCTATATTCAATTTCATTGTAGAGGAAAACATTTAATATTGAAGGACGTGTGCCTCGAGCAAAACTGTTTTGCTCGAGTAGAAGGAAGAAAGATAGAAGTACAATTAATGAAAAAAATCAATTGAATATTGTAAGTTTTACTTTATTGATTTCAAATTTTAATATATATTTTTAACTTAATAATATATTTATATTTGTAACAGGCTGCTTTAGAGGCCCTTGATGCCCATGAACCTGACAATTTTGGGCCAAATGATCACTTACATCAGGTATTGGGAGATGAGTACCCTAGCAGAGTATGCTGATGACCTAGGAAGAGTATAGTCTAGAAGAGGTATTTTCCCTCCTCAGATATGAGTTGTAGTGCTGCAGAGTTTCATCAGGTTAAGGAACAAATAGAATAGGCTAAAAAAAGGGCCATAGAGATGGTAGAACAGTATGTTAGGTCAAACACTGCATTTATGAAACTGATGGAAGTTTTACATCCAAAACTTCTACCAGAGGCTAATACAGCTTGTGATGAATATATGTTATCCATGAATTATATATATGGTGCACCAGGTAGCAGTTCTAGTGGTGGTTGAGACGATAGAGAGGAGGAGGCTGAGGTAGAGGAGGAGGATGAGAAGGAGGCCAAGGCCGATGCATAGGAGGAGGTCGAGGAGGAGGCTAAGGTGGAGGAGGAGGTAGAGGAGGAGGGTGAGGAGTAGGGTGAGGTGGAGTACGAGGGAAAGAATGGAATTGAGTAAGGAGGGGACAATGATGGGGATGATGGCGATGACGATGGGGCTGATGATAATGATGGTGATGAGAGACAGATTGATCCGTTACATTTTTGATTGATATTACTGACATTTGATGTTTGATGACTTTTTGTTCCTGAATATATGTGTGATTAGGTAGGTCACATTATCTTTATTTCTTTATTTATAAATAATAAAACTTGAATTATGATTTATTGTGACTGAATATATGTGTGACTGATTCACCCCTCCCTTGGACACCCCCACCCCCTCGGACAGCCCCCACCCCCTAGACACCCCCACCCCCTAGACACCCCCACCCCCTTGACACCCCCACCCCCTGGACACCCCCAACCCCTTGTACAACCCCCTGGACACCCAACCCCCCTAGAAACCCCCTACACCCTTGGATATCCCCCCAACCCCATGGACAACCCCCACCCCCTAGACACCCCACCCCTAGAAACCCCCTACCCCCTGGACAACCCCCCGTGGATAGCCCCCCCCTGTACACCCCTAACCCCCTAGACAGCCCCCACCCCCTGGACACTCCCACCCTTGGAAACCCCCACCCCCTGGACAACCCCCCTATGGACAGCCCCCCTGGACACCCCTACCCCCTTGGACACCCCCCCCCCCCCCCGTGGACACCACCCCACCCCCTGGACACCCCACACCCCTGGACACACCCACCCCCTAGACAGACCCCACCCCCCGGAAATCCCCCCACCCCCTGGACACCCCCACTTCCTTAGACAGCCCCCACACCCTAGAAACCCCACCCCCTTGGACATCCCCCACCCTCTAGACACCCCCACCCCCCAGAAACCTCCACCCCCTTGGACAGTCCCCTTCCCCCTAGACACCCTCAACATTGGACACCCCCACCCCACCCCCTTGGAAATCCCCCCACCCCCTTAGATCAAATTTATAAGTGTTGTGTTTATGGAGATGTTTGTTTTCGTGGTGTTTTGGTTTCCAGTGGTGTATTTTGTTGGGTGTATTGGTGTTATTCTGAATTTTGTATAGTGTACTGCAATTGCATTGGTGTTATTTTGATGGAATACTATTTGGATGATACTTGTCTTCATTGGTTTTATTTTGAATTATGTATAGAGTATTGAAATTGTAGGTAATTGCATAAGTAATTGGAGGTAATTAATTATGAATTCTGTATAGGTTTGATATTTGTCTTCATTAGTGTTATTTTGATGGAATACAACTTAATGATTTGATGTGAATGATTCACCCCTCCCCTGGACACTCCCACACACCTTTAGACACCCCCACCCCCTGGACACCTCCACCCCCTTGGATATCCCCCACACCCCCTGGACATCCCCCCTGGACATCCCCACCCCCCTAGACACCCCCTACCCCCTTGGATAGCCCCCAACCCCCTGGACAACCCCACCCCCTGAACACCCCCACCCCTACCACCTTGGACAGCCCCTAACCCCATGGACACCCCCACTCCCGAGAAACCCCCACCCCCTGGACACCCCCACCCCCTGGACAACCCCCCAACCCCCTTAATAGCCCCCACCCCCTAGACACCCCACCACCTGGACACCCCCTACTCCACTGGACAACCCCAACCCCCTAAACATCCCCACCCCCCTTGGACACCTCACCCCCTAGAAACCCCTATCCACTTGGATAGGACCCCCAACCCCCTGGACATCCCCCCACCCCCTGGACACCACCCCACCCAATGGACATCCCCACCCCCTGGACACCCCCACCCCCTGGACACCCCTACCCCCTTGGACATCCCCCCAACCCGCTGGATGGTCCCCCACCCCCTGGACACCACCAACCCCCCTGGACACCCCCATCCCCTGGACACCCCCACCCCCTGGACACCCCACCCCCATGGACATCCCCCCCACCCCCCTAGACAACCCCTCCCCCCAGACACCACCACCCCCTAGGCACCCCTACCCCCTTGGATAGCCCCCCTAACCCCCTGGACAGCCCCCACCCCCTGGACACCCCACCCCTTGGACAACCCCACCCCCTGGACAGCCCCCCACCCCCCTAGATAGCCCCCCTGGACACCCCCCCATCCCCCCGAACCCCCCCATCCACCCCTGGACACCCCCTACCCCCTTGGACATCCCCCCAACCCCCTTGACAGCCCCCACCCCCTGGACACTACCCCACCCCCTAGACACCCCCACCCCCTGGACACCCCCACCCCCTTGGAAACCCCCACCCCCTGGACACCGCACCCCCCTGGACACCCCTACCCCCTTGGACATCCCCCCAACCCCCTAGACAACCCCCACCCCCTGGACACCACCCCACCACCGGGATAACCCCAACCCCCATAGACATCCCCCCACCCCCTAGACACACCCGCACCCCCTGGACACTCCCACCCCCTTGGACAGCCCCCCAACGCCCTAGACAGCCCCCACCCCCTGGACACCACCCCACCCCTGGACACCCCACCCCACCTGGACACCCCCACCCCCATGGACCCCCCTACCTAGACACCACCCCACGCCTTTCTCTTCATTGGTGTTATTTTTAATTATGTATAGAGTATTTTAATTGCAGGTAATTGCACAAGTAATTGAGTGTATAGGTTTGTTATTATTGCCTGACAATACTGCCTGCTGAATTCTGAATTTTGTATAGGTTTGTTATTGTTGGAGGTAATTAATTCTGATTTATGTATAGGTTTTTTAAGTCTGAATTTTGTATAGAATTAATTATTAATTTTATAATTGCAGAAGGGGAGGCTGGTACTTCTTTTGGAGCTGCAATAACTCTATGCCAATAGTTTCAAAACCATTGGTATAGATGTGAAAATACAATCTATACTAACAGTTTAAAACCCTTTAGTATAGACCTGTTAACTAAAGTGATACCAAGTATTTCTTCAGACCGTTGGTAAAAGTATTTACCAACGGTTCATAAAACCATTGGTATATATATAAACTAAGTTTTATTACAATGGTTTAAAACCATTGATAAAACTTTATACCAATGGTTATAGAAAACCATTGGTATAATGTGTTGTAACATGAAATACCCCAATGGTTTATGAATAACCATTGGGATATGTCTATCCTCACAGCTTAGTTTCCAATGGTTTGGACAACAATTGGTATATATTATACCAATGGTTTAAAATTGTTGTTATATCATAGATTTCTAGAATTGGGTCATGGCATTCGATCCCTATTCTTTTTCAATTTAATTCACAATTGATATTACAATTCAATTTACACATCAATTCATCAATTGAAAATTAAATTACGATTATCAATTTAATATTCAACATCCCATGACAAGGGGTAAAAGGGCACACCCTAAGGTATCCAAGTCAATCCACCCTTTTTGGTCCATTTAATTATACAAAACACCTAAAGGGGTGGTTCCATTCAGGGTTCTCAGTGTATAATAATTCATTAATGGTCCTCTTTAATTACATAGTCCATGCCTAACAATTCAATTCAATTTAAGGATTAAAATCCATTTCAAGGGCATCGCTCTAAGAATTGGGTGCGTGATACAATGGAATATATATAAACACTTAAACATTTAACTAAAGTCATGATACCACTAACCTTAGGTCCATAGAAGGTATCTCATCCATTTTCATCTCCAGATTCAACTTATATCGGGAGAAAATTGAAGAACGGACGAAGAACCTAGTAATAGGGAAACTTATATTGCACCTAAATAGCACAACCAATACCAAACCAAATGAGGAATGGATAAAAACGAATCGAGAAATCAAGTATATGGATCCAACTAGATGAGAAGTGCTTGAATTGGATATCATATAAAGAAGATACCTCAATTCTTACTTTAGGCATCAAGAGGGATCTCAAAATCTCAAGGATATTGTACAGGAGATGAATGAGAGATTTAGGTCAAAAAATAGATTTAATTAGGGTAATTTTTGTAAATTCACTAAAAAAATATAGGGTCCCACAATTTATTCTAACCATGTGGGATTTTCCTTATCTCTACCCATCCTTGCATATTTTTATCTAACTGTGCGAGCTACCTCACATAGTTTATTCTAACTATGTGCTAGGCCATTTACACACAAAATCTTGGGTTCCAGGCTCTGAACCATCCCCAAACACCATCATTACCTCTATGAACTCAAATTACATTCATATTAGGCTATATTTAAACATTTAAACTAAAATTTAATGGAAGATAAAGGATATGTATCTCAAAGAAGAACTGAGTTCTTACAAACTTCCCCCTTAAAGAAATTCATCCCTGAATTTCTCTCTCAAGGGTGGTCAAGATTGTCTAAGAACAACTTCATCCACTATGCTTGTACATCAGCCTCTCGCTCTCGGGTCTCATTCTACACATGGTCATGCTTCCATAGCACCCATAAAAAAAGAATTTACTGGCCTTGGAGAACCTTCATGCTATGGTCCACAATATGTATATGATGCTTATCAAAGGATGCATCTACCTATAACTCAACCTACTAGGGGTGAAATACATGATACATGTATGAATGATAGTGGTGTAGTTGAGATACATGAAAGATATTATGAATGGATTTCTACCTCTGAGGTAACTACAACTGATAGGCTACCATTTTGACTCTCTCCAGAATCTCGAACGACGTGACATATCACGGTGAAATATTACCATGTCTTCTAATCCGCCTATGTCCTAGCCTTGATGAGACATGTAAAAATAATTGATCCTAGACCTCAAATTCTAGAGGTTGTCTACGATGATCGGCATATGATTTCTGACGAGACTACATAGTAGCCATCCACTTCTAAATCAATTTCACCTACTCTATAGTCTCCTAAAAATATGAGGTTTAAGAATAGCTACCTCTCTTAACTCTAACCAACACAGGGGTGATCAACATGACCTACCATACAAAGCCTCATAATGCACCATCTGTATAGTATCTTGGAATCTATTTTTGTAGGTGAATTAAACCAGGGATATGTTCCTATCCCAAGATCCCCCAAAATCTAGGAAACATGCTAGCAACATGTCCTCAAGCACCTAAATCATACACTCTGACTAGCCATTTGTCTGGGGGTGGTATGTCATGTTCAGAATCACCCATATACCTAATGCCCTCTACATTCCTTTACAGAATCATGAATTACATCAGGAATCCCTATATAAAATGATAGTATATAGTACCCCATGAATTCATACTATCTCATAGATATACAACCTTTCAAGCTCATCCACACTGAAGGTTTCCTTATTTGGAAGGAAATGTGAAACATTCATGATCCTTTCAACAAAAACCCATACGAAATCATTACCTTGAGGTGACATTGATAAACCCATCATGAAATCCATCATGACATCATTTCATTTCTATTCAATAATGGTTACCTATTGTAAAAGTCTGGTTGGTCACTAGTGTTCTGTCTTCACTTACTGATAGGTGGAACATCTCATGAAAAAACCAGCTATATATCTTTTCATACCCGGCCACTGGTATTGGTGATGTAAATCCTGATACATCTTGGTGACGCTGAGGTGAACTTCTCATGATAAATAATGAAAGTACCACATCATCTCCTCCTATATTTCTTCTAAAACCCAAATGCGACTATGTACTCACAAAATTTCATCATCACCTATGGTCTAACCAAGAGGAGTTTCCTCAACCGCCACACTCTCCCATAGGACTAGGCTTTCAAAATTTGATAACTACCTCATCCTTACTCTATCTAGAATAGTATAGGTAAAAACTAAGTATGACATGTAGTTTTTTCCCTGACTTTCGTGCACCTCTAAGTGAATTTTAGAGAATAAAACCATAAGATTCCACTCACTACTGGCCTATTGTACTGCATGTATCTAAGTCCTCTTATTCAGTGCATCGACTAATTTATTTCATTTACCAGGCATGTAGACAATCTATAAATTGAAAGACTATAGGTACTCAACCCACCTTCACTATCTCAAGTTCAGATCACACTATGTAAATATGTAATTGATGCTTTTGTGGTTTGATTACACCACAAAATACACTCCAGGTAAGTAATGTATCCAACAATGAAATTCATGAAAAACCATAGATATCTCAATATCATGCTTCAAATAGATCCTCTCATGTGGACTCAACTACTGAGACCTATACACCATGACTCTATCCCCCTACATAAGAACTAATCTTAGCATGATACCTACTGTATCGTAGTACAGAGTATAACTATGGTCTGGCTTTGGAAAAATCAGTATCAACACTAAATTCAATCTTCCTTTCAGCTTATGAAAGATCTTCTCATAGGAATATAACCATAAAAACATCACAAACTTCTTATTCAAGCCCATGAGCAGTGCTTATAAGCATGATAAGTCCTGTATGAAATGCTTATAATATCTAGATATCCCCAAGAAACTATGTACCTCAAAGACATTATTGGGATGCTCCCAGGAAACTACATCTCTCACCTTATCTAGGTCAACTGATACTCTTGTCTCTAAGATAATGTGACCCAGGAAGTGAATTTGATCTATCTATAAGTGTCACTTTATGAACTTGGCATATAACTGATTCTATCTCAGTGTATTCAATACGGTCTCAAGATGTTTTGAATGGTCATGTTTATTTTGAGAATACACTAATATATCACCCATGAAAACCACCAAAAATTAATTAAGATAAGATTGAAAAAACCAGATCACCGGTGTCATGATGACTGCTATTGTATTCTTGACAATGAATGACATAACCAAATACTCATATAGATCATTCCTACTATGAGAAGTTGTGTGAGGTATGTCTGATGGTCTAACACACACCTGATGATAAATGTATCTCAAATCAATCTTTGAGAAAACCCAAGCACCTTGGAACTAGTCAAAGATATCTTCTATCCATGGAATATGATACTGGTTCTTAATCATTAGCTGGTTCATTTTATGATAGTCCACACACAACCTAATATTTCCATCCAACTTTTTTTCAAAAAGGAATAGAGAACCCCAGAAAGAAGTATTGGGTTAGATAAAACCCTTTTCCCATAAATCATCTATCTATCTCTTGATCTCCTACATCTTAGTAGTAGTCATCTTGTAAGGAGGAATGGGTACCAATGAAACTACTAGCACTAGCTCTATAGATAAATCTACCTCTCACACTGGAGGTAATCTTGAAAATTCATCCAAGAAAACATCCCTAAAATAATCAAACATTGGAGGGAAATCTAACTGATGTGTTCCCTGATCATCTAGATATAAACTATCAATTCGATCTATCATTCCACCCATCCCATGATGCCCGGTTCTAGATTGGATTTCTTAGACATCCCATTCACCCTTGTGAATAAACTCACTACCCTTTAGTGATTTTGAGGTCACCCTTTGGTGATATAAATCAACAAAATCATGAAAGGGAAAAACCATTCCATCCCGAGAATGATGTAAAAACCTATCATCTTGAGGAAAAAGAGGTCCCATATGAAGTGACACCCACCAATATCAAGAGGAACTCCCTATACTAACCTAAACCCCCCCATTTTAATCCCTAACAAAGTTTCAAGTGTCATAACACCATCAAAACACTGAACACTGAGGACAAGGCTCTCCACAATGGCCACAGATATAAAGCTACGAGAATATCCTACATCAAAAAGTGCAGAAGCTAAAGTAGAGGCTACTAGAATAGTACCTCTGATAGTAGAAGGTTTGGGATCCTACTCCTTAAGGGTATGTTACAATGTATATATTTTTACTGAACCATGGCCTTGTGATACTTCCTGAATACCCTGAGCAGATTCGGTCTTCTATTCCTGTATAACTAGGGTTCAACTACCACGACCATAACCACCACCTCAACTTGATCGGACAACTGTACTCCAACTCCATACCTGATGAGAAGATATTAAACATTCTCCTGAATGTGTATTCTATGAAAACCCTCTCTCACTGAATTCCATAGTAAATTTTTTGTAGAAGTATTATAGATGGACTATCTTACCGCAATATCATCACTCGACTGGTTCCCTTATACGTCATGGCCTCATATGTCACAACCTACCACACTGGTAGAACCTCACCTGACTACCTGATTATGTGATCTGGATACTAATGTCACCACATGGAATCTCTAGATGACACTTCCTATTATTGGTTGATG
The DNA here is from genome assembly GCA_963277665.1 of Viscum album. NCBI lineage: Eukaryota > Viridiplantae > Streptophyta > Magnoliopsida > Santalales > Viscaceae > Viscum > Viscum album. Next base: position 555,785,877 of record OY728142.1, read on the forward strand.
CATTACCAGATCTAGATGTCAAACCGCCCTACCTCGCACCCTAACCTCTCTTAGCTTATGCTCTATGATAAGCACTTGATTCATTATTCCAGAAATGGAAGTTAGACAAAATAAATTCACCTGTGATTGGATGCCATACTTGATACCATTCTTGAATCTCTTGGATTTAGATAGATTATTTCCCATAAAAATAGGTGTGAAGCGTTGGAGCTCTGTAAAATGAGCCAAGTAATCCATAACTGATAGGGCACCCTGCTTCAGGTGCATGAACTCTTAGGATATATCGAACCTAAACATCTCGGGATAGAATTAGTCATAGAAGGCCCTATGAAAATCCCTCTAGGACATCTCCCAATGATGATCCTTTATATTAATGACATCCCACCATATCTTGGAGATATCACATAGCATGTACGTAGTGAGATTTACCCTCCTCTCAGGAGGCATCTCAAGATTCTCAAAGATAGATATCATGGCCTCTAACCATGAATCTATAGCCTATGTTCCTCCATCCCCTAAAAACATGGGTGGATGCTACTACTAGAACTCATGCATCAACTCTTCCATAGTCGGAGCAGCCTGAAATGTTCCCTGAATGGTCTATATGAATCACATAAAGCTTTCACGGAACTGTGCCTCATCATATATGTCTAGTAAAACTATTGGTGCCATAGCTGGCACTACTACAGGATCCAATGGCAGCCCATGGACCACTACCTCTAGAGTATGGTCATTGATACCCTCCTTGGATTACGATTGGAGGACGTTGTGATGACATATCTCTACAAATTCCAAGCACACACCTCAGATCAAGATCATTATCAAAGTTTGTAGCTCAAAAGAATAGATATAGAAATATTATAGTTATAAGACTTCCTATATAAGAACACACCTCTCTTCCTACTCCTTGAGTCAAGTTAGGGTGACATACATATCATATATAATCAAGAGATACTACCTATATCCCACTACTAAGGTCGAGTTTGGGTCAAGTTCTCTACTATAAGAAACTCAATTTCCATTTCCATTTCCATATTCATTTCCATACCATCCATTTCACATTTATATCTCATCCACTTTGAATATATTGAACCAAGTGGTTCACCAAACTTTGATCCATGAGGGCCCATACTCCTCAAGAAACAAAATGTGGTGCCCACCTAATCCACACCATAACATATTCCAGAATACCTATCACAACAGCAGGTATATCTATCATGAAATTTGTCACAACAACATGAAATCTGTAATGCATCCTACATGGCATGGAATAATTCATGGCATGTGATTCCTATAAAGTGACTAAAATGATGCATGAAATGGAATACCCTTATCTCATCAGGTTTCAACAAAATAGAACCCACAATCATATCAATAATAAAATCACAATTCAAGTGCATCACCCAATGGTGGAATCAAATCAACTATAATAGTCAAGATCTATAAAACAAAAAATTCATTTGAGGAAATTTGGCCTTTTCCTATACATGGGTTATCTACACCCAGGCACAACTCATTACCAAACTCCGTTTCCTTCCTATCTTTGTCTATTATCATAAAATAGTAAATAAAGCTAGAAAAGAACCTCCTCCAATACCACTTCGTAACATCCCATACCCTTATTCCACTCAACACTGCCTCGAGCCTGGTTGGCCACATGGACTCAAGCGTATATCCCCAAACACCAGAGGCTGCCTACTAGTAGCAAGGGCCTAGGTGTGTCTATGGAAAGACTATTCCCTCATCACTAGAGTTTAACATAGTGAAAAAAATAATATAATAAGTATCAGAAGCAGTAAATCATACAAACAATATATACACAACATGAATAAATAAAAATATCAAAAGGAAGATCATATACAATGATGATGATGCATGTAATATGTCTCTACAAAATAACCAAAATAGGTACACAATAGTATGGTATAATAAATGTATCAAAAGTAAAAAAAGGCCAAAAATTATCCTATCTGGCATCACGAGCCTCAACTCAGTCTTGTGATTCCCTGATCCTAAGCGACAATCAAGAACCTATAGCAGGGTGCTTTCCCTTTTCCATACCTGCAATCATATAGTCTATTTGGGTACCCAAGGCAGACTGAACAGGGTGTGAGACATAATCCCAGTAGGCAACCAACCAAGGTCTAGTGTCATCCATTTAGTGAATATATATAACAATAGTGTGTATGTAGTAATACAATATGAAAAATAAGTAATGAAAGTAAAAATCCTATAAAGTTCAGGTTATCATTCATAACCAATTCATTTAATGATTTATTTCTATTTAATTAATAAGTCTCAAGACCCATCACATTTCTCAGATTCCCCCATGAAAATAGGTAAACCAAGGATTCCAAAATAGGCCATCCATAAAGTATAAACAAAACTGAATCCAAGCTTGTGCTTTGGATTGGAAGATGCATCGTATAACTCATTTCATTCATTATTCAATTTAGAACCTGATCCCTTCCTTAGAATTCCTAATTTAGAATCCAGGTATTGCTCTAGGTTTAATATAAACCAACACCCTAAAATCTAATCCATGGAAAACCTCTCAAGAACCCAAGTATCTCACTAGGTGTGATATAACATCACTGCCATTCGGTTCTATCCTTGGTGGTCCACTAAGGGAGCCCAAGTATCACCCATGGAATATATGATCAATGCCCTTTGAGTATGTCCTTGGAAATACATATGGAATCCATGTATCACTCATCATATAATAGTCAACCCCTATGAGTCCATCCTTGGTAGTCCATATAAGGAGTCCAAGTTTCACTCAGGCATAAGCATGGAAAAATCCAAATGAGTCTGTCCATGGCATTCGTATAAATCCATGTGTCACCCAAGGCATATAAGAATTCACTACCATTTAATCCCTTTAATCATTTCATTTAAACATTTCAAGGTCAAAACCAAGAAAATTAAATTTATAAATCACCTCAAAAGGTGGATAAAGTATTGACTAATCTTATAAGGCTTAGTATTTAATTTACTCACATGGTAAATACATTATAACAAGCATAACATGATTAACCAACCAATACATGGAAAAGTTCTATGGTAATGGAATTAATTACCTATTATTTATCAATTCAATTCAAAATTTATATTATAATTAAATTTAAACATCAATTCATCAAATGGAAATTCAATTATAATTATCCATTTAATATTCAACATCCCATGAAAAGGGGTAAAAGGGAACGCCCTAAGGTATCCAAGTCAAGCCACCCTTGGTGGTCTATTTAATTATACAACACACCCAAAAGGGGTTCTTCCATTAAAGGTTCTCAGTCTATAATCATTCATTAACATACCTCTTTGATTACATAGGCCATGCCTAAAAATTCAATTAAAGGATTAAAATCCATTTCAGGGACATTTCTCTGAGAATTGGGTGCGCAGTACAATAATATATATATATAAACACTTCTACTTTTAATGAAAGGCACAAGACCACATACTGTTAGTCTGTAGAGGATATATCATACAGTTTTAGCTCTTGATTTGACTCATGTTGGGAGAAAATCAAAGAACGGATGAATAACTTAATAATAGGGAAAATTATCTTGCGCCAAAATAGTACTGTTGATACCAAACCAAATGAGGAATGGATAAAAATGAATTTATAACTCATGAATTTTGATCTAACAAGATGATTGGAACTTGAATCATAGATCATAAATGTCACACCCCAACCCGACTTATTGCAGTCACAGTTATTTATATTTATATTCGAGTCTTTTGGTTTCTAAATGTTAAAAAAAATTAATTAAAGTAAAAACAAAATGAAAATAAAATAAAATAAATAGAAAACAATTTAATAATAATAATAATGATATTATTATTATTTAGTTTGTATTATAATTATTATTAAGTTATTATTAATATTATTTATATAGACATTATTATTATTATTATTACTATTATTATTATTATTATTATTATTATTATTATTATTACAAAAAAAAGGTGAAAAACTATTCTACTCGAGCCCCCCCCCCCATTTACCTTACTCCCATCGCACCCCCCCCCCCTTCCCCTGACCTTGTCGCGCGCCGCCGCCACCCTACTGCTCCTCCGACGAGCCATCCTGCCGCCCTGCTCTTCCTCTCAGCGGACCACCTCATCCCGCCCTGCTATATTCGACGGACCGCTTTGCCCCAGCCGAACCCAACACGCCTCCCTCTCCTACTCGTCCTCTCTTGGCCACACCCCCTTTCCGGTGCTGCTCACCTCCGACGCGGCCCTCGGGTAGTCCCTTCTCCCCCCTTTCCAGGGTTTTCATTCTTGTTTTTTTTGGGTTTCGGTTTTCTTTTCCAGCTTTTAGGGTGTAAATTAGGGTTCTAATCTTGGGCGTTTTTGTTCAATTTCATGATTTAGGGTTCATCCTTGGTCCCTTTTGGTGTGAATATGGTGCAATTGAAGTTTCGCACCGAAATTAGGAAGTTTCGACACTGAAGGTAAGTGTTCCCGCGTATAAGTGTTGTTTGACGAATTAATTCTCTTGTTTAGTTAAATTAGCATACTCATTTATTTTTTTACTTGGTGCGAATGTAATTTTACTTGATATTTGATATGATTTCAATGTGTTTAGTAGCATGTTTATTTGATGTGAATGTTTTTATTTTGTGAAAACCCATATTGAGCCTTTTTTTGTGTTTTATAAATTTTTTTGTTGGTTTATGATGTCACGTAAGGGCTATAAATTTTGTTTTATCATGTTATTGGTGTGCATTTGACCTTAGAATATGTTTTTGAGTGGGAGTTTGTGTTCAAAGTCTTGTGGTACTGCTTGAAGTTGTTTTGTAAAATTATTAAGTGGTTTATTAAAACTTATAAATTATGTGAAACACGTTTGGATATTGTTTTAGTGTGAACCTTGGTGATGTTTTATAAATTAATCAAATGACTTATTTCATTGTGAAAGGGATGAAAAACTAGTTTTTGAATGAATTTGATATGTGTGAGTTGAAATTGGTTTCTTAATGTGAATTTGGGTGTAATTTTCGTGAAAAATATTGTTGCGCCTCTTTTAGGTGTTTTATAAATTGTACAAATGGTTTATTTAGTTTTTCAAGTGGTGCGAATCACGTTTTCAAGAGAACTTATGGTGAAAATGGGTTTGGGTGTAGGTTTTTAAAGAGAAATGCATAATTTTTCATGTTTGAGTTGTCTTGTATTTCTGAATGTAAATTTTAAATGGTTTAAACAATGTAATACATGTTTTGGAATTGGTTCCTATTTATGTGACGATTTGAAAAGGGATTTGGGAATGGTTAAATTGATTATGTGCTTTTCTTTTATTATTTTAAATGAGTTTTATGAGTTATACGAGTAGTGTGAAATGTATTTACAAATGGTTTTGTGTACGTTTGGGGTTTAAAGAGTGTTTTTGGTGTGATTATTTTTCTTAGCACTAACTTTGAAGTGTTTGATAAATTGATAAATTGTTTTATTAAATTATATGTGTAGTGCATTGGGCCTTACTTCGTTGGTTTTGGGCCGCATGTCAAGGCATCCAACATGTACATGCATAGGGTAAGGCATATATATATATATATATGCCCTCTTTGTACATATTCCCTCATGGTGCGGGGAATATGTGCAATGAAGCTAGGGGTGTGTATATATATATGTACAAATTCATGTGCGCGTATGCGCCAAGTGTTGGTTCGAGTGGCCATCGGAAAATAACGACAATTTTGAGGTAGGTTCTCTATGCCTATGCCTTTAATTTGAGATTAATAATTGCTTGATTGTTTTAAAAATATGTTTTACATTTACGCTATATACACATGCTATGAAATTAGGTTACGATTTCTAGAAATGATTGTGCCTTTGCGTTGGAAATTGAAATGTATTTTTAATTCTATCAGTCTTAAGTGACCTTTTCTTGAAAAATTGATTTACTAAGTGGTTTTGAATTGGTAATGTGTATTTCCAAAGGTTTTTGGCCTTTTGGCCGGTTAATTGTAAAAAGCATTCCCTTTATGTAATAAAACCCATTTGGAACCTTAATAATGTTTTATGAAAAAGAAAAAACTCTCTTGAGGCACTCCCCCTTGGTTTTAGAAAATGATTTGTATGTTGAAAGTGTTATGATGTGCCTAACGTTGAAGTTTATGCATTGTGTGACGTGAAAGAGGGGGGGATGCGCTTAAGGAGGGATAACAATGGTGAGAGGTTGAATGAGTTTTTGATAAATAAAATGTTATGTTCATATATGTTTGCATGATAAAGAAAAACTCAGCACCACTTGAAATAGAGCACAATGGGAAACCCGGGTATCTAGGTGGGTGACCAGGACTAGTACACTAGATGACACAGTAGAGGTTCATCCCGATTTTTCTAGCAGGATTGACGCAACAACACTAACTAAACATATAAATTTCTGAGGGTTGTGGCCTTCTAAGCCACGTTTTCTGAAGGTCGTGGCCTTCTAAGCCACGTTTTCTGTGGGTCGTGGTTTTCTAAGCCACGTTTCACCGAGGTATGAGGTCTCTAGGTTCCCACTTATTCTAGATACCTATAGGGATTACCCATGGTGCTCATTTGTGACATGATGCTAGCGATGTAACTTTCTTTTCAATTGTTTCATACTTGATGTCTTGTTTGTGAAAACCATATTTTAATCCAAACTGGTTTCATTTCATTTTGAAATGTTAATGCATGATTGAAACCTATTTTGAAAATGTAGTGGGAGTAAAATGATTTACCTGAAAATGAAAAATCGTTACTTGAATTTGAAAAGGAGAAACATTATTTTATTATATCTTATTTCCAAACTGGCATAATTGGATTTCTTACTAAAGGAGGGGGGCATAGGACGTGGTAATATTTTTCCATTTCTACTGAGAATCTCGGTGCTCATGCATACTTTAATTTTCAGTTGCAGGTTTCAGCCTTGGGTCGCTTTTGGAAGCTAGTGTGGTTTACATACCATGGTGACCCACGGGGTCACCTGAGGTATGTCACGTCGCTTCTTTATTTCCTTTTTCTGCTGCCAAGTTCTTTGGTTCTTTCCCCTTTTTTTATCTACTTGTTTTGTTTATGTTTATTCATATTTGTTATGGGCCAAAATCATTCCCAACTAGTTTATTTTGATGCCCGACACTAGTTTCCAGCCCATGGGGATTGAGAACGCCCCTTGGGCCATGTCACGGACCGGGTCGGGCGCCGGGTCGGATGGCGACCTGGCCTGGTTCATGAAAAAATGGTATCATAGGAGGCCCTCGTTATTTGGGGTGTTAGGTAGCTTGGTGATTAGGTGTGTTGGGACTCGAGAGGTAGGTGCAGGAAGGATGTCATGAACCCTTTCCCATCCCGAGACTCGAGTTTCCAGGGGTAGTTCGGGATTTGAATTTTTTCTTCTTTGGCTTGGTCTATGTGGATGAGGGATGACAATGGAAGTGAGCCAGTGTTACACGACAGACTTGCATGGAGTAGCGACCCATGTACAGCCCGAGTGCACGGTTCAATATACTTTCTGTGGTGGATTCCCGCTCGGAGCATGGTCTTCTAAGCCATGTTACCAGGTTGGTATAGCCACTAGTCCCTTGTTTTTGGAAATTTTGATGTGAGTTATGTTTGACCTTCGTTTTGGTTGGTGTGAGTAGATATCAAAAATGAAAATGGATTTTTGTGAAGGTTTTTTCAAAAGGGAATATGGTTGTTGGAGTGGAAAATGGTTTTTGAAATGGAAAACGTTTTGGAATTTGGAAATGTGTTTCTTTAATGATAAGTGACTTTCAAAAATTGGTTGGGAATTTGTTCTTTGTGTTGAATGGTTTGTTTTGGAAATAAAAAGTGTCTTGAATTGACCCTTGGTACTCGTAGGAGTGATCACATACATTGAGGTGCGCATGTGGAAAGTGGAGAAATTGGTGATGTGAGTGGATGGGTGCTTGAGCTAGCACAAGGATATGTATGTGTGATAATTTATGGGATACCAATGTTGGATATTTAAGTTGTTTGTTTGCTAAAAAAAATGGTTTCCAAAAAAAGGTAATTTAAATGTTTTGAAAAGTGAGTGAGAAATTGTTTAGCGTTCTCTTTTCGTGTTGGGTATTCTTTTTCATGGGTTCTTGATTTTGACATATTGAATTGTGGTTGGAATAGTGATTTGAGTTTGAGCTTTTGTTTGTGATTGAGGGGTGTAATTTTGATTTATGATGAGTTTTGATTTGGATTTGTGCCTCTTGTTTTTGAGCATGCTGCCCAGAAAAGTCCTAGAAGTTTCTAGTGAGCCTCTTCTAGTTGTTGGTTCTACCCAGACTCTTAGTGGAGTGGTGGAATTGAATTATTTTCGATTATTGTCCAGCTTCTGTGCTGATCGCGGTCTATCAAAGGTAGCGGACTGGCTTGGTGAAATTGTTGGTGTTTCCAGGTTATTGGAAACTCCCAAAGCTATGAGAGTCCGCGTTGGTTCAGGTCCGTTTGAAGGTGTAACTTTGGATTGGTGGAGGAAATAATCCCAGTGTCGTTACATGATGGTATGTCTTGGAAGGTGTTTAAGACCACCCTCGTCTGATGGGTTATACCTGAGAAAGTGAAGGCGAGGAAAGTGTTAGAACTAGTGAGTGTCAAGTAAGGCCAACGAGCAGTGAAGGCCTACGTGGGGCATTCCAAGGGGTCGATTACATTTTCTCAGGAAGTAGCATCGTGGAATCAATTAAATTTTCTCTTGTGTGGGGTCTTCGTTCGGGGTTCCAGGACATTTTCTTTTTGGTGTTCAGGAAGGTTCCCCATCCGTTGATGAGAGAGAATCAGAAGAACCTGTCTCAGACAAGTCTTCTTGTCAATTTCATCTTCTATTAGTTGGGCCACCCCCTTGTTTGCTTCTAGTGTGCTCAGTTTGGGTACTTTAAGTTGCCTTGTCATCATCCTCCGAAGGCTTGCCGTCAGTGTGGCCAGTTGGGACAATTGGAGGGGTTCTACTAGCGGCATCTTCAGCCGGAGTCTCGACTGAAGGATGTTAGCTCCTGACTATGGGGTAGTAGATGCTTCAAGACATCAGAGCTCCAACCACAGGTCTCAGAGTGAATCTCTTCACGCAGTCAGGAATCGTTGGGTGTGGGGAACCTTGGTCTAATTTTTGTCTCCAATTCTGAAATGGGGACGGTTTGAATTTCCCTGTTGTATCTCTCTCGTATTTGAAGGTTCTATTTTTCTATAAGAGGCATAAAAGTCTCTTTTTCTCGGTGCCGTTTTTGTTCCTTGAATATCCCACTGTGGTTGTAAGAAGGCGCGATGATCTCATATTTTTGGTAATTATAGTAGTTGCGCCTCCTCAAATGTGACCCATTTTGTTTTAGTACATGCTCATTTTGGAGTTGCTCATCTCTTCTGGAAATGATGAGTCATGGTTAAGTTCGTTATTTGGTAGAATTATTCTGTGAGTTTTATCATGTGTCAGTGGTTTCTGGTTTGGGTTGGAAGTTCTCATGTTGGTCTATACTGGTTGGTTTAAGCAGGTCGGTTCTTAAATGGTGGGGAGACCCACCATGAATCTTGTCGTGCCTTCTTCGAGGTTTGGTCTATGTGGTGGTTCCCTCTTGGATCAAGTTAGTGTTTCCAGAGTTGGCTCGTGCTAAGAGTCTCAATGTTGGTTGTGCTAGTTGGATTCTTGCGATGGGGAGAACCCTTCTTGTTTTCTGAGTGATTTTCTCGTTGCGTTTTCCCTTAGAGTTGGTCGGGTGTGACTGATGGAGTGAAAAGTCACACTGATTTCGTGTTTTTGTTGGTCTCATTCAGTTTTGACCTTGAGTTTGATTCCTCGTTTGGCTGAGTGACTTTCTGGGGGCAGAAAGTTTTTGTGGTGGGGAGAATTGTCACACCCCGACCCGACTTATTATAGTCGCAGTTATTTATATTTATATTCGAGTCTTTTTGTTTCTTAAAGTTAAAAAAAATTAATTAAAGTAAAAACAAAATTAAAATAAAATAAAATAAATGGAAAACAATTTAATAACAATAATAATTATATTATTATTATTTAGTTTGTATTATAATTATTATTAACTTATTATTAATATTATTTATATTGACATTATTATTATTATTATTATTATTATTATTATTATTATTATTACAAAAAAAGGGAAAAAACCTATTCTACCCGAGCCGCCCCCCCATTTCCCTTACCCCCATCATGCACCCCCCTGCGCTGAGCTTCCCCTCTCCCGTTTGCAGCGAACGCCCCCCCCCCCCCTTCCCCTTACCTTGTCGTGCGCCACTGCTACCCTGCTGCTCCTCCGGCAAGCCATCCCGCCACCCTGCTCTTCCTCTCAGCGGACCGCCTCATCCCACCCTGCTCTATTCGATGGACCGCTTCACACCAGTTGAACCTAGCACGCCTCCCTCTCCTAGTGGTCCTCTCTTGGCCGCACCCCCTTTCCGGCGCTGCTCACCTCTGGCGCAGCCCTTGGGTAGTCCCTTCTCCCCCCTTTCTAGGGTTTTCATTCTTGTTTTTTTTTGGGTTTCGGTTTTATTTTCAAGATTTTAGGGTGTAAATTAGGGTTCTAATCTTGGGCGTTGTTGTTCGATTTCATGATTTAGGGTTCATCCTTGGTTTCTTTTGGTGCGAATATGGTGAAATTGAAGTTTCGCACCGAAATTTGGAAGTTTCGACACCGAAGGTAAGTGTTCTCGCATATAAGTGTTGTTTGACGAATTAATTCTCTTGTTTAGTTAAATTAGTATAATCATTTATTTGTTTACTTGGTGCGAATGTAATTTTACTTGAGATTTGATATGATTTTAATGTGTTTAGTAGCATGTTTATTTGATATGAATGTTTTTATTTTGTGAAAAATCATATTGAGCCTTTTGTTGTGTTTTATAAATGTTGTTGTTGGTTTATGATGTCATGTAAGGGCTGAAAATTTTGTTTTATCATGTTATTGGTGTGTTTTTTCCCTTAGAAGATGTTTTTGAGTGGGAGTTTGTGTTCAAAGTCTTGTGGTACCACTTGAAGTTGTTTTATAAAATTATTAAGTGGTTTATTAAAACTTATAAAGTATGTGAAACACGTTTGGATATTGTTTTAGTGTGAACCATAGTGATGTTTTATAAATTAAGAAAATGACTTATTTCATTGTGCAAGGGATGAAAAACTAGTTTTTGAATGAATTTGATATGTGTGAGTTGAAATTGGTTTCTTAATGTGAATTTGGGTGTACTTTTCCTGAAAAATGTTGTTGCGCCTCTTTTAGGTGTTTTATAAATTGTAAAAATGGTTTATTTAGTTTTTCAAGTCGTGCGAATCACGTTTTCAAGAGAACTTATGGTGAAAATGGGTTTGGGTGTAGGTTTTTAAAGAGAAATGCATAATTTGGCATGTTTGGGTTGTCTTGTATTTCTGAATGTAAATTTTAAATGGTTTAAACAATGGAATACATGTTTTGGAATTGGTTCTGGTTTATGTGACGATTTGAAAAGGGCTTTGGGAATGGTTAAATTGATTATGTGCTTTTCTTTTATTATTTTAAATGAGTTTTATGAGTTATACGAGTAGTGTGAAATGTATTTACAAATGGTTTTGTGTACGTTTGGAGTTTAAAGAGTGTTTTTGGTGTGATTCTTTTTTTTAGTGCTAACTTTGAAGTGTTTGATAAATTGCTTAATTGTTTTATTAAATTATATGTGTAGTGCGTTGGGCCTTGCTTTGTTGGTTTTGGGCTGCATGTCGAGGCATCCTATATGTACATGCATAGGGTAAGGAATATATATATATATATGCCCTCTTTGTACATATTCCCTCATGGCTCGGGGAATATGTGCAATGCAGCTAGGGGTGTGTATATATATATGTACAAATGCATGTGCGTATATGTGCCAAGTGTCGGTTCGAGTGGCCATCAAAAAATAACGACAAGTTTGAGGTAGGTCCTCTATGCCTATGCCTTTAATTTGAGATTCATAATTGCTTGCTAGTTTTAAAAATATGTTTTACATTTATGCTATATACACATGCTATGAAATCAGGTTACGCTTTCTAGTTGTGCCTTTGCGTTGGAAATTGAAATGTATTTTTAATGCTATTGGTCTTAAGTGACATTTTCTTGAAAAACCGATTTCCTAAGTGGTTTTGAATTGGTAATGTGTATTTCCAAAGGTGTTTGGCCTTTTGGCCGGTTAATTGTAAAAAGTATTCCCTTTATGTAATAAAGCCCGTTTGGAACCTTAAGAATGTTTTATGAAAAAGAAAAAACTATCTTGAGGCATGCCCCCATTGGTTTTAGAAAATGATTTGTATGTTGAAAGTGTTATGATGTGCCTAACGTTGAAGTTTATGCATTGTGTGACATGAAAGAGGGGGGAATGCTCTTAAAGAGGGAGAATGGTGGTGAGAGGTTGAATGAGTTTTTGATAAAGAAAATTTTATGTTCATATATGTTTTCATGATAAAGAAAAACTCACCACCACTTGAAATAGAGCACAATGGGAAACCCTGGTATCTAGGTGGGTGACCAGGACTAGTATGCTAGATGACACGGTAGAGGTTCATCCCGGATTGTCTAGCAGGATTGACGCAACAACACTAACTAAACATATGAATTTCTGAGGGTCGTGGCCTTCTATGCCACGTTTTCTGAGGTTCGTGGCCTTCTAAGCCATGTTTTCTGAGGTTCGTGGTTTTCTAATCCACGTTTCACCAAGGTACGAGGTATCTAGGTTACCACTTGTTCTAGCTACCTATAGGGATTACCCATGGTGCTCATTTGTGACATGCTGCTAGCGATGTAACTTTCTTTTCAGTTGTTTCATACTTGATGTCTTGTTTGTGAAAACCATATTTTAATCCAAACTAGTTTCTTTTCATTTTGAAATGTTAATGTGTGCTTGAAACCTATTTTGAAAATGTAGTGGGAGTAAAATGATTTACCTGAAAATGAAAACTCGTTACTTGAATTCGAAAAGGAGAAACATTATTTTATTATATCTTATTTCCAAACTGGCATAATTGGATTTCTTACTAAAGGCGGGGGGCATAGGACGTGGTTATATTTTGGCATTCCTACTGAGAATCTCGGTGCTCATGCCTACTTTACTTTTCAGTTGTAGGTTTCAGCCTTGGGTCGCTTTTGGAAGCGAGTGTGGTTTACGTACCATGGTGACCCATGGGGTCACCTGAGGTATGTCACGTCGCTTCTTTATTTCCTTTTGTTGCTTCCAAGTTGTTTGGTTATTTTCCCTTTTTTTATCTGCTTATTTAGTTTATGTTTATTCATCTTTGTTATGGGCCAAAATCATTCCCAACTGGTTTATTTTGATGCTCGACACTAGTTTCCAGCCCGTGGGGATTGGGAACACCCCTCGGGCCATGTCGCGGACCGGGTCGGGCGCCAGGTCGGATGACGACCCGGCCTGGTTTGTGACAAAAAAGATAAGATACCTCAATTTCTACTTTAGACGTCAAGAGGTATATCAAAAGATTAAGGATGTTGTACGGGAGATGAAAGAGAGATTTAGGATAAAAACAGATTTAACTAGGTTAATTTTTTTGTAAATTTACCCAAAAAAATATGGGATCTCATGGTTTTTCCACAAAGTTAGCCAAACCATATGCTAACCATGCATGATTAGATATAGAAAAGGGAACCCTACATGGTTTGTATGCATGGTTTGACTAACCATGTGCGATCCATTAAAAAATCCACTGTCAAAATTACAGACATTCTTACATGGCCATGTGACTAAAATCGCACGGTTTGGTCTAACCATGAGGGCTTGTCCTGCTCTCTAGATAGCCTTGCATAGTTTTATTTAACCATGTAGCCTGCCCTATACAGTTTATTCTAACTATACAACAGGCCATTTCCACCCAAACTATTGGGTTCCTAGCTCCGAACCATCCCCAGACACCCCCATTACCTCCATGACCCCAATGGAAATTTATATTAGGCAATATTTAAACATTTAAACTAAAATTCTATGGAACTTAAATGATTCATACCTAAAATAAGAACTAGTTTCTTACATTTTAGAGTGGGTTCATGAAGTCTTTCATTTTTTGTAGCTGAGGAGATATGTTCATGATCCCACACACGTTATTGACTAGGGTGAACTGAAAATTGATGATGGATCCACCTTCATAGAGAACCTAGTGGTGATCAAGGATCGATAGGACATGATCCTATGTGGATGGAAAATTCCCTTGGTTCATGTATTGTGGTAGTATGGGGGCATTCGGGAGAAATCCTAGGAGAAGGAGAGATAGATTTAGGCTCAGTATCCCCACCTTTTTGCTTGGTTTTTTCTTATCTAGGAAAAAATATTGAAGGAAATAATAATGTAGTGACACTATTTTTTCCTTGTAAGACTTTAAAATATATCAAAGAATATTTTTTAATCCAAGTGCTGATAAAACATGTGATTCCAAGGCCTGGTGAACCCAAAATTAATTTTATAAAAATATTAGATATATTTTATATCACGCACACACATATTTTTAAAAATAATGAAATATCTCCCAAATGGAGCATCAAAATAGAGATTTGATACCATGGTTGAATCCGGATCTTAGTGTTTACCCTATACATGACCTAAATTTGGTTGGCATCGGGTGTCCAATAGAGGCAGTTGTTGGCAGGTGTGTTAAAATTAAAATAAATGATTAATTTATTTATTTTAATTTAAATGAACTAATATTAAAACTATATAAATATGTAATTGTGAAATTTCTCTAGGGTTGGCTTCATAAACTTGGGAGGCTATTGAGATTAATTCACTATTCTTCCTTGGGGAATCAAGATTGGATGAATACAGACAACCAGATCAAGGTGAATCGAGTTGTAGAAAATGCAACGAGTCCTCTCTATCATTGGAAACTCTATTTTTCACCAACGATCAATCTGAATTCAGTTAGGACTCTTAATTTTTGGTTTCCTCCATTATTATTAAAATATTGATCATGATCAAAACTTTATTATTTTATCTATGTTTAAATACATATTTCGCATGAACCCGTGTGTTGAATTTAAATTCTTTATTCGTTTTATTATTATCATTATGTCATATTTCTCACCTTGGTTATCCCCAATTTATATTTGTTGGAAAATAATGATTGAACAATGATTATTGCACATATGTTTTTGTTATTTTACCCCATAATTATTTGTGTTCTTCACCATTGACCTACAGGGCCACAGTTCAACATTTTCAAGTGGTTTTGAGCGTGATCAAACCCCTAGATTCACAATAGATTCATGTGTGAGGAATGAAATGATGATTTGAGGATGAATTGAGATTCTTTGTGGGATACGAGTGACGATTACCATGGATTTAGGATCCAAGACAGAATGAAAATGACGGGAAGTGCACGAGGCATGTGGTGGCTTCAAGAGAAGGATTAGAAACCCAATTTCCATCCACTTGAGGGATAGAATTGACAGTCAGAGGTGATTACCACCATTTTCAGGTGGTCAAATGGTGGATTTAGTAGTGGGAGAAGTAAATCTCGGATCTACAGAGAAGATATAACTTTCTATGAAAAATATAACTACACACCATGTATACCGAAGAATACATATTGTGTAGTATGGTTTCTTCAACAGTTAGGGTTTTGTGATTGAGTTAAATATCACACACCATGTGGAGGGATCACATGTCTTATGGCCCCTAGATGTATGAATCAGTGTGTATAGGTATCACAAACCTTAAAGACCATGTGGCCCTACACACCATGTAAGTTGGGGCACACACAATGTATTGACACATGGCTAGTGTACACAGACACAGACCGAAGGACTCATGCATGACCAAGAGAACACGACTCGGACCCAGGTGGCCAAGAAATGTCATGTAGTACCCTCACACGCCATGTAGTACTACATATCCAGAGATCCATGTTTTTTCAAGTACATTTCTAGGATGAGGAGAAAAACCACACACCATGTAGACCCCTTACATGTCATGTATATTCTTATGAATCTTCTACCTCTCGTATATTCTTCATTTGAACTCATATTTTAGCACACGAGTATCATATCCTGAGTGTTTTCAATGTAGAACATAATTGTGGCATTTGTAGTGGATTTTGAGATATGATGTAAGATTTTCCAAGTGTGATGCTTCCTTAGGTGATACTTGATGATGGCAGTGATTATTAAAGATCATCCGAGAGTCTAGGTAGAGACGATACTCCCATGTGCCACTAGGGTGCAGGTCCTCTATCAGTGGAGACAGTACTCCCCTATCTCATTAGGGAAAGGTTCCTTCATACACTTTGTGAAGATAGAGATGGTACTCACCTATGGAATTAGGGCATGATTCCTCTATAAATGGATATGGTACTCCCCTATCGCTCCAGGTCACATGTCCTCCATATGAATTGTATTAATAGAGACAATACTCCCTTATAGCACTAGGGAATAAGTCCTCTATCTATGGAGATGATACTTCTCTATTGTAGTAGGATGTGGGTCCTCCATACTTATTATGCAGATAGAGACAGTACTCCCCTATGGCACCAGGGCATAGGTTCTCTATCCATGAATATGGTACTCCCCTATCACACAAAGAAGATGGTCCTCCATACGACTTCTTTATATAGACACACGAGATGTTGGGCATCGATGATGGACCGTTAGAGTTTCAGGAAGAATCATCATCCCAGGCTGGGTTGTGAGATGGAGATACCATATATCTCTCATATAGACTTATTTTATGAGAATAAATATATATTTGTGTGTGTGTGTATTTCATTTCATTCCTCTATTACTATGGGTTGAGATGTCTATTTCTATCGTGTCTCTTATTGCCCCATCCAGTTTTGGGGGCTTCCTACTGGGTATGTATATACTCATCCCTGCATAGTATTTTCCTATAGGTGTTGTGTATTATGTAGATGATGGATAGGTTAGAAGTGATTTCATAGGATCATAGGGATATCCGAGTGTATTTGACCACGTACGGTGGTTGAGACTTAGAGATCTTGAGTTGGGCTATCTCATCATTTACTCTTCCAATTATTGTCTAGTTGGGACATCTTTTCTGGTTAGGCATATATTTTTTCCCTTTAATTTTTATATTATACTATTTTACTCTTTTGAATTACCTAAAGGTTGTTACATGCATGATTATCACTCTAGATGTTACAGTCTTTTCTTTTTATTCCTCTGCACTTCTGCATATAGATTGTTGTGTGCATACATACATGTATATTAGGAAAATTTCTCCCATATTAATTATGATTTTTGGTGCTTGTTGTCATCCCCTGGCCTATAGAGGTGGACCTGGGATAGTTTCGGTTAGGCCTACCACTAGCTTGGTGGGCCCCGATGGGTCGGATCGTGATAATACCAACCCTAACCATTGGCTTGGAAAGAACAAAGGTACCACTAACTTTAGGTGATGTCCCCAATACACCAAAGGTTGAAAATAAATTCCAAGGGATTATTAAAACATTGGGGGAAAATTTTCCATTTTAAATAAACACAACATTCCAAGACAAAAAAAACCAAACAAGTTATATGATGCATGGAGTATAAATAATAAAACCCAATTGAAAAAATAGAAAAAAAACAATGTCATGGTAATAAAAAAAATACTACTAGAATAAAAAGTCACTAAAATAATGGATGACTTAGGCACCAAGGTGGAACCACTCCAAACTCCAAGTATATGACCAAGTACAAAGATTCGAATCTAGACAACTACATCAAGGGGCTCCACTAGAGAAATATGAAAACCTTATTTTACCTATTCCATAAAGAACATCTATATATGCACCAAATTTTATATGTAGGTGGTGAGTAATAATAACCAATAGATTTACCCTAAGATAATTACCAACTCACACCACTAGGAAAATAATAAATTATATCACAATTAAAAACATGATTTTAAACAAGATTAGAAAATTAGAGTGGTATAATAATTTAAAAAAATTAAATTTAAATCAGAAATAATTTATCCATTAGACTCTACTTGGAATACCCAAACCACATATATCCACTCTCACACTCATGCATTACATGTGACAATCCCATACTCATTATTTGTTACTCATCGATCCATCAGGTCATCATTAGGTGACCATTCTACCATTACCTTAAGTTTGGAACCACACCGCTTTTAAGGGTCACATCTAATGCAAATGAACACACACACACCATTTCAAATATGCCAAGTTATCACTTCTATTATTTAACACAAAACCATTATTCCCTCTTTAAAAACCTCTAATCAAACATCCTTAATACCATAATTTAAAACCATAAATCAAATAGGTTTTCCAAAAACCATTCAAATTATAATGTTTCCCAAACCACAACCCAAAAGAGTTTTCCTTTAAGAAATAAAACAATGTTTACTTTTCAATTAAAAGAAGAAAATTTAATAAAAACTATGAATTCAAGTTCTAGAACAAGTGGAGAAGAGATAGAATCCACCTACCTCACAATGGGTGATGATAATTAATAACAACATAATAAAACCTCTAGATCCAAGATAAAAACACCTTACCTTCAATAGATCCAATCAAGATCTCATCAAATAATAGCATGGATTATAGATATATCTATAATATATTAGACCCAATGTTTCATTTGAATGAAAAAAAGAAGATCTATAAATGAGACAAAAACAAGAAAAAATGGTTATTACCTTGAATCTACTATATCCAACACACTTCAATCCATTGAAAAAGAGTTCTGTGGGAAGAGGAGATTCAAATAATTCCAAAAGGAATCCCCATGTTTGAGAACTTAGGATAGTGAGAGAGAAATGAGGGGTTTAAAGAAAAAAATAAAATAAAAATAAAATTTTTGGATGTATTAATTCATTTCACGTGGTTAGGTTGTATAGTTTTAAAAATCATGTGCCAAACATGTGAATAATACTAAACATCACCCAATAGGATACACATTTTGAAAAACAGTGTGCCAACTATTTGTGTGCTACTGTACATCACCCAAGGGGTTGTACGGTTGTGTTGCACAGTTTGAAAACTCATAGGAAATTCCTATATCTTGAAAAAAAAATTATATTTCATGGGTTGTCACACTATTTTTCCAAACTATGAACCTACTGGGTAACCCTATAATCTCTTGAAAGATTTCTTGGATAAGTTGCACAATTTATCCTAACCATTAAACTGTGAACCCTTAAAAACACTTTCAAAACACACCAAAAATAACCATAAGGTCCTAGAACTCAAACCAAACATTATATAACATAAAAATACACAATAAAATGTAAAATTACTTCAATATATAGGCATTAAATTCTCTTCATCATTAGTCTTTTTATCCTAAAAAATCTAGAGATTATTGGTACTTTGAAAAAGTTTCAGTCATTGTTCCAACATATCTTTTTCATGTTCTCAAGTATCCTATTTAATTTTACCATGTTACCATAAAAATAAAACCAATGTAATAATTTTTTCATAAAAGTATTTATATTTTTTTTTCAAGATGTGAATCGATGCATGAACAAATGTGTCATTTGGTTCAAGATCAATATGATCCCATCAAATAACATGGATACTACTAGGAAAGTATTTTCTCAATTAAGATACATGAAATAAATTATGAATAAAATTGAATCATGGAGGAAAATACAAATAGTATTAAAGATCATCAATTCATTCAAGTATCTCAAAAGGTCCAACATATAGAGGACACAACTTCCATTGTTTACCCAAACAATGATGTCTCGGTCTTGGAGATATTTTTAAGAACACATGATCTCCCACAGAGAAGGATAAGGGTCAATGATAATTATTCACATAAAATTTTTGATAGAGTTGGGTCAAATCCATACTTTTTCTTATCATTTAAATTTTCTCAATCATATAATAAACAAGGCTAGGTATTAAAATTTAAGTTTCTCCAGTCTTTACCCAACAAAGCAGAGAACGACAAGGAAACCCATAAAATTCATCAAATAGAGTCATCTATATCATGTATTGATAATTTTTTTATAAAAAACTCCAATAAGGGTAAAATATCCTCCCATGAACCCCCAAAATCTATAACACAAGCTCAGATAATGTCTTCCAAAGTTTTAATTGTTTGTTCCAACTTCCCATCAGTATGAGGATGATACATTGTTCTCATAGTTAATTGGGTTCCCAAAGATTATTAAAGTGATTTCAAAATCCATGAGGTAAAATAAGGATTTCATTTGAAGATTATTGAAACTGGAATTCCATGAAAATTTACCAATTCCCAAATATAGAGTTTTTTTAAGTCATTTTTTGTATTTGATTCATGAATCCGAATAAAGTGGTATGACTTTGTGAGTAGATATCACCTAGATTAAATCATGATTTCGAATAGTTATTGGTAAAACCATGAAATAATATATAGTTATTTTCTCCCATTTCTATACAGGTATAGGTAAAGATTACAACATTCCAATCAGTCATTAATTCTCAACCTTATCCTATTGATAGGTTAGGAATTTAGTAACATAATAAACCGCCTTTAATTTCACACCTGACCACTAAAAATGGTTCCTCAGAGCCTTGTACATATTTTGGATTCCTGGATGAATGGACCGCATATAATGGTGATAATCAGAAATAAGTTGATCTTGATAAGGGGTGAAATGACTATTTGATCATGAAAAATAAGTACATAGTTCCCATATCATTTCCACTCATCAATATTCTACCCACAATTAAGTTTTAATGTAATGGTAAGGAAATAAAGATCTAACCTTTGAGAATCCTTGATTTTCTCAACCAAATCAGGTATGAGTGTTTTTTGAAAGAAGATTATGACTTCATTCTGATTGGTGGAATCTAAATGCATATTTCATACTAATCAATTATCAATTATCATGAGCTTTTCTAGATAATTGATTATATGACTTTCATCTCAAAGCATCAACCATGAAATTTCCTTTGCCTAGTTTTTAAACCAAGTAAAAGTTAAACATTTGAATATACTTCATACATAATCATTGTCTTGAGTTCAAATATCTTTGTGAAAAATATGTTTCAAACTTTTATGGTATGTGAACATTGTGAAATTCTCTCCAAAGAGATAATCATGCTATGTTTTAAAGCATGAACCACTACAACCAATTCTAAATCATGGGTTGGACAATTATTTTCATTAATCTGCAACTTTCATGATTCATAATCCATGTCATAATCTCCTTTCATAAGCACACATTCAAGTTTAGATCTATATATGTCACAATAAACCACATAACCCTTCTCGTATTCTAGAAAGACAAGAATTGGTGTTAAAGTGAGCCTCACCTTAAGATTCAAAAAGGATTGCTGAAAATCATCACTCCAATGGAATTGAGTGCCTTTTTTCATGAGCATTGTCATAGGATATCTGAAACATCATAATTCCCAAACATAGTGATGATAGTAAGTTGATAAACCCATAAAACTATGTATCTTAGAAAAATTATTCAGTGGTTTCCAAGTGATGTTAACTTCTATTTTTTCAGGATCTATTGATATGAATTTTTCAGAAATGAAATGGCCTAGGAAATAAAATTCTTGTATCCAAAAATAAAATATAGATAATTTTTCATAAATTATATGTTCTCAAAAAGTTCTCAACATGATCTCTAAATGATATTCATGGTCTTTTTGAGTTTGAGAATACACCAAAATTTCATCCACAAATACCACAATTAAAGATTATTGGTACTACTGAGAGAAAAAAATCATCAATTCCATGAAAACCACTAGTGTATTTGTAATAACAAAGGACATGACTAGATATTCATAACGACTGTAGTGACTCTTGAAAGCTGTTTTCAGAATATCCTCTTTCCTAACCTGAATTTAGTGATACCCATACCGTAGATCAATTTTAGAGAAACATTAGGCTCCTTTAAATTGATAAAAAATATCATAAATTCATGGAAGAGTATATATATTCTTTATCATACCATGATTCAATTTATGATAATCAACACATAGTCATAACTAACCATCCACCTTCTTGAAAAAAATAACTAAAACAACACAAGATGTTGTGCTTAGTCTTATGAACCCTTTATATTCTAATTCTTCCAATTGTGCCTTAAATTACTTTAATTCTATTGGTTCTATCCCATATTATGGAATTTAAATAGTATTTTTACCTAGAATAAGATTAATAAAAAATTACACTTCCCTTTCAAGTGGAAAACTAGTGAAATATTTAATAAAAACATCAGAATGTTGATCCAAAATGGTAGAAAAACTTTGAGTCACAATTATGTTACCAATCCCCAAATTTATTTATACTAATTGATAATAAATAGTTATAACCATTGGTGATAAAGGTTCTACTTTTTCAGGATTGACATCCCAATCTTCTTTAAAAAGATTTACTATTTCATTAGGAGATATAAATATTACTCTCCGCACATAACAATCAATATGATCCTTGAAAGAAACTAACCAATCCATTCCTGGGATTAAGTCAAATATATATATATATATATATAATAGAAAAAATCCCCAAAAACTGGACTCCATTAATGGTTATAGAACAAGATGAACATTTAAATCCTTTGCACTCTCATTGCCTAAGAGATTTTTGGATACTCATCACGTGTTGCGTCATCTTGATATGTAATCCCATTTGATTAACAAAATGTGAAGCATTAAAATAGTGGGATGCACCAGTATCAAAAAAAACTTTCATAAGCATTGAATTAAGAATAATTATACCTCATACAGTCTAAGTACTTTAATGATCCTCCATGACCATATTCTCAGCACCATATAAATGATTACTCACCCCCCCCCCTTGTTATTTGATTCCCTAATGTGGTTGTGTTTACCAAGGAGTTGTAGTGTTCCTAGAA
This sequence comes from Viscum album, assembly GCA_963277665.1. Taxonomy (NCBI): domain Eukaryota; kingdom Viridiplantae; phylum Streptophyta; class Magnoliopsida; order Santalales; family Viscaceae; genus Viscum; species Viscum album. The sequence continues at coordinate 555,808,656 of OY728142.1, forward strand.
TCACCTTGGTTAAATTGGTTCTAAGTACATGAACTATTCTAAAATGATCATCCAGTCAAATCATAAGATTTATGGGATAAGTGAGATGTATTACAAACAACTGACTTTTAGTGTTATGGAAATAACACTGAAGATGTTTCATATAATTATAATCATGGAATGCTCTGGGTGGTGTCATACAATCTCGCTTATTATGATTCAATGAACCACATAGGAAATATATAGGCTTGCTACTGGGACAGGGAGAAAATTTAACCGATTTAGTGGTTTTATTTTTAGATGCTCTACCACCTTGGAAGTATGCATCTATCTCCCACTTATTCCTATCATTAGAGTTAAAACCTATTTTGGTGTAGAAAAATGTGCTTCCTTCGGTAGGATTCCTAATAATATCTCTTTCCTCTATAGTATATCTATTAACCATGTTTGTATAATTAGTAATACAGAGCATGACTATCTTAGAATGAATTTATGTTCATATCCCAAACATGAATATGTTCCCCTTTAAGGATGAACTAGTAGTTAATTCTAGATAAAAATGGTCTAAGTTAATAAAATTTGCTACATATTCCACCATCGATAGGTTTTCTTGCTTCAGGATAAATAAATCTATCATTTTATCTATCATGAAGGTGTGAATGGTATAATTGTTTATTGAAGAATTATTCAAATCCCTCCCATGTAATATCTTAGTCGAGTTTATCTTGAATAACTAAATCCCATCATTGACATGAAAAACCCTTTAACATGTAGACTACTAACTTCACCTTTAGATCAATTAAGGTTCTAAGGAGATCAAATATTTGGTTCATTATATTAATCCATGCTTTAACTTTTTAGGTTATAAATCCCCCTATAATATTGGTGGATTTTTTTTGAAACTACACAGAATAATGCACATGTCATGGTTCATCGGTTCAATTTCCCCTATCAACAACTTAAAAACATTATAAAATGCTCTGAATAAGTTATTGGTTCACCTATGGTTTAGGTGGAACCACATTCTCTACAATGTCCTCTATAGGGTTTATAGATCGTCTAATTGGTTCCATTTATCTAAATACAGAACAAAACACCACTTAGTCACCACTTAAATGGTAAATTGAAGGATCGAGATATTAGAAAACATCAATAACAAAAATTATTATAACCAATTTCCAAAAAACATAAAAAATGATATAAATAATGCAATCCTAGTAGGAACTGTCATTAATAATGGATGATATGCTACACTCATCAACTAAACTCGTGATGATAAGATGAAAACACTCTCATAGGTGTCTAAAAACACCTTTTGTACTCAGAACACCTTAGTAACTTGAAGTTAAACATAAAGAGGTTAGGTATGTATTTTGATGCTATATATTTCAAGTTTTGATATTTACTATCTCCTTGATACCATCCTAATATGAAAATTTGACCAAAACCAATACTATTTGTAACATTCAAACCCTAACCATTATCTTGTAAAGAGATGAGGTGCCACTAACATTTGGTTACATCCCCAATACACCAAAGGTTGGTAATAAATTTAAAGGGATTACTAAAACATTAGGGGTATGATTTTCCACTTAAAACAAACACAACCTATCAATAAAAAATAAAAACAACCAAACAAGATATATGATGCATAAATTATAAACAATACAACCAAAATTAAAAACTAGGAAAAACAACAACATCATAGTAACAATGAAAATATGAATAGAATAACAAGAAACTAAAATAAAGGATGACTCGGGAACCAAGGTGGAACCACTCTAAACCCCAAGGACATGATAAAATCTAAAAATATAACTCTAGATAGATACATCAAGGGGATACACTATAGAAATATGAAACCCTTATTTTATATGTGTCATGAATAAAAAATATTCATACACACCAAAGTGAATATATAAGGGGTGAGTAATCATACCCTGTAGGTTTTCCTCAATAAACTTCCCAAATCATTTCACTGGGATAAGAACATGTTATCTCACAATTCAAAACATAATTTTAAACAAATGTAAGGAATATCAAAGTATTATACCAATTTAAAACAATTTAAATTAATAGAAGAAACAATTTATCCATTATATTCCACTTAGCATACCCAAACCACATCCATTCACTCACACACACATGCATTCCGGGTGAAAATATCATACTCATGGGTGGTTACTCATCAATTAACCAAGTCATCACTAGGTTACCATTCTCCTAGTGCCTCTAGTTTGGCACCAATCACCTTTTAAGGGTGATGTCCAATGCAAATGAACACACACATTAAATTTCACATATGCCAAGTTCTCACTTATATTATTTCACATAGAACCATTATTCCCTCTTTAAAAAGATTTAATTAAACATATTTAATTCATTTAACCAATGCCATAATTTAGAACCATAAGTCAAAGGGGTTTTTAAAAAACCATTCAAATTCTAATGTTTCCCAAACCAAAAACCAAGAGAGTTTTCCTTTAAATAATCATCCAATGTTTAATTTGAAAATAAAATAAAAAATTTAATAAAAACTAAAACTTTAAGTTATAGAATAAGTGGATAAGATAGATAACTTTCCTACCTCACAATAGGTGATGAGAATGAAAAATGACACAACAAAACCTCTAGATCTCAGGTCGAAACACCTTTCCTTCAATAGATTCAATAAATATCTCATCAAAGCACATCATGGATCACATATTTATCCATAACTGATTAGTTGTAACATTTAGTTCAAATGAAAATGAGTATATCTAGAAAGAAGAGAGAAATGAAAAGAGAAAAGGGTTCTTACCTTGAATCTCCTAGATCCGACACAATTAGATCCATTGAAAATGAGTTCTGAAGGAAGAGGGGATGTCAAGAATGCCAAAAGGAATCTTCATGTTTGAGACTCTAGGACAATAAGAGAGAAATTAGGCTTTTAGGTGAAAACATGATAAAAATTCAATATTAGGATATATTAATGCACATCACATGGTTATGTCATATGGTTTGACAAAATGTGCCCCAACCATGAGAGTGTTATTGGAAATCACCCAAGTGGCCACACGGTTGTGCCGCATAGCTTGATAAACCATGCACCAACTATGAAAAATGCTTATCTCCTGAAAAAGTCTAGATTGCATGGTTTTTTGTACAATTTTTCCAAATCATGCACCAATCATGCATATGATCTGTAACCCCAAAATCTCTTTCATAGTTTTCTAGAGAAGCTTCATGATTTCCACTAACCACAAACCTTTAAAAAAACTTCCAAAACACACCAAAACCAACTAGAAGCTCCTAGAACTCCACCCAAACATTATATAACATCAAAATATATAATAAAAAAGGGAAAAGTACCTCAAACTGAGGGTGTTATAGGTTTCCTTTTATTAGTGCTAAAAAGTTTTGACAAAGGTATACTTTTATCAGCACTTTTGTGAGCATTGATAGAAGTGTGGGATTTATATGCACCGAAAAAGCGTTGATAAAAGTAATTTTGAACAATTTAATTTATTTATACATAATTATATATTTTTTAATGTGATTTATATAATAGTAAGTTTGTATTTTTATAAATAATATATATATATATATATATTATACTTATTAATAATTATACATGCATTAATTACACACATAGTAATCTATACTTATTTATACATGAATAGGATGATTTTTTTGCTCGTATCTTAAATGGGTTGGGGCAGGTCAGTAAATGATGACCCATCCCATCACGCATGTGGTTTGTACTAGCATGATACATCCTTCATGAATTTGTGCACACACACACACACACACATATAATCAATTGAAAAAAATGCAACTTCAAATATTTAAATGAATTTAAATTATAAAATGAACTTATTATAATTTTAGTAAGTTGTCTAATAATAAATGTATATTTTAGTACTCTTTTGTGAATATTTATACTTTTAATTAAATAATAATATATTTTTATTATAATTAAAAAAAAAATAAAAGTTAATAATTAATTATATTTTTTATATACAATCAATACAATACATACATCTATAATTAACAATAATAATATATATCTATATATAAATTTTAAATATGTTTAAATTCAATTATTATAATTATTATATTTAATTTTATAGTTTTATAATTATTAATATATCGTGGAAAACATCTATACATAATAATATTATTTATATATTTATATTAATGATATATTCATAAAACATTTATTCATTTGTATTAACAATAACATTTTTAATTATAATTAATACATTAACCAATACACTTATTAGTAAAACATTTTTTCTAATATTAATACATTTATCATAATATTAATACATTTAATATAATTATTTTTCTTTATTCGTTTTTAGTGTTCTTGAAATTTATCCATTTTCATTTATTAATTTTTAATATTTTTGTAATTTATTCATTTTTAATACTTATTAATTTTTATTTTTTTTGAGTTTATTCATTTTTTTAATATTTATTTATTAGGTTTTAATATTTTTCAATATGTTTTTATTTATATGATTAATATTTATTCATTTTTATTTATTATGTTTTTATATTTTTAATATATTTGAAATTTATATAATTTATTTATTTAAATGTATTTTAACATTTTTGTAACTTAAATAGTTAATATGAATCATTTTTAATAATTTTGTTATTTATATGATCAATATTATATATTTATTCATTATTATTCATTTTCTATGTATTTGTAATTCATGTAATTGATGTTTTGAATTCAATTTTGTTAAATATTTTTTGTAATTTATTTTGTTTTACATATTCAATTTTAATATTATTTCATTTAATATTATTTATTCATTTTTAATATATATTAATTTTTAATATTTTTGGAATTTATTCCTCTTTTGATATTTATTTATACATATTTATTTATTAGTTTTTAATATTATCAATGTGTTTATAATTTACATGATTAACATTTATTCATTTATATTTATTATTTTTAAATATTTTTTATTTTTAATAATTTCGTTATTTATATAATTAATATAATTTATTTATTAATTTGTTATGTTTCTATAATTTATGTAATTAATTTTATGAATCCATTTGCTTAATAATCTTATAATTTATTCAATTTTATTTATTCATTTTTAATATTAATTCATTTAATATTATTTATTAATTTTTAATATTTATTAATTTTTAATATTTTCAATATGTTTTTAGTTTATATGATTAATATTTGCTCATTTTTATTTATTAAGTTTAAACATTTTTAATATGTTTGAGATTTATATAATTAATTTATTTAAATGCATTTTTAATATATTTGTAATTTAAATAGTTATTATAGTTCATTTTTAATAATTATGTTATTCATATAATTAATATTATTTATTTATTCATTTTTTTATATTTTTTATGTTTTTATCAGTGTTATATTATACGCTGATAAATGTATATTTTATCAACACTTAAAAACAAGCGCTTATAAATACATCTTTTATCAGTGTTTTTAGCATTGATAAAAGTATTTATTTTTCAGTGTTAAAAACACTGAAAATGATTTATTTATTAGATCTTATTATTTTAGCATTGATAAAACCATTCTCTCTTTTAAAAAAACCCTAGAAAATCATTTCTCTCCCCGCGCTGCATTCAAGCTCTCATGAAATTGAACCTTTATAGCTATCAAAATCATTTTTTTGACAAGTCGAACATAAAAACCAAAGGTATTTTATTCCAAACTTATTTGTAAGGATTCTTAGTCAATCTTTCATGTTTTTTTCATGATTTCTTTGAGTTTTTCTTTCCTTGTCTATCTGAAATGATTCTTCCCCTACATGTTCATCGATAACTATTTTTTTGTGACGTTCTTCCCTGTTTTTTTGGATAAATCAACCCGAGGTGATTGCCATTTTGGTTTGATAATTTCTCTTTATCTCCCTAATTTTTGGGTAGTTATTCATATTTATATGTATAAACATAGAATATTTGTAAGTATTACCTAAAAAATAATTAAAAAATTTATTTGATATTAATTGAAAATAAAATGGGGTTTAGTAGATTGAAAATGGTTTTTATTGATTAAATGGCATTTGGTAGACACATAACGAAGAATTAATTAGTTAATTAGGTGGAAAATTAATAGGTTGAGTAATTTATAGATAATAAATCAATGTTAGTAATTTTATAAATAATCATAATCCTTATAAATACTAATGGATTCAAGATTATTCATTAGGTTTTGGTTTGGGTCAAGCTAGTAACTATATTCGAAACAAGAATGATTAAAGAGTATGATGGTTTTTTTATAGAAACATGACATGAGATATGATGTTTTATTTTATATTTGTGTGTGTGTTTGATACTTTTATTTCATGGATATATTTTAGGGTGTTTTAATACATTGATTTGTGTAATATAAGTGATATTCTTATCAATATTTGGACTGCTTAACTTGTTTTGTGATTTTTGGAAGGATACAACCAATAATTAGAAAAGGAACATAAAATAGGAAAATATGAGAAGAAAAATACACTTCACACCATTCCACAAAGTTCCATGGTGCAATACCAAAAAAAAGAAGGCTTTCCACAATGAAGGATGCCTATGGAACACTCCAGTGGGTCAAAAGTGAAGAAACAGAACAAAAAAAACTTCTAGTGTTGGAAACTGGAGATTTACGTCAATGAAACATTAAACAGAAAGTAAAAATTATAGTACATGAAGAAAATAAAAGACGTGAAGTGAACATTATAAGAGGTGAAAACATTACACGTGGTGAAACACTTACACGATGTGAAAGTATTCGAAAGACCCAAAAATGGCTATATTCGATGCAAATGGGTCCAGAGACCTATTTTATGACCCCAGGACCACTCAAGATAAATTTTTGACTCATTATGATGAAATTTAATGCTGAAAGATACCTTTGAGAGTATATTAATAGAGGACTGAGATGCTTCTACTAAGGGGATTCCATAGACTAAAGCCTGGGATGAGAAGATGTGTTGTTGTAAGGTACTCCACCACTTTCTATCTGGTTTTATTTATATTTCCTTTTTCTTTATTGCTTACCTCTTGATCCCTCATCACTAGGATGAGGTGAAAAACTAACCTTATGCTAGGGTCATATAGTATAAGGGGGAAGGTTCTGTTGGATCTATTTATTATTATTATTCATGTATTTAGTTTGATGTAATTTGTTTTTCCAATTCCAATCTCTTTATTTTTGTTTAATCATGACCATTTCTTAATAAATCTTAAAGGAACATTATAATTGCATAACTAGTTACCCTGAATTTAGGCATGGCCATTTTTTCATTTAGGGAAACCAAGTTTAAATATGGCATCAACACAAACTCAATTCAACAATGCCCTAATTACCTGACTATGGGAAAAGGGGAATCATTGCGTTAATGAGTGAATACCATAACCATTGGATCTAACTCATCTCGAATCTGACACCAAATATGGATTAATAATTTAATTTCTAAAATCCAATTACACCTCAACCATGAAACTAAAAAACCCCAACACGCTTTTAAAAGCTGATTTTTTTTAAACAATCAATCTGCTTTATCTTCATTCATTTTCCTTCAAATCAATCAAATATGTCTATTCTTCACCTCTTTATTCATTTTAATTAAATAAATTCTTTTAAAAACCCAATTAAACTAATTTCACCATATTTTTGGGTTCGAACTCAACCTAATTCTATATTCATTTTAATTAATTGATTGTAGTTTTTGAGTTTTTATAATTTTTTTTATTTTGATTAAACCCATAGGGAAATAATGAAATCCTTTGGGCATGTTAGTGTTTCATTTGTTTTTACATGTATAAGTATATTTGTATATATTTTTATATTTATGTGTGTTTGAGTATTTATATATCCATGTGTTTATATGAATATATGCATATAAATTTATATAATAATATTAGTTTATATTTTATTTAAATACTTAAATTTCCATGAAAAAATCATCACATTGTGCATGAAGTTACCTACTTCACACTAGGAAAACAATCCACACCAAGATATAATACTTAATTTTTTTTCCAAAACATAGACTTTATTATATGTATATATTTTTCATTATATTATAAAACATAGGTTTTATATCTATTATTTTATATAATTTATATATGTATGTATTATAATGTATAATTATATTCTTTAAAGTTACTTTATATAATTTAAGAATATAAAAAATGATGCATTATATGTATACATTGTGTACATTTATTTATTTTTTATAAAATATGAATATTTGAAATCCAAATAGGATAGATATGAATTGAAAATCAATGGATTCTAATCATATAAAAAAGGAATATGAGGATGAGGTTAAAGATTTCATCACATTTTCAATAGATCATTCATATAACCCTTCTCAAATTATTTGTTCGTGTTTACGTTGTTGTTGTTATTCAAGAAAAGTTATTCCAGGGAAGTTATAAAAACATTTTATATATCATGGAATAGACTGAAGCTATAAATGGCAGACCAAACATGAGAAAGAACTGAATGTAAATACTGACCACGATGATACTGTGATTTATTGATCATCTGATATGATTATGAGTGTAAATGGTGATAGATACCATATTAAAGAAATGATAATGGAAATTGAATATGACCTTCACGATTTTCCAAATTTTCTTGAGGATTTAAAGAGTTATGAAAATATAGCATTTTATATTAGTTATACTAAATATATAGTATTTTCAGCAGTATTGAAGTTGTATAATTTTAAAGATAACAGCTGATGGAGATGATGAATTTACTGAACTACTTGGTCACCTAAAATATATGATACCAGAATAAAATGAGCTTCATTGTTGAAAATATGATGCTAAATTAATTTTATATTCAATGGGTATGATCTATGAAAGAATAGATGCTTATCTAAATAACTTTATATTATTTTTCAAGGACAATGAATCACTTAACAAATGTCCCAAGTGTTGTGCGGATCGATACAATAAAGATGAATCTAGCCCTTCAAAAGTTATATGGTACCTTCCAATCATTCCAAGGTTTATATTTCTCTATATAAGTGAGTAAACCGCTAGAAAATTGACATGGCACAAAGATATAAGAATTAAATATGTGAAACTACATCACCCAACCAACTCTCCTTGGTGGAATAATATTGATCATGAGTATCCTAAATTTGAAAATGAGCCAAGAAACCTCCATCTTACACTATCTATAGATGGAGTTAATCCTTTTGGTGTACAAAACATTACTCACATTTCATGGATGGTTATGTTGGTAAATTATAACTTTCCATTATGGTTATACATGAAACACAAATACATTATGTTGTCTCTATTTATATTTGGACCAAAACAACTTGGTAATTACATTAATGTTTATTTGGATCTATTGATCAAAGATCTAAATTTAATGTAGGATATGGGTGTTACATTGTATGGTGCTCATATAAGTGAATAGTTCACATTGAGATCCATGTTGTATGAGATGATAAATAACTTTCCTTCTTATAGAAAATTTTGAAGATATAACATTAAAATTATATTAGGGTTTCCTATACATGAAGAAGGTACACACTCAACTTGAGACGTTCCTCAAAGACTATTTTTTTAGGACATCACAAATATTTACCCCGGTGACTTAAATAATGATCCTAGACAACATCATTCAGTGAGAATATGAAACAAGGTAAAACATCATCTCCATTAAAGAGAGATCAACATTTTGAGAAATACAAGGATATTATCATTGTTTTCTATAGAACTTATTCAAAAAAAACATACAAAATGAGGTTGAAAAAAGAGATCAGTTTTTTTAAATTACTATACTATAATTTTTTATATTTCAAAAAATTTCTTAATGTCATGCATGTAGAAAAAATACATGCGATAGTGTTATTGGAACATAACTAAATACACCTGGGAAAACAAAGGATGAAATTAAGGCTAGGTTAGACATGATTTACATGGGGATAAAAGAATAGTTGGTGCCAATGAAGGGTGAAAGAAAAACTTTTCTACCTCTAGTAGTTTACACTCTTCCTAGATAAGAGAGATATCAGTTTTGAATCTTTTTAAATAATGTAAAGGTTTCATAGTGGTATTCATAAAATCTAAATAATATCACATCAATGACTAATTTGAAGTAAAAGGGCTTAAAATAAAATTATTGACATGTTTTTATGCAATATTTAATACCCAAGGTGTTACATTGCATTCTTGATAAAATTGTTCAACACAAATTAACCAATATTTGTTTATTTTTCAAACTTATATGCAGTAAAGTTATAGGCTTGGAAATTTTTACAACTATGGATAAGGAATTTATTTTAATATTAAGTGATTTGTAAATGTACTTATTTTCATAATTATTTAATATGATAGTTTACTTGATGGTTCACTTGGTTAGAGAGATCCGACTATTTGGTCTTGTATATTATAGATGGATGTACCCTTGTTTTTGATGCTTTCGTTGGGGTGCACATCTGTCTGTGGAGGATGCGCTAATATGTTTCCCCACATTCCCTCTTTCCAAAGGCGGGTAACATCCGTCGCTTATTCAGGGATGTTTTCTCCTTGATCGAAATAGGATGATGGAATGTCAGTTCCTCCCTCTATGGATTCCTCCTCGAAACTCATCACCTATTCTGGGTATCCCTTAAATATTAAGACGTTGTTCGTGAAACTCTTACCAGTTCTATGTTTTCATGGACGTCAATTAATTACACTGCTTCTGTCAAGACATTCCAAGGGGTCAAGTTAGGTTAGTAACCTTCAATTGGGGGAGTGGTCATGTTGGACATTGCTGGCATGTCTGGATGTTGAAACACTGATGTGTCTGGGTTTCTTCCTCTTATAATAGGGATTCTAGAGGGCATAGAAGCCCAAGGTATCCCACATCGAGTGCGGGTAATTATATTTCATAGGCATGTCTCTAAGGTTTTCCTCATCTTCCCATGTTTAACATAGGGTATGTTGTGAGTTTAACGTCTAGAAGAGATGGATCAGACTGATCAGAACACTGGTAAGAGTGGAATAAATGGGTGAAGCCTCAGGAGGGAGAACCTAAGAGTCCTATTAGATAGGAAAATCACAAAATCTAATGAAGACAGATCTAAGGGTTCTTGGGTCCCTATAAAGGATACACCAGGGTTTACTATTAGCTGGGATTAAACCTCAGGGAGGTTTTCTATGTACCATGTCTTGAGAGATAGGGATTTAAACCCACATAGTTCGAAGGGGTGATAAATTGGGGTGTGCACAGAGGACAGAGACCCGGAGATGATGTTGGGGCTTACGTGTGGATTGAGACCCATCACGAGAGGGATTCTCTTTGGTAGATGGTTATGGATTGTGTGGGGCTTATACATGGTTAGCTGCCCGATTTCTGTGAGGAGTAGTGATAAAGTGGGTGACATGATCTTGCTGGGATGTGGCAGCCCGTGTAAGAATCAGGATGAATGATGAATGGTTGAGAGAAGTTGATGGATAATGATATGTAACTGACATGAATATGATGGTGATGTTGGGATTGAGCCTCGAAGAGACCTCCTACATATCCTAATGGAAGGTAATTAAAGTTTGTGTAGTTCATTGGGGCGATGGGACACCTGAGGAGGCGACCTGTGAGAATGGATGCATGGATGAGATCCAGAGGAAGTAGAACCTTTGGGGTGGGGAATGACCTTACCAAAACACATAGACTCAAGGGAGAGACCAGGATGAGACATGGGTAATGGGCTTAAACCTCATGGAGGCTTCCTACATATCCTTGTGGAAGTAAATCAAAGTCCACGTAGTTCAGAGTGGGGCATGGAACCAGGGTGTACACATAGGACAACGACCCAACAATATACTGGGGCTTACACATAGTTAATGGCCCGGGTTGGTTTGATGCCTGATGGGCAGACCAGATATGTCGGTCCCAAAAAAGGGGACTGCAATGGATTACCGCTGGTTTTGGATTACAATGGCTTACCGCTAGTTGGGTTTAAACCTCAGGGAGGCTTCCTACGTACCCTATCCAGGAGACAGGGATCAAAACCCATGTAGTTCGAAGGTATACAGTTTGACATCATACAGGACGAAAAGGGGTATAATGTTTAACATCATGTAGGAAGAGGTTGAACTGACGTGAAGTGGTCAGGACCCATGGTCAATGCTTACTCTAAGCCCGCGTGATTCATGCTCAATGTGAGAAACAAGATGTAGAAAAGACATTATGATCACATCATGAAAGGTGCATACGCGGGAAGTGGAGTGGGGCTTATGCGCGGTTGGTGTCCCAAAGAAGAAATAGGGGATTATGCTTGGTTAATGGTCCAAATAGGTAACAGGGGATTATGCTTGGTTAGTAGCCCAGGGAGATGGAGATTGGGACTTACTCCAGAATGGAGGCCTGATGGAGACAAATCCCAAAGAGAGAGGGATGAGGTAACGAAGGTCTTGGTGCCCATCTATCCTCTAGTATTTATCATGGAAGAAGAGAGGAGGAGCATGGATGCTACCTCCTGCAAGAAAGTCTAGGAGCTTACACCAGGATGGTTTCCCTTCTCTATGGACAGATTCCACTCCAACAAAGAGAATCTCATTCCATGTGAGGAAGATCTCACTCATGTGGAGATGAGTGGGCATGAAGAATTTCCAAGGTGTGGCACCCCATGTATATTTCATGGGGCGGGGACACTATTTAACGTCATGTGCTGAGGATGATGGTTCTTGGAAGTTTAATTTCCTACAGCTCGGACAAGGCAGATTCACTCCACACCCCTAGGACTTACATGAATGATACTTACCCACCCTTGAGGAAGGGAAGTAATCAGCAATGCCATGGAGATATAGGGTTGTGGGGTGATCCATTGAGGGGATCATGTTAGCATGGTTATGCTAAGAAGAAATATCTGTTATAGTGCCTCTATGAAGAAGCATAAGGATAAGCAACATAGCATGAAGCGCTGCCCAAGGGACCTTGAAATCACTTCGTACAAACTTGGAGGGTCGTATGGGAGAAAATTGCAAGAGATAGGTGTGTTGTGTATAAGAGGTGCCCGAAGATGGTTTCCAGGAAAGTGAAATTGAAGATATGATCGAGGGTGCACACAACGAGGGAGGATTTCATGCAAAATAAGGGGTTTTCACGCAATAGGTGTGAAAATGAGAACTGTTGTGCACAATAATCTGAGTTTTCACAGATAAAGGAGGCTTACACACAATTAGAGGAGTTTTGCATGAAATTGGAGGAGTTTTTCACACAAATGGATTATAAATAAAGGAACTGGGTGAGGGTCAAGTCCTAGTGGCCCCACCTAAAGGCGGACCCCTGGGAAGGGAGTGGTTGTGCTTCTATTTATAGGAGATAGGTAGCAGCAGGGGGGCACAAAATTCAGCCTGTGCAAAAAACTATAGCCCTCTATCGGTCACGCAGGACTTTTCATGGCGGCACACACAAATCCATCCTAGTCGCGCAAGTTTGTATGCAGTAGAGGGGTTTTATGCGCAACTTCTCAAATTTTCCACGCAGCTTTTCGACCCACCCTAGAATGTTTCGGTAAGTTGAAATATGCCTTCAGTTTTTCTAGTAATGTGTGCCTGAGGCCTTCAGCAGATTTTGGTGCCTACAAATTCCCCCCTCAGAATCAGACCTGCGATGGGGCACGGAGGTCGGATTCTGAGGGAAACGCTGAGATTCCTGGACACTCTGAGGGTGGTATGTGAAAAATGACATATGTGGTGCACAATTTCTTTCACATGCATGGAATACCCAATTCGCGCCTATAAATACCCCCAGGGGTCCCATGTCTATATAATATTTCTCACGTGATAATCCTAAGAGATCTCGTGCACATAAATATCACCCATTCTTGCACGAAATCTATTCTATTCTATGAGTAATCCTCGAATTTGATCATTGTTTTGTGTGCACCAACCATTTTTTGCGTAAAATATCTATTTTTCACACAGCCTATTGATTGACTCTAAACTTTACCAAAAAAATAGATACTGATCAGAGTGATGTTGGGAGAGAAGCTATCAATGACACTCAAAGGGATGAGATGATCACAAACCCTGAGGTTTATGGTTCCAGGAAAGTTGTATCTGATAACCAAGCTCTCTTCAATATATTAACCCAAGCCCAGAAGGATTATGTGCTATCTAACAACCTAACAATATAAGACTTCAGTATTTTAGAGGAGGCACCGGTGTTGAGATTTGATGTTGATACACCACGGTCATGGGTGTCATGCGAGGATGATCTTTCATGATACCGCATTACAAAAAATGTCCATCCTGCCATAGAAACTAAGCACATGGACATTTATGTTATGAATCCAAGGACTAGAACTATCTCAGGAAGTGAACCAGTTGTCGAGGATTCTCCATCCCATTATGAAAGTACCTTCTGATAGAGCATCACTAATGAGACCAAGAGATGGATATAGGATTGGTACCTAAGCTCTGGAGGCAATTTCACCAGTGATTGGGCTTGGGCATATTGGGTACGCCAATAATTCAAGCAGTTCAGAGTATAATTGCATCACATTAGGCTGTTTGAGGTGGTGTGGACATCACAGTTCTATTTCTACTACTAGAAAGAACTCAGGATGGAGCTGTTTAGCCGGTGGTCCCTTGATACCAAAACCTTCCATCTCCATCATGAGGAGGTTGACATCACTCTTTGGTACATTCATTGCATCTGGGTTATCCCTTTGGAAATACATCAGTATGAAAAGTTTCTTCTGACAGAGAATATCTAGGGGATAGGTTGCAGACTCCCATCCTGACATGAAATCTATTAGAGCTGGCCAAGGAGAGGCAAGGGGTCAAATAATTTTTGAAATACATCCCCTATTCAAAGTGGTTCAACCTGTTTCTATAGAAAGAATCAAATATAAATATGTCGGGGTGAGGAAAGCGGTTCCCAACCACAGCGTAGAGGAACAAGAGTGGGTCATATTGAAGGATCTTAGAGATGGGGGAATATCAATCTTGGGGATTTTGTATGTATGAAAGTCAAGACCCGAACATCCGATATGCTGGATTTCTTACAATTTTCTTGAGTGGGTGGCTACTTCTAGTAAGAGATACTAAGATGGGAGTCTGCCCAGAAAAACTATTGATGGATAACATCATGGAAGCCAATCAGAGGTTTAACCTGGGGGTCCCTGTGCTGGCCTGAATGTACATCATTCTAGGGGGAATTTTGAGAGGAGGTTCACCAAGGAGAATTTGTGGACCTTTCCAAATCCTTCATGGTTGGATCACGACTCACTGTGGCAGGTACTCTTTTCTAAACACCATTCGTTCCCCAAGTAATGGTATGTGACCTTCTTTGTTAAATATTGTCAGGACCACGCCATTGACGCTTAATGGAGAGGGGATAAGGATTAGGATTGGTAATCATGACAACTTTACCTTTATTCTATTCCCCACCCTAGCCATCCATATGATAGATGACTAGAAAATAGAATACTTGCAAAGCATCAGAGGTGGGGTGATTGTGGCCCAGGTTGATGGGAAGATCCTTTGTGAGACCTACGTGTTGTCAACGTTTTCTAGGCAGTTTGGATGCATCCAACAGATTCCAAATAAGGTGTATACAGATGTATGGGGAGAGAAACATCCTTGTGTTCTTCATCAAATGTGGATGATGTTCACAACTTATGGCTCTAGTGAGGTAATTAAATTCCCCCCCACTAGAGTTGATGTTGGAATCTCAACAAAGTATTCAAAACATTGGGTGGCATCATATCCTGAGGGGATCCTGCAAAAGAGAGTTCAGCAACTCAAGGTGGCTAGTGTGGAACCTGGATGGTGAGAAAGCAGACAAGGTACCACTGGGGAAGAGAGGTCGAGAACAAGTCAGGAAGTTGGGTCAGTACAGGCTGGTACTTCAACGATGGGGGTGTCATGTGGTACGACCATACCCCCATCATCAGATGGGAGAGGGGCTTGTGAACAATCTCACAGAGCGACCAGGGAGCTTCTTAGGAAGTAGATAAGGTATATTCTTTAACCTTCTAAGGAATCAATCTTCCCTGCACTGTGGTTATCCTGGTTAACCCTACGACAATCAATAAGCCCCAAAGTCCTTTGGAAAAAAATGGTGTGAGACAGGATCCATCTTCCATAAATTGGGCTCATTAGGATTGATAAAAAGGTAAAATTTCATCATCGGCACTGATATTTTAGGGCCATGGACGTATATGCATGTCAGTGGGGGAGGCATGAGGAACCACATCTCCTGGTGAAAGTGATGCTTGAACAAGAGCATGATCCAGAAATAATTTCGTTTAAAGATGATGAAGACAATGAGGATATAGAGGAAATTGAATAAGAAGAAGAAGAAGAAAAATAAGAAAAAGAAGAAGTATGAGAAGATGAAGAGGAGCTTATAGGTGAAGGGTCTCAGGGGATGGCCCACCAAGGGATTCATCAGGAGAGTGGCGAGATTGCTGGCTCTGACATAGAAATGGCTGAGAAACTCAAGGTATACCTCAATTATTATCCTAACCTTTCCTCTTTTCATCATTTTTAATCACCAATAAAACTTTTATCATTTTCATGTGCATATTGGTGCTGGTGGTTAGGAAGATCTATCCATGGGGGTGAAGGTGTACCGATAGAACAAGGTGGATATCCAACACCCATTATTGAATTAATAAGTGATGAAGGATCACCTGTAGTGGTATCTACTGCAACAACTAAAACACTAGAGGTTGATGCACTGAGATCTTGTAATTTCCATTCCTTAGATACCTGTATTCTTCATCAGAGAGCTCGTCTAATCAGGGAATTCATTGTTTGTGTAGTAATCATGATATTGGAGGCTCGAAAGGCCATTGAATCTAGACCATCTGTAAAGAATCCAATGGCGACCATACCAACCTACTCAAAACTTGCATCTCAAACCAAGCTATTATCAGCACCCGGTGAGAAAAGGGTTGTGGAAACCAGTGATATCACTGTCGGGGTGGGGTCTGAAGTTGGCAGAGGTGAAATTTCTAAAACTAAGATGAGAGAGGAAGGTCACCCACATATTGAAGACCTTAAAACCTTGGAAGGAATACTAGAGGGAGACCCTGCCACTGATCTTCTGGCTACTTTCCCCGAATACCGGCCTGTAGACCCTAAGGAGATAGAGGATTCTGATCTTGAATTATCCAAAGAGAGCTTTATGACATGGTGGAAGGGGTGAAAGTGTATTAGTAAATTCCTTAAACATCCAATAGCTGAATGGGTGCCCTGAATGGGATCATTGTGCACCTGGTTATGCCTTATCTACACTGGAGGGGTGGATGCTCATCATTTTCATACGATGATCTGAGATTATATGGCTGAGAAGATGTGGGAGAGAAGCCAATGTCTCATCACCGACCAATACCAGAACAAATCCGTGAACATGTATAAGTTCCTTGAGGTTGAGCAAGAATTTTGGCATCTTGAAGAGAAAGAAAATGAGCGATCCATATTCATCGCAAACCAATCAGAGAATATCAAATGACTGAAGGCCCAGCTGGTTGAATCCCAGGAACAAGAAACATAGGAAAACCATCAAATGGAATAGTTTCAAGATGAGTGGGATAAAATGAAGATCATAGATAATTATCTCTTATCTGTAGCTGCTGATGAAGAGAGGGAGCTCAAGGATTAGGAAGTAGTCCTGGAGGCTACAAGCTAGCGGGTGGTAGCACTAGAGCAATCCATCAAAGGGGCCGATCCATAAGGGTCGTGTTTTTTCCAAACTTATAAAAATGTATCCCTTTGTTTTCTTATCCCAAAACTCATGCATAGACTTATTATCTACTTGCTTTTTTATTTTAATTATCGCATCTCAATCATAACTGTGAAGTAACCAGCAATCAATCCCTAAGCTCACGTGGGTCATGCCTGATGTGAGAAACAAGGTATGGATGCATCGTTACTTTGTTTGAATGTGGAATTGTTGACCAATATTCGAGCATCATGGGTATAAATGACCAATCCAGGCTTATGAGAAGAAAGAGGGAGGCCTGACTAGGGAATGAAGTTCTCAGAATAGTCAAATTATTTTTTTCCCAATGTGCTCTAGTGCACAAGCAGAGTAACGCCAGGGGCATTAGAATCGATCTGAATATAGGGTAGTGGAAAGTGTGAATAATGATACCCAAAATTCGGAACACTGTAGGAATGGTGTGATAATGAAGGATGACTCTTGACCGTGTTCGAAACATAGTATCCTTATTATGTTATCCTGAAATGGGGATAACAAATGAGGGCTAGCCGCTGACTATGTTCGAAACACAAGGCCTAAATCGAGATGAAATCCATTAGTCTTCCTAAACATTAGCCCACAGGACAATAGGCAAGACATAGGCCGAGCATCCATACTATTAGGGGGTTCCTTCAGGCATGAAAGAGGATGAGGATCCAAATAAAGGGCACACAAAGCATGCAGATTGGAGTGATGGGTTGTTCGAATGGGGTCCAAAACTCTTGAAATTATGCCACCATGGTGGAAACACATTAGGTGAGCGCATCGGTCTAATATAGGATCATACCTACTTCCAGAAATGACTTCTATGGTGGGGACCTAGAATGAATTGCAGTTTTTACGTCATGAAAATTAGGACGGTAGACACGCAATTTAACATCGTATGGTGAGGACGGTGCATGAAATAGTTTAATGTCAAATGACCAGGATGTTGTACATAGTTTTAAGGTTATACTTCCTAGACTGAGGATAATATTTTAAATTCATGTTTCATGGACTGTAGGCTACTAGGTTTGGTTCATAGAGTTTGGATCGTGTTTAGGGTAAAAGAACCAGGAAAGTTAACGGTCCTAAGGTTGGGCCCACATATGAAATGTCTGGGCATTCCTACATATCATGTTGGGGTAGAAATCAAGCTGTATGTAGTTCTTAATAATAGTGTGGTTAGAGACCAATTTTGGCTGGGGGGATCCTCTCTGGTGAGGAATTTGATGCATCCCATAACTATCATGGGGCATCCTAAACTTGTTCAGGGTAGGGGCACAGTTTAAAGTCATGCATCGAGGGCATGATTAACTAGGAAGAAAATGCGTGGTGTGGAACATATCCTGATGTGAATGGGGAATGTAAAATCCTACACCACGCCACATGATTCCGATAGAGTTCAGGACAAGGGTCCAAAAAGAGGAAAGGATTTTCGATTCTTGGGGCTGGACTTGAAAATGAAATGTTTGGGCACTCCTACATATCCCATCAGGATGGGAATCATGCCAGACGTAGTTCTGAAAGTGTCGTGTAGTTTAATGTTGTGAGAAAATGAAAATTGGATCTTAGTTTTAAGGTCTTAGAGCTCAGACCATAATGGAAAGGAGAAAAGGAGACACATGGTGCGGCTATTGCAAAACCCAACGTGAATGAGGACATAAGCCCATAACACACCATGTGCTCCTAGGGAAGATTTTAGGTCGAAGGACCAAAAGTGAAAGTTAGGTTGGGCCCAGGACAAAGTGTCCAGGCATTCCTACATACCCCCTTATGATAGGGTTCAAGTCGTACATAGTTATAGAAGTGTCATGGTAAGGTACCAATGCTAGGGGTAATACTGTCATGTGGGTCTGGCCCACACACAAAAAGAGGCAACATTTGACAGATCTTGTTTGTTCTTTAGGATGGAAGTGTGTTTTTTTTTGTGAAGAAACAAACCTAGGATGAGGAATCCAGGAATCGCTACAGAAATAAATCCATATTTAGTCCTTGAAAAATGGCATGTCGGGGAACCAGTACCAAACATGATGTCCCCTCGAGTGAGTATATCACAATGCGGTGTCATTTTTCATCATGCGTTTGGAATGATAATGTCATAGTTTAAGGTCGTATGATAGGACCAACCCATGATTTTTAACATCATGCAGTAAAGATTAAATAGTTTAAAGTCATGTGGTACCAGGCAATATAGTTTAATGTCATATGGATTGGACGCATACAGAATAAATGAGGTTTTATAGGGGAATGAGCATGGTGTGATAAATCACACCTGACATGAATGAAGATGAGGTCCACACCAAACCACATGTAATTATGGGGAAGAAACCATGGGCCAAGGGGCCATAAAAGGTCAGATAATATAGGCCTAAACCTGAGGACAAAACATCTAGGTGTTCATACGTATCCCATGAGGATGGGAATCAAGCCATACGTAGTTCTGAGAGCTCAGTTTAACAACATGCGGTACAAAAGGCAGGATAGAATAAATCCTAAAAGGGGAGTATATGGTGAGGCTATTGCACACACAATTTTAATGAGTAAATAATCCTACACATGCCACACCACACAATCCTATTAAAGTCAGGACCAAAAGTCCAAACAGAAGAGATAATTATTGGAACCTTAGCTAGACCCAAAGATGAAATGTCTAGACGTTCCTACATATCCCATAAAGATAGGAATCAATCTATACATAGTTCTAGAGGATGTCATGCAGTTTAACATCTTGTGGAAAGGATGTAGAGAGATCTTAGTTTATAGTCTTAGAGGTCAAACCATGAGAAGTGAAACTCTTCCAAATGAGTGCAAACCTTGACCAAATACCTAAGACCATGCGAGCTACGTTCGATGTGGGAAACAAGGGTGTAGAAGGTCTTTGCAACATGTGGAATGTAGGAAAAGGGGTAAAAACAGTGTAGAGCCTCAAATGATGCCTCACCATGGCCTTGTCCTCTTAATGTGCAAACGCGCACTGAGGGATAGCACCAAGAGTGTCAAAATTCCACTTGGATATGATGAAGTAGAAAAGGATGTGAATCATGAAACCAATAATTATGTATTAATGTGGGTGGCTTATCAATGAGGATAGCAGTTGACCGTGTTCGAAACACGGAATCCTTATCATGTGACTTGAAATGGGAACAACAAATGAGCATCGACCACTGACCATATTTTCAACATAGGACTTGTATTAATTTTTCATTTGAAATTCTCAGGGATTTTGGACCAAGACAGTAGGAGAGCACTGGGGCCTAGCATCCATACCGTTCGGAGGTCATTTCGAACGTGAAAGATGATGAAATCCCAAATGAAGGGGAACATGAAGCATAAAAGTGGGCAATAACATGTCTATGTAGAATCCAACACTCTAGGCCCTGAACAAGAGTGCTCCTGGGCACATTAGTGAACTGCTAAAGAGGGTCAAGAGGCCCAACTCAAGAGTAGCTGAATCGAAAAGATGAGTGGATAATAGGGGGATAAAGAGCTCTCAAGAGGTAAAGGTACGTGGTGTGGCTGTTACAAACCTGACATGAATGAGGACATAAGTCCATACCACACCACATACCCCCTCCTGGAGGACTCAGGCCAAGGGGCCAAAGAGAAGAGGAGGTTTCCAAGAAACAGGGCTGGACCCAAAGACAAAATGTCTGGGAATTCCTATGTATCCCATGAGGATGAGAATCAACCCACACATAGTTTTAGATATGTCGTGTAGTTTAACGTCATGTGGTAAGGATGAAGATATGAGGGGTATCTCAAGGGGATTTTATGTAGTGTGGAAAAAATAGCCTGACGTGAACAAGGACATAGAGTCTACACCACACCGCACAATCCTAAGTGAGGTCTTGGGCCAGAGGGTATAAAGATCGAAGGACTTGAGGGTAGGCCATGGATGGAAAGTCACATACAATTTTTGATTTATCATCATATAGGACGAGTGTTGAGTGGCTTTAAGTACCTCAGTGACGAGCAGATTATGTAGTTTAACATCGTGTGATGAGGATGATGGTGATCTTAGTTTAAGTTCATAGAGCTCGGACCATGGTTTTGTGACCCTTTATATGGGTATTGCCCCTACCAAAGCTCCTAATCCCACATGAGAAAATCTTGGTGTGGGAAACAAGGAATGGGATCAAGTTCTACCCAAAATATATGGGCACGATAATAAAGGAAATATATTGGGTGGGGTCTATCCCACCCAGACTAACATACCTAATCGAGGCATACTGACATTCGAAGGGATAGTAGGACAAAATGAATCATTACACCCAACATTTGGGACATGTAAGGGTGGTGGTAATGATGGAGGATTTTTTTTTACCATGTTCGAAACATAGCATCCATATCATGCGATCAGAAATAGGAACAACAAACGAGCGTCGACTGCTAACCATAGTTGAAATGAAGGACTTGTATTGAAGTGTTGTTCAAAATCCTCCAGGATGTTGGCCCAAAATGGTAGGAGATCCATAAGGTCGAGCATCCATACCATTCGGGGGTCCTTTTGGATATGAATGATGGAGATCCAAATGATGGGACACATAAAGAGTGAGTATGCTCGTGCAATTTAATGTCATGCGGGATGAGAAAAAGAGATGAAGGTCTCCAAGAAGGGGGGACATAGTTCGGTCATGGTAAACTAGATGTAAATGGAGGTGAGAAAAGTCTGCACCACACCATGTGTTCTTGAGAAGCATATGGGCCAAGGGGTCGGACCCAAGGAGATACCTTAAAGCTTAGGTCTGGGCCTACAGATGAAATGTTCGGGTGTTCCTACGTATCCCATGAGGATGGGAATCAAGCCACATATAGTTCTGAAAGGGCCATGTAGTTTAACATCATGCGGTGAGGACATGGGAGGATATAAGAACAGATAGGGGCACATGGTGAGATCATTGTAAACTTGACATGAGTAGGGCCAAAGAAGTCTACTCTACACTATGTGCGATCTTTTAAGAGAGTTATACCCATGGAGCAGTCAAAGAGAAGATTTTGGGGATGGACTCTAAGATGAGACATCTGAGCATTCCTATGTACCCCATGAGGATGGGAATCAAGCCATACATAGTTCTTGAGGGTGTAGTTTAACATCATGTGGGACGATGGATGCGGGGAGATCTTAGTTTAAGGTCATAGAGCTTGGACCATGTTGTAGTTTATTATCATGTGGGATGAATGTAGGGTAGTTTTACGTCCTTCAGCTTGGATAGATCATGCATTTTGATGTCGTGAGGTGAGGATGGAATAGTTTAAGGTCATGTGGGACCATATACAGTTTAACATCATGCGGGATAAAATACAGTTTAATGTCATGCGAGAAAAGTACCGAGTAGTTTTACATCTTTCAGCTCAGACAGGTCACATATTTTAATGTCATGTGGTAAAGATGTTACAGTTTATGGTCATGTAGGACCTATTTACTCAGTAAAAGTATTTCTTAAGGAATTTGGCATTAGTGGGAGGGGTTATGTGCTCACCATCCATTGTAACTAGGGAGTACGCACCATTATGGTAAACCTTGTGAATGATGTAAGGTCCTTCCCACATGGGATCTAATTTGGGTGGTTTCTTACCAGGTATCGTTAACGTTCTCAAGGACAACACCATGTCACCTTATAATAAATAGTAGAGGAAAAATTTATTGTTAAAAGCTCTGGCTATCTTGTTATGATGTCTCGCCATATTGTGCAGGGCACAAAGCCTGTTCTCGTCGAGTGCTTCCAATTCATCCAGACATATTTAATCTACCTTATCTAGTGTCTTACACTTGTAGATAGTTGTGCGTAATGAAGGAAAATAAATCTTGATGGGTAGGACTGCCTTTGTTCTATACACCAAGGAATATGAGGACAGCTGAGTGGAATTGCGAGTCGTCGTCCAATAAGCCCATGATCTTTGGGGAATTTATCTATCCAACTCTTATTGCTCTGACCAACCATCTTCTGTAGAATGTTAGAGAGGGTTTTTTTAATGCCTTAATCTTCCCATTTTCTTGCATGTGATAGTAGGAGGTATGGTTAGAATGGATGTTGTACTTGGCATGAAACTTCTTCAGTTCGGCTACCTAAAAGCTGGTGTTGTTATCGGTGAGTATGGCGTGAGGGACTCTGAATTGGTAGATGATATTAGATCACACAAACTCAATGATAGAATGGGCCTTGACCTCCTTGAGTGGAACTGCCTCTTCCCACTTAGAAAAGAAATCTGTAGCGGTCAGGATGAACCTCCAATGGCGAGCTGTCATCAGTGGATATGGTCCCACTACATTGAGCACCTAGACCGAAAAGGGGTAAGAGTACTTGGTAGTGTGGAGAGGCTCTAGAAGCCGATGCAAAAAATTAGAATGGATTTGTCATGCATGACACCTCTTGGAGAACTTGATGTAATCACAGATCATAGAGGGCCAAAAATACCCCAATCTCTGAATCCAGTGAGATAGTTTCGACCCAGTTTGATGAGACCCATAGGAACCAGCATGAAACTCCTGCATGACCTGAGAAATTTATCCTCCTTGAATGCAATGGAGGAGAACCCCATCAAAACTATGTCTGTAGAGGATCTTCTCAAGACCGAGGCCACTCTAGAGGGTGAACTGCAATGCGCGCCGTCGGATTCGCTCACACTAGACTCCATCTATTGGGAGAATACCATATTGGAGATACTTGATAAAGGGGGTCCTTCAGTCAGGAGTTGCTTCCATCATTATGATAGGGGGACTTGGGGGTCCTGACGTGGAGGCAATGGCAGTAAGGTGGATTACTTGTGGGATATCATCGTCATCTGGAGAAACGGGAGAAATTACTCTCTGATGTGCTACATGGATAATCAATTCATCCCGATCAAGCTCCAAAAAAGAGGTGTCCAAGCTAGACAAGGCATCACCTCAACCATTCTGGGACTAAGGTACATGAGTAAATTTTGGCCGAGATGGGAACTAGGCCATCAATTGGTAGGTACATTCCAATAGTGGCATGAGCTCTGGATTACTAAAGATGTAGTCACCATCGATCTGTTTGATGACTAGTTTAGAGTCACCTTTCACATGTAAGTGGGGAATATCAATCTCGAGGGCCAGATCAAGACCAATAATGAGGGCCTGATACTCTACCTCGTTATTGGTACAACCTTCTTACAATAGGAATGAATATGGAAGAACAACTTGTGTTGGTGTAATGAAAACGATACCCAAGACCACTCTATTGAGTCTAGGATCATTGAGTCTTTTTTCGGTAGGGATTCAGGAAGCACTATCAAACTGCATCTACCAACATGGAATGGCTTGATCTACTAATAGGATAACCTCATTCAGGAAATCAAGATCTAGAGACTAGTCCATAGGAGATGGATGGGCAACAAGTAAGTCTTCCAATGATTGTCCCTTAATAGCCTTTTGGGGGGGAACTTGATGTCGAATTACTGGAGGATCACTACCCACTGAGCTAGATGGCCTGTTAACATGGGGCAGTTCAGAATGTACTTTAGTGGATCCACTTCGGACACTAGCTGTATTTCATGATGTTGCAAGTAGTGTCGCAATTTCTACACTACGAATACCAGCACATGGCATCTTTTCTTGATAGAGGAATATCTGGTCTCTGTATCAAGGATCATGTGGCTAAGATAGTATATATTTTACTCTATTCCCTCATTGTTCTTCTGGGTGAGAATGACATTGAGATATCATTCTAGGGAAGTCACATAAAGGACCAGCGACTTTTCGGAAATGGGTGGCATCGGGACTAGAGGCTGTAATAGGTACTACTTTATTTCCTCAAAATATGTCTGACACTCCTTATCCCATTGATAATAAACACCTTTCTTCATGATATAGGAAAATGGATTACACTTTCTAGCCAGATTCACGATGAATCAACATATATAGGCTAAGTGGACTTGAAAGCCTCAAAGATCCCAAATGTTGCTTAGAGGAGACATTTGTCGGATGGAATTGATCTTCTCTAGATCGATCTTGATGCATCCATATCTAACAACAAAACCAAGAAACTTTCCGTAGGTGACCTCGAAGGCGCACTTCAAGGGGTTCATCTTCAGATGGCGGGATCAGAGGAATCCGAACACTTTCTCGAGATCTTCAAGATGGTCCTGGAACTGGAGAGATTTGACCACTAGATAGTCTATGTATAATTCCACCAATGTCCTGAGGATTATATTAAATATGTGATTCATGGAATGCTAATAGGTGTAACCTACATTCTTTAGTCTTAAGGGCATTACCTGGTAGATAAAAGTACTTTGTGGTGCCCTGAAGGATATAGACTCTTCATCCTTGGAGGCCATTCAAATTTGGTTATACCCAAAATAACCATCCATGAAGTAGAGATCCTAGAACCTAGCGGTGGCGTCAATCAATAGTTCTATCACAGGAAGGGTAAAATCATCCTTCAGACAGTAATAGTTGGGATCCGAGAAGTCAATGTAGAATCTGATTTGTTTGTTCTTATTCCTGATGGGCATGATGTTGGATAACCATCTAGGGTACTGGACCTCCTTTATGAATTTGTATCTAATGATCTTATCAACCTCGGCCTCGACCATGGCACTGTTAGAAGGGTGCATCTTTCTGGGAGGTTTCTTGAACCCATGATGATTTGTTGGATGGCTGAGGCGATGGATGGTCACCTAAGGATCTAGTCCTAGAATCTCATCATAACTTTAGGAAAACACATCACAATGTTTCTTCATGAAGTCCATGTATCATTGTTTCTCTTTGATAGGCATAGCGGCACTGATCAATGTGGATTTTGGATCTATCAAGTTACTGATATTCACCTGTACCAATTTATCGACCGTGATGGAGAGGCCCTCTTTGAATGCAAGAGGGGTTTCCTCTAAATCCTCTTATTCACCCATGGATGAGGGATCCTTGATGGGAGGCAATTCCTCTAAGTCAAAAGATCCTAACAGGACACTGGTGCTAGCCTGAGTGGCGATGGACACTGCATCAAGGGACTTCTGTGTTGCTGAAACCATAGCGATGAAAGCTGTCGACTCGATCCCATCTGGTCTTCATCCCAAGAGGTCATGCTTGATAAGGTCAAAGCAATAGTGGCACATTGGATTGAGCTAATTTAACCTAGCCCAACAAAACAAGCAAGTATGACATATTGTTGTTGTCATGGGGTGGACATCCTGATACCTTATGGGAGTAGGAGGATCTGGGATCATCCTAGCTTGATTTGTGTAGAAATACGAGGTGATCTTACGGTGTCCCTTAGACTTGATAATATGCTTCCCCCTCATTCTAGAAACAACAAATCATTTCCCCAAGTCTGGGGTTGTGGCCTCAAATTGGTGAATCAAAAAAATGTGGGCATCATCTCGGTCTTCCCACGAGTTGGTTTTAGCTGTAGTGTGTTCAACCTCATTAGCCTGGATCTGCTTGTCCTTGCTATTGTAATAGTCAGCATTTAGGTAGTGGGATTCACAAGAGGCAAAGGGGGATGTATCACCTTGGATTACTCCCACTCAACAATTAAGGTAGTACTTAAGGCATTGGTGATATGATGAAGGGACTGCCTCATGCAGGTGAAGCCATGGCTTACCCATAAATGCATTTTGGTCAGTGTCCTGAGAGACAACCATGAACTCAGTATTGGCCACCAGGCCACCAAACTGGGTCTTCAGGTGGATCTTGCCAACCGGTGTCTGTTCTGTACTATCATAACCTTGAATTTTCAGGTCAAAGAGACTCAGATCATCCTTAGAAATTCCCATTTTCCGAAGTGTCTGGGTTAGCATAAGGTTGATCCTAGAGCTTGTGTCAACAAGACAGCAATGAACCTCCACACCATTGAAGTGGACAGTGATGTATAGTGGGAAGATATTCCCCCATATAGGAGAACCTTCATATTCTATAGAGAAAGAGATGATGTCCCGACATTCTATATGCTCGGCTGCCTTAGAATGGAAGGCTTCTGTGACTTCTACCTCTATCACAAACTGGAGGGGGATTCTTAAACCCTCAGCAAGGGATTCATGCATATCCACCAACAGGTGAAGATCCTTGAGGATAGAGAGCCTCACAGGAATTCTAGAAAGATGCTTAAGGATATTTTACTTCTGTACCAATCGTGAACTTCTGCTTATAGGAGGTCGTTCTGTGGCAGGTGGTATGATGGGCCCTTCTGGCTGAACCAGCGGCCAACTGGTACTGAAAATATCCCACTGTTCACTAGCCAAAACATGCGAAGAGACTACCAGATGAGGGATAAATGACTGAGGCTGATCAACAATGGGTCATGACTGGTTTTAGAATGACCATGGTGGATCCACCTAATCAATCAGTACAAATAGCAGTGAAGACAGATCTAGTGAAATAAGATAAAAAGGTTTTGTGGGCTGCGTTCTCTACTGGGCATGTTGTCTAGTTTCAGTTGCATGCATAGCCTAGTTGTAAGCACTGATCTAGGCATTCCAATGACTCACATAACCATGACTCCATCGATGCTGGCAATGACTGGGGCTGTTAGGAGGATTCGTCTAGCGCTCCTCGTTGTTGGGAACCATATAGAGGTTTACCAGCTCCACAATGTTAACTGGAATGTACCCTTGGACATCACTTGAATAATCCTCCACCATTGGATGGATCCTGGGGGTAATCTCCATCTCCAGGGTCATGAAGTCACCGATAGTACGGGATGACGATTGCATCGGTGAGGGGATTTTTTTCCCTTGCATTGTCGATGCTTTCCCTTCTTGGAAGAGGAAGGCTGGGACGTTGGCATAGAAGTAGTGGTTATGGGTGACACAATGACTTCTGAAGGATCGGGTCAATTAAAATGTGCAAAGATGATACCATGGGTACAGGTAATTGCCTTGTGATCCATCCAGTTGTCATATTTTTGAGACCGATGGTTAGGAACCTACTACCACTCACCCCCACTGTCGTTGTCACTGTCAGGCCATATGAATACACATGCCACCTATTCCAGTGTTAGGCCTAACCTGACTATGTTATTTTCAACCTGGTATTAAAGCCAATCTTTAAACACATGTCACTTCTTGAAGGTTTTCCCTAGGATCCGGTGATAGGGGTAGTAATTGGGGAGATCAGTGAGTTTTGACTCTTCGGGCCTCCTGCATTTCGAAAACTGTAGAATCCCTTATTCCAAGGCACTTCAGAAATAACTAGGAACCTGAGCCTCATTGAGTAAGTAGGCCCAATTTCTTTTATTTGGGAAGGGGTATCTAGGAGCCTAGCCCTGATGGGGGTCTAGAGGATCCTTTCGAGGAGGTGGAACCTGGTTATCTTGCCTAGGTGGTGGTGGCACATTATACGGGGGTGCCTGCCAATTCTAAGGGGGTCACTTCTAGACTAAAGGTTGTGCATGAGGTGATGAACCTCTATAAGGATATGGAGGTGGATCCACTGGTAATAACTCCAGTTACCTAGGGGACACTATATTTTCTACCGCGGTGGGATTGTCCTTAGCGTCCCTTCTCGTGGGAACTATAGGAGGCAACAAACGTGCCTACTTGGCCTACTTCAAGGCTTCCTCTAGAAGCTGGGACTTATCAGAGAAATCTCAGAATACCATGAGGTAATTTTGGGTGATGAGTGAGGAGGGAAATTCAGTTTTTACATTCCCTACACACATTGTTAGCAGTTGTTCTTGAGTCAATGGCATATCCAGGGAGTAGGTGATCCCTTTCCACCAGGCAACAAAGTCTGCAACACACTTGTCAGGCCTCTGTGTTCACTTGAAGAGGTCTAAAATACTCGTCTTTCAGGTGTTAGAGATGAAATGGTAAAGAAACTTCCTATGAAGATCTTTCTATTTGGTGATTGGCTCAATGGGTAGCTAGTTGTATCAGACAAACGTAGTCCCTTCCAATGTCTGTATGAAGCACCGGATTTTGGTGGCCTCTTATTGTACTGGAGTTCCCAGCATGGGTCCACACCTTGATATGAAGTAGGACAGATGCTACAATGGATTGGCCATCCCATTAAAGGGGGAGAAGGTGGGGTTTCTGAAACCCATTGGTGCTATCATGTCATCCACCCATGGTGGATATGGATTACCATCAAGCAGAATTACCACCTGTTGAGTTTCCAAAGCCTCGAGGCGGGTGATGAGAACTGCCATTAGATCATCCGAACGGGGGTTCCTATCCTGACGAGGATCCCTGACCACCAGTACGTTGGTAGGTTCTTCAACATGATAAGCAGGTCCAATGACTCGTGGAGTGAATGGTGGGATTATATGCGGGACTTCCAGGGGGACAATTTGTGGAGCGGCTAGGGAATCTGAGCTGGGTCCTGAGGGTTATTGTGTTGCTCAAGTGGGTATGGTGACACATACCACACCCTCTTTCCATAATCTCCAGCTTCTACCCTGCCTATGTGGGAAAGATGGTCAAGGTCACCCAGAGGTAACTCGCTAGGGGTAAGTTGTACCAGCCCCTAATTCCCTGGTCGAGGATCACCATAGTTTGGTTGCTACTCAACAATAAATTTAGTGAGAAGTTCATTGACTATCTTCTTATGCTCTGTGAGATGTTGACATAACACAACCTTTTCAGGATCATCCTTCATCTTCTACACTGATCCAAATGAGTCAGAGGGTTTGACGGCCCCAAGATTCTCTTTACCCTTACTGGAATTCCGGTTGAGGGCCAATGACTTGGTGGGTAAGGGAAGACCAAGTAAATTTCTTTGCTAGCGAGTAACCCTTCCCAACGGATCTAATAGGTGTGTCACTACCCCAAGGGGTAAGTTCCCTTTGAGGATTTCTATCTCGTTCTCTTCCTCTAATAGGTCAGCTATGTTAATCGTGGCTATACCTAGATTCATATCCTCAATATCATTAGGCAAGTCGGGCTAGTGCTGGATCGAACTAAAATGAAGGGTAGCATACTTCCCCAAACCATATACCTGAACATAGAGGGAATCCTCCTTTATAATTATATAGAGCACTTTAAATATCCGAATGCATCGTTTTTGGAGGGTCCGGTGGCAACTGGGTGACTCAGGGCGTTGGGCCACAGGGAGCGTAGCCAAGTCGACGATATGAAATTGCTGGTCAATATCTTCAAAGTGTGTCTGACTCTTGGGGTAATCCACTCACTGATAACGAAGACAGAAGTGTGTCGCCTAGAGGTTTTGACTAAAACACATGACTTCCTCCTGGGTAAGTGATTCTGGCACACTGAAGTTCGTTGTTGCAATTGGCCATAACATCTCTGGGAAATGATCTGCTACAAGGATGTACCACAAGATCCTCAGATCAGACTCAGGATCTAGCCCTTGGTTTCCCCACTCATCAACTAGGGGCCACTGCGGGACGGGCATTGAAGCAGAACATTGAGATGGTAGACTGTCCAGTGGAGAATATGAAGAATGGGTTGACAAGCCCCCGCATCTTGGGTTGTCCTGCGACGAATGCAATGACTGAGCTACCACATCCCGGTAAGATAGACTAGCAACCGCATTTTCTAGTGAAGGGGATGTGATTACTAGTGGTGGTCCATCTTGTTTTTTATTCTCTACCAGTCTCCAGAATAACTCTCCATGATTTCTGGTCAAGGTAGAGAATGACCCTGTTGATGATAGGGAGGATTGCATAGTCATGACCTGGAAAGAGGCCAAATCTTCCTCCTCCTATATGTATCTGTGGAGGGAGGCGAGAATCCAATGGACATAACATTATGAAAGTATGAGGCAGATACACCTCATTCATTCCTTGACCATTGACACAGAGGATCGAGGTGAGGGTTCCATTGTCGAATCTCATTCTGCCTTGGAATCTAATAAGAAAATGGTCTTAATTGCGGTGTGAAACATCTCGATATTCTTCTTATGGCATCGGTGACCTTTCCTCTTACCCCAGGATGGTTCTTCAGGACAGGGTAAATTTTCAACTCAAGGAGGACCTTTAACCGAAATAATGCTAGGGAAGAGTGGACTTCTGCTTGGGTGAGCCAGGTTGCGAGGGGCACCCAAACAGATGTTGAAAGGAACATGGGGAGGGCCTCCGCATCCAATAGATAACGCACAGAGGGAATCTCCATGGGGAGTGCTGGAGAGGGTAGGACCTTCACTAGAGCTAGTGAGAGAATGGGTAGTACCTCCATGCTTGTTTCCCTTAGCATTGACGGTATGAGGGGGGCCCTTGTACTGGTCGATCCAAACACGAGGAAGACCTCCGCGTTGGGTGCTGATGAAGTGGGGCACACATCCACTTCTCTGATTTCTGAGATGAGGATTACCTTCTTCAATTTTAGTAAGAACATAGGGAAGACCCCCATGCTGATGGTTGACCTGACGAGTAGCATCTTCACATCGGTGACCTATGACAAGAGGAACGACTCCATACCTGAGGTCACAGGTGCAGAAGAATCTTTTGTACTGGGTGTCATTGTGGCGGGGAGGACCTTCACTCGAACTGATAGTTGAATGGAGAGGACCTCCACACCAATCTTGGGAGCAGGGAGGACCTGCGCTCTCATTGGTGGTGGCACGGGGATGACCTCTGTGCTGGGTGTTATTGTCGTGGGTTGGATCACGAGGAATGCCACCTATGTTAGCAACCAGTAGAGTCATCCCAACCTACCTGTGGGGTGGTTGGGGCCTCGATCCGGGCCAGGCATATAAGTTCCCCTATTCGATATAAATGAGTAATTGTTGGTATACGTCGGTGGTGGCACGAGCCATGGTAGCTGTTGATGATGAAGCCCCCTAATAGGCGTCCTTCTTAGATTGCACCTGACACTGGTTTCAGGTTAACCAGACTGGGGCCGGTGGCACAGGTGTATAAATCACCTGATCCTCAGCCTATAGGGCCAGTTGGTGGCACTGATGCGGCCTAGTGGGATCCCTCTTTGGCGGCCCCCGAGATGGGATTACAACTAGGATGGCCCGGACATCCCTCACCTCATTGTTGTAGGGGAGGGAGTCATCAAAGCGTTCCAGGGAGAGGCTTCTGAAATGATTGTAGGTCAAAGTGGGGAGTAGTGGATCCCTATGCGGCCCTTGGGGGTGACGATGAGGTGAAAAAGCCTCTCGGTCTTATTGGGACATATCCCTGTTTGGGATAATCCCCTCTTCCTCATATCATCGGACAAGGTCGTTAATCACCCTTCTATAAACGAATTCAAATGGGGATATGGGGAATGGGCACCCAGTAGCTGTAGATATGGAGGCTTTCGTGGAAGAGATGAAGCTACGTGGGATTGTTGCATTGACATTTCCCCTACCCCAATATCAGTGGGTGAGTGGTCATTGGTTTCCTGTCATAGAAGCTTGGGTCCTTTAAAGTAGGGAGATTCAACCATTAGTGCTGAAAGAAGGAAATCGACATCCATTTCCCCATCGTCATTCCATATTCCATGGTTGGTAAGAAGGATCCACACTAACAACATCATAGACTGGGATATCTGACGTTCAACTATCCCAATTTCTGGTGAGTTTCATGTTAGGCCTACTATTTTCTTGGCGGGACCTAGCACCGGATAACTGGACCAAGTGACATGATAATTCAATTATGTCTCAAATTCTACTAATCTCCACATTGATGAGAAGACCTTTACATTGGGTTCACTATTTCTATTTCTGACACTTTTTTCAGGGTACGCATCCGTTTGTGGAGGATGCGCTGATCTATTTCTCTGCATTCCTACTTTCCAAAGGCGGGAAACATCTGTCTCTTATTTAGGGACATTTTATCCTCGATATAAATGGGATGATAGGATTTTGGTTCCTCCTTCCATGGATTCCTCCTCTAAACTCGCCACCTAGTACGGGTCTCCCTTAAAGATTAAGATGTTGTTCGTGAAACTCTTCCTAGTGCCATGTCTTTATGGATGATGGTTAATTACACCACTTCTATCAGGACATTCAAAGGGGTAAAGTTAGAGAAGCAACCTTCGATTGGGGTATTGGTCATGTTGGACATCGTTGGTGTGTATGGACGCTGAAACACTGATGTGTCTGGGTTTCTTCCTTTTATGATAGGGCTTCTCAAGGGTGCGAAAGCTTGAGGCATCCCATGTCAAGTGTGGGGACTTATATGCTAGAGTCATGTCTATGAGGTTTTCCTCAGATTCCCATATTTAAAACAGGGTATTCCATGAGTTTAACATCTAGAAAAGATGGATTATACTGATCAGAACACAGTTAAGAGTGGATCTGATGGGTGTAACCCCAGGAGGGAGCACATGACAGTCCTATTAGATAGGCGGATCACAACGTCTAATGAAAATGGATTCGAGGGTGATTGGGTCCCTATAAAGGATAAAATAGGGTTTACCATTGGCTAAGATTGAACCTCAGTGAGGTTTCCTATGTACCATGTCTCGAGGGATAGGGATCAAAACCCACATAGTTTGAAGGGGTGATAAATTGGGGTGTGCATAGAGGACAACAACCCAGAGATGATGTTGGGGGCTTATGTGTGGATTGTGGCCCATCACAAGAGGGATTCTCTTGGGTGGATGGTTATGGATTGTTTGGGGCTTATACATGGTTAGCTTTTATATTACTGTGAGGAGAAGCGAGAAAGTGGGTGACATGATCTCACTGGGATGTGGTGTCCCGTGTAAGAATCACGATGGATAATGAATGGTTGAGACAAGTGGATGGATAATGAGATGGAACTGATGTGAGGATGAAAATGATGTTGGTCCTGATCCTTGAAGAGACCTCCTAAGTACCCTGTGGTAGGGAATCAAAGTCCCCATAGTTCGGTGGGGCGATGGGACACTTGAGGAGGCGGCCCGTGAGAATGGACACATGGATGGGATCCAGAGGAAGTAGAACCTTCATGGTGGGGCATGACCTTCCCGAAACACATAGACTCAAGGGAGAGAGCATGATGAGGCATGTGTGATGGGATTGAACCTCAGTGAGTCTTCCTACGCATCCCCATGAAAGGTAATCAAAGTCTACGTAGTTCAGAGTGGGGTATAGAATCGGGGTGTACACATAGGAAAACAAACCGATGATATACTAGGGCTTACATGTGGTTAGTGGATCGGGTTGTTCTGATACCCGAGGGGCATACCAGAGATGTGGGTCCCAATAAAGGGGACTACAATGGCTTACCGCTGTTTGGGGTTGAACCTCAGGGAAGCTTCCTACATACCATGTCTGAGAGATAGGTATAAAAACCCATGTAGTTTGAAGGTATACAGTTTGAAGTTATGCTGGATGAAAAGGGGAGTACAGTTTAATGTCATGTAGGATGACGGTGAACCAACGTGAAGTGTTTATAACCGATGGGTAATGGTATTGAACCTTAGGGAGGCTTCCTATGAACCTTTCTTAGAAAGGGTAAGGATCAAGGTCTACGTAGTTCAGAATGGGGGATACATTTTAACATCATGCGGGACAAAGGTGAACCAACGTGAAGGGTTCGGGACAAGTAGGTGTTGGGATTGAACCTTAGAGATACTTCTTACATACCTTGATTGGAAATAGAAAGGATCAAAGTCCACATAGTTCAGAATGGGGGATTTGGGACTTATATTCTAGGGTGGCCCGGGAAGGATGCCATGGTCAATGCTTACTCTAATCCCACATGAGTCATGTTTGGTGTGAGAAACAAGAGATAGAAAAGACCTGACGATCACATCATGAAAGGTGAATATGTGGGAATTGGAGTGGGTATTATGCGTGGTTGGCAGCCCAAAGAGGAAACAGGTGCATACGATTGGTTAGCGGCCCAAAGAGGTAACAGGGGCTTATGCTTGGTTAGCGGCCCTGGGAGATGGACATTGGGACTTACTCCGGGATGGAGGACCGATGAAGAGAAATCCCATAGGGAGAGGGAAGAGGTAAAGAAGGTCTATGTTCCCATATCTCTTATATTCTTTGGCACAGAAGAAGAGAGGAGAATAAGGGAAGCTACCTTCTGCAAGAAAGGCTAGGGGATTACACCAAGATGGTTGACCTTCCCAACGGATATATGTCACTATAATAAAGAGGATATCATTCCATGTGAGGAAGATATCACTCCCGTGGAGATGAGCGGGTTTGGATAATGTCCAAGGTGGGGCAACCCGTGTATATTGTAGTGGGTGGGGCCGCAGTTTAACGTCATGTGCTGAGGACGATGGTGCTTGGCAGTTTAATGTCATGTAGCTTGGACGAGGCGGGTTCATTCCACACCCCTAGGACTTACATGACTGATACCTACCCACCCTTGGGGAAGGGAAGGCATCAACTATTCCATGGAGATATGGGGTTGTTGAGTGATCCATTGAGGGGATCATGTTAACATGGCTATGCGAAGAAGTAATATCCATTAGTGTACCTATGCGAAAAAGTATAAGGCTAAGAAATGCAACGTGAAGCACCGCCCAAGGGACCTTGAAATCACTTTGTACAAACCTGGAGGGTCATATTGTAGAAAAGTGCATGGGATTGATTTTTTGTGCGTAAGACGTGCCCGAAGATGATGTCCAAGAAAGCGACATTGAAGACATGCTTGAGGGCGCACACAAGGAGGGAGGATTGTGCGCAAAAGAAGGGGTTTACGTGTAATAGGTGTGAAAATGATAATTATTGTGCCTAATAAGTTGGTTTTGCGTGGATAAAGGAGGATTGCATGAAATTGGAGGATTTTTTTGTGTAATTGGAGGAGTTTTGCATGCAAATGGATTATCAATAAAGGAACTGGGTGAGGGTTAAGTCCCAATGGTCCCGCCTGAAGGTGGACCCCTGGGAGACCTGTTGTGGAAAATTATGTACCTGAATGCCATATTTTTCACATTGAAGGGATATATTATGTGCATGGGAGACAGTTTGAATTCTTCAGCCGCCGGAAGGGAGGGAGTTCACTTCTATTTATAAGAGATTAGCGGTAGTTGGGAGGCGTGGAATTCAGCATGCATAGAAAATTGTAGCCCTCTATAGATCACATAGGACTTTTCATAGGGGTGCACAAAAATCCATCCTAGTCACACAAGTTTTCGAGTAGTAGAGGGTTTTTATGAAAAACTTCTCAGATTTTCTATGAATCTCTTCGACCCACCTCGGAATGATTCGCTGAGTCGAAATATGCCTTCAATTTTCCCAATAATGTCTGCCTGAGGCCTTTGGTGGATTTCACTGCCTACAACTCTATTGAATGATATATGAATATTTTTAAAGGGTACATCAAAATTAAAGTTTGGAAGAAAGTTTTATTACAAAGTGATATATTATTAAAGGATTGTTTGAATTCTGTATAGACTTCCCATTAGATGTTGATAACATTGGTCTACCAAAATATCATCACAACAAATGCCTTTTGGGTGAAGGTATTTCCATAAAATATGTTATTACAATTACTATTATAGAGCAAGAGTAATCCCACATTTATTTTTTACATAATAGTATAGAGGTTTCTCCATATGTTAAAACCCACAAAGTAATTATTAGGAATTTGAATCCTTCAAGGGATGAAAAATGTATATCAAATGCACATAATCAATGTTTTATAGGATGGTTTTAAGATCATATTGTTAATGAGTTATTTATAAATTTAAATTTTGTTTCTAAATGACTTTGATGGTTAGCTAGAGGACCAAGTGTACATGTATTATCTTACAATGGTTATGTAAATAATGGTTATACATTTTATACAAAGGAACATGACGAATTAAATATAATTTAAAATAGTGTAGTTACTCTTATGGAAGAAGAAATGTGTGCATCTAATACCAAGGGAAAAATCCAATTTACATAGATATTTCATGCTTTGGAATCATTGAAAAAATATATGAGTTAGATTATACAACATTTCAAGTTCCTCTTTTCCATTGAAAATTGGTTAACAATAGAAGTGCAGTTAAAGCTGATAAATTTGGATCCATAGAGGTAAATTTTAGTGTGGAAGGGTATAAGGATGGACCATTCATAATTAAATAATAGGAAATATAATTATTTTATGTCCTAGATCCTACAAACTAAAATCAGTTAATTGTTCTATTGATGACTAAAACAACTATAGGGTTAAATGAAAAATCAATCGAGGGTAACCTTTTCATTGGGACATCACAATAATTTCTCAATGGTCCAAATGTAGAAAATTTCTTATATGTTATAGGAGACTATGAGGAGGGTATTCAGATACTTGATAAAGGGTCTAAAGCTCTTCAACCTTTGAAGAAGAAAATGAGAGTTCAATTATAAGATATTATATCCTTTTATCCCATTCCTTTTCATGTTTCTGGAGCTCTTAGTGTTTGGAGTAAGCTCAGAGTAGGTTCAGTGGAGTTTGGGAGCTAAAATATGGAAGCAAGAGAAATTCACAACGTAAAGAGTTAATCACGATATGATATAATTGTTCACAAACCGAATAATGATTCACACATTGAGTAAGAGAAGTTCGCAAGATTTTATTCATGGTGTGTATAAGTATATTCTAGATGTGAAAGGATGAGAATCGTATTTCTTGAATTGGTCCCTGAAAACTCATGATGTGAACATTAAGTTCATGAACTAAATTAATCTAGGTTTATTGGATCTAAGAGAAGTGTTTTTCATAAATTCTTAAAACTTAGGCCATTCACAACATGAATGTCCATTCACACTATGAAAGTGTTTCTAGCAGTGTGCCCTTAAATCCAATTCCACTCTCAAATTTTCCCAAAAATCTCTAATTCCCTTCAAACTCTAGGCGTCCAGATATGCTTCTTCAGGGTGTTTCAAATAACTTTTGAAATTGATTCATCCCAACTTCCTGTGTTCAATTCCTGGTGATACAAGGTAATTTTTTCCTCTTCTTATTATGTTATTTTCTTTGTTTAGCTTTATTTCATTTTGTGTTTCCTTTCCATGCTATGATTTTTTATCTCCTTCATTATTATGGAGTTATTTTGATGTTTATTATTTTGTACTCATTCAAAGAACATTAAAATTATTAAGGTATGGGATTAATTGATTCTCTTATTTCTATGTGAAATTGTAAATTTATCATACTTTTTCTCTTTGGTTAATGGTGGAATTAACATTAGTGAAGATTAAACTGGATTAAATAATTGGTTTTGGTTTTAGTTATAGCAATCACATGTGTTTCCATTGGGTTAATGGTTGGCCTCTTGTTTTGATATATAGTGTGCCACCTATGTTTATAATTTAGATTAACATGTATTTTTATGTTATGGTTAACATGTTTGATATGATGAAATTAGTTAAAGAATGTAAAGTTGAAATTTCTTGTTGTATAAATTAATAAAGTGTCATATTTAAATGAAATATTATTCCTTATAGTTTAATAAAACTGGAAGTTATGGTTGAAATCATGTTTAAATAATACAAATTTATTGATAACTGATGCCTTAGGTTTCTTTTTATTTTAACCTATGATAAATTAATCGACTAATTCAATATGGTAATGAACTGTTTTTTTGATAAAGATAATTATTTGGGATTGAGTGAGCCCATTTTTTATGAAGGTAAGATGAGTTGTTTTTAGAGGATAGATTCCCTATTAATTTTTTTGTTTACTTGATACCTTGTGTGGTTACTCTGGAGGTGATTCTTGAGGTATGATGTGATGTGAGCCTGGTATAGTTGATGGTTTTATGAGAAATGTGCGGGGAAGCCTGGGTTTGTGGTATTAGTTGATGCCTAAGATGGTAGGATGCATGGTGATATGAATGGTGGTATTGGGGATGGAATAAGGACTAATGGAATATTTTAAATTTGGGTTTTCTTGTTGTTTATGTGATGAAAGGTGGGATGATTTATTGATAATTATTTTTATTTAAAAGGTCGGATGGATGGATTTCTTGTTTCTACATTTATTTCCCCACTGATTGGTGTATCTTGTTGTGTTTGGATTTTGAATATTTTATAGAAGCTTAGGATGAGTCCTAGAGTACTTGGAAATATTTAATGATGATGAATAATAAATTTTTTAACTCATGGGGTTAAGGGCTTGATAGAATTCTTGGTAATGATGATAACTCTTGAGAAACCATAGAATCAGTTGGATTATCACTAGAGGTCCTAGAATTTGGTTGATAATTAATGTAAAGTAAAAAATGGTATAAAATTAACTAATTATTAATTAATTAATTAATATAACTATGTAATTTCTAAAATAAATAATTAAATTAAAGTCTTTTTTAATTCTTGTGTGATTATAGGATATCTAGTCCCTAGTAGTGGAAACCGGGTTTCTGAGAGATTATAGTTGCAGTTGAGGTTAAGGTTAAGTAGTTACTCATAGTGTAGTTGTGATCTATATGTATATTCTTATGTTATTTGTTTTCATATTCTACCCCACCCATTTCAGTAGGGAAACTAACACTCAGTGGACTCTAGGAGGGTGTTTTTCCCAACATCCATTTTGGAAAGGAACAAATGGATGAAAACCCCCTCTCACCCACACTCTCTTCTCTTGGTAGTTTTATATTCTAGCATGCACAATGGTTATATTTCCAATATATATGTGTATAGAGAGATGTAATGGCTTGTGGTTATTTCACACACATGTATCTCCAGATATAGTATCCTAAGGATTTTTACAGGCATGTTATATATGGGTTTTAATGACTAGAGGTGTAATACATGATGTCTAGGTTGTAGTGGCTATTGGAAACTACTCAGTTACTATCTAGATATGTGGATAATTTGATAAACAAGGTGAATGTTATGTGGTGATGAATATATATGGTGATTCATGAGATACATGGTATGATACAGTTTCCCAAGTGTCTTTGGGAAGGCTTACTTTTAGAGAGAGATGGCTCAAGGTGTCTGATGTTGGGGTAGAGCGACAAACTAGTGGGTAAGTGGTATAATGGTACCTTATTTGATATTATGTAAGATATTATATTACTCTTGTATATGATACTTGGTGAGAGATTCATAGTGAGGCTGGGAACTTAACATACCTGATTAGGTGATGAGTTAGCTTCACTTGCTGTTCACTAAGCATTAATATGATTAATTTATCTTTTGCATGAGAGGATCCAGGGAGTATCCTACTAAGTATACCACTTATTCTCACCCTACTTATATATAAAGTGTTTTTTCAGGTCTATAAGAGCTAGTTGGAGATTAGGATGGACATTACTAGCTTGTGGAGTTGTTCAGGAGCTATTTGGGATTCAAGGTTACTGCTGAGGATTTTATTTTTGATAATTGTAGTTTCTTTTATAGTTATTTAAGTATGTATGAAATTACATGCATATATTTGAGATCTTTTATTTTTTATTGAGCAGGTTTTGTGTTTTTTTTTCTTATCTCTCTTTATTCATGTTTTTATTAGATGGTAATGCCTCTCATCCATGTGTATGATATACCCTCAGTGCTTGTTTCAAATATATACCCTATTAGAGGTAGGGTTGGTGTGTCAATATCCCCCTTATATCATTATTGGCCTAGGAGGGGTACCTTTAGGGGTTCATGATAGAGTGGTATCAAATGTTCATGTTGAGGGATATGATGGAGTTCAGAGGCAGTCATAGGTAAGGAATGCATGATTTGGTAGGGAAGTGGTGTTAGTTGAGTTTAGTATGCAATGTAAACAAGTAAGACCAGCTAGAAAATGGGTATTTAGGGCCCCCTATGATCTGATGCACAAACCTTTAAGTTTATTGATCCTACTAAATTAATTGATAGTTGTTGTGGGGTGGAGACCTAGGAAATGATTATGAATCATTCTTGTTTATGTCTGTGTTTGAAATGGGTAGACCTTGGGATTATGTTAAACCTTGATTAATAAATATTAAGTAGTTAATATTTAATATTCCATATTCTAGGTTTAAGAGTCCCTAACTATTTTTTCTTTTACAGGTATGGCTCCAGGACAATGTCCTCTTAAAATTTTCATCAAATATGTTCATCCAGACATGCTATCAGATCACCGCAAGGTTGATATTGATGATGACTAAACTTGGAGGAGGACACTCCCATAGTTTTAACACTAGAGTCTGAAAAAGTATGAGTACTTAATTTTTGAATCAATGAGAGAAGACTTTTTGGAGGAGGTGGATATGAAATTTAGTTCAAACCATGTTCAGAAGTAACACCTAGTTTCATTGATAATGATTATGTTTCATGGATCATCCCGAAAGTGGTTCCTTAGGGATCACGAGGAGTCAAAATTTTCATGAGAGAAGTTCCAGGATCATTTCTGAGTAGTGTTTTTTTCTTCGACCGTGATGGCATCTAATCACTGAGAGTTTCTTACCCTTCAACAGAGGAGCTCTAATGTGTAGGAGTTTAATATTTGTTTTAGGACCCTTCTCTGATATTATTCAAACCTATTTCTAGATGAGGAGGCCAGAAAGAGGAATTTAGAGGAGGATTTATGTCCAGAGATCTATCTCTAGGTCTCCATGTTTATGTTGTCAAAATATTTCAAGGTGTTGGTGAAAGTAAAGGTTGTTGAAAAGATTATGTCCAGGACTGAATCATCACTAAAGGATAGTTTTCAAGATTCCCCACCTAGCAGGGATTTGTTTTGGGGTTCCTGGTTTCCTTTACAGAAGATTTTTTGGAAAGATGAGGGGTAGGCCCCAACCCTCATTATCTCATTTCTCTAGGGGTGACAGTTCTCAGGCCCCTACCAAGGAATAATATGTTTGTTTTTATTATAGAGATTGTGGTCATCAATGGAGAGAGTGTTCTACCTTTTTAAATAGGTATCATGTGTTTGGTGTTCCATTTCAGGTTATGTCATTATAGTAGTTTCAACCAACGTTGCAGTTGAAGGGTGCTCCAGCTTTCAATCAATAGAGGAGAAAGGTGAAATTAGAGGATAACCTAGTGATTATCCTCAACCTCATTGAGTATAGCATGACCATGGAGGTGATCACAATCAAGGTCCAAAAGAGTTCATGGGGTAGGTCATGGCCAGTTTTATGCTTTGGAGTTTCTAGTACCAAATGAGTTGAACATCATTTGAGGTTCTCTTTGCTTGTTTTCTACTTGGGTGTATGCTTTATTTAATTTAGGAGGTATAAACTCCTTAATATCACCAAGACTATTCTATGCTTTGGGAATTTAGGTAAATAGAATTCTAGTTCCCTTGGAATTGACTATTC
Organism: Viscum album; assembly: GCA_963277665.1. Taxonomy (NCBI): domain Eukaryota; kingdom Viridiplantae; phylum Streptophyta; class Magnoliopsida; order Santalales; family Viscaceae; genus Viscum; species Viscum album. The sequence continues at coordinate 555,851,332 of OY728142.1, forward strand.
TAGTTGTATTTTGATTTTATATGTGAAAAGTTTTTAGTGACTATGATCTAGTGTTGGGGAAGCAATGCTCTTGGGGAGGCTTCCTCTATTTGTAGATATATCAATATGACATAATCCTTGATGTGGATTGGTTTTATTTGTACATGTTATCATGGATTTATTCAGGGGGAATATTTTTTTCTATGATGTTGATAGAGAGACTACCATGCTCGTTATAGAATGATATCCTTAGATGGGTTAGAGGCATATTCCTTCCTTATCTTCCATGATGCATGAGTTAATACTGAGTTCATTAGAGGTTTAACCAATAGTGTTTCACAGGGTTATGGAAGAGTACCCTGATATCTTCCCTGAAGAAGTTGTGACATTACCCCCTTGATAATAGATTGGGTTTGAGATAGATCTAAAACTATGTGCTTCTTCGATCTCAGTGTATCCATCTAATATGAAGCCTTCTGAGTTGTATGATATGTGGGTACAAATCAGTGATCTTTTGCAGCGATGATTCTTTTTACCAAGTTTGTTGTGATAGGTCGTTATGGTTTTTTTAAAGGAATAATTTATATATATATTTATTATCATCACTTTAACCATGTGAAAATGAAGAATCACTACCATATTACACTGATTAATGATTTATTTGATCAGATAAATGGATCTAGTTGATTCTTAAGGATCGATATGCAATCAAGATATCATCAGATATGTGTAAAGAATGATGATATCTTGAAGACTGCTTTTCAATTTCATTATGGGAATTATGAGTTCATCGTAATGTCATTCGATGTGATTAATCCTCTAACTATGTTCATGGGGTTAATGAATGAAGTGTTCTAAGAGTTCATATATCAATTCATGGTGGTTTTCATCAATGGCACCCTTGTGTACCTTGTGTTTGAGGAAGATCTCATAGATAATTTACAAGCACTTTTAGAAGTTCTTTTCCATCATCATCTATTAATAAAGTTGTATACGTATGAGTTATGGGATCATGATGTTCATTTCTTCGGGAATGTTGTATCCCAGCATGGAGTAGCTATTGATCCTTCTAAGATTGAGGTAGTCGTTTCTTAGACAACCCCTAAAACTATTACAAAGGTTTAGAGTTTACTCGGTCTTGTAAGTTATTATAGGAGGTTCATACCCAAATTATCTTAGATTGTGAATCCTCTAATAGCCTTGACCATAAAGGATTAAGTGTTCTTGTTTACTAACCAGTTTCATACATCTTTCAATAATCTAAAGGAGAATATGATTAGAACTCATGTTTTTTTTCTAGATGGGGGAGTTCAATTCAAGATTTTCTATGACATTTAATGTATTGTATTGTGCAGTGTATTAATGCACTATAGATTAGTTATTTCTTATGGGTCTCGGTAGTTACATCTCCATGAGCATAACTATTTCACCCATGATCTCTAGTTGGTGGAAATTATGTTTTACTTGAATTTTTTATGATATTAACTCACCAGTGAATGCTTTGTGGTTTTCATCGATTATAAGAGTTTGAGCTATGTATTCTCCTAGCATGACTTGAACTTGCGATGGTGATGATGGGTAAAATTCTTATAGGAATATGACTTTGAGATTTCATATTCCCTAGTAAAGGATAGTGTTTAGGCTAATTCTCTAATTAGGAAGTCACACATTGATGTTGTATGTGAATCTAGTGATCCCTTGAGAGTTATAGAAGATATCTCAATGATGAATCCTGATATGGTATAGTTTGGATGCATATTATGCCTTTTCAAATGATGGTGTAGTCATCTTTAGTGTAATAGGTGGAGGATTCCTAGCTGATGGATTCCGAGGTGGTTAGTGAGTCATTGGGTACCCAATAAAAATTACATTAGGAACCTAGTAGATTTTAAATTAATATTACTTAATGTAATTTTTTTAATTACTTGGAAAAGGGGTTTAAATATTTCACCCCTCTTTCCAACAACTTCAACCTAACCTCAGATTCCCTTCATTGCTCTCCCCTTCACGTTTTGAGCTTCTCATGCCTCATTTGAAGTTAGATTTGAGTATCATAAAGTGTATATTGATTATTGAGGTAAGGATAAACCCATTAAAACTTTAATCTTGCTATATTTTTTTAATCACTGATTCTATAACACCCCTGTATTGTAGAATTCATTTTACTTTAAATAATACTATGTTTGATAGCTTATGTTACACGCAACACCAAACTAAAACAACATGTGACATATTAGATGAATATTTTTATGAAATTTATAATAATAATGAAACCTATGGTAAATAAAAATATAGCAATCAATTAAAAATACTTACATTTAGAATATAAATAATTAATATGATTTAATTGATTGCTATAACAACCCATACATAACCAACACATAATTTCTATATAATTATTCTAATATATATATATATATATATTCCAAAATAATATATCTAGATCAGTTCATCATTATTTGATGAGAGAATAAATGTTTTACAAGGTTCCCTTCTTATTTCTTCCCGATAAGCAAACCCGGTTAAATGGAACATCTCGATTTCTTAACCATTTTCAATTACCATCTATAATTTGTTTTAAAGAACCATTATTTTTCTAAAATGATTACTTTTTTCATGAAAAAATATATTTTTTCATTTCTTCTTTTATAAAAACAATCATGACAAATACAAATGATTTTTCCAAAAGAACTCTCCTTTGCTAAGTAAAAGGTGTATTTCTCTCAACAATTCCTCGATGATTTTATTAGAGTATTTTCTTCTATTTCCAAACCTATATTGAATTTTATTCTTTATTGAGGTTTATCTATTATGTTTATCATCACCCATATTTTATTAAAAGTTTTATGATTAGTTTGACTATGTATGTTCCATCTTGATACCATTCACCATACTACTCAGAATGGTTAGTGATTATGTTTACAGATTGGGAAAAGTTATTTATATTTCATATGTATATGTCGTTTATGTTTATCCTCATTCATATGAGGAATGAATTTAACTTATTAAGTGATGGGTGGGGCCCTATATATCCCCTTAATTCATCGGTAGGTCTCATGATACAAACTAGTCTGGGTTTTTACCCATTATATATGTTGTCTTGGTCGAGGTACTACTAGAAAATTGGTCAATAGATACAGATTTATAGCCACAATTAATAAAATTTGTGGTTATATCCATCCTAAAATCTAGAGCCCAAATGAAAATTGTGGCCCTACCCTCCTCCCTTGTGGCTACTCATCCCCCTCCCTCACGATTCCTCCATCCCTCACTATTATTCCCCCTCCCACCCTCGCGATTCTCCCTCCTCATCCTCTCGCTCCTCCTCCCCTCCGTTGTGGTTCCATCGCAACTATGTCACACCCAACCAAATGCACCCATACCACCTCCTCATACCCTATGTCGTGGTTCTACCACGGCTTCGACGCACCCATCCCAGTGCACCCAGCCCACCTCCCCTCCGTCGCGGCTCCGGCACACCCAGCCAACCTCCCCGCCGTCGCGGCTCTGGTGCACCCAGCCAACCTCCTTATCATCGCGGCTCCAACACACCTAGAAAACCTCCCCACCATCATGACTCCAGCACAACTAGACCATGAAATTCTAATTACCGCGTGAAACCCTCCCCCAATACGATTCCCCGAAAACCCTAAAACAACAAACTAAAATCAATCGTTGGCTTTCCTGTTCTCCATTCTTCACCACTATTTCAAACAAATGACTTCGATTCCACACCATTCATTACTAACCAGGTTTTGTTTCTTCAAATCACCATTCTTACTCACCTGGTCTTACCCACCACTTCGATGTTATTCCATCCCAGGTTTCGTCTTGTTGACCTCCCCTTCGTTTTGTTGTAATCACCCCTATATTTTATATTTCTGTTTCTGTGTTTTCTGTGGTAGTCGAAGTGGGATCAATACCATCTTAAAGGATTGAATGGAATTAAAGTAAAAGCATCCGAAAATTGAGCCTATATTTTCTCTAAAACAACCAAGGTTCCTACATCATCCCTGACAATCAGTGCTCTGCTTGACATGTTATTTTATATTTTCTCATCCCACGCGGTTGGTTTTGATTTTGAATCAACCTACTTTCTGATTGGTGTTAGTGAACTGTTTGCAGGATTTGACATTGTATGTGGAATAGGAATCAATGTTGGATTGGTTAACTCTCTTCTTGACCATTCAAACATCTATGCCTTTCATTTTTTTGTTGGATTGGTTCTGATTATGTGGTAGGTGAGTTATTGATGTTATTCTTTTTCTAAGTATTCTAATGTGACCACATATATAGATATTTATGTGCTTTATGTTTCTAGGTGATCTAATTAGGAATCAAAACTATCTTGGGGACTTAGTAATGTTTATTTGTGGTGCTTGGTATTTTTCATGATTTATGGTTGTATTTTTGTAATACGTGGTTTATGCTGATTACAAATTCACGACGGTTTTACTTTTACTTTGAAGTTAGTTTATCTTTTAAAGAACAATAGATTAAAAGCATTGGTTCCCTTTAAATTTTTTATTCTTCTATATCCATGTGTTTCTTTCAGAATTTACTGAATGCTTGCAAGCGCTGCTTTCAAAAGTTACTGAATGCTTACAGGCATTGATCTACAATATCTATGGCTCTAAGAGACCATGAAAAACATCAAGGGTTTTCACTGAAGATTATATTATAGCATAAAAGGATTTTCTAAAGGCTATTCTAGTTGAAGGAAAAGGTATGCATCTTCATACATTAGATGAAATTGTAGTGATATGTTTCAATTTCATAAAAACAGTAAGTTTCTTACATTTTATATGTGTAATGAAAAATACTTCATTAATTGTCTTCAATTTATTTTATGATATTATTTCATAACATGCTATGTCATGAAATTTAGTTAACTTAACCATTTAATGAATATTCTATGATATTATTTCATAACATGGTTTTTCATATATTTTATATGTTTCCATAAGTGGCCTTCCATTTACTTAATTGCAGTTTAAACCAAAAAAAGTAACTATGGATAAACCATAATATTTCAAAATTCTAATTAGTTGGAATGATTCAATGGAAATATTGTTTTTCTATTTCCTTTAATTTCATATAATTTTATTCATAGTCGATTCACTATTTTCAAATATGTTATTTCAAATCTGCAGTTCAATATTCTAGTATAAGAAGAATATAAACTATTAAATTCTTTAGACATTAGAAATATTAGAAAAAAAGTACAACCAAAGATTATGTTTCATAAATCTTTACCACAAATCACCATTTGATTAGTACAGACCCTTGATTTGTGCCCATGAATGAGACATAATGAATTTCTGCTTATGAAAAAATGAATCTCCATGTTTAATGACATTTACATGTTGGTGTCTATTTTCAAGATTTTTTTTCTTTATTATTTATCTTCCTCTTATGAATCAATATTTTCTATGTTTCATCATAATAATGAAAAATAATTATAGTTTGATCTTTTACACATTAAAGAAACCAGATTAACTTCACTATCTTCATGCACAGAAGATGTTTGCCTGATATTGAGTTACTATCCAATTGACTTGATCAATTTGGTGGTTTTGTGTTTGAACTCATTTACTAAATTTTTCTGATTGTCCACTCGGAACAACCTTAAGAAACTCAAGGTGTAAATGGTATTTTATTCTTATTTGAACCCCTGAATATTCATTCTAACCACTCTGACTTTAGAGAATCTACCATGACTCGTCTACTGTTCTATATGATTTAATGCTCACATATGTCTTGTGGTATGTGTACAGGTTTATGCAGAATCTATTGTATGTGTACAGGTTTATGAAACATCTATTGTATGTGTACAAGTTTATGACCCATCTATTACATTTAATGACCACATATGTTCTACTATGACTCATCTATTTTATGTGTACAGGTTTATGCATCATACACACAATATGTACTTTTTTTAAATTAGATACACATGCATGCATAATGTATGAATACATTGTTTGAAGGTACATACACCTATACACATATAGTAAACTGTATGTAGTACACAATTGCAATCTCCCACGCATCCCATGCCTCTTCCAAATTAATAAATTGCATGTGGTATGCATACATTGTTTGTATTTACCTACGCACGTACACATACATGCACATTGTTTAAAAACATTTGTATGCATAATTGTATTTTCTCACTTATTGACCCCCCCTGTTACATTGAACACTATTTATTATATATTCAATTATAAATATTCACTCTACAATTTGTTTCTATTTACATATTGTATGTTCCTAATATTTTTAATAAGCAAAAGTTTTTTTTAGTTTCATTTGTTTCAAAATCTCTTATATCTCTTGAATATGTTGTGAAATTAACAACAACCTTGCATCAATGTGCAAGTAATTATGTGAAATTATATCAACATTAGTTGGATGCTATAAATTTTTTAACATGCAAGATATCTTATTAAATGTTTTGGAATTTTAACAACAAAGACTAACAATATGTCATGTCACATTGTAAAATATTTTAAACAATGTTAATTTCAATTTCTTTTAATCAACCTTTCTTATGGTGCTTTATTTTGGTTGATATGAAATTTATTTTTTGGATTTAAATACATTTTAGGGATTAATTATTTATTTGTAAGTGTATTGCTCAGGTTTTCCTACGTGGAAGCCCTCTCTTGGGACAGAGGTTGAAAAACCATGCAGTACAATTTTCTCTTTATTATCTCTTACAACATAGGGAACTTAATGAATGACTTTGGTTGAGTTTTTTACATATGTTTTGATGAATAATTTTTTATAGGGAAGGATGCAAAAAATAAAAAGAAAAAATGAGTAGATTTTAAATATGTGGGTTAGGGACAATTCATAGGAGAGGTGATTTTCCAAGACAAGACCTCAGAGTTAAGGATTCCTTTTATGATAAAATATAGAATGATTATTATTCTTTTTATGATCAAATATAGAATGTTTTAGATTTTAGTTTCCTTTATTATTTGAAATGTTTTACTAATACTGCTTGCAATTATATTATATATAAAATATATGTTTCCCACTTCCATAGATGGTTAGAGAAAGTGTAAAAGGATTATGTGTTCTTGTTTTGAGATAGTGGGAGTGTTCAGATAAGTTTAACTATTTTATACTCTTTACACATAAATTTATCAATTTTATTTGTTCTTGTTTTGATTTTTAGAATCTCAAAATAAATTTGGATCACACCAGTTTTGTTCTTCTGAATTATTAGGAGCTTTTACTTGGTATTCGATTGATTGTAGGAAATGACATCCATCTTGCCCATAGTGCACTGCAAAAAAACCTTTGAGTTGAAGTATCATTGCCACTTATTTCTCACCATAGACCTTGTTTTATTTTTTTTGAACTTAAATGATTGAATCTAAAGTTGATTTTGTTTCTTTTTAGGTACTTCAATGAGAATATCCAGGTTGAGTGAAAAATATAAGAGGATGGTTGGCTCATTAAAAAGAATAAAACTACATCATATCATTACAGGGGAGTACTTAATTTGGTTTTTATTTGTTTAGAACAATTCATCCATGTTTCCACTTATTGGAACTCTTTTGAAATTCTTGATTTTAGGATGTTATTCTTGTTGAGTTTTTGTGCTTAAATTGTTGAATACTTTTCATGTTGATGTTATTGAACTGAATCTGTTTATGATGGTTATTGAAAATATTCTTGCTTATGGTAAAACATGTTGAGTGTTGATTTTTAATGTATGATGAAGTTTATTGTGAATTTTATATTTTATGATTTGTTTGTTGAAAAAATGTTAAATATTCATTAATGAGGGTTGAGTGTTAATATAAAAATTGTTTTCATTGTGATTTTAATGTTAAATTTTCATTGTATTTGTCTTTTATCATGCTGAAAAGAGTTGTTTTACATGATGTTCTACGTGTTTGACTGTAAATCATGAATTAATGCATGTGCACACTGAATTTTCTTTCAAAAGGGATGAATATTGTTACTTTTTAGAGGAATGATACTGTTTTCAACCTTATTTTTACCTTAATGTTTTGGGTCCATCTTTTCATTCTCTTCTAGTTTGGGGATATTTTGGGATTTGGGGGGGGGGGGTCTAGGGAGGTTTTCTAGGGGGTGTCTAGGGGGCTATCTAGGGGATTCAAGTGGGTCTGTGGGGTGGGGGGTTGTGTAGGGGGGAGGGGTAAGGGGGGTTTGTGGGGCTGTTCAGGGGGGAGGGGGCTCTCCAAGAGGGGTGCAAGGGGGGTCTGCAGGGGGAGGGGTGAAGGTGGTTGGGGGGAAGTGTGCAGGGGGTGTGGGGTGAAGGGGGAGGGGTGTCTAGGAGAGGGGTGAGGGGTAGTGTGTAGGGGGAAGGGAGGGGGTAGGGGGTGTCCAGGGGGGTCTCCTCACCATCTGTAAACCCCTCTTATCCCACTTTATCAATTTTCAGGGATCATGATTTCTCTTCTAATTTTCAATGTCTTTTTAGTTGAGTGATTACTTTATTTTTTACATTATCTTTTCCTCCCATCAGATACGGTAGTTTTCCACCTGATTAACCATGATTTTATTCTTTAATTAGCCTCTGATCAAACATATTATATTAATCTTGAAAAATATGAAAATGAATATATCGCTATTGATTTGGTCTGGTCTTTCATACAGTGAAAATGTTACTATTTTTCATTTTAATTACTTCTGAATTTGAACTCTGACATAGTGGAGGTGTCATAGGAAAAATTGCTCTCCCTTATTGTAGAATGGTTAATTGATTCAAATAGTAATGTCAAAGTAATTTCCCTGTTTTTGGATTCCTGATGGATTTTCCTTTTCGATCATTTTTTGATTTTGATGACTTGTATTGGTATGCAGGATAGGGATGCATGCTATGTAGAGAGCCAGCAACAAAACATAGCTGATGCAATTGATTTTCTTTCATGACTTACAACCGAGATTGATGTGAATATAAAATTCAGGAGGTAATGGTTAAGGATAAAGTGAGTTTGATCTTGATTAATAATGATATTTTTATGGTATTCAATTTCCATGGTGATGTGACCTAGTGGTATAACCATTAATAAAGATTAAATACCTTCTAACAGAATTGTGATGTGAATTCAAGTTTGGTTGATATGGTAATGACCATTGTAGTGGTGAGTGATACCCCAATCTATGGTGAGTGGATCAAAGGCTTAGAAATTTTTATCTAACTACTCAAGTAATGTTAATTTTATCTTACCTGTGTTGATGGTGTATCAAATGTATAACATTTTGTATTTGTAATGGTTCATGTGAGAGCTTTCTCGAGGGAGAACCATTGTTTTCCTCTATGTGGGACTGAGGTATGAAATAGCACTCATTATAAGGGTATCTAGTGAGTATACACAATAAAATTGATACTTATAGGAGGTAAACTTGATGGTTATCCCCAATGGTGGGAGAAAAATCATAATATTCCTCTATCTGATAATTGTAGTCCCATAATATCATTTTGGGTATATCCATTAGCATTTGAGTAAGGATATTACCCAATGGAGTATATCCCTTGATAAAGTATGTTCTGTAGAGTATTTTTTTTACTTCCAACATGTAGTGATTTGAGATATATAGTTGAGGATGTATTCCAAATATCTATTGGTCTAGTTTCATGATTTTGTAAGGTGTTATCCTAACATTTGAATCTCATTGAGTCGGGTTATTTGAGCAGTTGGGATCATTTAATTTAGATTGTTTTTTAATAGGTCACTAGAGTTTAGTGTCTAGGGGGTCTAGGGGGTCAGGGGGGGTCTAGTGGGGGAGTCTCGGGGGGTCTAGTGGGGGGTGTCCCGGGGGGGTGTCTTGTGGGGGGTGTTCAGGGGGTGTCTTGTGGGGGGTGTTCAGGGGGTGTCTAGGGGGTGTCCAGTGGCGGTGTCTGGGGGGTTCATGGGGGGAGGGGGTGTCCAGGGGGTGTTTAGGGGGTGTCTATTGGGGGTTTATGGGGGGAGGGGGTGTCTAGGAGATGTCCAAGGGGGGTGTCCAGGAGGGTGTCCAGCGGGGGGTGTCTAGTGGGGGGTGTCCAAGGGGTGTCTAGGGGGAGGGGTGTCCAAGGGGGGTGTCCAGGGGGGTGTCTTTCAGGGGGTGTCCAGGGGGTGTCTAGGGGGGAGGGGTGTTCAAGGGGGGGTCCAGGGGGTGTCTAGGGGGGATGGGGTGTTCTGGGGGGTGCAAGGGGGTCTGCCAGGGTGAGAGTGGGGGTGTGCAAGGTGGGAGGGGGTGTACTGGGGGTCTGTCCAAGGGAGAAGTGAGGGGATGTGGGGGAAGTGAGGGGATGTGGGGGAGTGGGGGGATGTGGGGGTGTTTTTTTATGAAATTGGAAGGCCTATAGCCATAGTTTTAAACTGTGGATATAGGCCTATTGCCACGGTTTCAAACCGTGGATATAGTTTCTATGTGGCTTAAGGTTCTACCACAGTTTAAAACTGTGGTTATAGGGCTATAGCCATGGTTGGGATCGTGGTTATAAGCCTTTATCCATAGTTTGAACCGTGGCTATAGCCCTATAGCCATGCCAATACCAGCCACAGTCCTTGGAACTGTGGCTATAACTTAGCCATGGTTTTTGGACTTATAGCCACGATTTCAAACCGTGGATATAGCTTTAATTTCCAGTAGTGAGGCCTTGGTGGTATGTTTATGATGTCTGAAATTATACATTCCCTCATTATGAAACTAGTAAATAATATTACAAGTTATTATTCGACTAGTACTACTACTAATATTTATATTTTTATTTGATTTTCTAAAAACCACTTTAAGGGAAAGTGGTAACCATGTACATCAGGTGGGATCTAAGACCAAAAACCAGAAACAGAGTTTGAAATTCAAAAAAATTAACGCCAACCCCAAGGTGGCCACAAACCATGAGGCACCCACATCAGCCAGTCACCCATCGTCCAACCACCATCATCATTAATAAAACAGCTCGATGTCGCCATCGTCATTCATCCCCGCTGGAGCCACACCGCCGGAGGTTATCCCAACATGGTCTATATTAACAAGAAAAAAATCCACAGTCGACATCCTCGTCCAAGCACCATTGTCGTCGTCACCTTCTGAACCCCACACAGACAGTTGGAGATCATTATATCCACCAAGGAAACAAAACCACCACCATAGAAGAATAAATGAACCTTCAGCGACAATATGAAGAAGAGATCCGAGAAGCCAAAGCAGAAAAGAACCAAACTGATACAGGGCGAGCAAGGAGCACCATAGGCCACCAATCCCACCTCCCAAAACCTCTTTGGAACCTCCACTCCGGATCCAACTCAGAGAGGAGTAGAGGAACTTGAGGTCATGGCAGGGATAAAACAGCTGATGGCTCCGGATGACAGCACCATAGAGAGGAATAAGCCAAAGTAAAAAACCAGAGCAGGCCGACCTAGGGACGACTGAAAAAACCCTTGACTAGCAAACCATAACCCAAAACCACAACACTAACATCGCTCCAACTTCGACCTGGAGAGACATGGTGGAACGCGAGGTCAGAGCAGGTTAGAAGCGGTCAGGGCTTCCACAGAGACACCTTTGCCGGACCAACAAAACCGGCTGAGAGACTTGCACCTGAAGAGACACACCACCACGATGATCGTGAAGAGGAAGAAGGCTGTAAGAGGTGAAAAGAGGGGGGAAAGGGAAGAAAACGGCACTCAGATGCACCGTCGGCCCCATAGCGGAGGGTTTTTCGAGGAAACCCTAGGCAGAGCCGAGAGAGAGAAGGGGAGAGTCAGGAGAGAAGGGGTCATTCCAAGCTTCCTAATGCTCTTCAAAAAACACCCTTCGACTAGTAGAATATTCATGGTTATGTTTTATTATTACATTATTTAATCAATTTTTATTCATGCCATATTATGCTCAAGATTATATTTTAATGGCATGTGTACTTTTAGTTATTCACCATGCCTTATTAGTTATGTTTCCACTGTATTTATTACTCTTACTGAGCATCTAAGCTCACCCTTTTATTATGTTTAATTTTTCTCCAGGATGTGAAGATGAATATTATGAATGACTTGGAGGGATAATCTAGGAGTTATGGATGTTTCCAATTAAATTTCTATATTATATTTCTTTTCAAAGTTGTAATGTAAAACTTATGTTTGTATCTGGTTTTTTGAAACTACTAAATTATTCGGTCATTCAGGATACAAATTCCTTGTTTATTATGTCAATGTAATGAAGGCAACAACTTCGGGAAACTGGGGTTGGGGTCTCTATATTCTAACCTCTATTGATGATCTTTGTATGAATGTCTTGTTTGAAAACTAACACATGATTTACTACTTTACATTATCTTTCTAACTTTTTTCCCTACAAGTATAAAAAGAAACTATGATTTTGTTTTTTTTTCTTTCTTATCTTTTAAAAAATCACAAAGGGATAGAAATTTATTGAAAATTTAAAATTTCCCAAGAAAAAATCTTTTAAAATCTAAGGGGGTATTGTTTTGCACACAGGGATAATGTTTTTAAAAAAGGGTTTGTTTCATAAGAAGAAAGAGAAGATGTGCTAGGGGGGATATTTCATAAAAGAGAAAACCTTCTAAAGGAAGAAAACAAAATATATTCATCTGAAGATATATAGAAAGTATTTCAGTTAATTTGAATTTTCTATTTTGTGTTTGTGTTTTTCAAAAAGGGGAGCATTATTGACACTTCCCTTCAATTATTTTGAAAACTACAAAACACATTATTAAATATTTGATCTAACTTACAGTTATTGTTTTACCTTTGATGTTTTCAATATATAAAACTATTTAATTAAATATAGATAAATTGAGGTTTATCAAAATATAGATGAAACTGATTTGTGAAAATTAAATTACCTAAGGAATTTTCTAATACCGAAAAGTTTAAGGTTTTTAAACTGAAGCACTACAACGGTGCTGAATCAACCTATCGGTAAATGAAGAAAGAAGCCAATCTATCATAAGATTAATAGTGAGTTGATGTTGATACCATTGTAACTTTCCCCAAAATTTTTATAATACGACTAATGGATGATTACTTATAAATAGAGTCGCACCTCATGGATCAGAATAAACAATACAAATTCAAAAAAAAAAATTGAGTTACAATCACTTTAAATATTCAGTCGCTTGTTGATTAATGTATTTATGATTTTTTTTGTTAGAGTGTACACTTTCAATACTTTTATTGTAATAGATTCTAACATTTCTTGTTGTATTCATCTGACTGAGCTACCAGTTAATTAATGGGAAAAATTGATTTATTGTTAATAGTAGCAGAAGTTCCAAGCCACCGGTTTCTATAGTGGGAAAAACTAAGCTACCTGTTAAGTAGTGAGGTAAACTGAGCTATCAGTTGTAGTAGTGGGCAAATTTTCGATCAGGTTGGTCGAAGGCTTACAGGATAAGAAGGAAAAAGTCTAACTTTCGACTTTATGAAGTGGATACCTTTTGATAGGTTTATAGTCAAGAATATCTTAGATCAATTTTGTAGATCTACCTTTTACTTTGGTCTAAAAGTGAGTTTTTATAATATCTTTTTAAAGAAGTGCTTGGTTTTCTAACTTATAACTCCCTATTTAGTTTCCCAATTATGAATTACTATTTAAATAATTCTTTCATTTTTTTGTATTTCAGTTTATTATAATTTCTATTGTGCTAAGTATTCCATCAATGATTTGTAATACTGATGGTCTTTTTTATTCTATTGTACATTTTAAGTGGGTCGTCTTTTGAGGACAAAAATATGCAATTTATTTAAGCTACAATTCAACCCCCATATTGTAGTATTTTTTCCATGCAATTTCGATCCTACAATTATTTTTAAGATATCGAAGTAATCCAAAAGAATCATAACTTAAAGAAACTAAGATAATCCTTGGATATATGAAAGGGTCACTTGATTTTGTATTATGTATAATAGAGATAGACAACTTCAATTGTATAGTTATATCGATGAAAATTAGATAAGTAATTTTGATCATCGTAAGTCCACTTCATATAGTACTTTCTTTATTAGAATATGTATTGCACGACGAAGCCCAATCCTTTTATATGAAGTTGAGCCAAATTGTTAGAGGGTCATATTACACACTAGACTACAACTGTAACAAAGATGAACAGTGACATCGACAATGGTACTATAACACCTCGAATTTTGTCATTGTTACTGCAAGAGTAAGTGATTGGAAACGCTGGCACAAAATTATAATAGCTTGAACTTTGATATCAGCACTAATGTAGCATAGTAGACTTACTGTGTAGATTGAAAATGTAGCAACATGGTTTCCTATATCACCACATTGCTTTAGCTGCTCCCCTCAAACAAGGTTTTTTGTATCTCAAAATTCACTTTGTAAATTACTCCCCAAAAAATGTAAATCATTCTCTCCCCATAGATAGAAGGATTATTCTTGAACCTCGTAAATCAAGTATATGCTTGATCTTCTTATTCTTTACTGTTTATTCAATAATAAAGAATCACAATGTAGCAACCATTCTGATTTTGTTTAAAGAGAGCCTACATATATATATTGATTATCATCACTTGAACCATGTGACAATGAAGAATCACTACCATATTCCAATGATTAATGATTTATTTGATCAGCTAAATGGATCTAGTTGATTCTTAAGGACCGATATGCAATTGAAATATCATCAGATATGTGTAAATAATGATGATATATTGAATACTTATTTTCAATGTCATTATGGGAATTATGAGTTCATCGTAATGCCATTCGATGTGCTTAAGACCCCAACTATGTTCGTGGGGTTGATGAATGAAGTGTTCTAAGAGTGCATAGATCAGTTCATGGTGGTTTTCATCGATGAAGTCCTTGTGTACCTCGTGTTTGAGTAAGATCTCATAGAGAATCTACAAGCACTTTTAGGAGTTCTTTGTCATCATCAGCTATTAATAAAGTTGTAGACGTATGAGTTATGGGATCAAGAAGTTCATTTCTTGGGGAATGTTGTATCCCAGCATAGAGTATCTATTGATCATTCTAAGATTGAGGTAGTCATTTCTTAGACAACCCCTAAAACTATTGCAAAGGTTTAGATTTTACTCAGTATTATAAGTTGTTATAGGAGGTTCATACCCAAATTATCTTGGATTGTGACTCCTCTAATATCCTTGACCATAAAGGATTATGTGTTCTTGTTTACTAACCAGTTTCATATAGCTTTTAAGAATATAAAGGAGAATATGATTAGCACTCATGTTCATTGTTTTCTTGATGGGGGAGTCCAATTCAAGATTTTCTATGACATTTAATTTATTGAATTGTGCAGTGTTTTGATGCACTATAGATCAGTTGTTTCTTATGGGTCTCGGTAGTTATGTCTCCATTAGCATAACTATTTTACCCATGATTTCTAGTTGGTGGAAATTGTGTTTTACTTGAATTTTTTATGATATTAACTCACCAGTGAATGCTTTGTGGTTTTCATCGATCATAAGAGCTTGAGCTATGTCTTCTCCCAGCATGACTTGAACTTGCGATGGTGATGATGGGTAAAAGTAGTAATGTAAAATAGGCAGGGTGGGTCAGGGCGGTCCAATCCCATGCAAGTTTTATCCCATGTGGGTTTGACCACAAAATCCCACATATAATGCGAACAAAAAAATCCAAGCTCGCCCCACCCCGCATAAGCCCGCGGGTTTCCCGCGGGCTAGCCGCATTTCGAAAAAAATACTATTTATAATCATTTAAATATTGTATTTTTTCCTCATTCTTAATTTTATTTGTTGTGAGAAATATGAATTTACAATAGCTAGATTTTTAAGAGATGTGATGGAACATTTTTCTATGGGTTAATGGTGTCATGTGTCGACGCCGATGTGGTGGTGAACTGTTCAATGCAAAGCAGGTGAGTGATCGATGAGAGGCAAAAAATGACGATGTTGATTGTGTGGCGATGAAAATGTCTAGACCTATGAATGAACGATGAAAATTCAAGAAATGACTAGTTTCAGAGGATGCTATTAGGGTCTCATGAGGCCCTTTCATGTTTTCTTAATAACAAAATAAAATTAAGTAATAACAAAATTTAATCGGTTCAAAAAAATATTATAATTATAATAACTCTTTTAGAATTGAAACCGAGTGTAGGAGAGATGAATTCCATTTTTCGAGAGGTGCGATGACACGCCATGTGAATATGGTTAATAATTACTATATAAATATTATAATATCGTATTAAAACAATAAAAATTGACCTATTTAAAATTTATATATAAACGAATGGTGAATTTGTATGACCATTATGGTGAGAAATCATATGCCATGGCTTAATTATGTTTAAAAAAAACTAAAATTCCAAAGAAGTATATATTGTACAAAAATAAATAAATTAGGCCCTTGGGTCAGCCCGCTCCCACATGGGCTCAACCCGCTTTGGCCCGCACCCATGCGGGCTCAACCCGCATTAGCCCGCGCTCTTTGCGGTCAAAATTTTTAGGCCCACCCCACCCTGTATACGCCCCATACCCACAAATCACGCGGTTCGTGGGCCTTTTTTTCATCACTAGGTAAAATTCTTACAGGACTATGACTTTGAGATTTCATATTCCCCAGTAAAGGATAGTGTTCAGGCTGATTCTCTAAGTAAGAAGTCACACATTGATGTTGTATGTGAATCTAGTGATTCCTTGTGAGTTATAGAATATCTCTCAATGATGAATCTTGATATGGTATAGGTTGGATGCATATTATTTCTTTTCAAATGATGGTATAGTCATATTTAGTGTATTAGGTGGAGGATTCCTAGCTGAGGGATTCTGAGGTGGTCAGTGAGTCATCAGGTAGCCAATAAAAATTACATTAGGCACCTAGTAGATTTTAAATTAATATTACTTAATGTAAATATTTTAATTACTTGAAAAAAATGTTTAAATATTTCACCCCTCTTTCCAACAACTTCAACCCGACCTTAGATTCCCTTCTTTGTGCTCCCCTTTATGTTTTTGAGCTTCTCATGCCTCATTTGAAGTCAGATTTGAGTATAATAAAGTGAATACTGACTAGTGAGGTAAGGATAAACCCATTAAAACTTTAATCTTGGTATATTTTTTTAATCACTGATCCTATAACACCCCTGTATTGTAGAATGCATTTCCTTTAAATAATACTATTTTGATAGCTTATGTTACACGCAACACAAAAACTAAAACAACATGTGACATATTAGATGAATATTTCTATGAAATTTATAATAAGAATAAAACCTATGGTAAATAAAAATACAGTAATCAATTAAAAATACTTACATTTAGAATATAAATAATTAATATAATTTAATGTTAAAAGGGATTGTTTTTTAAAGAACAATTTTTAAAGTATTGTGTATTTAATTATAATAAATTAAATTGATTGATTTTAAAATATTTTTAGGATAATATGTAATATTTCAATATATTAAATAATATATTAACATTAATTTAATTATTAATTGATACAAAATCATATTAACAATGCTTAAAGTTTAAAAGGTCTGTTTTCTATAAAAGCAATTTTTCTTTATATTTTGTATTTTTATTGAAAAGATAAATTTATAAATTTTAGATTTTTAATTTTATGAAATTAACTTATTTTTTTGAATTAAAAATTCTAAAATTATCTTTGGGTAATTTTTGGGATTTTTATAAAAAGATTGATTTTTGGGTGAATAGTGAAAAACATTTATTCTCCAAATACTGTCACTTTTATAAAATTATCATGATATAAGAATATATTGAATGTTTATGAATTTTTTTATACAAAATATATATTTAATAATTAAAATAAATCATTTAAAATATTATATTAAATTTAGAAACCTAAGTTAGGCATTTTGAAACCTAAGTGGCATTTTATTCTAATTAAAGAACTATTTTTTATCCATTTCTTAAGTTAATTATAAGGTTAAATTCAGTTTTGGATTGATTTTAAAGTCACATAACTCTCCTTTTTTTATTCATAAACCAATAAAGGTCACAAGAATCAATTTTATACAAGATTTTGGTGTAAATTCATTTTTTATGCTCAAAAAATCATTTTTCTAAAAAAAATAATTATCATTGCGTTTTGTGTATTCATATTAAAAGTAATTTTTACCACTTTTATAAATTAAATATTATAAAATGGATTTCATATTTGGAATCATAAGTTTAAAATTAGAAAATAAGGCCTATTTTATTTTTGACCATATAAATAAATTACTTAGCCAAAAAGTTTTCCACCACTATAAGGGTTAAAATGGTTAAAAGAGTTAAAACTAAGGGATAAGGCCCCAATATATCACTATAAGTTATATATAATCTTACTTTATGAGTTTATTTTGACCCACCTTATCCCATATTCAATTTTTGGTTCCACTTTCCCTTGAAAATGACTTTATTTTATTCTAATGTCTATAATATTTACAAAATGTCCCACTCATATCACTTATAAAAGGACCTCTCATATCCTCACATAACCACACACTTTGAACAATTTATATTGACCAATATATACACAAATTACTTTATAATATCCTTTTCCATGACCTAGAGGTCCTCGTCTCACCAAAATACCAAACTAAGAAGCCTTAAGGTGTAAGCCAAAGTTCTTTCAAGTTTCTTTCTTTTTTCACCTCCTTAAAATATTTTATAGTCATACTAATATAATTGAATCGATAAATTTAATTTATAGAAATTTTATTATTTTTATTATATAACCATTTTTATTTTATTTTCATCCCATAGAAAATAAAAACTTCGCTAATGTGTCTGTTCGGACTACCGCCTCCGTGAAGTGATGTGTTTTATTTTTCATTATTGCATCACAGAGATAGTTATAAAGATATATTTAAGGAATAAATATGATATTTATAACATAATTATGATTCTTGGAATATAAAAAATTATATAAATTCTTTCCTTTCCATCCATTTAAAAATGAAAATGTTTCTCATGCGTACGTGCAGACTACCACCTCCATGAAATAATGTATTTCATTTTTCATTACCTCCTTACATGGATGGTTTCATGAATATATATTTAATAAATAAATATTAAATTTATAACATTATTAAGTTTATTGAAAGATAAATTATTTATATTATTAATAGTATTAATAATTAATGGTCATTGTAAAATTTAACCTCTTAAAAAGAGTATACCGATAAACTTTGTAAGTAATAACCTCTTACATTTCTTTTCCATTTTTATTCTTCATATAACTCTCCATGAATATTATTTATCAATTTTATAACCATTTTTAAATAATTAATCTTATTTTAAAGTGATATTATCACTATAAAATAATATATTTTCACTAATTTAGTAGTTATAACATATTCTTGTTTGGGCAGGTTTTACCACCAATATAAACGATGTTAAAATATTTATGTCACGAATGATTAAAGAAACTTAAATACTAGTAATATTATTTAATAATGATTAATTTAATATGTTTTCATAATTATTTAATAATGAAAAATATATCATAACTAAGGAATTAAAATTAAACAATAATGGTTATTTTAAACCATCAAAAAAATATTATCAATGAAGATTCAAGGAAATGTAACTATTTAATAACCTATTAAATTATTTTGTTTCTGTAATAATATAGAACCTTTAACATGAAACATTAAAATCTTATGTAACTATTGGGAAATTAATTTTTACTACTGAAAAGATACTGAAGTTTTTTTATAGATTATGAATCGAACAATCCCAAAACGACCAACAAAAACTATACTAATTTAGTAGCTAAGTAAAACATGATAATAAATGGAATGAGAGGAATTATAAAAAGTGAATGAACAAAAAATGGTTCAAAAGAAATTAAATAATTCATATAATTTTATTATTCAGGAGGTTATAATTCCCATGAAGTGATTCAGGACTCGAGGTTAGAGATTTGTCTTCAAAACCTCATTTTAAATATTTTATACTCTTTCTCTTCCATGTTTATGTTCTTTTAAATGTTTAAAGAATGTTATTATTATAATAAAAATGAATTATTGAATTCATATTCTATTATCTTTTACTTCAATTACAAAGTTTTTAAAAGGAATCTTTTTAACATTTTCAGTACAAGTTAATTTTTACTTTCTTTATAAAGTGAGAAAAAATGTTTTTTTAACATTTACTGCTTGAACTTTTTTTCCCACAACTATGGAAATTATTCATTGTTAATATTCTTCTAAAATTTTCCTTGATTTTTAAAATAAGATAGCGTTCAAATTGTTCTACGATTTTTAAGTTTTTTAAATGTTTTCAAAAGAAAAGGATATTTCTACTTATTTTTATGAGATAACTAAAAGTGATTTTTTATGAGATAAAATGATAATTTTATGAGTTTTATGATGTAAATGAAAGATTTTATATGATTTACTCATTATATGGTTCTTTTATATTATATAGGATGATGGGTGGGTCTTATATATCCCTATGATGCATTGGGTAATGATATGTTCTCATATGAGATATACTGGAATTAACTAGGTAGATTATTCCATTTTTAGGGTTATTGAAAGGTTTCTTATAAGGGATATTGTAAGGATAAGGTCCCAAGATGGATTTATGATTTTTCTATTATTAATATGTTTTTTTATATAATTTTATTTATTTCACGGGGTAAGAAAATGAGCATATTATTAAATAATGGTTTACGATCTTTTAAAGGTGAAAGGTTTTTTTTCAAAGGAAATTTTTTCACGAGTTATTGTGATTTTAAAGAAACTTTAATGATTGTTATTTTTTCTTTATCTTTGTTTATGAGATGTTTTATGAAAAATATTCATCAATAAAGTTGATTTTATAAGTGAGTAAATGATTTTTTGAGTACAAAGTTTATTATATAAAATGGAAATTTTTTCTTATGGATTTTCATGATTTTGAAATGGACTAATAGGTTTATTTTATTTTTATATCACTTACTAAGATTTTTATTCTCATCCCATGTTTTCAAATTTTTTCCATGGGATCTAAGAATGATTATGAACTATATCAAGGTAAAATTTTCTACTATGGTGGATCATCTTTAATGAAGAAAATGTGTCAAGATTGAAATAATGGTGTACAATTAAGAACCTTTTTTTGTGGGAAAAATGTACACAGTGTAGAAATGTCCTCTTTTTTATGTAATTATTTTCATAATTATATGAAAATATAAAGCTAAAAATCAAGGGAATGTAAGAAATTATGGTTTGGTTATGTATGGGTTGTTATATCTTCTTCACATCAAATCCCTATTTTGGGGGGTTTGTGTCAGGTTCTTCAATTTCAATGGATTAAGGGTGGATTAGACCACAAAATTAGACAAGTAAACGCTTAAAGGTTATAGATATATGTTGACCAACATTCTGCATTATTTATATATCTATTAATGAACTTTCTTGTATACGGGGGGTGTGGGTGAGTGTTAAAATCTTGACATTTATTTCAAGAATCATTTATGGTTTGTATAAACTTGAGGTTTCCTCTAAGAAATGAATTGTGTGTATTCCACCCATTGTTTGCAACCACTAGTGGTAAGATGGTTGTATGAGGTTTGGGCTATCCTCTGAGGTAGTAATGGACACCATGTTAGGTTTCTAAGTATGGAAATAACCATTAAGGTGTCTGGTTTGTTCTGGGTATTAAGTTGTAACTTGTCCTATATGTGAGAGTGGTGATTCTTAATGAGTGATATGTTTATTTTGTGATGTTTTTGGTTATAACATAACATTTATCCTAAGGTAATGGACTATTTTAAATGGGTATGGATGGTGTAACGAGACGTACCAAGGTAGTCGGACCCAAGGGTAAGTATGTGCATGGAATACTGGGAATGTGAGATATGTGTCGATGTTCCAAGTAGGGTGCTGTTAGGACTTGGGTTAATTATAAGAATTGGTGGGTTGTGTTTCTTAGTTTGGATTGTGTATTAGCATGTTTTTGAGAGGTTGGATATGCTATTTATTCCTCATTATTTGTGTGCACTTCTCATTATAACATATTCTAGGGAATGGGAATGCGAGTCATGTTTCTTGTTGTGCTATTTATTTCCCAATAGGTAGGCTATGTTACACCCTCCCCATGATTCAGATGCACTTTCTTATTCATTTATATTCTTAGGGTCTACATGCATTTCATATCCCATGGTGTGGATTTTTATTTCCTGAAGGGTTGGCTATGTTACGACACTATCCGTTATTCAAATGTTAATATTTTACTTAAGGGTGAAAGCATGTATGTCATATTCTCTCTCTAATTTATTTTTTATGGCATTATTGAGTGCTTAAATATGAACTCCACCAACATTGGTCGAAGTAGACGGGGTTGAGATTTTCAGTGGCTTGGTAAGTGCACGATGACCCTAATTAGATGTTTACATGATGTTTTGTTATTAATTATCTAATAAATTCACTCCTATATATTATGGTATATATGTTAAGGCCTCATTAGGGGTATCCTAGTGAGTTTTGTACTCACATCTTGTGTGTGTACCTTTATGGATGTTCAGATTTCACTAGTTGAGATACTGGTAAGGAGAAGTCTCCTGTGAGAGGTGGTTGAGCATGGATGTCTTAATAGGATGGTTTTAAAGACCCGGAATTTCCATGTAATTTTTTTTAATTATATGGGAATTTTACGAGTCTGCAAAAATTGACGGCGCATGATTCTGTGGCCCAGTATGCCCGGAATGAATTTCTGAACTTTTTTTTGAGTATGTTTAGTAAATGTACGAGCGGATTTTTTTAAATTTTGAACCGGTCCTCATAATTGAAATCTGAGGATATCGTTGAACTCGTAGTGCTGGTATTCGCTTGAGGAGACTTTCACCTCAATAGCAGTTGGTCGAGGGTAAAATTTAGTTTTTGTGTTTTTCATGAAATAATAAAATAAAATAAAAATGTTTAACATTTTTATTTGTTGAAACCTCCCATGTGGATGTTATAAAGGTTGGGACCACCTGAACTAAAACCTCCCACATGTATGTTATAGAGGTGGGGACCACCAAGCCTAAAACCCCCATTTTAAATTTCTAGTGGTGGGGACCACCCGAACCCTCTTAATGGTAGATACCCCTTGAACTTTCTCATTAATGAAGAGTTAACCCATAGACTCCCTCGAACTTTAACTATGCCAACACTTTTCATTTAATTGAGTCAATTAATTGAGCCAATTAATTATGATAATGTGCCAACATAATTAATCTACCCAATTTAAATTATATTGGAACCTCTTTCCTTTGAGAGTATTTGGTTGGCGAAGGAGAAGGGGAGAGATTGGAGAACTTCTCACCAACTAAGAACAACCTACATCGAAGAATGATTATCCGGAGAATCGACGAACGATCCCGGGATCAGAGGCGTGTGGCGTGCGCGACGAACGTCGACATCTTAGAATTCTTTATCGCGCCAACATCAATGAACCTTCTAGGTAGGGTGGTTGTTTGAATTTTTCCCCCTTACCCATTCTTGACATTTCTTCGTGATTCAAGAAATAATTGAGCCGCTTGCTACCGCTCTAACACGGAGGGTGTGGGCCAAAAAAACATGGCCCAACCACTCCGCAAATATTTGTGTAATATTGGTGTGTTCTTCACGATTGAGGAGAATTATAACCAACAGCAGTGGGGCACGGGAACGGCGGCTGGCACCACGGCCAGTTGCGACGAAGGCGATGGTGCAACCGCGCCGCCCGACGGAAGAGAACTGTTGTAGACCGCCGCACCACGGCCGCCCTACCGTGCCGCGGTCGCCTCGCCGCACCGCGGACGCCCCGCCGCAGCCGCAGCCGTCCCACCGCTAGGCCGGGCTACCCAGCATAGGTCAGGCTGGACCCTGTAGGCCGGGTTGGCCCGGGTCGGACCTGACTTGGACCAACTTCGACCCATTTCTGCTCTTTTGGCCATATCTTTAGCATCGGGCGTCCGTTTGACGAACCGTCTATGATGCTGTAAACCATGGAGCGAGGTGGTACCTTTGGTATACCCCACTGGATATTTGGATAAAGATGGGGAATGGTCCAATTGGATCAGCACAAATCCAACCGGGACCTCGGGACTAAAAGGCTAATAACTTACAAACCGGGTGTCCGTTTAACGCACAGTTTGTTGTGTTGAGACCCCTTTTACATGGCAGTCCTTTGGGATACTTCTTAATGGTACTTCGTGGTAGTTGGAGTATCGAACAGTGGCTTGAGGAGCGGACCCTCCTGGAGACAAGTGAGCTTAGTGTGGGAACCATGTAGCTAGTTGTGGCAATGTACTATGATCATCTGTGGGTCTGACGTCGTACTGACGATGTACTAGGATCCTGTGTAGGTCTGACGACGTACCTACGATGTACTAGGATCCAGTGTTGGTCTGATGATGTACTGACGATGTACTAGGATTTTTTGTGGGTCTAACGACATAAAGACAATGTACTAGGATCTTATATGGGTTTGACGACTACCGACGATGTACTAGGATCCTGTGTGGGTCTGACGACGTACCGACGATGTACTAGGATCATGTGTGGGTCTGGAGATGTACCAATGACGTACTAGAATCCTATGTGGGTCTGACAATGCACTGACGATGTACTAGGATCCTGTGTGGTTCTGACGATGTACTGACGATGTACTAGGATCCTATGTGGGTCTGACGATGTACTAGGATCATGTGTGCGTCTGACGAGGTACTAGGATCCTGTGTGGGTCTAATGATGTACTAGGATCCTGTGTGGGTATAACAAGGTACTAGGATCCTATGTGTGTTTGACAATGTACTACGATCCTCTATGGGTCTGATGATGATTTAGGATCCTTTGTGGGTCTACCTCTTAACAGAGTAAGATGATTCAGTAGTTACATCTAATCATCTCTACTACTGTATCTAAGATATACCTTGTGTGAGCTGAGTTCATACCTGTGTGGTACTTTTTTTCGTGGTAATACCTTGGTGGTATTTCTCTATGTGGCATACCTGTGTGGTACTTACCTTTTTGGTATTCCTTCCTTTTTGGAATAGTTGAGATTTGGGATTTTGGGTTGGACTCTGTGTTTCCTCATGATTGAGATGGGTATACTTGATAACTTAGGTATATATATGGGCATATACCTAAGTAGGTTTGTCAGTTTATTTCATGATTTGTGGTTTATCCTTTGTGGATTTTGTGAGACCTTGAGGGTCTCAGGGTCCCTACTGAGTATCGTTATACACACCCCTGCACGGGTTATGCCCACACCCTGTTGTGTTTGGTGCAGACGATGGACAACACTGATTGAGGTTGAGGGTACGAGGACTGGACGGTGCCTGGAGGTGGACCATACGGCGTGTCGGTACGCCGAGGAGACGAGAAGACGTGGAGTGTTGAGGAGGTTATCTGTACCTACCCTTCAAGTAGGAACCTCAGAGGACAACCCATTAGTCATCTTTCTCTTTCTTCAATTGTATTTTATTTCAGTTGTACTTGTACCTTTACTGTTGGGATTGTATTCCGGCCCCTCTTACTTTCAAAACTATTTTTCTATACAGTTTACTTGCATTCATATCTTGTTTTCTGCTCGGTTGTGTGTGTTTACAGGATATAAAGGCAATGTCTTCCCAGTTTTAGGGAATACACCTTCTGGTGCTAGTCGCTAGTCCCTCGTCTATGGAAGGTGGGCTTAGGGTAGTCACGGCACGAGCCCCAGGGGACGGGTCGTGACAAATTGGTATCAGAGGAGTCGGTTCTACCGTAGAACATAGGAATCTTATATTTATTTTAATGGAAATAGTGTTAAGTGTAGTGAGTGTGGTTATCATTTTAGAGAATCCAGTGTTGGTGCGGCGGCCGACGTATCCATACACCAGGACCCTGACTTCTGATTTCCAACTCAGTGCACGAAAACACTAATTGCATGTGTGTTTTCAGGAGTTTTCTTTGTGATCTCTTTGAGTCAGCTCACCAGGTATAACTTATTGACTGTGTCACACCTGTTTCTTTTCATAATACCTCCATGCAGATATCCAGCTTGGGTTCTGGGTATAGTACGCACCGATATCCCACCGAGTGATGAGGGCTCGGTGTAGGGACCTCTTCTAGTAGATGCACCAGCAAAGGCACCAGCGGTACCATTACCCATTGGGCCACCGATGCCACCAGCCCCAGCCGCAGAGGGTGCACGCCTCTTGAGCACGTTGCACGAGTTCCAGCGCCATAGGCCACCCAGGTTCAGGGGAGAGACGGACCCACAGGCGACTGAGGATTGGCTGGAGGTCGTGGTGAGAGTTTTCCAACTCGTAGGGACACCATCTGATCTCATGGTGATCCTTACTGCCAGTCTACTACAGGAAACAGTAGGCAGATAGTGGAGCTTGATGCTTCAGGTTCACGACGAACTGACGCTTCTCTAGGCAGACTTCGAGATCCTGTTTTGGGCAGAGTTTGTCCCAGTGACTCTTCGTGCAGTGTGCATATAGAAGCTACTTCATCTATAGCAGGGTAGCATGACTATGCCTCATTACTCATCTAGGTTCACCGACCTCTCACTTTACTCCACTTATATGGTATGGGACCCATTCTTCATGGCCCGGACCTTGGAGTAGGGACTCGGGTGGGAGATCAAGGCATCAATGATTTCTCTCAACATCCCGACATAGAAGGGGGTGTTAGAGCGAGCCATCTTAGTAGATAGTTTTCTTGCTGAGTAGTCACCAGCAGCAAGACCCACCACCGGACATCATATAGTAGAGACTTCTACAGTTGGCAGTAGACAAATTTCATAGAGGTCTAAGATGACCATACCTACAGGTGGATGACCGCATGACTCGGGATCAGTTATGCGGGGTACCAAAGACAGAGCTAGTCATGCGAGGGGCATATAGTGTTTCACAAGCAGTGGGTAGGGTCACATGGCTCGTGACTGTCCGAACTGTTGTACGGATGATCAGAAAACGGTCAAGGGACCACCCCGGCAGAGATAGAGATTTGACCGAGGAGGTCCGCAGGGAGCAGGTGGACATGACAGAGGATCTGGTCGTGAAGCTGGCGGTGGGCGATGATTCAAGATGTTACCGCCACCAGCACCAGGTGGTACACCCCAACCACATGGAGTATGTGGAAATGGGTGATCTCAGTTCCAGGAAGTTGAGGCCTATAACCATGGCGCTCCGGAGATGATACAATGTATGATTTGTGTCTACTCCACCTTAGTTGTAGTACTTATAGACACAGGTGTCAGTCATTATTTTATTTCCACTACCCTCATTCGGAGCTCAGAGATTCTAATGGAGTCGTTGGATTGATCCTTACATCTAGAGACTCTTACGGGAGTGGATTCGATGATTATGCACTGGTGCCGGTAGTATGAGATTACTCTAGGAGGTGAGAGCTTCGGTTGAGATCTTCTAGTAGCGGCGTCGAGGCCTTAAGATGTCATCTAGGGTATGGAATGGTTATCTATAGTCCATTCTTAGATTGACTGTATTAAGCGCAAAGTGCGGTGTGTCCGCACGGATGGGACCGGGTTTACCTTCACCGGCGAGAAGGAAACCTTTGCAGCATAGGACAGACTTAAATGAAGGAGTGTGCAGCTGATCACTCATCAGTTGGCTAGCCTTACCCTCAGAGCAGTTGATGTGGAGAGTCTGAGTTTTCCTGTAGTGGTGGATCAGTACACAGATGTCTTCCCTGATGATGTTTCAGGTCTACCTCATCATAGAGAGTTGGAATTTTATATTGACTTGTACCCTGGGATGGAATCGATATCTACACCAGCGTATCGGATGGCTCCCACGGAGTTCGTGATTTGCGGGTACAACTGGAGGACTTAAAGGGGAAAGGATTCATTCGGCCCAGTGTATCTCCTTGGAAAACCCCGATTTTGTTCGCCAAGAAGGCAGATGGGATCTTGAGACTTTATGTCGACTATCAGTGCCTGAACCAGGTGACCATGAAGAACAAGTACCCACTCCCAAGGATTGACGACCTCTTTGATCAGTTTAAGGGAGCATAATGGTTCTTGAAGATAGACCTCAGATCAGGCTATCACTAGCTCAGGGTGCGAGATGAGGATGTGTAAAAGATGACTTTCAGATGTCGGTATGGACATTATGAGTTCTTGGTTATGCCATTTGGTGTGACCAATGCCCCAGCAGTTTTCATGGGACTCATGAACAGGATCTTTCATCCATACCTTGATCTCTTTGTAGTAGTCTTCATTGACAACATTATGATCTACTCAACTACTAAGGAGGAGCATACTTATCATTTACAGATAGTTCTAGACACACTCTGAGAGCACCAGCTTTATGTTAAGCTCTTGAAGTTCCAGTTCTAGATCTAAGAGGTTCACTTTCTAGTACATGTCATCTTGGAGGCTGGAGTTGCAGTGGATCCAGTGAAGATTGAGGCGGTACTTGCTTGGGAGCCACCAAGGAGTGTGACGAAGGTACGGAGTTTCCTGGGTTTGGCAGGATACTACCGGAGGTTTTTGCTAGATTTCTCTAGATTTGTAGCACCCTTATAAGTGTTGACAAATAAGGGGAAACCCTTCGTGTGGTCGAAGAGATGACAACGGAGTTTTCAGGAGCTCAGGCAGAGGCCGAATAGTGCCCCCATCTTGAGGCTTCTAGAGGAGGGCATTGGGTACGTAGTCTACTGTGAAGCATCAGGGACCAGACTCGGATGTGTCCTGATGTAGGATAGATCATTGATCGCTTATGGTTCTCAAAAAATGATACAACATGATAAGAACTATTCTACCCCTAACCTGTAGTTAGCAGCAGTGGTCTTCGCCTTGAAGATGTGGAGACATTACTTGATGGGTGAATTTTTTACAGTCTACTCGGATCACAAGAGTCTCAGGTATATCTTCTTGTAGAATGACTTGAACCTAAGATAGCAATGTTGGATCGAGTTTCTCTAGGACTATTACTTAGAGATAGTATATACTCCTAGGAAGGGGAAAGTTGTAGCATATTCACTCAGCAGGAGATCTGGTATATAGCTGCTAGGTGAGGTGACGGAGCAGCTGTCCTCTTTGCAGATATCCTTTGTGGATCGGGATGGAGCTGTTTTTCTTCAATCTCTTATAGTCACTCCCCCACTTCTTCAGCGAGTCAAGGAGGCACAACACTAGAATACTGACTACGAGGCTCGACATGCTCAGATATCCATAGGACATGCACCTGATGGATTTTCTGAAGGTGGGGAGCACGTCATCTTTTTCAGAGTACGTACCATGGTACCAGTGTCGCTTTGGGAGTAAGTGTTGATGTAGTTCCACACGTCCCCTCTAGCGGTACATCCAGGAGTGGCGAAGATGTATCAGGACCTCCAATGACAACACTGGTGGATGGGAATGAAGAAAGTAGTAGTAGAGTTTGTCTCTTGGTGCCTCACTTGTCAGCAAATGAAGGTGGAGCATCAGGTACCAGTAGGCTTAGTTCATCCTTAAGAGGTCCCAGAGTGGAAGTGGGATGGGATATCCATGGACTTTGTGATAGTACTTCCACGTACATCCAGAGGTCATGACTCTATCTGGGTGATCGTCGACCAGCTCACCAAATCATCCCACTTCCTACCGATTAGAGAGTAGGGTTCAGTAGAGATCTTGGGATGCCTCTATGTGCAAGAGATTGTGTGGCTAAATGGAGTACTCTCGATGATCGTCTCCGGTTGTGATACGTGTTTCACTTCCCGGATATGGAAGGGGTTGTAGGAGGCTTTCGGGACGCAGCTTCATTTGAGCACCTCCTTCCATCCTCAGACAGTTGGTTAGAATGAGCAGACCATTTAGACCCTTGAGGACATGCTACGTACTTGCGTCCTTGACTTTGGTCACAGCTGGGAGGATCACTTTCCTTTGGTGGAGTTTGCATACAAAAATATTTATCACTCCACCATTGGTATGACACATTTGAGGCATTGTATGAGCGACCTTGAAGATCACCTTTGTGCTGGACTGGCCCAGGGGAGTCAGCACTCATGGGACCAGATATAGTACGGCCTACCACGGAGAAGGTACATGTCATCTGGGAGCGGATGAAGACTGCACAAAGTAGGCATAAGTCTTATGCTGACAGGAGATAGAGACCTCTGGAGTTTGATGATGGCGACCACGTCTTTCTACGAGTCTCACCTCGACGAGGTTGGCGGAGATTTGGCCGAGGCGAAAAGTTATCTCCGAGGTTCATCGGACCTTTTTAGGTCCTCACCAGAGTTGGCAAGGTGTCTTACCACTTAGCTCTTCCCCCTCAGTTGCACCGGGTGCACAACGTCTTCCACATATCCCAGCTAAGGAGATACGTGCACAACCCTTCTCACATCATCGACCACGGCGAGTTGGACATTGATGATGGAGCTACATTTACGGAGGTTCCAGTGGAGATTGAGGATCGATAGGAGTGGGTCCTTCATGGGCGGTTGATACCTCTGGTGCGCGTTCGTTGGCAATACGGGAACCTCTAGGAGAGCACATGGGAGCGAGATGCTCAGATTCGTGCTCAGTACCCCCACTTGTTTTCCTAGTTTTTTGATATGGCTTTTGGGGATGAAAATCCCTGAGGTGGGGAGAATGTAAAGACTTGGAATTTCCATGTAATTTTTTTTAATTATATGGGAATTTTAAGAGTCCGCGAAAATTGACGGTGCATGATTCTGAGGCCCGGTGTGCTTGGAATGAATTTCTGAACTTTTTTTCATGTATGTTCAGTAAACATGCGAGCGGGTTTTTGTGACTTTTGAACCGGTGATCAGAATTGAAATCTGAGGACACCGTTGAACTCACAGTGCCAGTATTCGCTTAAGTATACTTTCACCTCGATGATAGTTGGTTGAGGGTGAAAGTTAGTTTTTGTGTTTTTCGTGAAAGAATAAAATAAAATAAAAATGTTTAATATTTTTATTTGTTGAAACCTCCCATGTGGATTTTATAAATGTGGGGACAACCTAAAC
Organism: Viscum album; assembly: GCA_963277665.1. NCBI lineage: Eukaryota > Viridiplantae > Streptophyta > Magnoliopsida > Santalales > Viscaceae > Viscum > Viscum album. The sequence continues at coordinate 555,882,179 of OY728142.1, forward strand.
TAAAACCTCCCACATGTATGTTATGAAGGTGGGGACCACCGAACCTAAAACCCCCATTTTGAATTTCTAGTGGTGGGGACCACCTGAACTCTCTTAATGGGAGAAACCCCTTGAAATCCCTCATTAATGAAGAGTTAACCCATGGACTCCCTCCAACTTTAATTATGCCAGCACTTTTAGTTTAATTGAGTCAATTAATTGAGCCAATTAATTATTCCAATGTGCCAACATAATTAATCTACCCAATTTAAATTATATTGGAACCTCTTTCTTTTGAGAGGATTTGGTTGGAAAAGGAGAAGGGGAGAGCTTGGAGAACTTCTCTCCAATGAAGAACAACCTCCATCGAAGAACGGTTATCTGAAAAACCGACGAACGAAACCAGGATTGGAGGCGTGTGGTGGGTGCGATGAATGTCAACATCTTCGAATTCTTTCTCATGCCAATATCAATGAACCTTCGAGGTAGGGTGGTTTTTTGAATTTTCCCCCTTACCCATTCTTGACATTTCTTCGTGATTCAAAAAATATTTGAGCCACTTGCTACCGCTCTAACGTAGAGGGTGCGTTCCAAACAAACATGGTCATACCACTCCACAAATATTTTTGTAATATTTATTGTGTTCTTCACGATGGAGGAAAATGGAAACCGACACCGGTGGGGCACAGGAATGGCGGTCGGTACCACGTTCGACCACGACGAAGGCGACAGTGCAATCGTGCTGCCCGACGGAAGAGAACCGAGGCAGACCGCTGCGCCGCGGCCGTACCCCCGCACTACGGCCACCCCACCGTACTACATCTAACCATTTTGTTACTTTTATGTGTTTTATTTTTCTTTATTTCATCATATAGATAGTTATAAAGATGTATTTAAGGAATAAATATGATATTTATAACATAATTATGATGTATTTCATTTTTCATTACCGCCTTACATGGATGGTTTCATGAATGTATATTTAATAAATAAATATGAAATTTATAACATGATCAAGTTTATTGAAAGATAAATTTTTGATATTATTAATAGTATAAACAATTAATGGTCATTGTAAAATTTAACCTCTTAAAAAGAGTATACCATAAACTCTGTAAGTAATAACCTCTTACCTTTCTTTTCCATTTTTCTTCTTCATATAACTCTCCATGAATATTATTTATCAATTTTATAACATTTTTTTTAAATAATTAATCTTATTTAAAAGTGATATTATCACTATCAAATAATATATTTTCACTCATTCAGTAGTTATAACATATTCTAGTTTGGGTAGGTTTTACCACCTACGTGAATGATGTTATAATATTTATGTCACGAATGATTAAAGAAACTAAAATACTGGTAATATTATTTAATAATGATGAATTTAATATGTTTTCATAATTCTTTAATAATGAAACATTTATCATAACTAAGTAATTAAAAGTAAACAACAATGGTTATTTAAAACCATCAAAAAAATCTTATCAAGGAAGATTCATGGAAACATAAATATTTCACAACCTATTAAATTATTTTATTTCTATAATCATATAGACCCTATAATATAACACATTCAAATCTTATGGAACTATTTGGAAATTAATTTTTACCACTGAAAAGATACTGAAGTCGTTTTATAGATTATGAATCAAACAATCCCAAAACGACCGACAAAAACTATGCTAATTTAGAACCTAATTAAAACATGATAATAAATGGAATGAGAGGAATTATAAAAAGTGAATGAACAGAAAATGGTTCTGAAGAAATTAAATAATTGATATAATTTTGTTATTCAGTAGGTTCTAATTCCTATGAAGCAAGTCGGGACTCGATGTCAGAGATTTGTCTTTAAAACCTTGTTTTAAATATTTCATACTCTTTCTCTTCCATGTTTATGTTCTTTTAAATGTTTAAAGAATGTTCTTATTATAATCAAAATGAATTATTGAATTCATATTCTATTATCTTTTACTTTCATTACAAAGTTTTTAAAAGGAATCTTTTTAACATTTTCAGTACAGTTTAATTTTTACTTTCTTTATAAAGTGAGAAAAAATGTTTTTTAACGTTTACCACTTGATCTATTTTTTTCAAAACTATGTCCATTATTCATTATTAATATTATTCTAAAATTTTACTTGATTTTTTAAAATAATATAGCATTCCAATTGTTCTATTATTTTTTATTTTTTAAAATGTTTTCAAAAGAAAAAGGATAATTCTACTTATTTTTTTGAGATAACTAAAAGTGATTTTTTATGAGATAAAATGATAATTTTATGAGTTTTATGATGTAAATGGAAGGTTTTATATGATTTACTCATTATATGGTTATTTTATATTATATATAATTATGGGTGGGTCTGATATATCCCTTTGATGCATTGGGTAATGATATGTTCTCCATATGAGATATACTGGAATTAACTGGGTAGATTATTCCATTGTTAGGGTTCTTGAAAGGGTTCTTGTAAGGGATATTGTAAGGATAATGTCCCAAAATGCCTATATGATTTTTCTATGATTAATATGGGTTTTTATATACTTTTTTTGATTTCATGGGGTAAGAAAATTAGTATATGATTAAATAATGGTTTATGATCTTTTAAAGGTGAAAGGTTTCTTTTCAAGGAAAATTTTTCATGAGTTATTGTGGTTTTAAAGAAAATTTCATGATTGTTATTTTTCCTTTATCTTTGTTTATGAGACGTTTTATGAAAAATATTCATCAATAAAGTTGATTTCATAAGTGAGTAAATTATTTTTTGAGTTTAAAGTTTATTATATAAAATGTAAATTTTTCATTATGGATTTTCATGATTTTGAAATGGACTAATAGGTTTATTTTATTTTTATATCACTTACTAAGATTTTTATGCTCATCCCATATTTTCAAATGTTTTTCATGGGATCTAAGAATGAGTAGGAATTATATCAAGGTAAAATTTTCTGCTATGGGGGATCATCTTTAATGAAGAAAAATTGTCAAGAATGAAATAAGGGTGTACAATTAAGAACCTGTTTTTGTGGGATAAATGTACACTGTGTATAAGTGTCCACTTTTTTATGAAATTATTTTCATAATTATCTAAAAATATAAACCTAAAAATAAAGGTAATGTAAGAAATTATGTGTTGGTTATGTATGGGTTGTTATATCTTCTTCACATCAAATCCCTATTTTGGGGGTTTTGTGTCAGGTTCTTCAATTTCAATGGATTAAGGGTGGATTAGACCACAAAATTAGACAAGTAAACACTTAAAGGTTATAGATATATGTTAACCAAAATTATAAATTATTTATATATCTATTAATGAACTTTATGGTATACGGGGGTGTGTGGGTGAGTGTTAAAATCTTGACATTTATTTCAAGAATTATTTATGGTCTGTATAAACTTGAGGTTTCCTCTAAGAAATTAATTGGTTGTATTCCACCCATTATTTTCAACCACTATTGGTAATATGGTTTTATAGGGTTTGGGCTATCCTCTAAGGTAATAATGGACACCATGTTAGGTTTTTAAGTATGGAAATAACCATTAAGGTGTCTGGTTGGTTCTGGGGATTAAGTTGTAACTTGTCCTATATGTGAGAGTGGTGATTCTTAATGAGTGATATGTTTATTTTGTGATGTTTTTGGGTATAACATAAGATTTATCCTAAGGGAACGAACTATTTTAAATGGGGATGGATAGTGTAACGATATGTACCAAGCTAGCCAGACCCGATGGTAAGTATGTACATGGAATACTAGGAATGTGAGATATGTTTCGATGTTCCAAGTAGGGTACCGTTAGGAATTGGGTGACTTATGAGAATGGGTGGGTTGTGTTTATAAGTTTGGATTGTGTATTGGCATGTTTTTGAGAGGTTGGATATGCTATGTCCTCCTCATTATTTGTGTTCACTTCTCATTATAACATATTACAGGGAATGGGAATGTGATTCATGTTCTTGTTGTTCTATTTATTTCCCAAGAGGTAGGCTATGTTACACCCTCCCCATGATTTAGATGCACTTTCCTATTCATTTATATTCTTAGGGTCGACATGCATGTCATATCCCATGGTGTGGATTATTATTTTCTGAAGGATTGGCTATGTTACGACACTATCCATATTTCAAATTTTAATATTTTACTTAAGGGTGAAATACTTTATGTCATGTTCTCTCTCTAATTTATTTTTTATGGAATTCTTGAGTGCTTAGCGACGAACTCCACCAACATTGGTCGAAGCAGATGGGGTTGAGATTTTAAGTAGCTTGGTAAGTGCACGATGTCCCTAATTAGATGATGACATGATGTTTTATTATTTATTATTCAGTACATTCACTCCTCTATATTATGGTATTTATGTTAAGGCCTCATTGGGTGCATCCTACTGAGTTTTGTACTTACATCTTGTGCATGTACCTCGATGGATGTTCAGATTTCACTATTTGAGATATGGGTAAGGAGAAGTCTCCTATGATTAGTGGTTGAGAAGGGATGGCTTAATAGGGTGGTAAAGGAAGCATCAAGGCTTTCCATTGGACCTTTTTAATTATTCCTCTTGTATTTTTTTCATATTACCATGTATATTATTTACCACTTGTGGCGGTCTCTATTTTTTTATTGTGGATGTACAACTATGACATAGGTTATCATTTTGTTATTACATAGTGATGTTGTTGTACAGTTTTGATTAAGTTTTTATTCTGTATTATGTTTGTAAGTTTTTTTTTATGATTTATATTTATTAATAGACTTTATGGGAATGATATCTAGGGAATACTCTTCCCATTCTATAGACTTTTCGCTCACCACTAGTCGAAAACCTATGAAATATGAGGGGATATCTTGAGGTCCTATGGTGATCCATCTTCAGTCAGGAAACCCAGTTCAATATGTTACAAAATTCATGGTGGAAAACAACTTTTATGTCAAAAAAATAACATTTCATATCTTACCATGATTATATATATTAATGATATATTTATTAAAAAAGATAAAACTCAAAAATGTGATGAGTTTATTGTTCAAATGATGAAGAAGTTTGAGACTAATTTTAGATAGAAAAAAATTATCCAAGGATGATAATGGAAAGGTTTTGAATCAAAATAAATTCATAAAGTTTGTTGGTATCTTGTTATGAAAACTTCACAACCTGATATTTGTTTTTCAATGATGTTATTATTGATTCTTTGATACACTTAACTTCACTTATTTTGTAAACCAAAAAACACTTTATCAAATATTTGATTTAAATAAAAAAATATTTTATCTTTGATGTTTCCAATATATAAGATTGTTTGATGAAATACGGAAAAATTTAGGTTTACTGAAATATTGATGGAACTGATTTATGAAAATAAAATAACCTAAGGAATTTCATAATACCGAAAAGTTTAATGTTTTCCATCTAAAGCACAGTAACAGTGCTGAATCAACCTATCAATAGTTAGGGAAAGAATTCATGTCCATAAAAAGATGAAGATTGAGATATTGCTGATACTATTACAATTGAACCAGATATTTATGGAATATGATCATTAGAGGAATTATTATAAATAGAGTTTCACCTCATGAATCATAAGAGATAATAAAAATTCAAAAGAAAACTTTGATAACCACAACCACTTGAAGTATTCAACCAATTTTTGATTAATGTACTCTGATTGTTTTTATTTTTGAGTATTTTTTATAGAGCTTACAATTGTGGTAATTTCATTGTAAGAGCGTCTAACATTTCTTTCTATATTTTTATAATTGAGCTACCAATTATGTTGTAAGATACCAAGCTACGAGTTAAGTAGGGGAAAACCAAGCTACCAATTGTAGCAGCGGAAGTGCTGAGCTACCAATTTCTATAGTAGGGAAAATAGAACTACTTGTTAAATAATGTGGTAAAAAATCCACCAGTTTTAGTAATGGGTAAATTTATAATTGATTCGATCAAAGGCTTCCAGGTTAAGGAAAAAAGATTCTATCTTCCAACTTTATAAAGTGGATACCTTTTGATGGGTTTATAGTCGAGGATACCTCAGGTTAGGTTTACAGATCTACCTTTCACTTTTCTCTAAAAGTGTGGTTTTATAATATCCTTTTAAATGAGTAATTGGTTTTCTAACCTTTACTCCTTATTTAGTTTCTCAATTATGAATTACTATTTAGATAATTCTTACTTCATTTTTTATAATTCAGTTTTTTTTAATTTACATTGTGTAAAGACTCGGAAATTTCAAGGAAATTTTTTTCTTAATTTCTTTGGGATTTTACAAGAACGCAGTTTCTGATGGAACCTGATTCTGAGGCCCGGTGTGCCCGGAATCAATTTCCAAAGTTTTTCTCGGGTACGTTCAATGAACGAACGAGCGGGTTTTTCTAACTTTTGAACCGGTGCTCGGAATCGAAATCTGAGGGCACCGATGTAACCGTAGCGCTGGTAATTGATTAGGAACACCTTTTCTGAAGGTGCGGTTGCTCGGGTGTTGATGTAAAAAAAAGTGGGGAATAAAAATATAATTGTTTTATTTTTATTTCTTCACTAAGCGGTTTAAGAGAAATAAATTTGTGTCTCAAGTTAATTTCTCTTTTCCAAGTGTTAGATCCTAGGTGTGGGAGTTGGAGTGGGACCCACCGGTTGTTAACTTCCCATGAGAGGATTAAGGGTGAGGTGGGGCCCACACGAGCCCCCACCTTTTCAAATTCCTTAACTCCATAACCCCCCTTTAATGTGAGACCACTCACCTCCCCCTCTCTCTTCTTTAATCATGCCAACTCACTTAATTAATTAAGTGAGTTATGAGTTTGATTTTTAAAAATTGAAATGCTTGGCTTGATGTAATAAAATAAGATAAGTCTTATTTTATTTGAGAGGGTTGGTTGTTGTGTGAGGAGATTGGGGAGATAGAACTCTTTTCTCTGGGGAAGAACTTCATCCTCCCGCGAAGAGCTTCAATCCTTCCGCGAAGAACGTCATCTCTTCAACGAAGAACGACTCAGCGACTCCGGTATCTCCATTCCCTTTCTCCTCCATGACAAGGAAAGAGACACTGATGCAGGAGTTCTCCAACGACACGTAATCATCCTCTTCTCTCCGTGATAAAGAGAAGACGACGTATCCTCAGACGCTCTTCGTCGACGTCTACGGAACCACGCCCCGCGACACCGCTTTCCGCGACGCTCTTCGAACATCAACTCGTTATCAAGGTAGGGTTTTTTATATATGTTTGAATTCGTTTTATTGAATCTTCATATCCTAAATTCACGACGATGATGACCAAATGAACATGATCACCGTCCTGCACATAAACCATGCTCCTTTTTCTTTTTATTCTTCACGTGTTCTTCGTGCGTTCTTCAATGCCAAATATTTATTGACACTGGAAACACGGAGTTTTGTTGGGCGCAATATATGGATGCGAAGCCCTCGATGCAAGGATCAAAAATATGCGATCGTTTAATTTTTCGGGCTTGGAACGAAGCCGCAATGACTCACGGAAGGAGGTGGCCAAATATTTATCGATGCTGGAAACGCAATATTTTGTTGGGCGCGACATATGGACGTGCATCTCTCGACCCGAGGATCGCGAATATGCGATCATTTTAATTTTCGGTCTTTGAATGAAGATACAGCAACGCATGGAAGGGGGAGACGCGGCGGCGCCGACGACCGGAGGCGGCGGCCAGAGCCGTCCGGCCGCTTGGAGGCGGTGGCGCCCCAGCGCGCCGCCGAAAGAAAACCCGCCGCCGCACAGCCGCAGCAGCAAGGAGCCAGACCCCACGGCCGCGCGGGATCCGGGAGGCAGGGCGGCGCCAGCTAGCGCCGCCGGTTACAACACGGGACCGCGCCCCTTGTGTTTCGCTCGGCCAGTGCCGAGTTACGGCCGGCTTGCCGGGCCGGGCCGCGTCAGCTAGGCCGGGCCGCATCCTAGTGGGACGGACCCAGAACCAGGTCGGGTCGACCTGGTTCGGGCCGACTCAGGGGGTCTCAGGCCGGGTCGGACCGGGCCCGAACCCCCTATTTTCGGGCAGTTTTCGTTCAAACGCCCATAACTTGGGATACGGGCCTCTGATCGACGCATCGTCAGTTGATATATAATCCTTGGATCGATACGGTCGTTTCGGTATATTACACTTAAGGTTTTGGAGAACTTTGTGTATGTCCGGGTTAGTTCGAACCTGAAACCAACCGGGCCCTCGGAGCGGAAATGCTTATAACTTGAGCTCCGGATGTCCGATTGACATACCATCGACCTTGTTGGATTTCTCATGATGAGATGGAACTTTTGACATACTTCGCCTGATATTTGGATGCAGTTGGATAGTGGCCGGGTTGGATTGTACCCGAAATCCAACCGGGCCCCTAGAACAGAAAAGCTGATAACTTTCAGACCGGACGTCCGTTTGACGAACCGTCAGCGGCGTTGGTGATCTCGTTGAGAAACAGTCCCTATGAATATACCCTATGAGAATTCGGGGTACAGTTGAGATACGGCCGGGTTGGTTAGCACATGAAACCGACCGGACCCCTCGGACGAAAAGGCTAATAACTCACAGATCGGGCGCCCGATTGACGCGCTGTCTATTGTGTTGAGACCCCTATGACGAGGCGGTCCTTTGAGATACTTCTTCGTGGGACTTTGTGATACTTGGAGTATCGACCAGTAGCTTGTGGAGCGGACCCTCCCGGAGACGAGCGTACGGAGTATGGAGACCGTGTAGCCGGCTGAGACCAGACGACTGCTTGACCGACTCGACTTGAAGTGAGTCGACTAGCCCAGTGGACGGAGCACTACTTTGTTTGGGTACAGACCCTTGGCGGACGGAGCACTACTGAGTTTGGGTGCAGACCTGCGGTACTCGTCCGGAGAGTACCTCTGCAGTCTATTAGGGGGAATGCACTACTGTGTTTGGGTGGCAGACCCCGGCGGGAAGCACTATTGTGTTTAGGTGGATGACCCGCGATACTCGATAGGAGGAGTACCTCAACAGTCTTAGGTTAGTGAGAAGTACCTTGGAGTCATGACAGGATCACTGTACTCGACAGAGACGGGGCTCTTCAGCAGTTACGGTTTCGATAAATGAAAATCCTGGTTTGAGCTGAGTCTATAACCTTTGTGTTTACCTCATGATTGAGATGGGTCAGTTGATAACTTAGGTATATGTATGGGTATATACCTGGGTAGTGGTTATCCGTTGATTTCATAATCGTAGTGTTTCCTTATGATTGAGATGGGTTACTTGATAACTTAGGTATATGTATGGGCATATACCTAAGTAGAGGTTATCTGTTGAGATCTTTATTTGTAGTTATCCTTGTCGGATTTAGTGAGACCTTGAGGATCTCGGGGTTCCTACTGAGTATCGTTATACTCAACCCTGCACGGGCTATGTCCGCACCTTGTTGTGTTGGTTGCAGACGACGGGCAGCACTGACAGAGGTCGAGTGTTCGAGGACTGGATGGTACCCGGAGGTGGATCTCCGACGAGTCAGTATCCAGAGGTGGACTTCAAGACATGACGATACTCGGAGGAGGTTTATGGCCGAGAGCGTTGTGGAGGCTATTTGTACCTACCCTTCATGTAGGATCCGTGGTGGACGATCCAGGAGCTGCGCCATCTGTACCTACCCTTCAGGTAGGATCCGTGGTGGACGATCTAGGAGCTGCGCTATCTGTACCTACCCTTCAGGTAGGATCCAAGGTGGACGACCCAAGAGCTGCTTCTATTCTTCCAGCTATTTGTATTTTCTGTTGTATTTCCTTTCACTTGTTACTGTACTTTTCAGTTGGGTTTGTATTCTGGCCCTTTTTACTTTTCAGGACTTTCTTTTGTACTTAGTGTTTTACTTCCAGTTGTACTCTGTGGTGTTTATTTACTTTTATAAAGGTAATGTCTTCCCAGTTATCGGGATTTACGCCTTTGGTGCTAGTAACCAGCCCCTGGCCTATGGAAGGCGGGCTTGGGGTAGTCACGGCACGGGCCCCGAGGACGGGTCGTGACAAATTGGTATCAGAGGAGTCGGTTCTGCCGCAGGACTTATAACTCTGATATTTTCTTTTCTGTGAAGCAATAGTGTTAAGGGTACCGAGTGTGGTCTTCAGTTTAGGAAGTCCAGTGTTGGTGCGGTGGCCGACGTATCCATACACTAGGACCCTGACTACTGATTTCCGACTTTGTGCACGAAAACACTGATTGCCTGTGTGATTCCAAAAGTTTTAAATTCAACTCAAACCAGGTCAGCTCACCAGGTATAAAATGTTGACCGTGTCTCATCTGTTCAGGATGTCTCCACGCAGACAGTTAGTTGGAGTTCTGAGATTGTACTCGATCGCAGCCCATCGAGCGACGAGGCACCGGTGCAGATCCCTCTTTCTATGTTGGCACCCTCGGGTGGTGTACCGGCAGCACCACCACCTGTTGGGTAGAAGATGCCATCAGCCATACTAGCGAACTGTGCACGTTGGCAGAGTGCTTTTCACGAGTTCCAGCAGTAGAGGCCTTCGAGGTTACGAGGCGAGGCAGATTCCCAGACAGCAGAGCACTGGCTGGAGGTGATTTCTAGAGTTTTCCGCCTATTTGAGACATCAGTAGAGTGGATGGTGGACTTGGCTACTAGTGTTTTCCAGTGAATGACCATGAGGATGGTCCGCTTAGTGATGAGGCTTCGGTACGTGGACCGATACCTGAGGTAGTGCCTTCGGGTAGTGTGTCAGCTATACATAACTACCTTTTGGTCAGTAGTTACAACCGGCGGTACCGGTAGGTGACACATGTAGGCTTACTTCCTTACACGTGTTCCAACATCAGATACCCTCAATTTCTGAGGCAAACCTGACTCACAGGCGGCTGAGGACTGGCTTGAGGAGGTGGTTGAAAGTTTTCTAGAGCTTATACAGCTTCGGCAGGACGACGTGTCAGTAGCTGAGAATTCATCAAGGAGTACCGAGAATTCCGGGTACTCGATGATTATGTTTCGATCAGTGCTATAGAGCTCGGACCTCTGAGCGTGGTGCGTTTAAGGATATCTGAGCCAGCACCTTTTCTCTATGCATTCCTACTTATGCTAGGGTGCTAGAAAGAACCTTTGTGGTTGAGAATTCTTTTGCTGAATGGATGCAGTCAGTGAAGGTTAGCAGTGGGAAAGCTGGAAACTGGTGCCAGTCTCAGAGACTTGGGCATGCGAATGTTTCAAGAAGAAGTAAAAAGGACAGATGATTCTGCGAAGTAGCAGACGTGGAGGTAGAGCTAGGAGAGCAGCATGAGGTGGTGTACATTTCAACATGTTACAATCACCCGCCTTTTAGCCCCCGCTAGGCTCAGGGAGCTGGAGGGCAGGGGAAGAGAGTAGCTGCATGCAGTCAAGGAGTGTGACCCAATGGCTCTAAAAAAATGATTCAAGGGACAGTCTGTGTCCACCACTAGCTACCGTAGTAACAGACGTTGATATGAATCATTCCTTCCTTCCACGAATCTTGTCCCAGACCTAGAGTTTCCGGTAAGCCGTATACTTGACCCTCACGTCTGGAGATACCTTGGGAGGAGGCTTGATAATCACACTTACGCCAACAGTGTGGTCTGACCCACGAGGTGAGAGTTTCGGTTGGAATCTCTTGGTGGTAGCGTCGAGGCCTTATGACGTTGGTCTCGGTATGGATTGGATTCACAGTTCATGCTATGATTGACTGTATTAGGCAAAAAGGTTGTGGTTTATCTACAACGTTGGGATGGGGTTTTCCTTGGTCAGCGAAAAGGAAAACCCAGGCAGCACAGGATGGAATCATGCATAGAAAGGTGTAGCCGATCACTCTTGAGTCGGCCAACTTCACCCACGTGGCAGCAGGAGTTTTGAGTTTCAGTTCTAATCAGGAAATGGAGACCTCTAGAGTTTGAGGATGACGATCACGTCCTTATACGGGTCTCGCCTCGATGAGGTTTACGGAGGTGTGGCCAAGGCGGAAAGTAATCTCCGAGGTTTAGCGGACTTTTTCAGGTCCTCGGCAGGGTAGGCGAGGTGGCTTACCGTTTGACCCATCCACCTCAGTTGCACCAGGAGCATGACGACTTCCACGTATCTCAACTAGGGAGATACGTGCTTGACCCAACGCATATCATCGACCATGGGGAGCTGGACGTTGGCGATGGGGTGACTTTTGCGGGGTTCTGGTAGAGGTTGAGGATCGACAGGAGCGGGTCCTACGAGGATGGTTGATTCCTCTTGTGCACTTTCGCCGGTAGCACGGGAACTTCCAGGTGAGCACATGGGAGCGAAAGGCTCAGATGCGTGCTCAGTACCGCTTTTGTATCCCTAGTTTGTGTTAAAGCTTTACGGGAACGTAAAGCCCTGAGTTGGGAGTAATGTAAAGACCCGAAAATTTCAAGGAAAATTTTTTCTTAATTTCTTTGGGATTTTACAAGAACGCAGTTTTTGACGGCACCTGATTCTGAGGCCCGGTGTGCCTGGAATCAATTTCCGAAATTTGGCTCGGGTATGTTCAGTGAACGAACGAGCGGGTTTTTCTAACTTTTGAACTAGTGCTCGGAATCAAAATCTGAGGGCACTGATGGAACAGAAGCGCTGATAATTTCTTAGAAACACCTTTTCCGAAGGTGCGGTTGCTCGGGTGTTGATGTAAAAAAAAATGGGGAATAAAAATATAATTGTTTTATTTTTATTTCTTCACTAAGCGGTTTAAGTGAAATAAAGTTGTGTCTCAACTTAATTTCTCTTTTCTAAGTGTTAGATCCTAGGTGTGGGAGTTGGAGTGGGACCCACCAGTTGTTAACTTCCCATGAGAGGATTAAGGGTGAGGTGGGGCCCACACGAGCCCCCACCTTTTCAAATTCCTTAACTCCATAGCCCCCCTTTAATGTGAGACCACTCACCTCCCCCTCTCTCTTCTTTAATCATGCCAACTCACTTAATTAATTAAGTGAGTTATGTGTTTGATTTTTAAAAATTGAAATGCTTGGCTTGATGTAATAAAATAAGATAAGTCTTATTTTATTTGAGAGGGTTGGTTGTTGTGTGAGGAGATTGGGGACATAGAACTCTTTTCTCTGGAGAAGAACTTCATCCTCCCGCGAAGAGCTTCAATCCTTCCGTGAAGAACGCCATCTCTTCAACGAAGAACGACTCAGCAACTCCGGTATCTCCATTCCCTTTCTCCTCCATGACAAGGGAAGAGACACTGACGCGAGAGTTCTCCAACGACACATAATCATCCTCTTATCTCTGTGATAAATAGAAGACGACGTCTCCTCAGACGCTCTCCGTCGACGTCTACGGAACCACGCCCCGCGATGCTGCTTTCCGCGACGCTCTTCGAACATCAACTCGTTATCAAGGTAGGGGTTTTTATATATGTTTGAATTTGTTTTATTGATTCTTCATATCCTAAATTCACGACGATGATGACCAAATGAACATGATCATCGTCATCCACATAAACCATGCTCCTTTTTCTTTTTATTCTTCACGTGTTCTTCGTGCGTTCTTCAATGCCAAATATTTATTGACGCTGGAAACACGAAGTTTTGTTGAGTGCAATATATGGATGCGAAGCCCTTGACGCAAGGATCACAAATATGTGATCGTTTAATTTTTCGGGCTTGGAACGAAGCTGCAATGGCTCGCAAAAGAAGGCATCCAAATATTTATTGACGCTGGAAACACAGAGTTTTGTTGGGCGCAATATATGGATGTGAAGCCCTCGACGCAAGGATCACAAATATGTGATCGTTTAATTTTTGGGGCTTGGAACGAAGCCGCAATGGCTCGCGGAAGGAGGCGGCCAAATATTTATCGACGCTGGAAACACAATATTCTGTTGTGCGCGACATATGGACGTGGAGCTCTCGACTCGAGGATCGCGAATATGCGATCATTTTAATTTTCGGGCTTTGAATGAAGATACAACGACGCACGGAAGGGGGAGACGTGGCGGCGCCGACGACCAGAGGCGGTGGCCAGAGCCGTCCGGCTGCCAGGAGGCGGTGGCGCCCCAGCGCGCCGCCAAAATAAAACCCGCCGCCGCACAGCTGCAGCGGCGAGGAGCCGGACCCCGTGGCCGCGCGGGATCCGGGAGGCAGGGCGGCGCCGGCTGGCGCCGCCGGTTACAACAAGGGGTCGCTCCCCTTGTGTTCCGCTCGGCCAGCACCGAGTCGCGGCCGGCCTGCTGGGCCGGGCCGCGCCCTAGTGGGATGGACCCAGACCCGGGTCGGGTCGACCCAGGGGGTCTCGGGCCGGGTCGGACCGGGCCCGAACCCCCTATTTTCGGGCAGTTTTCGTTCAAACGCCCATAACATAGGCTACAGACCTCCGATCGACGCACCGTCAGTTTTTATGAGATCCTTGGATCGAGACAATCGTTTCGGTATATTACACTCAATGTTTCGGAGAACTTTGGGTACGGCCGGGTTGGTTCGAACCCGAAACCAACTGGGCCCTCGGAGCGGAAACGCTTATAACTTGAGCTCTGGACGTCCGATTGACGTGTCGTCGACCTTGTTGGATTCCTCTTGATGAGACAGAACTTTTGACATACTTCTCCAGAGATTTGGATGCAGTTGGATAGTGTCCGGGTTGGATTGTACCCGAAATCCAACCGGGCCCCTGGAACGGAAAAGCTGATAACTTTCAGACCAGACGTCCGTTTGACGAACCGTTAGTGGCGTTGGTGATCTCGTTGAGAAATAGTCCCTATGAATATACCCTATGAGAGTTCGGGGTACAGTTGAGATATGACCGAGTTGGTTCGCACACGAAACCGACCGGACCCCTGGAACGAAAAGGCTAATAACTCACAGACCGAGCGCCTGATTGACGCGTCGTCTGTTGTGTTGAGACCCCTATGATGAGGCGGTCCTTTGAGATACTTCTTTGTGGGACTTTGTGATACTTGGAGTATCAACCAGTAGCTCGTGGAGCGGACCCTCCCGGAGACGAGCGTACGGAGTACGGAGACCGTGTAGCCGGCTGAGACCTGACAACTACTTAACCAACTCAACTTGGAGTGAGTCGACTAGCCCAGTGGACGGAGCACTACTTTGTTTGGGTGCAGACCCTTGGCGGATGAAGCACTACTGAGTTTGGGTGCAGACCCACGGTACTCGTCCGGAGAGTACCTCTGCAGGCTATTAGGGGGAATGCACTACTGTGTTTGGGTGGCTGACCCCGACGGGAAGCACTACTGTGTTTGGGTGGCTGACCTGCGGTACTCGACAGGAGGAGTACCTCAGCAGTCTTAGGTTAGTGAGAAGTACCTCGGAGTCGTGACAGGATCACTGTACTCGACAGAGACGGGGCTCTTCAGCAGTTACGGTTTTGATAAATGAAAATCCCGGTTTGAGCTGAGTCTATGACCTTTGTGTTTACCTCATGATTGAGATGGGTCACTTGATAACTTAGGTATATGTATGGGCATATACCTGGGTAGTGGTTATCTGTTGATTTCATAATCTTAGTGTTTCCTCATGATTGAGATGGGTTACTTGATAACTTAGGTATATGTATGGGCATATACCTAAGTAGAGGTTATCTGTTGAGATCTTTCTTTGTGGTTATCCTTATTGGATTTAGTGAGACCTTGAGGGTCTCGGGGTCCGTACTGAGGATCGTTATACTCACCCCTGCACGGGCTATGCCCACACCTCGTTGTGTTGGTTGCAGACGACGGGCAGCGCTGACAGAGGCCGAGTGTTCGAGGACTAGACGGTACCTGGAGGTGGATCTCTGACGAGTCAGTATCCGGAGGTGGACTTCATGACGTGATGATACTTGGAGGAGGATGACGGGCAAGAGCGTTGTGGAGGCTATATGTACCTACCCTTCAGGTAGGATCCGTGGTGGACGATCCAGGAGTTGCGCTATCTATACCTACCCTTCAGGTAGGATCCGTGGTGGATGATCCAGGAGCTGCGCTATCTGTACCTACCCTTCAGGTAGGATCCGAGGTGGACGACCCAAGGGCTGCTTCTATTCTTCCAGCTGTTTTTCTTTTCTGTTGTATTTCCTTTCAGTTGTAGCTATACTTTTCAGTTGGGTTTGTATTCTGGCCCTTTTTACTTTTTAGCACTTTCTTTTGTACTTAGTGTTTTACTTCCGCTTGTACTTTGTGGTGTTTGTTTACTTTTATAAGGGCAATGCCTTCCCAGTTATCAGGATTTACGCCTTTGGTGCTAGTCACCATCCCCTGGCCTATGGAAGGCGGGCTTGGGGTAGTCACGACACGGGCCCCGAGGATGGGTCGTGACACATTGTTCTAAGTATTTCATCGGTAGTTTGAAATATCGGGTTTCTTTTTAATTCCACTGTGCATTTTAAGTTGATCGGTGATCTAAAATACCGATACTTAATCTTTTACTCTGATTTAGTTTTTTGTGGGTTTATCAGTTGTTCATAATAATGATGCATTTATTTTGGGCCAATCTGATTTTTCTAATTCCAATAATTTTATCTCTTGAGGAGGAAAAAAATATGTAGTTGTTTTTAAACTAAAATTCACCCCTCTTATAGAATTGTTTCCATACAATTTCAATCCTAAATTTGGTATTAGAGCTAGTTTCTACATCATAAACTGAATCTAATATTCATATTTCTTAGTTTTCAGTTACTATTAGATTTTCATATTTCATTTTCCATACACCTAATAGTGTGTAGGGATTTGTTTTAGTATGGAAGGTGTACATCTTGGATTTATAGACAATCTAAATCCAAATAGCCCACAAATTTTTGATGGAAAAGACTCTGAGTACTGGAAAGACAGAATAGAAACTTATATTATCAATATAGGAGTCGACAATTTTCTTATGCTTACTGAAGAGTATAAAGTTCTTGAAAAATCATTTTATACCTTCACAAGAGAAGAGAAAACTGAATTTTAGTTGAATTTTAGAGTTATAAATAATCTTATATAATCTATACAAAGAAATATCTATAGCCAAATTTCTTTTTCTGAAATTAATGTGGAATTTGAAAAAAATTAGAAGTTACACATTTTGGAACTTCAAAAGTTCTTGAAACAAAAATAACTATGTTGAGATCAGACTATCAAACATTTTATTTTCTACCAGTATAAATAGTTTCTCAAATGCTCCAAAGATTTGTGAAAATTGTAAATATTTTACAATCCCTTGGTGAGAAATAATTATATGATGATTAGTTGGTTGAGAAAGTTATTGATATCCTACCAAAATAATGAGAATCATAAATAATTTCAATTGATGATACAAAGCATATCACTAAGTTAAGTATAGATGGACTAATTGGTACTTTAATGTAGAATAAAATTCACCTAAAGAGAGATTATGAAAAATAGAAAAATAAAAATGGAGATTCTTTTACAATTATTGGAACCAAAAATACTATAAATTATAAAACAAAATCATCCAAGAAAAATTCTAGATAAGTTTTTGAAGAAAGTGAATGTTAACTTACTAATGATGAACATTCAAACATAGAAATAAGGATGTTCAAACAATAAAAATTCAGAAGAAATTTTACAAAGGAATGAAAAGATAAAAGTGATACTTTAGAATCTATGTGTTATGAATGCAGAAAACAAGGAAACATTAGAAATGAATTTCCTGAGATAAAAAATAATGAAAATAAATATTCTATAAATTTTTCTAAGAAGCGGAGTAAGAAAGATTTTAAAGCTATTGACACCCTGAGTGATGGTAAAAGAGATACTACTTCAGATAGTTTATATGAAGAAAGTGAAAACTGTCAAAAAATCACTAGATTCTATGCCAATATTCCAAAATAAGAAAAATTTATCATGGGAAGACTTATAGCTAAATCTCTCACAAATCTATTGTTAGACTCTAAATTATTTTATGATTCAGATAGTGATTGTGAAAGTGATGCTAAGAATTCTTCTAGTTCAGATGAGGAAAGAGATCCAAAAAAATCTTAGTGAGTTGAAAGCTTATATTTTCGAATGTAAAACTATGTATTAGAAGTTTTATAATATATATACTGAGGTGAAAGGAGAATTTGGTGAAAGAAAAGAAAGATTCATAAAATTTGAAGATAAGTTGACTAAGATAAGAAAGGAAAATGGAAAACTTATTTCAGAACAATAAAAGTCAAAAGATAAAGTAACTAAAATTAATGTTGATCTAAAAGTAAAATCTAAAGTTATAGGATCTGAAGATTCTAAATTAGATTAACTAAAATAAAAAATAGAAAAGTCTAAAAATGTGACTTTTTCATAGGATAATTCTGAGATAGTAAAACTTAAGTCTGATATTGAATTCTTAAAAAATATTCTGACTAAGTTTACTACTAAAAGGAAAGATTTTGACAAAATGTATAGATAGATAATACCTATCATAAATACAACCATATTAGTAAGTGAAACTGCCAAAAGTTCAATCTACATGAAAATTTTATTATTTCATAAGTAAATAACCTTTTTGTACTCAATTCCAACAAATAGAACATTGGAAGAGAAATTATTCTCTTAGCATAATTCAATCCTTTAGACAACACAAAGTGTTTATATCATCGAATTTTTCTACATATGATCATATAATATCTACTCAAGTTTGGGTACCAAAGATATTATTTTCTAATTCTTCAAGACCCAAGGAGGTGTATCCACCTAGGAAATAATTCTAAGGAAAAAAATTTGCGCATTAAAAACTGAATACCTATCCCTGATGCACCCTAGTATTTCTTATTTACATTTATGTAAATATTTTACTTTTAAGTTTGATTGTTATATAGTACTTATTCATTTTATTTTGGGGGAGTACTTTTTTATTCTTTTTAGAAAACCTGTTAAACAATTTTTTAATTTTCCAAATAATTCAAACTTCTAGTCAAAACATTTATGGAACCATATTTGAGAGAAGAATATCAAGATATTCTTGAAATAGAAGATAACTTCTGAAACTTGTTTAGAGAAAATTTTCCATTCTTTGTATTTTTAGAAAATGTTATATGTTTTCTAGATTTTTAAAATACTATTTAGTTACCAATATCTCATTTATACCTTCATTTCATTTTTAGGAATTTCAAAATGTTGTTCATATAAATGTATTACATGTGTATCTGAATTTCATTTTCATCTAAATTTTGAAATATTTCTTATTTTCCTGATGTTTACAATTCTGTTCAAATAAGTAAAGCATAAAAAAATTAAAATTTTGATAAATCCTTAAAAATATTTATGAAATCATATGTTTTGTCAAGAATTAATATGATTCATTGGTTAAATATAATCTATGGTGAAATTTTATATTCTAAAAAACCACTTTATAACGAGGTGGACCCCAAAGTTGCTGGATGCATTCACTATGATAGAAAGCAAACCCATTGATTTTTTAGATATTTCTGACCAATATCAGAATCTTTTTTCCATCATCTAATTAGAAAATGATTTCTTCTAATGATATAGTCACCAAATAAATCATGAGATAAATATTGATAAATTCAAAGCTTTTGGAAAAGTATTAATTTACGATGAAAGATATTCTTACCTTCCAAAGCTGAAGAAAGTTGACTTCTACTACAGAAGAGCACAAACTGTACTATCCCTTTATGATAAGCGAATCCTATGGTTCAATAAATTTTTTAGAGAAAGGAGTTATGAAAGTTTCTTTCACGCCTTTTTTCTAGATGTTCACAATGATAATGGAGAAGTTCATGGAGATTCTAGAAATTTTATTTGAGGGAGAGTCCCTCTTTTTTTTCCATAAAATTTATGAAGTATGTGAAAATTTTGTAAAATAAAATGCTAATAAAAATATTTTTGTTATCAATGAAAAAGTTTATAAGACATGACATCTTAATCTGGAGGTGAGTATTGTGTTTCAATAGATTCTATCTTTTATTCTACCAAGAAAGGGAGATAAAGATACAATCAAAATGCAAGATGTGTATATGTTAGATCTCCTTGTAAAATTCATAAAGATGAATTTTAATAAGTTTTTGAGGTCATACATTGAATCTATAAATAATGGTACGGTTAAGATGAAAATATTTCTGTATGAGAGGATCTAGAATCAGTCCTTAGTAAAGTTATTGAAGGAACAATATGTGAAGAATGAAGTGCACCCTGAAAGGTAAAAAGGAAAACTCAATCAATGCTAAGACAATCTCTAGAATGATATTGGTGTATGATAATAAGGAAAAGATATTTGTTGATAAGTCTTCAAGAAAATCAATTCAAATGATCATATTGAGAAACTGATTGATACCCATAGAGGGTTCTTGAAAGAAAAATTCAAGGAAGACAAGAAGAAGAAATAGGAAAGATTAGTTAGAAAATATTTCTTTTTGGTTTGGATAAAGTTGAATCCAAGGAACATAGAGAATATGTGGAACATAAGTTGTCTAAAGAGAAGAGAAAGAAAAAGTACACCCAAAATATGAAAAAAAATACAGATAGCTAAAGTGATTCTATCAATAGTAACCATCAAGGAGCATGTTGTTCCTATAGTTTCATTGTAACGAAAACTTGATTTTTAAGGAAAAGGCATAGTGGTTACCTAAGAATCTTTAAAAAATCTTCAACGCTTTCATCACCCTGAAAATTATTTGGAAGTACAATTGTAAAGCCTATTGAATTTAATGTTTCCCCTCCATATGAAGATTAGCTAATAGTTTTTCCAAAAACTAAATTTTTTAAATAAAAAATTAAAAAATCATATGTCCCTCCATATGAATTTCTTGGTGAAGTTGCAAATAAATTTATTCCATTAGAGGATTTTACAAAATTTGTTGAAAAATTTGTTGAAAGAAAGATAAAACTCAACTGAGGAAAGTAACAGTATAAGAATTGTCTCTGGAATCTTTTTTGCATACATCTACTACAGTTCTTCACCATCAAATAAAAATATTCCTAAGTCTTTCTCCTTGGAAGATATCTAAATTTCATGTTCAAGTTCATCTTCATCATCATCTTATTATTTAAAAATATCAAAAGAAGAAAGAAATTTCATCAGAATCAACTACCTCAATAATATCTAGATCATTTGACTAGAAGCTAAATACTATTTTAAATATGAAATGGAGATTGAACCACAACATTAGTATGATCCTTGAGTGTAGTGCAAGAATTGGAGTCCTTAAAAGTCATATGTTTCATATTCAAAATCTATAAATGCAAATACATTTGATAAAATCTATAGAAAAAGTGAAAGAAGAGTTGAAAGAAGAAATAATGGAAACATAACTTTCTGAACAAAAATTGAAAATTTTAATGATGCCATTTATAGTTCAAGTAATGGTTGTGAATGCTATTAGAGAGCATACAATCTCACTTCATCATAACTATGATGATTTTTTGACAATTCAATTATCCTTGATGATGTTCTGAAAGTTTTTGAAAGAAAAGTTAAAGGAATTGCTTCTTCTATTGAATATCTAAAAGACCTTGTGGTAATTTAGATTCAATAGGTAGAAAATCAGATCCAGAAATTCATTGAGTTGAATGAAAAATTTGAAGTGCAAAATCAAAAAATCTATTCCATAAAAGAAAAAATTGCAAAACAGGTCCAATAGTTAAAAGTTAAAGAGAAAAGATCCTTAGAAAAATTTGTTCAATTTAAGGAGAATCTCAAAGTTCAAGAAGTTCATCTTGCAGAGAAATGAAATTATATCAAAAATTTGAAACACACGATAGAAAAATCAATTAAGAAGGATTTATGTTTTCTAAATTTTTGATTTCTTCTAATAATAATCTTTATAAACTCTTACTCAATATAATTTTGATGTTGATATTCTATGCAACGAACCGGAATTCTATCAATGAGATTTCCCTTATTATGTTTATTTCATATAGTACAGATCACATAAAATCACTTATAAAACACAATACAAAATTTATAAATGAATAATGAATGAAATAAGAGGTATTTATATAATTTAAGGAACATATACTGATGAAATAGTAACTTGACCTTAGGAATAGTAATATGACCCTTATGAATAGTAAATTGGCCTAATGAATAGTAACATCATCCATGAAAGTATAAATAAAATTTAGGCACCTTATAAATGAAATTATCATATAATTTTATCATAGTATAAGTAAATGAATATATTCAAAATTATTAATTATCGGTATTTTTGTAATTCAAAAATATTTAATTAAAATTTTATAATTAATAAAATGATTTAAAAGAAAATTTATTACCATAAAATGTATTAATAAATTAATATTTTGTTGTCTTATGATTTTAGGATAATTTTATGAGACCTTATTTAATTTTTGATATTGTTATAAAACTAGTTAAAAATTTAAAATCTGTATTTTTTGAGTAAAAAATGATTATAATTAAAAATTAAATTTCTCATATTTAGAAAATTATTTTCATAAAATGGAGTTCATTTTATAATTCTTCATGTTGAAAAATGGTTACAGTGGATTTTTGGGATTTTTCTAAAATACTTGAATTTTTTGTGAATAGTAAAATATGACAATTTACGATAAATGTTAAATACATGAATTATTGAGTCATAGGTGATGTAGGGATGATATAAGCCCATAATATGAAACTTTCCTTCATTATTTTAATATATTTAATGATAATGATCAAACTATTCATATCCTTGAGCCAAAATTATAAACAAATGAATAAAATATTCAAAAAACACCTCTCTCTTCCACTATAAATACCACCCCTCACCACCCCTTCTC
Organism: Viscum album; assembly: GCA_963277665.1. Taxonomy (NCBI): domain Eukaryota; kingdom Viridiplantae; phylum Streptophyta; class Magnoliopsida; order Santalales; family Viscaceae; genus Viscum; species Viscum album. The sequence continues at coordinate 555,904,807 of OY728142.1, forward strand.
ATAACAACTTCCAAGCTTTGAGCCTTCCAAAATTTCTACCTAATCCTCTTCCTAAGCCCCTCCCCCATGTACAAGATCTCTTGGTCTCATCAATAGATCAAAACCATTTCCCTAACTAGGTTCTCAAGGAGGAGAATTCAAGAGGTAAAATCCTCTTCCTTTTCCTTTTAATTTCTTTTCAAGTTCTTTTCCTTTATTATTCTCTCCTCACCTCCCCTCATATAAATATCATGAAAAATAAAATACCTTACATGTAATGGAATTTTATTATTCTAATGAAATAATCCATCATCAAGCACATTCTCTTCTCCCTTTTATTCTAAAAATGGAAACATTGTTCGTGAGGTGTTGTTTCATCACCTTCAAGGACGAAATGTTTTCATTTTCCTTCACCGTCTTCAAGGTTTTTCATGAAACCATTTTAATGGTTCAAACATATTGTAAAATTTATATTATAACCCTTTTTATGTTTTGGATGTAACATATTTACATAATACTAAATGATAAAACAAAATGAGTTTATTATGATCAATAATCATTGTAATAATCTAAATGATTATCATTAAATGTCTTATCGAATGATTAATCCTAATATTTGGGAACAAAACAATATATAAAACCAATTTAAATTTTGGATTTTCATTAATAACATATAATTTTAATCCTGGAGAATTTTACCCATTTTACTTGAACTTTATTACTTACGAACAAGCAAACTGATCATGAAAACCAAGAAAACGAATGCTCTGAAACGATTAAATTAAACTCTATAACTCATAAATAAGGAAATAAATGAACTTAATAAAACTATAATGAATATAATACATGTATAAAAGGTTCTAAATAAATTAATTAATGGATTTAATTTGATTATCCAGGACATTAAGGTCAAGTGCAGAACACATTCACACATAAGGTAAGGGTTTTCTTTCCGAACCTCCATTTTCATTCAGGTTATGCTTTCTTCCTCTATACACCAATGTAATTATTCATTATTTTTATATAATTATTCTAAACTATATATATATATATATGTGTGTTCCAAAATCATATATCCAGATCAGTTCATCATTCTTTGATGAGAGAATAAATTTTTTACAAGGTTCCCTTCTTATTTCTTCCCGATACACAAACCTGATTAAATGGAACATCTCGATTTCTTAACCATTTTCAAGTACCATATATAATCTATTTTAAAGAACCATTATTTTTCTAAAATCATTAATTTTTTCATGAAAAACTATATTTGTTCATTTCTGCTTTTATACAAATAATCATCACAAATACAAATGATTTTTCCAAAAGAACTCTTCTTTGCCAAGTAAAAGGTGTATTTCTCTCAAGAATTCCATGATGATTTTATTAAAGTATTTTAAACTATTTCAAAACCTCTGTTGAATTTTATTCTTTATTGAGGTTTATCTCTTATGTTTATCATCCAAAATACTTTATTAAAAGGTTTATGATTAGTTTGATTGTGGATGTTCCATCTTGATATCATTCACCATACTACTCAGAATGGTTAGTGATTATGTTTACAGATTGGGAAAAGTTATTTACATTTCATATGTATATGTTGTTTATGTTTATCATCATTCATATGAGTTATGAATTTTACTTAGTAAGTGATGTGTAGGGCCCTCTATAGCTCCTCGATGCATCGGTAGGTCTCATGAGACAAACTAGACTCGGTTTTTACCCATTATATATGGTGTCATGGTCGAGGCACTACTAGAAAATTAGTCTATAGAAACAAATTTTTAGCCACACTTAATAAAATCAGTGTCTATATCCATCCTAAAAGCCATGGAACGAATGAAAATTGCGGCCCTTCCCTCCTCCCCTCATGGTTACTCCTCCCCCTCCCTCATGATTCCTACATCCCTCACTATTTTATTCCCCCTCCCACCCCCATGATTCTCCCTCCCTATCCTCCCACTCCTCCTCCCCTCCGTTGTTGTTCTGACGTGGCTCCAGCACATCCAGCGTAGCGCACCCAGCCCACCTCCTCCTCTCCTCTGTCATGGTTCTGTCACGGCTCTGGCACACCTAGCCCAGTGCACCCAGCCCAACTCCCCTCTGTCATAGCTCCACCACACCTAGCCAACCTCCCCGCCGTCACGGCTCTGGTGCACCTAGCCAACCTCCCGACCTTCACGGCTCCAGTGCACCTAGAAAACCTCCCTGCCATCACAGCTTCGGCGCACTTAGCCCATGCAATTCTGATTACCGCGTGAACCCCCCCCCCCAATCTGATACCCCGAAAACCCTAAAACAACAAATTGAAATCAATCGTTGGCTTTCCTGTTCTCCATTCATCGCCACCATTTCAAACCAATGACTTCGATTCCACACCTTTCATTACTACCCAGGTTTTCTTTCTTCAAATCACCATTCTTACTCACCTATTCGTACCCACAACTTCGATGCTACGCCATCCCAGGTTTCATCTTATTAACATCCCCTTCATTTTCTTACAATCACCCTTATATTTTATATTTATGTTTCTGTGTTTTCTGTGGTAGTCGAAGCGGGCTCAATACCATCTTAAAGGATTGAACAGACTTCAAGTCAAAGCATCCGAACATTGAGCCTGCATTTTCTCTACAACAACCAAGGTTCCTACATCATCCCTCGCAATCAGTGCTCTAATTGACATGTTATTTTATATTTTCACATCCTACGCGGTTTGTTTTGATTTTGAATCAAGATTCTTTCTAATTGGTGTTAGTGAACAGTTTACAAGATTTGACATTGTATGTGGCCTGGGAATCAATGTTGGATTGGTTAACTATCTTCTTGACCATTAAAACATTTATTCCTTTCATTTTGTTGTTATATTGGTTCTGATTATGTGGAAGGTGAGTTATTGATGTTATTATTTTTCTAAGTATTCAAATGTGACCACATATATAGATATTTATGTGCTTCATGTTTCTGGGTGATCTGATTAGGAATCATAACTTTCTTGGGGACTTAGCAATGTTTATTTATGGTGCTTGGTATTTTTTATGATTTATGGTTGTCTTTTTGTAATGCGTGGTTTATGCTGAGTACAAATTCACGACGGTTTTCCTTTTACTTTGAAGTTAGTTTATATTTTAAAGAACAATAGATTAAAAGCATTGTCTCCCTATAAATTTTTTATTCTTCTATATCCATGTTTTTCTTTCAAAAGTTACTGAATTCTTGCAAGCGTTGCTTTCAGAAGTTACTGAAGGATTTCAAGCATTGATCTGCAACATCTATGGCTTTAAGAGACCATGCAAAACATAAATGGTTTGCACTGCATATTATCTTCTAGCATAAAAGGATTTTCTAAAGGCTATTCTAGTTGAAGGAGAAGGTATGAATCTTTATACATTAGACGAAATTGTAGTGATATGTTTTAATTTCATAAAAATAGTAAGTTTCTTACATTTTGTATGTGTAATGACAAATACTTCATTAATTGTCTTCAATTTATTTTATGATATTATTTCATAACATGTTGTTTCATGCAATTTAGTTAACTTAGCCATTTAATGAATATTTTATGATATTATTTCATAACATTCTTTGTCTTTCATTTTATATGTTTCCATAAGTGTCATTCCATTTACTTAATTACAGTTTAAACCAAAAAAAAGTAACTATGGATAAACCATAATATTTTAAAATTCAAATTAGTTGGAATGATTGAATGGAAATATCATTTTTCTATTTCCTTTAATTTCATCTAATTTTATTCATAGTCTGTTCACTATTTTCAAATATGATATTTCTAATCTGTAGTTCAATATTCTAGTATAAGAAGAATATCAACTATTGAATTCTTTAGACACTAGAAATATTAGACAACAATTACAACCCAGGATTATGTTTCATACATATTTACCACAAATCACCATTTGATTAGTACAGACCCTTGAGTAGTGCCCATGAATGAGACATAATGAATTTCTGCTTATGAACAAATGAATCTCCATGTTTAGTGACATTTACATATTGGTGTCTATTTTCAAGATTTGTTTTTCTTTATTATTTATCTTCCTCCTATGAATCAATATTTTCTATGTTTCATCATAATAATGAAAAATCATTACAGTTTGATCTTTTACACATTAAATACACTAGATTAACTTCACTATCTGCATGTACAGAAGATGTTTTCCTGATATTGAGTTACTATTCAATTGACTTGATCAATTTGGTGGTTTTGTGTTTGAACTCATTTACTAAATTTTTCCGATTGTCCACTCGGCACAACCTTTAGAAACTCAAGTTGTAACTGATATTTTATGCCTATTTGAACCCCTACATATGCATTCTAACCTCCCCGACTTTAGAGAATCTACCATGACTTGTCTACTGTTCTATATGATTTAATGCTCACATATGTCTTGCGGTATGTGTACAGGTTTACGCAGCATCTATTGTATGTGTACAGGTTTATGCAGCATCTATTGTATGTGTACAAGTTTATGACCCATCTATTACATTTAATGATAACATATGTTCTACTATGACTCATCTATTGTATGTGTACATGTTTATGCATCATACACACAATATGTACTTTTTTTAAATTAGATACACATGCATGCATAATGTATGAATACATTTTTTGAAGGTATATACACCTATACACATATAATAAACTATATGTAGTACACAATTCCAATCTCCCACACATCCCATGAATCTTCCAAATTAATAGATTTCATGTGGTATGCATACATTGTTTGTATTTACATACGCATGTACACATACATGCACATTGTTTAAAAAACATTTGTATGCATAATTGTATTTTCTCACTTATTCCCCCCCCCCCCCCCGTTACATTGAACACTACTTATTATGTATTCACTTATAAATATTCACTCTAGCATTTGTTTCTATTTCCATATTGTATCTGCCTAATATTTTTAATAAGAAAAAGTTATTTTTAGTTTCATTTGTTTCAAAATCAGTTATGTCTCTTGAATATGTTGTGAAATTAACAATAACCTTGCATCAATGTGCAAGCAATTATGTGAAATTATATCAACATTAGTTGGATGTTATAAATTTTTTAACATGCAATATATCTTATTAAATGTTTTGGAATTTTAACAACAAAGACTAACAATATGTCATGTCACATTGTAAAATATTTTAAACAATGATAATTGCATTTTCTTTTAAGCAACCTTTATTATGGTGATTTATTTTGGTTTATATGCAATTTATATTTTGGATTTAAAGACATTTTAGGGATTAATTATTTATTTGTAAGTGTATTGATCAGGTTTTCCTATGTGGAAGCCCTCTCTTGGGACAGTGGTTGAAAAACCATGCAGTACAATTTTCTCTTTATTATCTCTTACAGCATAGGGCACTGAGTGAATGACTTTGGTTGAGTTTTTTACGGATGTTTTGATGAATAATTTTTTACAGGGAAGGATGCAAAAAAGAAAAAGGAAAAATGAGTAGATTTTAAAGATGTGGGTTAGGGACAATTCATAGGAGAGGTGATTTTCCAAGACAAGACCTCAGAGTTAAGGATTCCTTTTATGATAAAATATAGAATGTTTATTATTCTTTTTATGATCAAATATAGAATGTTTTAGATTTTAGTTTCCTTTATTATTTGAAATGTTTTACTAATACTGCTTGCAATTATATTTTATATAAAATATATTTTTCCCACTTCCATATATGGTTAGAGAAAGTGTAAAAGGATTATGTGTTCTTGTTTTGAGATAGTGGGAGTGTTCAGATAAGTTTAAATATTTTATACTATTTACAAATAAATTTATCAATTTTATGTGTTCTTGTTTTGATTTTTAGAATCTCAAAATAAATTTGGATCACGAAATTTTTGTTCTTATGAATTATTAGGAGCTTTTACTTGGTATTCGATTGAGTGTAGGGAATGACATCCATCTTGCCCATAGTGCACTGTAAAAAAACCTTTGAATTAGAGCATCATGGCCACTCCTTTCTCACCATAGACCTTGTTTTATTTTTGTTGAACTTAAATGATCGAATTTGAAGTTGATTTTGTTTCTTTTTAGGTACTTCAATTAGAATATCCAGGTTGAGTGAAAAATATAAGAGGATGGTTGACTCATTAAAAATAAGAAAACTACATCATATCATTACAGGGGAGTACTTAATTTGGTTTTTATTTGTTTAGAAAAATCCATCCATGCTACCAATTATTGGAACTCTTTTGAAATTATTGATTTTAGGATGTTATGCTTGTTGAGTGTTTGTGCTTAAACTGTTGAATACTTTTCATGTTGATGTTATTGAACTGAATCTGTTTACGATGGTTATTGAAAATATTCTTGCTTATGGTAAAACATGCTGAGTGTTGAGTTTTAATGTATGATGATGTTTACTTTGAAATTTATATTTCATGATTTGTTTGTTGAAAAAATGTCAAATATTCATTAATTAGGGTTGAGTGGTAATATAAAAATTGTTTTCATTGTGATTTTAATGTTAAATGTTCATTGTATTTGTCTTTTATAATGCTGAAAAGAGTTTTTTTACATGTTGTTCTGCGTGTTTGACTGTAAATCACGAATTAATGCACGTGCACACTGAATTTTATTTCAAAAGGGATGAATATTGTTACTTTTTAGAGGAATGATAGTATTTTAAACCTTATTTTTACCTTAATGTTTTGGTGCCATCTTTTCATTCTCTTCTGGTTTGGGGGATATTTTGGGATTTTAGGGGGGTACAAGGAGGTTGTCTAGGGGGTGTCCAGGGGGCTGTCCAGGGGGTGCAAGGGTGTATGTGTGTGTGTGGGGGGGGGGGGGGGGTTGTGCAGGGGGGAGGGGTAAGGGGTTCTGGGGGGGGGGTTGTTCAAGGGGGAGGGGGTTTTCCATGAGGGGGTTGTCCAGGAGGGGTGCAAGGGGGGTCTGTGGGGGGGGGGTGAAGGTGGCTGGGGGGCAGTGTGCGGGTGTGGGGTGTAGGGGGAGGGGGGAAGGGAGGGAGGTAGGGGGTGTGGGGTGCAGGGGGAGGGGTGTCCAGAAGGGGGGTGAGGGGCAGTGTGTAGGGGGCAGGGAGGGGGTAGGGGGTGTCTAGGGGGGTCTCATCGCTATCTGTAAACCCCTCCTCTCCCACTTTATCCATTTCCAGGGATCTTGATTTCTATTCTAATTTGCAATATCTTCTTAATTGAGTGATTACTTTATTTTTGACATTATCTTTTCCTCCCATCAGATACGGTAGTTTGCCACCTGATTAACCATGATTTTATTCTTGAATTGGCCTCTGATCAAACATATTATATTAATCTCAAAAAAATATGCAAATGAATATATCTCTATTGAGTTGGTCTGGTCTTGCGTATAGTGAAAATGTTACTATTTTTTCATTTTAATTACTTCTGAATTTGAACTCTGACACGGTGGAGGTGTCACAGGAAAAATTGCTCTCCCTGGTTGCAGAATGATTAATTGATTCAAACAGTAATGTCAAAGTAATTTCCTTGTTTTTGGCTTCCTGACATATTTTCCTTTTCGATCATTTGTTTATTTTGATGACTTTTATTGGTATGTAGGATAGGGATGCATGCTATGCAGAGAACCAACAACAAAACATAGCCGATGCAATTGATTTTATTCCATGACTTGCAACCGGGATTGATGTGAATATAAAATTCAGGAGGTAATGGTTAAGGATGAAGTGATTTTGATCTTGATTAAAAATGATATATTTTATGGTATTCACTTTCCATGGTGATGAGACCTAGTGGTATAGCCATTAATAAATATTAAATACCTTCTGACAGAATTGTGATGTGAATTCGAGTTTGGTTGATATGGTAATGACCATTGTAGTGGTGAGTGATACCCCAATCTATGGTGAGTGGATCAAAGGCTTAGAAAATTTTATCTAACTACTCAAGTAATGTTAATTTTATCTTACATGTGTTGATGGTGTATCAAATGTATAAAATTTTGTATTTGTAATGGTGCATGTGAGAGCTTTCTCGAGGGAGAACCATTGTTTTCCTCTATTTGGGACTGAGGTATGAAATAACACTCATTATAAGGGTATCCAGTGAGTATACGCAAGAAAATTGATACTTCTAGGAGGTAAACTTGACGGTTCTCCCCAATGGTGGGGGACAAATCATCCAATTCCGCTATATGATAATTATAGTCCCATAATATCATTTTGGGTATAGCCATTAGCATTTGAGTAAGGATATTACCCAATAGAGTGTAGTCCTTGATAATTATGTTCTGTAGAGTATTTTTTTTATTTCCAACATGTTGTGATTTGAGATATATAGCTGAGGATGTATTCCAAATATCTATTGGTCTAGTTTCATGATTCTGTAAGGTGTTATCCTAACATTTGAATCTCATCGAGTTGGGTTATTTGAGCAGTTAGGATCATCTACTTTAGATTGTTGTTTAATAGGTCACTGGAGTTTAGTGTCCAGGGGGGTCAGGGGGGGTCTAGTGGGGGGAGTCCAGGGGGGTCTAGTGGGGGTGTCCAGTGGGGGTGTCTGGTGGGTCCAAGGGGGGAGGGGGTGTCCAAGGGGGTGTCTAGGGGGTGTCTGAGGGGTGTCCAAGGGGTGTCTAGGGAGAGGGGTGTCCAGGGGGGTGTCTTCCAAGGGGTGTCTGGGGGGGAGGGGGTGTTCAAGGGGGGCAGGGTGTCCAGGGGGTGTCTAGGGGGAGGGTGTGTTCAAGGGGGTGCAAGGGGGTCTGCCATGGTGAGAGTGGGGGGTGTGCAAGGTGGGAGGGGTGTGATGGGGGTCTGTCCAAGGGGGAAGTGAGGGGCTGTGGGGGGGGGGGGGCTGTGGGGGGCTGTGGGGGTGTTTTTTTATGAAATTGGAAGGCCTATAGCCACAATTTTAAACGGTGGCTATAGGCCTATTACCAAAGTTTCAAATCGTGGTTATAGTTTCAACGTGGCTTAAGGTTCTGGCATGGTTTAAAACTGTGGTTATAGGGATATAGCAACAGTTGGAATCATGGTTATAAGCCTTTAGCCACGGTTTGAACTGTGGCTATAGCCCTATAGCCACGCCAATACCAGCCACGCTCCTTGGAACTGTGGTTATAACTTATAGCCATAGTTTTTGGGCTTATAGCCACAGTTTCAAACCGTGGCTATAGCCTTAATTTCTAGTAGTGAGGCTTTGGTGGTATGTTTATGATGTCCGACATTATACATTCCATCATTATGAAACTAGTAACTAATATTCCAAGTGATTATTTGACTAGTAGAATATCCATGGTTATGTTTTATTATGACATTATTTAATCAGTTTTTATTCATGCCATATTATGCTCAAGATTATGTTTTAATGGCACGTGTACTTTTAGTTATTCACCATGCCTTATTAGTAATGTTTCCCTTGTATTACTTACTCTTACTGAGCTCACCCTTTTCTTATGTTTTATTTTTCTCCAGGATGTGAAGATGAATATTATGAATGACTTGGAGGGATAATCTAGGAGTTATGGATGTTTCCAATGAAATTTCTATATTATATTTCCTTTCAAAGTTGTAATGTAAAACTTATGTTTGTATCTGGTTTTCCAAAACTAATAAATTATTCGGTCATTCAGGATACAACTTCCTTGTTTATTATGTCAATGTAATGAAGGCAACGACTTCGGGCAAATGGGGTTGGGGTCTCTATATTCTAACCTTTATTGATGATCTTTGTATGAATGTCTTGTTTGAAAACTAACGCATGATTTACTACTTTACATTATCTTTCTAACTTTTTCCCTGCATGTATAAAAAGAAACTATGTGATTTTTGAAAAAAATCACAAAGGGAGAGAAACGTATTGAAAATTTAAAATTTCCCAAGAAAAATTCTTTTAAAATCTAAGGGGGTATTGTTTGCACACAGGGAGAATGTTTTTCCAAAAGGGTTTGTTTCATAAGAAGAAAGAGAAGATGTGCTAGGGGGATATTTCATAAAAGAGAAAACCTTCCAAAGGAAGAAAACAAAATATATTCATCTGAAGATATATAGAAAGTATTTCAGTTCATTTTAATTTTCTATTCTGTGTTTGTGTTTTTCAAAAAGGGGAGCATTGTTGACACTTCCCTTCACTTATTTTGAAAACTACAAAACACATTATTAAATATTTGATCTAACTTACAGTTATTATTTTACCTTTGATGTTTTCAATATATAAAACTATTTAATGAAATACAGATAAATCGAGGTGTATCAAAATATTGATGAAACTAATTTATGAAAATTGAATAACCTAAGGAATTTCCTAATACCGAAAAGTTTAAGGTTTTTAACCTGAAGCACCACAGCGGTGCTGAATCAACCTATCGATAAATAAAGAAAGAAGCCAGTCCATCATAAGATGAACAATGAGTTGATGTTGATACCATTGTAACTTTCCCCAAAATTTGTAGAATACGACTAATGTATGATTACTTATAAATAGAGCTGCACCTCATGGATCAGAATAAAGAATACAAATTCACAAAAAAAAAATCGAGTCACAATCACTTGAAATCTTCAACCGCTTGTTGATTAATGTATTTCTGATTGTTTTTGTTAGAGTGTACACTTGCAATACTTTTATTGTAATAGCTTCTAACATTTCTTGTTGTATTCATCTGACTGAGCTACCAGTTAAGTAATGGGAAAAATCAAGCTATTGCTAGTAGTAGCAGAAGTGCCAAGCCATCGGTTTCTTTAGTGGGGAAAACTGAGCTACCTGTTAAGTAGCGAGGTAAACTGAGCTATCAGTTGTAGTAGTGGGGAAATTTTCGATCAGGTTGGTCGAAGGCTTATAGGATAAGGAAGATAAAGTCTAACTTCCGACTTTATGAACCAAATACCTTTTGATAGGTTTATAGTCAAGCATATCTTAGATCAAGTTTGCAGATCTACCTTTTACTTTGGTCTAAAAGTGAGGTTTTATAATATCCTTTTAAAGGAGTGCTTGGTTTTCTAACTTATAACTCCCTATTTAGTTTCCCAATTATGAATTACCATTTAAATAATTCTTTCATTTTTTGTAATTCAGTTTATTATAATTTCTGTTGTGCTAAGTATTCCATCAATGATTTGTAATACCGATTGTCTTTAATTCTGCTGTACATTTTAAGTGGGTTATCTTTTGAGGACAAAAATATGCAGTTTATTTAAGCTACAATTCAACCCCCGTCTTGTAGTATTTTTTCCATGCAATTTTGATCCTACAATTATTTGTAAGATACCTAAGTAATCCAAAAGAATCACATCTTAAAGCAACTAAAATAATCCTTGAATATATGAGAGGGTCACTAGATTATTGTATTATGTATAATAGAGATGGACAACTTCAATTGTATAGTTATATCGACAAAAATTGGATAGGTAATTTTGATTATCGTAAGTCCACTTCATATAGTACTTTCTTTATTAGAAGATGTATTGCACGACGAAGCCCAATCCTTTTAGATGAAGTTGAGCCAAATTTTTAGAGGCTCATATTACACACTAGACTGCAACTGTAACAAAACTGAATGGCGACATCAACAACGATACTATAACACCTTGAATTTTGTCATTATTACTACAAGAGCAAGTGATTGGCAACATGGTTTACTATAGCACCACATTGCTTTAGGTGCTCCCCTCAAACAAAGGTTTTTGTATCTCGAAATTCACTCTAAATTACTCCCCAAAAAATGTAAATCATTCTCTCCCCATAGAAGGATTATTCTTGAACCATGTAAATCAAGTATATGCTTGATCTTCTTGTTCTTTATTGTTTCTTCAACAATTTTACTCTTCTACAAAATTGATTGTCATGGTTGCCCCTAGCATTTCCACAACAAAAAGTTCACTGAAGAAAGGAAAAGATGTTTAATTTATTGCTAGACTTGTTTTTGATGGCTTGTCTTATACATAGTAAGTCCAGAGATACGGTACAAAGAAAAGAAAGATGCAAACAAGGTTTGAAAGCAGGACCACCTCAACTCACCACCACTAGTACAAACTATATCACAATTATGTTATCCTATTTGCATGAAAGGCAACACAATAAAGCATTCAATGTTGACCCCTTGCTTTAGGGGTTATCTCGATAAGAAGTCATTTGAAGTGAAGCTTTACCTACAATACATTTAAAAGACTCGATGAACCTTACAAAAAAACCCAATATCAACTAAGGTAATTCATTTTTATTGTTAAGTTTTAGAACACACCAATTCACCCATCTTCAAAATTAATTCTTTCAACTTGAAATACATTGTGCACCTTCATTAACTTGAAACCCACCCAAACAACCTGAAGTGCACCAAACCAATGCAACCTATACATAAAACATATGAAAACAAAGTCCATAAAAAATACTTATTTCAAATGTTAAACCACCATTGGAGAAATCGGCCCAGGCCAGGGACTGAATAATTCAACATATTCTGCTCAATTTGAATCAGGAAGGCAACTACAGACCACACCTGCATCTAAAAACAACCAATCACACTTCACTGTACAGATTTTTCGTCCATAATCCCCTAAAACCTTGCTTCATTTACAATCTACACGACAACACTAACATTATAAAATACAAGAATGAACTGCTCAAACCATACCAACTGCTCAACCAACACATGGAAATGTTGATCCGGGAACATTCCATGAAGCAGGCCTCGCCACAATAAAGGGGGTCATTATGTACACATGCATACGGTCGTGCGTCCAATTAAACCCTTCTTGGCGGCAAATCATTTCGACTGCAACACCAGTAACGGCACACAAGGATGCTCCGTCAACATGCTTGGGAGCTCGACATCAGAGGGATCCATTGGGGGTATGGCCATATATAAATCTTCAGTGGAGAATGGGATGCTGAGGTTCACCATTCACGGCGGTCATTGCAAAGAAACCCAAGGATATGTTTTATTTTCCAAAAACGTATTAGAAAATGTGTTGGAAATCACTCTAGATATCACCTCTTACATTTTCAAAACAAGTTTATATTTTTTTTCCAAAAAACATTCACATAATTCAATAAATTTTCTAATACATCTTTAAAAAATGAAAACAGAAAACAATTTCTAAAACCAAGAGATGCCTATTGTTTTCATTTTCATTTTCTAAAAGATGTTGTCCACCTACACAATTCAAAATAATTTCTACCACTGTTCAAGGAGCACACCTTAAATCATCATCCAGCAAGAATGAATTTGAAGTTTGATTTTGGGTGTCATTCAAAATCTCCCTCATTTGAGACACTACCTGCCAACCGAGAAACCAAGAAGATCAAAAACAATAACTCTGAGGCGGGGGGGAAAAAAACTACCTCATTGGAGACACTTTGAGTGCCATATTTGTCATCCCAATACATTGTACTAATCCGGTAAATTTGCCGAACAGTCAAAGCCTGCTCAAATGGTGGTTTTAAAATAGTAACCAGGAAGTCTGAAGAAAAAAACAAGATGATCGATGGCCATACCGGACAAAGATCCTGTCTGATCTCGTCAAGCGTCTTTTTCTTCTTCTGATGTATAACCTTAACAATAAGAGCAAAGTTAAAAAGAAAACCATTCACTTCCAACCTTAAAAGAGCACAGAAACAGGTAGCCATGGCCATATACCAGAAACCCAACAGCTTGTCTGATGTAATTGAGCTCATGCCATGAAGTTCCTGCAAACTACAAGCACAATCCAAAAATGGATCAACTTCAACTCCCATAATGACTGCACTAGAAAACCATGTCTACCTCTTCAGTAGCATTGGCTATCCATTTCTCCAGTTCGGCGATACCGGACTTCACGTACTCTCCATTTGAGAAAGTGCAACATTCACGCCGTAATAAAAGGCTAAAAAGGAATGCATCAATATGGAATGTGAATTCAGATCAATTATACAATTAGAAACTCCAGAAGGAAACTACTACAAACCTGTTAAAAAGTGATATGTTAATGAATGAGAAAACCTGTGTGATGAGCTTGCGGATAAAGAAAGATGGTACCTGATTGTAAACAAAGGAGTTCAATTTAATGGTTATTTTAGTAAATAAAACAAGTTCAAAAGTAAGAATTGCATTAAAAATATGAAATGATAAACACTGTGGAGAACGTGTGTAAGGGCATTTTGATACGTACGTGATTTCCACGTAAATGATCCATCAGGGTATCCATGAATTTGATGATGCCATCCCACTGACTGCTTTGGGATAACTGAGAAATTCTGTTGGGTGATCTATTTGCCTTTCCACCATGCATTCGTGTTTTCGGCGCCTTGCCAATAACAAAAAATAAAGCATCAGTAAATGATGTCCAAATAGAATTTCACTAACATAAACATACACGCAATAATTTCAGCCAGACAAATTAAAAAGAACCGGATTTTTTATAAACATTCAAGGTACTAAGATATGAAGTCTAATCTGCTGAATGACAAATCAAAAATCAAATACATAGCTTTGATTTGACAAGATTTTAACCATCTCTATCATAAACAAGCACAACAAGCACATGAACTCTGTTATGCATGCAATACAGTGACAACAGTGCAAAAGTAACCCAACATGACATTTTAGGCATTACAAAAACTAATTCTAATTCAATACAGAAACCTTTACAATACAAGGGAATTTTCCTCGATCATGCAGACATGCTAAATTTTCAGCAGGATAAAATCATTCTATGATAATCAGAAGATTTTGAGTGTAGTTAAAGATAATATATAATTACAACTGATGAAATGTAAAGACAGTTCCAATCTTCCTTTAAAATGAGTAAATTAAAAAAATTGATGAAAAAAATGCAATCTTCCAACAAATTTACAGCAAATTCAGATTCTACTTTTACCAAATGCAAGACTACAGTCACAAGCAATCCATAATAATAATAAATTAAAATTTGCAGCTAAAATGAATTACATATAAAATATATGCCAACTAGATATATAAACAATTTTAACTTACCACAGCCTGGCGATTTTAAAACCATAAAAAACATCCCACAAAGTAGACCTTCATGGACATTTGACTGATAAAAATAAAAAGTGAATTGATTAAAAAGCAACCTACATCATGAGAAGGAGACACTCACCTGAATACATAAACTTAATAGAGGAGATATTTCCTTCTTCAGATTATCACGAATCAAACCAAAAATCTTCTCCACACAAGCAGTCAACTGTTGTTTAAACAGTATTGCCGGATACCGTGCTTCTACGTGAGACACGCCATGCTCAAACCCAGAATATCTAAATGGAGAATTGAGTGCCTGGGGAGAAAATAAACAACACAAATCTCTATGAAGAGAAAAATGTGAATGCGAGCCCAAAACTCATAAATGCACAATAAGACAGCAAGTACATGTTCATTGGCATTTTCCAGCCTCCTATTTCAAAAGCACAGCAGTGATAACAAATATCAATTTGAAAGCACACTTGAAAAATTTAAAGGAACTTATAAACAGAAATTAATAGGGCAGTTGAATTCTAACAATAATGTGCCCATCTTTCCAGTAAATAATGAAGCATTAGAGTAACCTATCATCCAAAATATCCAAGACTGGAAAGCCAAAATTTCCCTAAAAACAAAACCTGGCGCCATGGTGGTGATGCAGAGAACGAATACCGAAGACTGTTTACAAAGTGAAGAGACTTGCGCAAATCCCCCAAAAGAGATCAGCAGCCCTTTCTAGTTACCGAAGACTCTTTCATAAGACAGAAACCGTTCTCTAACTTAACAATGAAAACAAAAGAGCATCCAAAAAGATAGATGCAAAAGGCAAAAACGGTAATTAAAAATGGAAATTAAATCACCTTGGTGGCCCTTGATGGCAGCACAGAAGTCCCAGCAGAGCGTTGAGCGGAGAGCAGAAAACCACTAGATTTGATATTCCTTTGAAGAAGGCATAAAATTGCTGACGCATTGGACAACCAATATGGCAAGGTAACATTTCCCTCTCCCTCCTGAAATGTTTTTCAATTCATGATATAAACAGCATTAGTGACACTAGATTTGACACATCATTGAAGTAGAAGTATTTCAAAATGTAAACAGAATTACTTTGTGATTGAATATTATTACCTTTAAAGCTCCATTAATTTCTTCTATAATAAAGTCAAAAATAGCCGTTCTCTCAGACTCAAGAGCATGCCACCGCAATAGACATCTATACATGATACAGGCAGCCACTGGCTTACCATTGGAAAACCCTAAATTACCCTTAATACATGCGGTGAGGAATTCTAAATTTTCCTGTACAAAAAAAAAAGAGGGGAAACAATAAAACTTCAGATCATTCACGATGCCAAATTAGGATGTTGGAGACAGCAGAAAACAATTTTTTATCATAATTTTGAGATTCATTAGAAGGGGAATTTGGATACCGGCAGCAACATCATCACAAGAAAAAATCGTACAGCTATCAAACAATTAAGTTCAATTATTAGCAATCAGATAAAGAACAGAGAAAACCTGATTTCTTTCACTGGTCATCTTTGATCTGCGTGATTCTGATAAGCCACGGGAAATTGGCGCAATGAGTTTTGAAGGTGTTGGTGACTCCTGCATCGGTAACAATGCATAAAATGTTGTGGCTTTGGGATTCGGACCCAAAAATAAAAACATTAAGTGAAGGTCAATTTACTCACGAAACTATTTTTATCATCCCCAAGGGGAAGGACAAGTGCACCAGACAATGCCTGAATGAAGAGACCACAAAAATCCAGATAAAATCAAAAGAAATCAGATCAGGAAAGCTTGCTTATGACAGTAAATTGAAGACCAACTCAACAACTGCTCGACTGCTGAACAGTTAACCAAGTAAATACACATTAATGCACATCCGTGCACATATTCAGATCAAAAACTTGCCTCTGAAAACGGTGTTGCAGAACCAGGATGGTTGGCCTTTGGAGAAGTGCTCAATGTTTTTGTCCGCAGTACATGATTCTCATCTTGTACATTTGAAAGCTTTTCCTCCAAGCTAAATTTCATGTGAACATTCAGGCAGTTGAATCAACATTTAAAAGGATTGAAAGGACAGATGTACAGTGAAAAAACAGAACAGAGACGACACAACAAGATTAAAACGTTGATACCAAGAAAATTTTGCAAGAAACTAGAAGAAATGGATTAGAAATTTCAAAAACAAATTATTCACAAGAGCACAAGAAAAGACAACCCAATTATACACCAGCATTGTATGGTGAGAGATATCAAGTAACACATTGCAAAATAGAAACAGAGATGGCAAATGAAAACTATACCTCCGCAAGTTCCGTTGGAGCTGCTTACACTTTTGTTCAACTTCACTCAACTTTTCAAGGGTGCTATTATTTTCATTCTGTGCTTTGGCAAGATCAACCTCCAGTTCAGACTGTCTGGTCTCTAAAGTCTTCATTGAATCCTGTTAAAAGGACAAAGTATAGCAGCAAAAGACTGCAGCATTCAGGATAAACAGGTCCACAAGGTCATGGAAATGTGGGGTGAAACGCCATCAAACAGATAGAAGCCAGTTATCATCAAATATTTATGAAGGATGATGGAGAATTTCCAAGGGATTGAAGAAAACTCAATAAAAGAACATGCTAAAATGATCAAACTAGCAGGAAAGGTAGAACAAAATTTGACAACACTCCACAGCTGCCTCGTGAAAACGGGGAAAATCCCGGACTCTAATTAACACTTAATTACTCCACACCCTAACAGATCACCCCCACACCATGAATATCCTTTCTCCTCCCTTGCATGAATGGTAAAGCCCTAATTAATGATCAATCCCAATACATAACCTTTACCCTCTTTAATAAATTTTCACCTCCCTCATAAATGGATCATTCCTTGCACAGATCGTCAAATACTCTTAAATAGGCCTTTTGCCGAGCAAGTCCTCATTCCATGAATGTCTACCATAAATGCTTCATTCCTAATTATGGTCACCAAAAATATTCCCTCAGTGGGAACTGCAAAAATAAGCTATTGATTCTGAGCCTTAATCCCATAATTGAATCATAAAAAACAAGGATTTGAGCACCTCCAAGTCGAAAATAAAAGACATCCATGCATTTCATAACTGAAAAGTTTGTAAATAGATTAGAGTTGAGGATAAAGTAGAAAAGTTCATACTCCAGAAATAAATAATAATTTTTGTTGGAGTCTGCATCCCACATCGGACTTGGGGTCCGATGTGGTCTTTAGTATTCATTATAAAAGAACCTCAAGGTCTTCTTAGAGAAAATCTTGGGGGTTCGGGTCTCTCTTTTTATTCTTCTACATGGTATCAGAGGAGATTGTTTAAACCCGGCCCCTCCCTCCCCATTTTTTTTCCAAGTCGGCCTCAAGGTTTTCCCCCGTGGGGGGGGGCTCCATGGCCAGTTAGGTCTGTCGTCGCCCCTCCCTCCTTCCTGCGCGTGATACCTTCCGCGCGGCTCTGGCTCCCTCCCGACGGCAGCATTTCGACACAGCCTCTCGAAACCGCCTCCTGCGGCGCTTCCCCCAAGATTTTCTCTAAAGAGGCCTTGAGGTTCTTTTATAATGAATACTTAAGACCACACCGGACCACAAATCCGATGTGAGATGCAGATCATAACTCCCTCTCAAGATCGCAGCTCCCCCATAGGATGATGGATGGATAGAGTTGTCGTGGGCGCAGCAGAGGAACCACACAGACCGGGCCGGTTGACGAAGCGCCAGGAAATCCGCACTAGCGGGGCCGGTCGATGATACGCTGGGAAAGCCACACTAGTACAGGGAAAGCCACACTTGCAGGGCCGGCGACGAGAGGCGGTGATGCCGCAGAGTTGTTGCGGGATCTGGCGACGCCAAAGGGCCCAGATCCAAGGCGGTCGAGGTGTTGCGCCACGGTGGAGGAAGCGCGAGGGCGAGCCGGCGGACAGGGAGGCGGCTGCCGGGAGTCATCGGGAGATGCTTGCGACGGGAGGCGAGGATTCCGCAGGAGGTGCCAGCACGCGCAGAGGCCGACTGGAGGTGTGGGACAGTGCCGTCGGGAAGGAGGGAAACGCCGGAAGGGAGCCGCTGGAGAGCTGCGTGCAGGAGAGGTGCCGCTGGGGAGAAACGCCGGGTGGTGCAAGGCCGACGGGAGCAGACAGTGGGAGGCGCGCCAAGAGCCAGGGGAAGAAGCGGGCTGGGAGGCGCGGCTGGATCCCGTCGGGATCTAGAAGCGCGACGGGAGGCACGACCTAGGGCGGGGTCGTCAGCCGTTGCGCGCAGTGGGAGTAGCCCAGAAGCCGCTCGGAGGGCGGGCCGGGAACCGCAAAGGGAGGCGCGACCGAAGTGACTGCGGTGGGGTCGTCGTCATCGGAAGGCCGCACGGACGGAGCTCGGGTGGAGGCGTCGCGCAGGGTAGCAGCACAGTGGATGATCAAACGGTGCGGGGGGGCCGTCACGCACAGCGGGGAGGGGACGTCGGGGAAGGAGGCGCCGACAGGAGGGAGAGCCGCCGGACAGAACCCGGAGGGAGCAACACGGAAAGAGTCACACGCAGGGAGGGAGGGGCGACGACAGACCTTGCTAGCCATGGAGGCCGCTTGCCGCTCCCCACGGAGGAATTATCGCCGAAAACCCTAGATGGGGAAATAAAATATGGGAGGGAGGGTTCGAGATTAATTTCCTTCTGAAACCATGTTAAAAGATAAAATGAGGGACTCGAATCCCTATGGTCCTCTTTAAAGGAGGGTTTGCCGTTCTTTTATAATGAATACTAAAGACCACACCGGACCACAAGTCCGATGTGGGATGCAGACTCCAACACTCCCCATCAAACTAGGTGTACCTAACTTGGACACATAATGAAAAGAGACCAAAGCAACGACAATACAAATCAAACAAGAAACAGTGCAAACAATTTTAATCATTCAAATCAAATTTTATTTATTTACTTATTTTCATGTTAATGGATAAAAAATAAAAAATAATACGGCATTGTAATATACTACAATTAGACAATTCACTTGCAATAAATTTTCAAAACAAACCGTGACAAGACAACTTCAACCATCCTTGTCATGAGAATGGACTATAGTGCATTGATAATGATCACATTACGCATGTCTTTTAGGTATTAGGCATCTCACGTCATATTGTTGCAACCAGGACGGTGTGTGCTGTATTAGTTGACAAAAAGAACAGGGAATTGACAACAAAATACTTGGCAATGGAGTTTGAGGATGAGCTTGTTATATCTAGTAGGAAAGGTATCATTGACGTCAAGGCAGTGGAGGAAGGCACCTTGATGCGGATTCGGTTTTGGGTTTGGAGATGTGACGGAGGAGTTGCGGCGATGATGGGAATTCAGTGATGGTACGGGCAACGATGGTTCCACGAGCCGGATCAAGCGGATATCTCTGGAGTTGCGGCGACGGGCATTTTCCGAGCAAAGGGTAGCCAGAATCCAGCCACCAACAACGATGCAAGCCTGGTCAAGGAGACTTCGAACGTTAAGGCCGTGAATCGCGGCGGAGCCGGAGGCTACGACGACGCAAGTGAAGGCCTGTGAATAGTTTGGAATTTTTGTGAAATTCCAATATACACGACGTGTAGTTCGGATGATCACACGCCATATCGTGCCCTCTGGGCAGCTGCTAGGGTTCACACAAAGGGTTAAATATCACACGGCATGTGGGAGACCCACACGCCGTGTGAACCTTAGTCGGCCAGCTTGGCGTGTAAAAAAAGTACACGCCCGAGAAGCCATGTGACCCCACACGCTTTGTGTGTCGGGGCACACCCTGTGTACTTCGGAAAGTGCATGGGCATAGGTAGGCGACACACACCCATGTGTCGGCCCGAGACATGTATTATAACAGACTGTGTATCTAGAAGAACATGTTGTGTGAGACGACAAGACACAAGCAGAATCGAACTTTGTGAGACACGCCATGTATCCCAGTGGGACACGCCGTGTAATTCCCCAAGAATCTTCTGCTTTGCGTATCTCCTTCACGACACGAATTTAGACCCCTGAGTAGCTCATTCTGAGAAAAATTCCACGTAGGATGGGATGATGACCTTTGTTTCAGCATCAGAGATACAACATGATATAGGAAGGGGTTGTGGTTTCAGATCATTCTTGAGTCAGTTCCTTAGATATGTTTTCCGACCATGGTATATCTTGTTAAGTCAAAAGATGTCTCCACATAGACAGCCAACAGTAGATATCGCAGTAGGATCGCGACGATGACCCGCCTAGCGATGAGGCCCAAGTTGTTGCGGAATCGTCGGGAGACACAACGACAGAAAAATGAGAAAACAAAAGAAAGGAAAAATAACAATGAACACGGCGATTTACGTGGTTCGGAAAAAATCCCTACGTCCACGGGAGAGGCAGAATTTCACTAATCGGGAGCAGCAAATTACATAGGATTTCAGTCAGAAACCCTAGCCCGAAAATGGGCTACATATGAATAAGACGGTCTACTGTTCTGAATAGTAGTCCGCGTTGCAATAGTGATCGACGGCTCACTTTGTCAAAAGTGCTACAGTGTTTGCCGGCTGGAAGTCAAAAGCGCTACAGTACTGTTGACCCCGAAGTCCGCACCGCTACAGTGCATGTCGGTGTCGATCGGTCAGCTCCGCGACAGTTGCGGGCCACAAGCATTCGGCCCAACCGGATCGGGCAACACCAATCCAACACAAGTGTTGGGACCTGATCTTGAGTTTACCCCTCCAGATGGATATCGAGCGATGCGCCCACCCGTTGAGCAGCATGCTAACCCACTCCCGATGGTTCTGGTGGATGCTCCCCGTTAGGTTGAGCAGCAGTTGTTTTGACTGTACCGGCAGATGACTCATGCAGGATGAGAGTGCTTCCCAAGTTTCAAAGACAAAGACTATCGGGTTTCGGGGTGAGTCAAACCCCCAAGCGGTAGAGGACTAGCTTGAGTTTGTTGTGCGAAGATTCTGCCTGGTTAGGTTCCCTCCTGATGGTGGTCCAAGCGGCGAGCCTTTCTCAAGGTAATGCGGGACATTTGTGGAGTTTTGTGCTGGTGATGTTTGACGTAGCTTCAGGCATGCAAAGAAAATGAACACTTCCCCCACCAAGACGTGTTCTTTTGTGACGTGTTTTAAATTCGTGTGGGCGACTCCGTGCTACCCAAAGTAAATAGTATCAAGGTGTGGTGTATGAGTTCCTTTGATTTGTATGTTTGAGGCCGCTATGGATGTGTTAAGGTCTCGGAGCGAACCCTAGTTGTGGAGAACAAACAGGAAAGGTCATGGATAGCTGCAGGCTGTGGAGGGTTATGACCCGAAGTCTTCGGGTGTGATTTGAGGTACGACCTATGTCTTTTATACTTTAGCAGCAATTTTGATAAACACAGGCGCGACCCCCTCTTTCCTAGCCGCATCCTTTGTTCGAGACCTGAAGTTTCCAGTGCAGCCTTTAAGCTCGAGGCTTACATTTGGAAGCTCCTACCAAAGGAGATTCGGCACTCACACACTTCTGGCAACAGTGTGACGTGACTCTCAAAGTAGAGAGTTTCACGTGGGATCTCGCTATGGTCGTGGTGAGACCTTACAGTGTTTTACTCGATATAGACTAGTTGACTGTTACCCATACCTAGTAGGGCAGTTGTCAGTGAGGGTTGTAGTATGTTTGAGCTGATGAGACAAGTTTTTTCTTCGTTGGAAAGAAAGAATTCCAAGCAGTGCAGGATGGGTTTGTACGCATGAGAGTACAACTAATTTCCCATCAGTTGGCTAGTGTGTTCCTTGTAGCAGTGGACGTAGTGACCTTTCAGTTTCATGTTGTGGTGGAATATGAGGACGTCTTTCTAGAAGATGTGTCAGGCAAACCTCTTCACCGAGAGATCAACTTTTGCATAGACATGCACTCAGAGACTGCCTCAATATCTACGAAATCAAATCAGATGGCCCCATGGAGCTTCAAGAGCATAACATGCAGTTAAAGGATTTGCAGAGAAAGAGCTTTGTTAGACCAAGTATGCCCCCCTGGATAGCCCCAGTGTTATTCGGCAAGAAGACAGATGAGAGCTTGAGGTTATGTATGGATTATCGTCGTTTGAATCATATGACTATCAAGAATAAGTATCCATTTCCGAAAATCGACGGCATTTTCAACTAGCTGAAAGGGTTAAGGTGGTTCTTAAAGATTGACCCCAGGACAATGGTTCCACGAGCCAGATCTAGCGGATATCTCTGGAGGAGCGGGCGTTTTCCGAGCAAAGGGTGGCCAAAATCCGACCACCGACAACAATGTGGGTTTGGTCAATGCGACTCTGGACATTATGGTTGTGAATCGCGGCAGAAGCGAAGACTACAACAAAGAGGGCAAAGACGCGTGAACAGTTTGAAATTTCTGTGAAATTTCGATAAACATGAGTAATTCGAACGAACACAAGGCGTATTGACCCCACTGTGTGGCGGCTACGGTTTACACAGAAAATTAAATATCACTCATTATGTGGGAGACCCACACGTCGTGTGACCCTTAGCAGACCAGCTCGGCGTGTACACGGAGTACATGCCCAAGAAACCATGTGGCCCCACACGCCTTGTGTGTCGGCCCGATCTCTGCACACCGTGTATCGTAACAACACGCCATGCATCTAAAGGAACATGTCATGTGAGACGGCAAGACACGAGCAAAATCGAACTTTGTGAGGCAAGCTGTGTACCCCAGGGGGAGACGTCGTGTAGTTCCCTAGAATCTTCTGCCTTGCGTATCTCCTTTACGCACTAGCAATGTGGTATCACTTGATAGTTTTTCAAGATACCAAAAGTTGTTGGGAAGAAAGTGTCATAACCAACAAACGGTTTCCCGAATTTAAGGTTATCTCAATACTTTAAGAGCTAAAGGCATTTAGGGAGAGTTGGTGATGAGCATTCAAAGACTATTTAGCCCCATCTACAAAAAGAGAAGATCTGTAAAGATTGGAAGGATCATGGATATCAAGTGGTCTCACAAGTTCATCACAAACAAGCGGTATCAGTTGGATCAACATGTGGTATGACTCACAAACTTAGTACTTCAATGATTATCCACTAATATTCTTGTGTAAGTGTGATTGAGATCACAGGGAGTATTGTTGGAAGGAGAAAAAGTTTGGGCCGCACATGTTTATGGAAGTGAGTGAATGACACGAACAACTTTGATGTGTTGATTTAAACTTTTGTTTCCTATACCAAGTTCTGACTCAATAGGCTTAAAGAATCCGTCAATAACTCATTGTCAAGTGGTAATGCTTCAGAGCTAGAAAAATGAAAATCCAGAATTGTTTTTATTCAACAAGTGGAATCAAGGCTGAATTGCAATATCTGGAGTTCCACCGGTTGTTAAAAGCGCCGAAGGTTTTATCAACAAGAGGTCTTTATGGAATTCTATGAGAAAGGAGGAGTGAATGAAAAACAAAATTTGGATAAGAAAACCCTTTTCATTTTATTGACAAAGTGTCATAAATCCGTATATTGTTTCGAAAGAATTTGGAGTTACAGGATGAAGGATCTATGGTAGTATTGTCAACAAAATTCAAAGGGGGGAGATGTTATCATTAGGAGGTTGTGTGTTGGATTTGTTGACAATAAGAATTGGATGTTGACAATGAAAATACCTGGCAATAGAGTTTGAGGATGGGGCTATTAAATCTAGTAAGGTATCATTAAAGTCGAGAAAGTGGAGGAAAACACCTTTGATAATATCACAATATATCAAGGTTTTGGAATGAGGAGCATAAAGATTGTTGAATCTGGCATTAACAGAAGTTATAAGGTTGATAAAATGATCATTCTGGCTTCATATGATTGTGGAAGAAGTGGGAGCTTCCACGAGGGCATTTGGTAAAGGCTGGTAAGAGTGTTATGAAGAAAAGGCTCACATCGCGGGATTTGCAATCACGCCATGATTTGTGTTCACACCAAATTTGACAGTCTAGTATGTGAAGTTTTTGGAGTTTGATACATGAGTAGCTTGAATGATGTGGAATGGCGACAAAATCCTGAAGTTATCCCGGTATAAGTAAGAGTGGATTTTAGAAATGGCAGAGAAATACGGTAAAGGTAAATCAATCGTCCTATGTACGTAAGGTTTTTGGGAGATAGGAAGTGTTAAGAAAATGGCAAAGCATAGTTATTAATGGCGCGCAATGGCGCTCAGTGGCGGGCGCTATGGTGCGCAATGGCGCTCAGTGGCGCAGGGCGTGCCACTGCGCCAAACTGTGCGTTTTTTTTGTTACATTTTTTTAGCCTGTGTTTGCCAACTCATATCCCGATCCTGATTAAAAACACCTCAAACATACCTCGCACGCGACCTCCCCTACTGCGCAGCCCAAACTTCTCCCTGCGACGATCGTGACTCGGCCCCTGTTGGACCAAATCGAGTCGTGCAAGTCATATCCCTCGACACCCGCTTCCCGACCGAGACCGACCGACCACGACCCTGCCCTCCTCGTCCTCGCCTTGTCCAGGGCAGGCGCACGCACACAGCGAACCCCACATCCCCACCGAACCCAAGTACCGTTTTTTTATTCATTTTTATTTATGTTTTTTGTTTTTTTCCTAGTTATTGGTGTCTTCCCCACAGTTGGAGGGAGGGCACATCCCTTTTTTTTATGCGACGTTTTTTTATTTTTTTGTTTATTGTTTTTTTTAGATATATTGTTTAAGATATTTAATTGTTTGTTTTTGATGATGATGATTTGACTTGGGGTGATGTGGCTTTGCTTCCGGTGCAGAAGAATTGGCCCATACTACTAGAGCATTGAGATCTCACACCAAGTGTTTACAAGGGAAATCTATGAATACTATTCAAGAACAAGAAGAGGTGCAAGAGGAAGAGATTGAGAATAAAACAAGTGAAGAAGATGAAGATGTTCAAGAGATGCCATGTGGTGGGGAAGAATCATCTGGTGATGATGAAGTCTCTCCTGCTAATTCTGAGAACGATAATGAGAGAACCCCAACCCCTTAAATGTTGTATGTTTGAATCTTTGTTTGCATTTCATATTTTTCTGTGTCATTGTTGACTTCATTTGCTTTTTGATGGATGAAATATGAATTATTGACACAAATCTTTTATATTTATGTAATTGTTGTATAATTTATTATTTGCTATTGTTGATATATGTATGCATCTCTTCTATGCACTACAAGTTAATATTGTCAAGTGTCGTGCACCGCGCCGTGTGCTTTTGCATCGAGGGCCCTTGTCGCCATTGTGCGCCGCACGCCGTAAATAACTATGTGGCAAAGGCATGAAAAAGCATAAAAGTAACTAGGTGAAGAGAGGAGTTGGCCACATCATGGATTGTCGGCCACGACGTGAAGAGCAAGCGTAAAGGGTTTACTAATCATAAAATATGGTTGATACTTTAGCCAACAAAACGAGGAATACCTGGAGATATTGAAACGGCATGTGAGTCGTTTTAGTGGGCACTGTGAAGACTGTGATGACTGTGAAACGTGAAGATGTTTAAAGTCACGTCGTAGCAAAAGCCGCAGTGGCAGCGAAATGTGGAGATGATGTAGACAATGTCGTGAGAAAAATATCAATGTCGTGTCAAGGTTTAGGTGAAGTTCAATGACACTACCTATTTGAAGGTGCCCACGTCGTAGAAGAGTTTCACGCCGCAACTTGTCAAGAGCAAGAGGCAGAACGCGTCGTGACGCTTGGCCGTGAGAATAATGTGCAACACTGCTTTGTGAAAAACGCATGGATCGTACTGTGAAGCACATTGTCACGCCGTGACAGGTTTATGGATCAAGAAGAGTTTGAAGAATCACACCGTGACAGGTTTATGGATAAGAAGAGTTTGAAGAATCACACGGCGCTATTCAGAAGAATTAAAATGAAAATTTTGAGCGGATTTTAGGGATCTGATTGTTGACTGAGAATCATGCTGTGAAGATTGTTATCATGTTGTGATCGGGCTGAGGAAGGAGACCGCGCCGCAATAAAGGGAGCCAGGTCGTGAATAGGTGGATTCCAGAATATCTGGAAGATTTATTTGGAATTCAATATCAGAAGATGGCTCAAGGTTTCAAGAAGATTGGCTCAAGATTTCAAGAGGATTGGCTCAAATTTAAAAGCATGTTTTGACCACACTAAAACGTGCGGTAAACCCGGCGTGGGGAGTTTGAAGAAAGAGAATTAACCTCAACCATCAAATTAAGGGTCAGTCGCATGGAAAGCTTATAAAATTGCTAGTAGCAGTTCTGGAAAAACAAGTGCCGTTGAACATATTGAAGATTTGGTTTCTTGAGAGGAAGGAGAGCCACAGGGGAATTCCATTGATATATCTGGTTCAGCTCAAGAATAGAAGGCTCGAGGGAAGAAGAAGGTGTTCCATTGGTATACCTGGCTGAAGAAGAGGACATAGTTCAGCAAGATAATTCCAGTTTGGAAATATCTTTCTCCAGAGAAGAAGTGTTGCGGGAGTGATCCATTGGAAGATACAGAGAAAATCCTCACAGAAAGACGATAAGGAGATCTTATCCGGGCCTGAAGAAGAGAGCAGCGAACACGGAGCTTAATGAAGCATCAATCTGGACAAGAGGATGCAAGGTGTATCGACAACCTAAGCGGACCTGGAAGAGGCCATTGTGTCTATAAACTATTGAAGAGACTCTAAAGCCTTTAAACTGACCACTGTCTTCACTGAAGCAGTGCACGAAGAAGAAGAGGGAGGAACCCTATGATCGACAGTGCATCTTTCTTGAATCTATGTAATAACTGCAGTGAGTAGCATTACCTCCTGGTACGCTGCCAGCGTGTGCTCTTGGGATTAGCTCTTCTTGATGAAT
Organism: Viscum album; assembly: GCA_963277665.1. NCBI lineage: Eukaryota > Viridiplantae > Streptophyta > Magnoliopsida > Santalales > Viscaceae > Viscum > Viscum album. Next base: position 555,932,517 of record OY728142.1, read on the forward strand.
TAAGTAAAATCATTGCGTTATGTGCATGCTTTACGTACCTACATTTGTGTTTATTATTCGGTGTGAGAGAACGCGAGATTGAACGTGTTCCTGCTAACACGAGCACCAGATCTGAATGACTTAGTGGACCCCCCCCCCCCACTCCTCAGGATGCTTCCTGTCAACCTAGTCCCAACACATATTCTATCCAACTATTAAGAAAAAATAATTTACAATAATAAGCATCCTAACCTCATCCCTTGTCACATCCATTCAGTTACAGCAGTAAGAAACTGTTGGATTGGTGTTGCCCGATCCGGTTGGGCCGAATGCTTGTGGCCCGCAACTTTCGCGGGTCGAGCTCCGCGGTGAGCTCGTTGGGGGTTGCAGGGGGCAACGCGCCCCTGCTCCGGGGGTCCGGGGGCCGAAGGCCCCCGGCCCAAATTTTCGGCACTGTAGCAATGCTGACCACTGTAGCGGAGCTGACCGACCGACACCGACAGGCACTGTAGCGGTGCGGACTTCGGGGTCAACTTTACTGTAGCGCTTTTGACAAAGCCAGCCGCCGTTCACTGTAGCGACGCGGACCACTTTTTTGAATAGTGATCGTCTTCTCCATCTGTTTTATAGCCCATTTCGGGCTAGGGTTTTGTTGTTGGAAAATCCTCTGTAATTGCTCCCGAATCATAGTGAAAATCTGCCTCTCCCGTGGACGTAGGGATTTTTCCCGAACCACGTAAATCGCCGTGTTCCTTGTTGCTTTTCTTTCTTTCGTTTTCTCGTTTTCTGTCGTTCTGTCTCCCGGTGATTCCGCAACAGAAACAACATACCCGCTTTGCTCCTTGGTATCACTTCACACATGTTAGGCAAAAGAACTTTGTCGAGTCTTCTGAATTGCAAAATGGCGCTACATATCTACCATGTCCAACAAACTATCCAAGAAAAAAGTGCAAGTTTCTGGAACGTTATTTTTTCACAATGATTACCGCCCAGGAGATTTTTACTTTTTTCATAACATGAGGAAGCACTAGAACCCAGGACCTACAGAAATAACTAGAAATAATAAAATAAGAAAAAACAACAATGACAACTCAAAAAAAAAAACTAACAATAATAAAAAAATAACAATACCAACATGAAAGATCATCAATTATGAAAAAACAACAAGACACCATGGAGCTTTCTTGCAAGAGATACAGTACCGACAGCCTCGTTAAGAAAAAATAGCCCTGAAAGTGGAAAAAACTGATAAATGAACAAAAAATTATCATAAGGACGTGATGACTCACTCTTAAAAACGCATTTTGCTTTCTAACTTCAAGCAGCCCAGTCAGCTCTTTTTCCAAGGCAGATTTCTCCTTCATGGAAAGTTCTAACTGATTTCGCAGCATCACATTCTTGTTGCACTCATTTACAGTAGCCAGTTTCGCTGCATCTAGCTCAAGATGTAAAGAATCCAATGCTCGTTGCAGCTTCGATATTGTTACTGACTTGGCATCTTCATTAGAAACCTGACCACCAGAATGGAATTTGAAGTAAGGACAGAAGAAGCATTGTCAAAGCATGAGATTGGAGCAACATAAAATATTTTCCAAATTTTGATGCCAATACTCCAATTGGGCATTACCACATATTTTTCATGTGCCTCGGTTTAATACAAGATTTTCAACATTCCATTTATGGACATAAAACAAATGCGCATAACAAGTGGATGCAACAGTGCAACTTAAGTATTTTAGATAAGCTTGACTTTAGGTTTATTTAAGCATCAACCAGTTTTAAAAAAATGGATCTTCAATAAAACTTTCAACATTCCTCTTACAGAAGTATCAACTAGTTCCTCATTCATTTCCTTGAAAAAAACTACAGGTTAGGCCATTGCCTATTTCTGGTTTACAGCTCCTGACCCTCTTCTCTTCTAATTCTTCTTGCAGTGGCTCTTTTCCTCATTCTTCTCAATTACATTATATATTATCAATTAAACATTTGCTGACCTGCATCAATTTCAGAAAACGTGTTAACACCTTCAACAAATGAATACCAATGAGTAAAACCGATTTCCCAAAATCAGCTTACACGAAATGAATCAATCAGAGTTAATACTGCACAAAGAACAAAATTCCTAGAAGATAGGAGGTCCTCAAACAGCGAAAATGCCCCTATGAAGAATAGCAAGAACTGCAATTCCAAAAATCACTTCATCTCGTGTAAATACAGAGGAATGAAGAATTGTCTTCAACACCAAAATTCTTCTAGAAGAAAAATGCAAGCGAAGGTCGTGATGTTAAGGTCTGAGATAGACCTGGGGACTGGAAGGTGTATTCTAGAAAGGACAAAAAGGTCAGAGCAGGGAAGGTGGTTAGTTGAGCATCTCGGCCCACGTGGTGGTGGGGTGGGGGGGTCTCGGTTATATATGTGAGCTGGCGAGGGGGAGAAAGAGAGGAAAGAGAAAAAATTTCTATTGGTTTCGGCCAAACAATTGGGGCGGGAGAGTCAAGGCCCTCTTGAGAACCTCGTCCTTCCTTTCTCTTCTACACTTGTAAAGCCTAATCCTCACACAGATCGATACATATCATACTATGTCCGATTCGGAAGTCTAATATTTGGTCTAACCTGACGGAAACTTCAATCGAACGAGAGGCATCGACATGAAAACTAGGTACAAAGCTCGGTTGGATAGCATGGAACAGCGTTTGGGACGTTTCGAGTCGACATTGAACGAGCTAGTTTCTTCCGTCGGAAACCTCTCGCAAGGCCACCAGCGGACAAAACAGGATCAACGACGATGGAAGTAGGATCCGCAGTAGTGGGAGCAAGAGATTAAGTATCAAGCCGGTTTTCATATATATATGGTGTGCCACCTGAAGAAACAACCGGTACGAGAGGAGCTGCAACCGACAATGGGAGACGGTGGAGTCTGGAACGCGCTCAGGCAGAAATTCAACGGTGGAGAAATCAAAATGAACTAAGCATAGGGCGGCGGAACTGTCTGTTCAAGCACCAAATTTAATATCGTTCATCAGACAAGTTGAAGTCCCAATGTTCAATAGTACAGATCCAAGGGGATAGTTCACCAGAGCCGAGTTGCACTTTCGAATTCATCAGACTCCAGAGGGCTTAAATATGTCATTAGCTCAAGTTAGCATGGAAGACATCGTCATTCAATGGTTTACAGTACTGGAGGAAGTGCACCTGAGTGTCACATGGTCATCTTTCAAGGAGCTAAGCGTTTTAGCAGACTTGAAATCTATAATCCATCGAGTACTTTTTGCATGGATTGCAGGAGGCCATGCGGAGTTGGGCACACATTCACAATCCGGAAACCCGACTGCATGCGATGCGGATAACACAACATGTAGAACTTGCGGTGACAAAGGGCGTAAGCGCTCAGTACAAAGGAGGAGCTCCACGAGTATCCGATGGAATAAGTGAAGGGGATCTATGGAAGCCTCCAAAACACCTAAGGCTGACACCAAAAGGTGGATTTACTGCGCAACACCTTCGACACGGGGAGGGTGCAGTGAGAGGATCGAGGAGTTTGTTATCTAATGACTCAGGAGTGAGAGGATCGATCAAAAAAGGCTTGTGTTTCTGATGTGGACTACCTTACAACCTGATGCACAAATGTGTTGATCCGAAATTGAGGGTGATGCTTCTGGTGATGCCTTGTTGGGGAAAGAAGTAAATCAAGAAACAACAGAACAATAAGACAACGCAAAATGCATCGTGGTCGAGTACCAAAATTTGAGTTCTTCCTGTTCAACCTGGGGTTTGAAAAAAAGAGAATTAACATCCATGAAGGTGGAGGCCAGATAGGGGAAATTCCTATACTGGTATTGTTGGACAGTGGAGCCACTCATAATTTTAAGTTGCTTGGCTTAGTTGTTCGTCAAACAAATGTAATGGGCCTCAACAGGGGCAATGGGCATTGGGTAAAGACTAAAAAGTTGTGTCAACAACTGCAGCTAGCTATGGGTGAATTTTCTAGTAAAATTGATGCCCACATTTTATAACTTGGAGGAATGGACCTAATTTTGGGTACTGTTTGGTTGCAGGCACATGGAGAGGTGATGATCAATTGGGAAGCAATTGCTATGAGGTTCTGCATTGTCAACTACATCCTCGGAGGAGCAGGCCAAACTTGCCTGCTTGCCTCCTCCTAGGATGGTCGAGCCAACAAGCCCTATCGCAGCGGCACCTAGCGGTTGATATTGGGAGGAAAGTATAGCCAACAAAAGCTATCACTATGTGCGCAGAAACACAAGAATTTACATGCCCTGCTAACGGAGTCCCGTAGAGTGTCTGACGAGCCCAGAGGATGACCCAATCCTGCAAAGGGTGCACAAAATCAGGTTGGAACAGGAACAAGGTCCAATGACTATGAGACCCTACCGATATCCTCATTTGTAAAAAAACGAGACTGTGAGGCAAAAGGACAAAATGTTGCAGGCGGACATTATCCAACACAATTCCCGTGCTTATTCTAGTCCAGCTTTGTTGTTCAAAAAAAAAAAAGACGGAACAAAGAGGATGTGTGTGGACAGAGTTATTCCAACTCAACGGTACAAAACTAAAGCTCAGTTCTACCTACCATCCGCAAACGGATGGCCAAACAAAAGTGATTAGTCGTTGCCTTGAAGCTTACCTACGTTATTTTGCCGAAGAACACCCCAAAGGGTGGTCTTATTGGTCACCCTGGGCAGAATTCAGCTACAACACTTCATAGCATTCCTCCATCAAGACCGTGCCGTTTGAGGTTGTCTACGGCTGACCACCACCTACAATTGTCAATTATCTACCATCTGAAATTCGGGTAGAAGCTGTTACTACTGCCTTGGGGGAGTGTGATGAGGCTCTGCTGCAACTCAAATATCACCTAGCTCAGTCTCAGAGTTGTATGAAGAAGCAGACTGACCGACATAGATGAGCAATGGTCATCCAGGAGTGAGATCAGGTGTATGTGAAGCTTCACCCACATAAACAACAATCCTTTGCGAGTGATTTGGCAGATTGGCCAGTGCCGAAAGAGGTGCTTTCTCGCCGATTCAAACAGCAGGATGGTTTGGACACTCCTTAAAGTTTAGTTCAGTGGTGTAGGCGCCCTGTGAAAGATGCAACTTGGGTGTACGACTTCTTCCTCTAGAACTAGTTCTCCACTTTCAGTCTTGAGTACAAACTTGCTTTTCAGAAGGGGGAGAGTGTTAATCTTCGAGATAGGCCTAGTGACTGGAAGGTGTATTCTAGAAAGGGCACAAGGGTCATAGCAGGAGAAGGTAGTTATCTGTGCATCTTGGCCCACGTGGGGCGGTGGGGGAGTCGGTTATATAGGGGAGCAAGGGAGGGGGAGAGAGGACAGCGAATATTTTTCTGTTAGAGTTTCGGCCAAACAGCATGGACGGGAGAACTGACGCCCTCTCGAGAAAAAATATATATCTCTAACACGATCCATCAGATAATAAATTGCCTTGCATTTTTTAAAGGCCCTCATTTTTTGGCAAGTTATTAAGCAAGCCACACACCAATATAAAAAGGTTTAGATGTTTTCAAGGATTACGGCTTCTACTAATATGAAGATAATCATAATAAAATTCACAAGGATATTCTGTCCATAACAGATCAACATCAAGATATAATTTATGTGCTCCAGAATCAATATACCACAAATGAAGAGAATACATGTTTAGATGGGGGATGCATACCCTTAATCTCTTCTCCAAATTCAACCGCCAAGTCAGATCATCCAACTGTTTTTCCAGCTTGGTCTTGGCCAAACGCAATGCACCAGCTTCATTAGCTTCCTGGAAAAGAAAAACATAAAAGGACACGCATAATAATCAAGATGTCACTGGACGTGGTACTGGGCAAATAAAATGATCCATAAAAAAACTCCTTCAAACATATGTATAAACAAATGTATAAGATCAAAGGATTAAGAGTAAATTAAAAAATACTACTGAAGTCTAGTGGAACAACAACCACATTTAATTATAAAGAAATAAACAGCAATTGTGTCTAAAAAAACAGGAATGCGCAGCTGAAAAAAATTGAGCTTCTTTCGCAAATCAAAATTTTCAAACCCCAAACACAGCCTTCGTTTTAAAATCTACAGGTACTCAGAACATTGTATAACACCAAAAAAATCACAATGATAAAAACATGTTAACAAGCCTTGATTACAGGACAGTGTCAAAAACAAATTAACGGCAACAAATCATACAATGCAAATCCAAAAACAGCATACCTTCTTAAGTCTTCGAAGTTCTTTTTTGGCAAGTTTCTGCCTCCATAGACATTGTATTGCAACAATACGAGATTGATGCAGACAAAAATTGGAACGCAACTTGTGCATTCGCCAACAAGCCTAAAAAATTATATTTTTTTGGTCAAATGATACCAAAAGTAAAAATGAAATAAAAATATTTTTTCCCTAAAGAAGGTATTGAATTATGAACGAAAAAAGTTAGACAACCTCATTGATTGTTTATAAAAAACATTTTTAGAACAAATAACTAGGGGGGAAATGTTAACCTGGCAAACATGGATACTGTGCCCGACTAGAAAAATTTGGCAGCCAATCACATCTCTTAATTAGAAACAAACGACTCAGAAAATTTAGAGCCAATTTAATGAAAAATAATCAGTTGGTAGTGGTACTGTGCCCGACTAGAAAATCTTAATAGTAGCTACATTTAACTTTCAGGAATTGTCAAAACAAAAAAAGTTTAAAACCTTCATCAGCCACATAACTTGATATGAAAGAAATTACCGAACTGCAAGGTGGGCATCCAACCATACAGTATTCCAAGAAAAACTAATAGATCCATATCTTGTTCTACCCAACTCAAGTCGGGCATCAAACCACAGAGCATTGCAGAGAGAGAATTGATTATTAGTCAAAAAAATAATGAGTGATCATAGAGAAATAAAGGGTTAGAAATGTAACAAAAAGACCACCAATTGGAATAGGAAGAGAATCTAACTCAGAAAAAAATCTCAGAGGGCTGTTAGGGAAAAAATCTGATTACTGATTTACCTGAATTATGGTGGAAGCTTGCTGCTCTTTTCTAAGAAAAAAACTTTGACGAGCTGAAAACCCACGGATGCCAGATTGTATAAGAACAGCTGAGAAATAAAGTTTTTTATAATTATGCCTAAATAGCCAACCACGGACATATTTTTGTATTGATGCAGCTGCTGCTGCATCTCTTCTCACAGCATAAAGAAGTCGTGCAAGATGACCTAGAAAAACACGAATAGTTCTTTTAAAAGAGTTGAAGTTGAAAACCATTCTGAGAAATCAAAGCATAAAAATGATGGGAAAAACAATTGCTGCCACGCTAATAAAGAAAGGAATCAGTACAAAAGAACCACTGCGACATTATTAAAATAAACAGCTGGAATCTATCATCCTCACTTCTAGAAGTAACAAGTCCAGAGTAGCTCAAGGTGTTGAAGGTTGCAAGGTTGGATATTTAAAATTTGAAACAGGGCATAAAAAATAACAAATCAGGCCAACAAACAGGAAAAGGAAAGGGTTTGGAATGTGCAAGCTAGTGCAAATACCTCTACAATATGCTTGAAGAATAAGTGCAGCAGCTCGGGTAGAAATAAAATCCCTGAAAGCAATAAATGTTCTGTATCTACACTGAATCAGCTTTGCAGCTCTATTCAATACATCAGCCCTTCGAGAATCCAAAATGCCAATCTGACCAGTTCTCAGAAACACCTTAGCCTTCCCCAACTGCGATCACATAATTAATAACACTGGACAATAATCCAAATATTTGCACCCAAAAATCACAAAAAATATTAAAAACAAACCAAAATCAATGCTGAATGAAAAATCACGTGACCATGAGGATACATACTTGGAAATTTTCAAGCTTTAACTTCAGCAAGATTTTTTCTGTCATGATTTTTTCATCAAAACTGCAAATAAATGAAAATAAGCAAATTAAAAAACACATTATAGCCATCATAAAAAAAACATTTGGAACTGGAGATTAAAACACCTTCTCAAGCAACTAAAAGAATTCAATGCATTAATGTTTCACAGAAATAAACATCTGATCTTTAATAATTAAACAGAAAACAGTGACAGGAAATTAAGGACATCAAACCTTAGACCACAAAAGGAAAAAAATTATCAGCACATTGCATCTAAAATTGAACCATATGAGAAACACTGAGAAGGTATCGCAAATCCATTTAAATATATGGGTAAAAATACACAAAATGTAGTCAACCATAAAAATATTCGCTATTGCAACGGATTTTGAGGATCACCAAAGAAAAAATAAAATCCGATAATTACAATTTTAGGCATATGTCAATAAAAACAACTTATTTTTTAAGGTCAAAATTAATCTTTGCAGGTCAACAGTTATATTTTGAGTTTAAAAAATAAAAAGTATTCCTAAAATTTACTTCCTGAGACACCTTCAAAGACAACACCCAAAAAAACACAAATACAACAAACCGATTAAGTAATATTAAAACGCCCCCCAAAGCCACTGGCCATAAAGAACAAGGATTTCGGAGCTTATAAAAATATATTACTTGGAAATTGTACAAAGAAAAAATGGATACCACTAAAAGTACATTAAGCATCTCTATACATCTCCAGAAACTTTTAGGTTTAAAACCAATACAAGTATTAAAGACCCCACCTTGTATCCATAACTTCCGATGCTAATAAACCAAACCGATCAACAAATTCCGAATAAGTTCTTCGAGTTGGATAGCCTGCCAAACTTATTCTAACAGCCTCCAGCACGCCCTACAGATCACACACTATCAAGCTTCACTATAATTTGATTAAAAAACATGCATATTGTCATTTTCAGCATATATTTATAACAATATACAATATTGCCATCTACATCAATGATTAGAAAGAAGAGAGAACTGCTTGCCAAGATACAGGATATAAAATATCTTTCTAGCTTCAACATCAAGCATGTAATGATTAAAGCTTCAGACTTTCGGATGTAAGAGTTGGATGTGCATAGGCATGATCTAAATCCCCAATCAGCATAGATCAGTGGCTTGCCACATTAGCCACTCACAAACCATTCTCTTTACAGGCATTACCAACCATCATATAAAATAAAAATAAACAAAATTAAATTAGCAATGCAAGTTATAAATGCATCCCAGAATCTATATTGAATTACAACTTGGTGAATCCAAAGTCATTTCTTTTAAATTATGTGTCTAGCAAGCACAAAGTACAAGTGATCTAAACATCGCTACCAAGCAATCACATGACTAATTTATCTGTTACACAACCAGATCACTCGCCCACCCCAAAACCACTCATTTTCCTGGAAGAGACCCAAAGTCCAACTCAAAACTTTGACTCAATCGCCACCTTAACATTGATCATGCCAAATTATGTCTACAAGCTTTGTTCCCCCTTCCACAATGGTATGGCTTGCAGTGGCTGAATAGGAACAGACAAGGCTTTGTACACCAGCCACCATCTGAAGGTGAAAATTCACAATTATTCCAAATCTTGGTTCAACCCTTCCAGGACCAAATTATGTCTACAAGCTTTGTCCCCCCTTCCACAATGGTTTGGCTTGCAGTGGCTGCATAGGAACAGACAAGGCTTTGTACACCAGCCACCAGGTGAAAATTCACAATTATTCCAAATCTTGGTTCAACCCTTCCATGACCAATGTCAAGAATGATTGGAAATGAGAGGAATGGGCTGTCCTGTTGGGAGTAATATTGTGCTTTCCTCCATCAGGTTGTTGGGGCTGTGGGGGGGGGGGGGAGTAGGCGGAAAACGTTTTGGATATTATTTTTATTTGGCTACAGCTCGGCTGTATGGGAGGCCTCAGCCATGGCTTCGAGCAGCACCCTCGGAGAGTCTTGTTCTTCTTCCTGTTCTGTCTCTTCTGTATTCTTCTTCTCTGTACCCTTCTTTTTTAACTGCTGTAACACCGTTGCTGTAAATAGGAATCTGAAGCAATTCACCATTGAAGAACTCCACAATCTTATCAATTGGTGCGAACGCATGCGTCGGCTGATTTTTCTGAATTTTTCCGAACTTCATCCTTTTTATGGTACCCACCATTCCGCTGCTATCGAAGAACCATATGTGGCACTTACCTTGTCTGCGAATTCCGGAAGCAGGGGAGTTTGGTTCGGTCGTGCTTCAGCTAGTAGAGAACGAGCGGAGGCAACGTGAGTTGCAAACTTTGGTGGAGCTCATGCGGCGGTCTGACCAGGCACGGTCACGAGCGCGTGAAGATCTTTCTATACACCACTGGACATCTGATTCTTCAAAACCTCTCATTGTGGAAGAAACTCGACCGAGAGTCCCGCTGGCTGCTCCTGGATTTTCTGTTCGACACCCTACTCCTGAAATTTCAAAATTTATGCGTGAGGAAAGGCGATCTGTAGGGTGTGCTAGAGGCTGTTACTTGTGAATACCAACCATTCGGACAGAAGTGGAGCTTCGAATGACAGAAAATACTTGTGAATACCAACCGTTCTTGCAGGCGCAGTTGCAGGGACTTGCTGAGTTTCCTGTTCAGCAATGTATTTCTGGAATTTCGACTCTTCAGGTTGGGGGCATATTTCGTCTGCGTATTCCAGCAACTGCACAGGGCAGGCGAGCACGTTCCGAGCCAACCGAGACTCCTGCACTGGATTTTCGATTGGCGGTAGGGTACTGTACAAGAGGTTTAACAGAGGACACTGTAGCAAATACTGGTGGTGTTGTTGAATTGAGTGAAGTACAGAACAAGAGTGGCAATTGTAGAGGAAGCAAGGAAAAACAAGCAACTCAAAATACTGCAAAATGGAGCTATAAACAGCTGCTTGTACACGATGCAGAAACAGGGGTCCGTCTTCAAGAACCATCACACCGAAAGGAACATCATCGTGATCCTAAAACTGATTATATGGAGAGAGTGAGGGCTGCTGCAGATAAAAGAGACTCCTGTATTATCACCAGCTGCAGAGAGGCTCACGGACATACTGAATTTTAATGCAAGCAACCCCCTTACAGCAGAACTGTATGGAACTTGCAGAATTGTTTCGCCACCTACTTGGAAACCATCTTGCCTTGTTACAATAAAGGTCATTTGGTCCTCCTGTAAATTCTACAGGCGGATGCAGCAGGTTCCTAAAAGTTGGAACTGTCCACTGTTGATGGCTACAGGGAAAATGGTACCCGCACTGGCTACTGGGTGCACAGTGTTACTGAAGCTTGCAAATGGGCAACCACTACCTCCTTGGAACACGCTGGAGTATGCGGAGAAAGTCACACAGAAGTCATTTTAATTTGAGAAATACTTGTTGCATGAACACAACAGTACCACGCTTGCACTCTGTCCCTGAGTTGAAGTCAGCATTCATCAAGTATCAACAGTCTGGAAGGAGTAATGATTTGGGCCCATCTTTGATAAAGAATGTGGGGTATCGGCAGGACAGCCGGGAAGGGCAGTTCAAGGAGGGAAGGTCCTGGGGAATATGATGTGGGGCCCAAAGGAATATCCTGTGGAAAATATTAGTTTGTTAGGGGAGGGGTTCCATTATAAATAAAGGGAAGAGGGTGAGAGGAGGCATCAAGAGGAACATTGTTCGGGGCTGCCTTGCAGATCACCCATAGGCTTGGGCGGGGAATTATGGGGAGTTTCTCAAGTTTCTACATTCTTCCCTGTATTATTACTTCCATTTCTTCATTCTATCTTTATACAAAGAAGTCGGTCCTCTGGATCCTATCATTTGGTTCGACTCGTCGTTACTCCACACTCCCTCTTATCGGCGCCTTCTCAATGAAGAAGCTGCGCACTAATTTTCATCTCCTTTTGTTACCAACAACCTCGTAACCCAACACAAACGACCAGATGCGCCACACACCTCCAGGCATCTCTTTCTAGGGTGTTCGCTAAACATCCCACGAGGCACCAAAATCGTTGCACGACCAACACGTGCGCCGTTCTCAACTTGGTCGGACGAGGCTCGCATCGGCGACACTACTGTCGTCCGCCCACGCGGCCGAACGCACTCCCCATTCTTCCTCTCCAGAAGAAGGCACGCACCATCAAACGCCCGCCTTGCCTTTCAACACGACGCGTATGGCGGCTCACTTTCCACAACGACACACCCCGCTGCACCGCCGCACACTGCCGGTGTCATCCGCATAAGAAATCGTGCGCTACCCTTTCGCGATTTGAGAAAGAGCCTTCGTCGACCTTCGTGAATCACTCGAGCAGGAGGAGGCTCACCACCTGCCGACGTTCCCGCTTTTACCGCCTGACGGAGTGGAGCGCTACTACAACAATCTAGGGGAGCAAGCGCACAATCAAAAAGAAAGAAAAAGAAAAAAAAAAAAAAAAAAAAGAAACTCTCACTACTGTTGGATGAGGAAGCCTGCTTTTCTTGGTTATGGCGAATCACATGCATGAGTTCTGGGCGTCCCACGCCATGCTCGACAGATGTCTAGACAATCGCTCTAGCCAACTCATGATACCGAAATTTTCTGGCAGAGATCCTGAAACATGGATATAGAAAGATGAGGCTTATTTCTTGATCCGTCAAACTCCGGACGCGATGAAAATACCAATGGCGCGAATATGCATGTCGGGTATGTATGAACTTTAGTCTTTACTAGCCAAGGGACCTTCGACTGCGTTCACCTAGGCGCATCTCAAAGTAGTTCTCTTTTGAGGATTTTGGAAGCTTTATTGGGGAAGCCCAGTAACTACGTCTGAGTTTCAATCTACAGTAACGCCACTATCGGCGTCGCACTCAAGGGCGCCTACCGAACATGAGACACAAAGCTAGAGCAAGGAGCTGACCGGAATTCAGGACGACACTAACTCCAGCCGATATATGCAAGAGTTGTTGCACAAGGAGTTATACACTTCCAGGTTCGTAATACCGGAGCAAGATTCGTAACCGAATGAGCCAACTCAAATATGGGTCTTATTGTTTTACCACCATCTGCACAGGTCATGCTCACAATGTCAAGATGGTGTCCTCGGGTTTATAGAGGAGGCCCTAACAGATTTTACAAGCAAGCAGCAGCATGGTGGGAGCCGCACTTGCGGCCCAGTTTACTACAACACACAAGGGTCCTTTCAAATGGAAGGAAAGTGTTATGAAAGGAGTCACTCTCAACTTCGACTATCCAAAACCGATCCATTAAAGAGGACAAAGCATTTGAGAGATTACGCGGCGCGCATATGCATCAAGGGCATATTATAAGGGACCACAGCAGCCCGGTCCTATAACATCGGTGGTGCTTGGTTCTACACAAACCACAAAAGTAAGGAGAAGCATATAGAAGATTGATTGGCATGACTGTCCTCCGTACCATGGAGCAAGACTTGTATGGGAGATTGTCTGGCATTCTGGTGAGATCCACCTTCTTGAGGACAAGCTGGTTTTTCAAAGCGGTGGTAGTGATAGAAAACATGGGGTATTAGCAGGACAACCTGAAAGAGCGGTTCGAGGGAAGGTCCTACGAAATATGCAGTGGGGCACAAAGGAATATCTTGGGGAATATGATCAGTTTGTTAAGGGAGGGGTTCGGTTATAAATAAAGGGAAGAGGGTGAGAGAGGGAGGCATTGAGAGGAACATTATTTAGGGTTGTCTTGCAGATCGGCCATTAGCTTGGGCGGAGAATTCCTGGGGAGTTTCTCGAGTTTCTTCATTCTTCCTTTGTATTTTTGCTTCCATTCCTTCATTCTCTCTTTATACAAAGAAATCGGTCCTTTGGATCCTATCAATCTTCTCGTGTGTTGACATGTGCAACACGTGACTTATTCGATGAGCATGATAAAAATTTTAAGTTTGTGGCACCAAATCGTGCAACCAAACCGTGTGGTTTGTCCAAGTCAATTAAAAATTGGCTTTTTACCAAAATACCCTAGTTGATTTTCAAGGGGTTTTGACCCCATTTTTCCTCCATGCGCACCCCCTCCCTTTGCTTGAAGCTTCTTCCTCTATTCCTTGGTGGGTTTCCCTTGCAGATCTTGGTGTTTTGGCTTGAGGTAAGTCAATTTCTTCATGGTTTCTTCCTTCTTCCCCCTCCTTTTTGCTTGGTCTTCCATTTTTGTGGAAGTGTGGAACCCTAATGGGAGTATTTGCCGAATCTATGGTGTGTGATGGGGGTTTTGGTTTGTAATCTTGTGGCATAGGTGTGCGAGGCCCTATTCTACCTCTTTCAGGTGGTCATCATTGAAGGTGATGAGTTTTGGTGTTGTGGTAACTTCAGGAGCAACTAAGCAAAAAAACGATTCACAGAAAACAAAAGAAGAAGAAGAAGATCTTGGGAACAAAGATTTACGTGGTTCAAAAATAATTCCTACGTCCACGGAGAGAAAATATCACAACGATCTGGGAACAAAATTTACAGGGAGATCACAGAGTTTCTCACAGAGAAAACCCTATCCCAAAATGGGCTAATAAGGAGGACGAAAAACTATTCCACCAATAGCACAGAAAGTCCATTGTGCTACAGTTAAAGGCGGCTGAAAGTCCGCATCGCTACAGTGTCGCGGCCACCCAAGTCTAAAGTGCTACAGTGGTTGACAGGTGAAATTCCACAGAGCTACAGTACTTGTGTCTCCAAAGTCCGACCTGCTATAGTGCCCCGTCGGTATCAAACGGTCAACTATGCTATAGTGGTCAAAGTTGCGGCCTGGTGCGCAGTATGGGCCGCAAGCATTCGGCCCAACATCATCCAAATAGGATTGGGCTACACCAATCCAACACTGATCACTTATGATAAATGATTGTGCATAAGTTTTTCCAGATTGCTTATTTAATAATTGTTTTTATGCTGCCTATTTAAGTGGTTTTCTTCTGGAATTCAAGTGTAAGTATTTTTTAAGAAACAGAACAAAAACAACTTATTTTTTAAAATTGTTTATTATAAATGATAAGTGCTCTAAGCAGTTTTCAATAAGTCTTGTCATACAGATAATGAATACTGATGCTTTGATACCTTTGGGGTTCTTTGGAATGCCCAAAATTTGTAAGAGTATTGATGGATATCATCATTGTAAGCACAGAAAAGGCAGTGTGAGGTAGAGGTCAAAGATTCACAAGCTTACTGATGTGTTTTTTTTAGGGCCAGATGCATCTAAAAGGGAAAAGCAGCCGCTTTTCGTCCAGTTTTATTTCGCTTCACCGATAACAACATATTTCCTTCTCAGAAAAAAGCAGCAAGGAAGACAGGCCATAAATAGATAGGCCGCCATAAATCCAAAAGGGCAATATTAAACAAAAAGAAATGTTAGGAGCATGTAACTACGGACCCCACAGCGCAACTGGTGCATGATGCTAGGCTTCTCAAATTTCTGAGGCTGGTTCAAAGAGTTAGGTTTCACGCAGCGAATATAATGAGGCTCAGTCATGTTCAGTGTCTCCATGAGTGCTTGAAGCTGTTGCTACAAAAACATTAAAAAAACAGTAAAAGAAGCAGCTAGCAATAAATAATCTGAAAATGCTCCACTGTGCACTTAATACTTCCCAGCCGAAAATGCTCAAAAGCATACAAACCCATTTGTGCCCAGTTGCGAGTCCCCAGTTTGTCTTAACATGTAGCAAATTGTTTTTAAAAGAACTTCAGAGGCATACATGAGCTGCTATGACATGAAGTTTTACATATGTAGAACTCTAAACAAGAACCCGTCTTATTTCCCACCATGATTACTTTAATTTTATTGAAGGACGTAAAAACGAACCAGCAACCCTGAACTGGGGTGAACAGTAAACCGGGCTGAGCCAGGGCTGCCGGTTTGTTCCCAATCAGCCAATCCTGAACTTGCCAACGCAGTTTTCTAAAATAAATTTATTAAAATCTATTTAATTATATTGTATTTTCATTTCAAAAAATAATTAAAAAAAACAGGCCAGGCCTGGCAATCGGGAAACCTAGCCCAGTTTTACACCCCTAAATCCACTATTTTAATGATCTAGTATATTTTTAATTTTCAAAATAATAATAATAAACAAAACATAATTATGCATTTATAAGTTATCAAAATTATTTTTTTTCTTTTTTTTCCATTTATTTTCTTATAAAAAACATCCTTGAGGTTACAAATACATCACACTGGATGACAATCCATCCATCACTGCAACCAGCACCGCATTTGAATGACAACTTTTGTGTTTCTAGCAGATCTATAAACATAAACATGCATAACCAAGCACAGCAAGCAAACCAGAAAGAAAGATTTATAAAGGAAGTCATCATTAGTTTCTAGGGGTAACCATGAAAACTTCATTAACAAGATTTACCAAGGAAATCACTTTTAGTTTCCTAGGAAGTTATTAATATTACATGTTATGGCAGACAATACAATGTTTAGCATTCCCAGCTGAGTAGGCTTTGATGCCCCCACTTCTTGATGAATATAGCCTAGCTTATATTTCAATCCTTGTGAGGAACAACCACTGCATTAGTCAAAAACACAAGTGCAGTGGTGAAACCTAATGCATGAATTAAACAACCCTACCTTGAATCTGGAAGCCACAGAAGAAAACTTGTATGACGATCTTGAAGATTCCTCTGGCAGTGAAGAGAAAAGACCAGCAACCAAATCACATTTTGAGCATGACAACAAATTGCAATGTTCCATGACAATATAATCACGGTTTTTTTCCAAGAAGCTATTGGTTTGGTAAGCGACCTAGAGAAAGAGAATGGGCAAATAAAGTCATTTCAAAATATTCATATCAAAAATATAAAAGTTATCATGGTACTAGTGACTGCATGCCTTGCCAGCATAATGGCGAATTATAAAATCTGTTTCTGAAAACTTTGCCCCCTCCAGCCTTGGATGAGCCCGGAAGTGATAGAACAGCTTCATTGAAAAAGTTTCATGCGTTGATTTGGGGAACATGCTGCAGAAAACGAAAATCAGGATAAGGATAAACTACAGGAAAACAGTTTCTTAGAGCAATACGCACCAACTTATGCAGAGTTACTTGTACAGTACCAAGCTTCATCCAGGAGTGCAATTATCCCCATAGGTTTCTGCGGATGCATGTAAAAGCATGAGCAAAGAAAACAACACAAGGACGGTCAAATATGTTATAAGCCAAATTATTTGCTTTGAATTTCCATTTTAACATTTTTTTGCATATATAAAATGCCCACACAGGGAATTACACTACTGTTTGAAAGAGTATGGAATTTCAAAGAAAACGGAAAAAAAACCTTCTCGATCAAATCCAAAACATCTTGGTTGTCAATAAAATCAATGTAGCTCCAATTGATAGCCTCTTTACGATACTCTTCCTGCTCCATTTTAAAGACATGCTGCAAAAAAGTCATATGAAGCAATACTGCTGAGAAACAATAAATTCACAGTTCTGCTCACCACATAAAGAAATGATGGAGCTGCCCTTATAATTTTAACAATGTCCAAAGCTATTATCGTGCTTACCTCATTGAAATGCTGCTGAAGCTTTTCATTAGCAAAATTAATGCAGAATTGCTCAAAACTGTTAAAAAAAACTGTCAATTATCTTCATAAACCAATTAAACCACCACAAAAGAAGGAAAGAGTAACATGTGTGATGATTAAGTCTGCACAGGATATTATTATGAAAAAGCCAATGCAGGCTCATGATACTAATCTAGGGTAAACTAAAATGTAATGGGAATAATTACCTATTGATGCAGCCTAAATGCAAATTATGTGAAAAAGACAAATTTATTTATAATAAAATGTATGTGTTGGACCCATTCGGGTTTGGGCCTGGTGTTGCGGAATCGTCGGGAGTCACAGCGATAGAAAATGAGAAACGAAAGAAGAATGCATAAAAGAAAAATAGACACGGGACACACAAATTTACGTGGTTCGGGAATAACCCTACGTCCACAGAGAGGCAGAACTTCACCAATTCAGGAGCACAAATTACAGAGTTTTTCCATTCTAACCCTAGCCCGAAAATGAGCTATAAAATGGAGAAGACGATCACTGTTCTGAAAAGTAAGTCCGCGTTGCAACAGTGAAAGGTGGTCAGCTTTGTCAAAAGCGCTACAGTGACCCGCAACAGTTGCGGGCCACAGGCATTCGGCCCAACCGGATCGGGCTACACCAATCCAACACCTGGCCCAAGCCCAATGCCATGTATTTAGAGTCTCACATCCGTTTTCTCTAAGTTGTATTATTTTGCCCCGTCAATATAAATAACGAGTTCCGCCTCCTATTGAGGTATATAGTGGGGTTTTACTCCTACATGGAGTCAAAGCCCCCAGATTTGACCCCACCTCTGTGTTGTGTTGCCCCCTTTCCCAAGCCTTAGCTGCCCTGTCATGCATCCTAGGCGAGTGCATGCCCCAAGGGGGCACAGCACCGTCGCCACCCAACTCTGCGAAAGGCGAGTGTGGTCAGCGCATCGCACTTCCAAAACGCGTGCAACTCTGGCATCATGCCTCCATAGGCGCGCTCCACTATGTGTCGTACAACAACCTCCTCTTATTGTCGCATAATATCCTTAGCTTCTCCACATTGTCTGCTTTCCTCTAGTGCACCTGCCGCCACCCAAACGGCAAATGCTCACCACCCCTACTACAGTACTTCTTTGCCCCTCCCAAAAACATCAAGCCTCCTCCTTGTTGGACCACGCATTGTTGTTTCAATGCAAGATCTGTCACTAAATTCAGTGTCTTGTCTGTGTTGTTCCTGCATGCTTTGATGTCACCTCGCTCTTTCTACGCCACATTCTCGGCTATTCCTACTGACATCCTCACTTGCTCATCTCTTCCTGGCTTGGGGGCGCCTTTTAGATCATCCCCAACATCTAACATGTCATGGAAGATTCAACACGTAATTCATCGGTCCTACAATTGATCATAACCTCCACTCACCTTGTGGATGAGCGTCTTAATTCCACCAACTTCTTTATCTTGCGTAAGATTTTACTTATATCACTAACCGGTACGGATCTCGATTCTCACCTTTTTGACCCTCCAGCACTAATATCTAATCCTAGGTAGAAGGTCTTAAAGCTTGTTGATGGCAAAAGATTTGTGTTATTTATCAATTTTATAGAACAGTCGGTCAAAAATGTTATTCGGACCGCAAACACTATAAAAGAACCTTAGGACTTCTTGACTCGTGTTCAGAAACCAACAATTTAGCCCAAGTGTTCGATGTTCTTCAGTGCCTCTCAAACATCCATCAACAACATCGTCCTTTTCCGACATATTTCACTAAATGGAAGGCCCTGTGTAATTACTTGAGCTCTGGTCCCTTCCTCAGGCACCGTAGGTCGCTTTAGCTCAGCAGGATCAATTAGTCTCTTTGTCTTCTTTGTGACCTCGTTCAAGACTATGCAACCACTACGACAGAGATGTTCGTCAATCCATCCTCTCTTGAAATTCCGTTGGCCTACCATCAACTCAACAAAGCTTATCAGCTTATAGATTAAATGACATTTGTTTTTAGTTATTTATCTTGCCATATTGATTCTGCCTTATCTCACCATGATAGTCAAATTATCTAAATGTCATGTGTGTTCAGTTATCTACCTTACTATGTTGATTATGCTGACTGATTCATGATAGCTTTCGTTATACTTAACTCGTACTGAGTGTTTGAGCTCACCCATATTTTGTTTCTTTTCCTGATATAAAATAGGTATTATTTATGTAATCTGGTTCTCCAAAACTGCTAAATTGTTCGGTACTTCAAGATGCAATTCCTTATATCTATGTCAATGTAATAAAGGCACCGGCTCTAGGCTACTGGGGTCGGGGTCATTACAGACGAAACATGTTGAAATTGGTTGTCACTTCGTTCAAGATAAATATGAGGAAAAGATGATCATTTTTTGTAATGCTCGCACCTTTGATCAACTAACAGATATTCTCACAAAGGGCGCTCCTAGAGCACATATCCAGTTTTTGTGTTCCAAGCTGGGCATAATAAATATATATGACCCAACTTTAGGGGCAGAGCTAGAGAAATTAAATGGGTTAGATTAGTAGGGGAAGCCGATCATTATTCCTTATTATTATTTGATCCTCACATCGATAGAGGTTTCTATTTGTACTCATTTATTCATCTATAAATAACGGACCCAACCTCTTTTTGAGGGACGAGATTTCATCTAACAATCTTCCTCCAACCAATTTTTCAGGGATCACGGTCACCTCCAAATGCCCTGCCCTAATACACCTCAACGGAATAGTGTGGTCGAGCGCAAACATCATCATATCTTGAAAAATGCACGGGCCATATTATTTCACATGCAAGTCCCGATTCAGTTCTAGGATAATGTTATTTTAACTGCTACTTATCTTATAAATTGTCTTCCATCTTCTATCCTTCAAGGGGAGAGTCCCTTCCAGGTTGTATTTCCTTCTCGCCCTCCTCAACCCGTCTCTTCGTGTGTTTGGGTGTCTATTATGTTCGTGACACTTGTCTAAATCCCTTCAAATTTTTCCCACAGACCCTATGTTGCATCTTTCAGGGTTGCTCTTGCACCCAACACGATTACCGTTGATTCTCTCCTGACTTAAGGTGTTATGTAATCTCTGCTAATGTCTCCGTTATTGAGGGCCCTTGATAAGACACAACCCTCGAAAAGGCACATTTGTGTATTAGGGAATAGTAAAGAGGGAATTACAAGGGAAAGAGGGAGAAAAATAGAGGATCTGGCACCAGGAGAGAGTGAGTTGCTCAACCCGTCCCAAGCCCCGAGTCGTTTCTACAAGAGCTCACCCCCCCCCCCACCGCCCCTCTCTCCTCCCCCAAGTTCTAACAGCAGGACAACAAATTCCAAATAGCCTGTTGGGTCCACATGTAGGGACCTCTAGCTAACTAACTATGGGGACCGCCTTGCCCCTCCTAGAATATACCCTCCAGGACCCCTAATAAGCCCTCGTCGTAACAGTCACCCCTTCTGAAAAAGCAGCCTTGTCCTCAAAGCTACAAGAAGAAAATTGTTTTTGAATAATATATTCGTATTCCCAAATAACATGCTCCGCAAACTAGCCCTTCCATTTAATTAGACATTGGGGTGTAGTTGCCCCACTCGGAGAGCTGATGCGCTTGGCAAGGACAACATCAAGCTCCAGCGCTGCTGTCGAGCTAGCGTCCAAGTCTGTCGGCTGGTTGGTGTGAGTGTGATTTCCAATTGCCCACTTGAGTTGGGAGGCATCAAACACAGGATGGATTCGTGTCGTTGTTGGTAAGTCTAAGAGATAAGCTACGGTACCCACTCGGCAAAGAAAAAGAAAGGGACCATAATAACGAGGGGAATGCTTCTGGTGGATGCGATGAGCCACCAATTGATGGCGGTTCGGCCAGAGTTTCAAGTAAACCCGGTCGTCGGGCGGGAAAGTTATGTCCCGACGGTGTTGGTCTGCTTGGCGTTTCATGCAGCATTGTGCTCCGGAAAGATGATGTTGAAGTTATTTAAGAGTCGTTTGACAATCTAGTCTGGTCTCAAGGGCGGAGGGTCATCACCTGAAGACATCTTCAAAGGGGGAGAAATTGATAGAGGAATATCAGGTGGTATTGTATCGTAATTCTACACAAGGTAACCAAAAGCAACAGTGTTTCGGTTGCTCGCCGGCAAAACACAGAAGGTAAGTTTCCGAACAGCGTTTGACAACCTTCATTTGACTGGGGATGATAAGCGGAACTCATTTATAATTTTGGGCCTTGCAGCCGAAAGAGTTCAGTCCAGAAGTGACTCAAAAATAAAGGGTCCCGATCGCCAACAATTTATTTTGGAATACCATGAACACGGACGATCTCTTTGGAAAAGGTGTCAACGGCCCCAATAGCTGTGAAGGGGTGCCTTAATAGAATAATGTAAGCATACTTTGAAAGTCGATCAACGACCATAATGACGCCATGCCCCTTTGACTTGGGAAAACCGGGAATTGGTAGAGGCTACAGTACTCCCGCGGGAGACAAAGTGGAATACATGTAGTGTGGGCAAGTGTCACATTGCTGAACGTACAACGACACTTGGCGTTGCATCCCTACCCAATATAAGTTGGCATCCAACTTTCGGTATGTTCGGTAAAAACTAGAGCGGCCCTTCTGAGGAGAGGCAAGAAATTCATCGAGGAGGCGTGGCATCCATGTAGAGGACGTCGGGAAGACGAGCCAGCCCTTCTACAGTAGGGCACCATGCGACAAATGGAAAACCTATTGGGGGTGTTACTGGATAGAAGTTGATAAACAATCCTTTTGATGAAGGGATCGTCCAGTAGGCCAGCTGTTAAATCAGAGCTGTTTTGCCAGACTGGGGAAGAGACGGACAGCGCATCAGAGATCGTATTTTCCTTGTCGGGTTTATAGAGAACATCAAAATTATAACCGAGAAACGAGGCAATCTAGCACTACTGATCCGCAGAGCTGATGTGTTGTTATAATAGATATTTGAGGCTGTGTTGGTCAGAATATACAACAATGAGTCGGCCCAAAAGGTAAAGGCGCTTATGTTGGATGGCAAGAATCGGGGCCGTAAGAACCCGGTTCTTCCTTTGAGGTACGGGTTTCTTTTTCCGGGTTGGTTTTTAGAGAAAGAGGAAAACAGGCCAAGTACTGGCTGCAAAACTGTTATTTGGCAAGACTTGGGGTTACGCGTTGTGTAATCCTAAGTACACGCCATGTAGTGTGGTCGTGTATGATGGTAATACAAGGTGTGTAGAGATGTCGTCAAGGAAGAGAGGTTTTACCATGTACATGTCGTGTACTCCCAGTACAAGTCGTATAATCATGTTGGCAAGACTTTTTAATGACCTGGAAAGTCAGTCTGTGAAACTGGAAAGACTGAAAGGCATTACCAGATACTCATAGTGACCACTATGTGTACGAAAGGTGGTTTTCTCCACGTCAACGTCGACCATCCGTATTTGATGGTAGCCAGATTTTAAGTCCGGTTTAGAGAAATAAGCAACGCCATGTTCGTCCAATAATTCATCGACCACCAGGATGGGAAATTTGTCAGGAATTGTGGCTTTGTTAAGTGTTCGATAGTCGACACGCATTCCCAAGGAGACTCGACAAAAATACTCACTGATACTAGAGTGGATAATCCTCTATTGAAGTAAATCTGTAATCTGACATTCAATTTCCGTTTTATGGAAATGTGGCTAACGTTACGGTCGAACCAAGACTGGGTCGTGGCCAGGAAACAGAGTGATTTTATGGTCGGAAGAGCGCCAGGGTGTCAGACCAGTGAGCAGTTGAAAAACTAAGTGGAAACACTGAAGCACTTGCTGCAAATTTTGTTGTTTTCGAGCGTTCAGCAGAGCATTGTAGGCACCGTGGTCGTCAACTGACGAAATCACGTGGTGTTCCGTGTCCCAACCGCGGTCGGCTAGTGTGTGGAGCTAGGAAAGAAGCCTAGTGGTGACGCGAGCCCCCTGAAGATCGTAAAGCTGTTTTCCTGCATGAAACTTCATAATCATGGTCTACCAATTAATTTGGACGCCATCGAGTATCTAAAGCCAGGTGATGCCCAAGATGAGATCCAGGCCCCCGATATCCAACACAGAGTGTTTAGGGTACAAATATAAGTGTCCAAATCCAACTGGAGGTGCAATGGGCAAGTCGTCTGTGTTATGTCCATGACATTCGTCCCAATCTCTCCAAGCTTTCTCCCAAATCCTTATGTTGCATATTCTTCGGATATTCCCTCACTCCGCACGGATACTGATGTTTCTCTCCAAACTTAAGGCGACATATCATCTCTGTTGATGTATCTTTTGTTGAGAGCTCTTCTTTCCCTCTTTCCTCTCCCCATCGAGACACCACCATCGATGATTGTCTTCTTCCCATCATCCACCCACCTCTGGTGTCCCACTCCATTTATCACTGGTTTGGCATTGTCTACTCACGTCGCACATCGAATGTGTCTCTCGTCGAGGCCGAGGACATCATCATCCCAGCTTCATCTGATTCTCCTGCTTCGGCAACAATCGACTTCCCATGACACAGTGAAAAGATACTCGTTCTTGCCAGAATTCTCCTCTTTACACATTTTCGTACACAGGTATTTTTGCTCTAGAAACAATATTTATTCCCCACACGATTAGCGACGACAAATCTCACTCTGGGTGGCTTCAAGCAATGCGGGGTGAATTGCAGGCTTTGGAAGACAATCATACTTGAGATCTCGTCCCCCTTCCGGCAGGTAAATAGGTGGTCGGCACCAAATGGATTTATCCAGTCCGTCTCATTGCAGATGGTGTCGACTATTTTGATACATTCTCTCTTGTTGCAAAGATGACATATGTCTGATTATCCATCTCTATTACCGCTCATCATCATTGACCTCTTCATCAACTTGATATCAAAAATGTCTTTCTCCATGGCTTTCTTGGAGAAGAGGTATATTTGTAACAATCTCCTGGCCTTCGTGCCTCAGGAGCAGACTCTCATGTCTGTCGACTTCATCGCTCTCTATATGAACTCAAGTAGTCTCCTCATGCTTTGTTGGGAAGATTCAGCATTGTCGTTACTACATTTAGCCTATCTCGGCCCTCTGACATACTTCCTTGGCATTGAGATCTCCTGTTCTCGAGATATCATCTTTTTTTGCCAACGCAAATATGTCTTGGATAACTTGCAGGATGATGGTTTGACTCAGGCAACTACCATTGGCACTTCTCTTGAGCTCGGGGAACGGTCTCTTCATGACAACATGGAACCATACTCTCAACCAAAGAGGTATCGTCGTTTGTGAGAAAACTCAATTATCTCACCGTAACTCGTCCAAACATTGTCTACACTTTCAACAAGGTAAGTCAATTCATGGAACAACCGACAAAATCTCAGTGGGATGTTGTCCTTCGCATTGTCAAATACATTAAAAGACATTTCTCATGATCTTCGGTATTCATATCACGGTCATCTGAATATTGAGGTATTTTGTAATACTGACTATGTTGGTTGTCTTGTTGCTCGAGAGTCTACTTCTGGGTTTTCCGTTTTTCTAGCACGTAACTTCATCTAATGGCGAATCAAGAAACAGACTGTCGTCTCTAGATCCAGTGCTGAGTCTGAATACCGTACGATGGCCACTGTCACTATTGAGATCCTTCAGTTTCGTCATCTCCTCCATGAGATTAGTTTCCCGCAGCAGACGTCTGCTCATATTCGGGGTGATAATCAGGCCGCCACGAATATTGCTTCCAATCCCATCTTCAATTAACGCACGAAACATATTGAGATGGACTGCCACTTTCTTCGTCATCACCTCAAGCAGCACCATATGAGTTACACTCATATACCGACAACAGATCAGCTTGCGACATCTTCACCAAAGGCCTCACAGGCGCTCGATGGAACTCTCTCAGTATTAAGTTGGAGCATCCACAGCATCAACGACTCAGCTTAGAGGGAGTGTGTATAGTCTTGTTTGGTGTCTTCTTTCTTTTTGTAAGACTCTTGGTCCAAACAATCCTGTACTAGCTTCAGGGGGAGGGTTGAACCCAGTTAATGGTATTTCCGGGTAAAGGGTACTTTCGAGTCTCACATCGGATTATTCCAACTTGTAATCATTTTTATCTATCTATAAAAAAATGTCTCCACCTCACCATTGAGGTAAGGGGAATTCACCACCTAGAAAAGGCTTTCCACTTCTGAAACAGAGACCCTTCTTATGGCGTTCTTCCCACTCGCGGGGAGTCAGATGGAGAACGCTTCTGTTAGGCAGGGAACTATGATGCAGAGGCTCTTGGGCAGAGGTGCCCTTGTTGAAGTGTACCTGGCGCTCAGGTCGATTGGTTTGCCAGAAATGGGTGTGCGAATTGGGTCGTTGTGTCCATGGCCACCCGAAACCCTCGCAGGCGAACCGGGTGCGAGAGCTGGATTTGGTGACACACCATGTGCTTAACAACCAGCTCCACATGACGTGCAAGACGCATGGCGACCCGAAACCCCCAGAAGCAAACCGAGTGCGCGAGCTGGATTTGGTGACTCACCTCGTGCTTAACAACTAGCCCCACATGATGTGCAAGACGCATGGCGTGCAATCACATGTCTGGATTATGGATACGAACCCAATCACGGATTTCATCTTGGAGACCATGAAGAAAGTAACCCACATACTGTTGCCCGGGTTGCCAGGGAATCAATGAAGCTAAATACTAAAATTGTTCCACATAATCTTGCACTGAGGTTTGTTGTCGGAGGGTAGCAAATTCCTTCCAAGGATTTTGAATTTTCAGGCCGCTAAAGCGGTCAATGAGCTTCGCTTTCATAATCGACCAAGATGGAAAACCAATGGATGGCAGTGCTGGGCATGCTGATGTGTGCGAGGGAAACCTTTGCATCCTCTGACGTGTGATTGAGCTGGAAAAAGAGTTCGGTGCGGGCGATCCATCCGCAGGGATCCATGCCATCAAATTGTGGTAATTCCAATCGGCTGGGAGGTGTGGAATCATGGAACGCCGCAATGAGGTGAGAGGCAGATCACGACACCCAAGCAGGTTTGTCGATGGCGTGAGACGCCAAAAGGTCAGATGCAATGGACGGGCACTCGTCGTCGAGGAACGGTGTCTTCTCCGAACAGCGAGCGATATTTGTCATTAAGTGGCGCAGTTCTGCAAATTTTGTTGCTTTAATTTTTCAGAACTCAACATGCTCCTTGCGTTCAGACTCCATTGCTTATTTCAGGTTGCATGGAGTGGTTTCAAGGGCCCCCACCCACTAGTCGAGGCCATCTTGATGAGTCCGTTGGCTCTTCTCCATGGTCGGGCAGGTGCTCAAACAGTAGGTCGGACCAATAAGATAAGACGCAACCCTGGGAAAGGCACTTTTGGGTACATTGAATACGCCCCACGCGTTGACCGAGGATGTCATTTCCCCAACTACGCCTATCACTCCTAATACAACTGTAGATGGCATGTTATTGCATTGCGAAAAGTTACTCTTTCTTGTCAGGCTAATTCTATATATACACATTCCTACGAAGGCTTATATGCTGCCACAAACACTCTTATTTCGACCCGAAAGACGATATTTGTTTCTTATACAGTTGTCGAGGCCAAATCTCACTCTGGTTGGATTCAAGCAATGGAAGATAAATTACAAGCATTAGACGATAAACACATGTGGGATCTTGTCTCCCTTCCTACAGGTAAACAGGTTGTTGGCACCAAATGGATTTATACAGTCCGTCTAAATGTCGATGGTACTCTTCATCGTCTCAAAGCCCGCTTTGCGGCCAAAGGCTATGCTCAGACAAATGGTGTTGATTATTTGAACACTTTCTTCCCGGTTACTAAATTGGCCTCTATGCGATTATTCATCTCCCATACAGTTGTCAGTCATGGAACTCTTCATCAACTAATTGTCAAGAATGCTTTCTTGCATGGTTTTCTTGACAAGAAAGTTTATCTACACCAACATCTTGGCTCTGTTGCATCAATGACTGAATCCCACATTTGTTGGCATCGTCGGTTTCTTTATGAAATTAAACAATCCCTTCATGCTTGATCGGACATAGATTGCATCGTGGTCGCTACATTTGGACTTTCTTCGAGCAAAACAAATCACGTTGTTTTTTATTAGCAAACGTCCTTTGTCAGCATCCTTTTGGTTGTCAATGTTGATGATATAATTACCACCGGTAGGAACTCACAGGGCAGCACTCATCTCAAGTCATGTCTTCATCAAGAGTTTCATACTTAAGACTTGGGTCCCTTAAAATATTTTCTTGGCATTGAGGTATCTCGTTGTCCAAAAGTAATCTTTCTTCCACAACCAAAATAAGAATTGGATATCTTAAAAGATACTGACTTAACTCAAACAAGTGTTGTTGACACTCCTTTTGAGCCGAAAGAAATGTCTCTTCACGATACTGATGACTTATATTCTCTTCTACATAGGTATCGTCGTCTTGTGGGAAAACTCAATTATTTCATGAGTTCTACACCATCAGAAAGGTCAATCAATTCATGGACCGTACAACAAAATCCCAATGGGGTGGTCTTCGCATTGTCAAATACATTAAGGAGGAACCTGCACATGGTCTTTTATTCTCATTACAATCATCTGAACATTGAACTACATCGAGTGTTAATCTACCCAGAAGTCTCATTTTGAGTTTACGGTTTTTCTTGCCAGCAATTTAATCTCTTGGCATAGCCAGAAACAAAATGGTATCTCTCGGTCTAATATAGAATCAGAATATCACGCTATAGGAACTATTACTACTGAAATTATTTGGGTTCTCAAACTCCTTCATGAAATTGGTTTTCCACAACAAACTTCTACTCGTCTCTAATAGAATAATTAAGCAGCCGTGAAGATTGTTTCTAATCAAGTCTTTCATAATTGCACAAAGCATATTGAAGTCAATTGTCAATTCCTTCGGCATCACTTTTGAAAAAAAACATATCACCTTTATCTACATTCTTACTACTCATTAGATTCCCACCAAAAGCTTGTCTGGTGCTCGACTGAACTTTCTTGGCACAAAGCTGGGCATTCACAACATCTACAACCCTGCTTGAGGGGCAGTTTGCTTGAGAGGGGATTTAAACAGTCTGTGTTTTTTTCTACATTTGTTTTCTTTTGTAGGACTCATATTCCAAGCTACACATGTTCTAGTTTGAGGGGGGTGTTGCACCCAAACAGGTTTGGGTCTGGCTCAATGTCATGTATTTAGAGTCCCACATTGGTTTTCTCTAAGTTGTATTATTTTGCTCCATCTATATAAATAAAGAACTCCACAACCTATTAAGGTCAGGGGTAGGATTTTACTCCAACAATATGTTTCAATGTCGTATTTCAATCAGTGTTTTTTTTAAACTGATATGGTCATTAGTAACAAGGGACACAAAACTCATCAAGAATAATTGTAGAATTAAAAGAGTGGATATTCAATCCCCAAAGTTCTCTTTAAAGGAGGTCATGAGGTTATTTTATAATGAATAATAAAAAAAACACATGAGACCACAAGTCCGATGTGGGATGCAGACTCCAACACTACCGCTCAAACTATGTGTACCTAGCTTGAACACATAAAGAAAAAACAAAGCAATCAACAGACGTTGCAAACACTCCCCTCAAACTGGACATACCCAGTTTGATAAAAAAACAAGATTAAACAAAAGAAAGATAAATCAATCGCAATCGCGGCTCCCCCTCGAAATGAAAATGATGGATGATTGAAGATTGCAGCTCTCCCTCAGCGGTGCGGCAAGTTGTCAACGCACATCAAAGGAACTGCACAGGCGGGGCCGATCGATGGATCGCCGGGAAAGCCGCACGGGCAGGCCGATTGTCCAAGCGTCAGGAAATCTGCACAGGCGGGCCACACGTCCCGGCACCGGGAAATCTGTGCTTGCAGGCCGGTTGTCGGGATACCGGGAAATCCGCACTGGCGGTCCGGCATGGGGACGGGGCTGCCGCATGAGGAGGCCGACAAAGAGGGGCGTCGGTCAACCGTAGGAGGAGGCCGGCATGGAGGGAGCAGCGGTGGAGGCGTCGAGCAGAGGCTCAAATCTGGAGGCGGAAGTGGATCGACGCGCAGTGAGGGAGTCGGCGCGGGAGCATCAGTCCGGGAGTGCCGGAGGAGCCGCGTTAGACAGGCGCAGGACTGCTGGGTGGAGGGCCAGCAAAAGGGCGAGGGGATCAGCTTCGCAGGAGAGGGAGGTCGTCGGGAGCCGTCTGACCTGGCGCACAGAGAGGGGGCTCGGGGATTCCGAGCAGGAAGGGCCGTTGAGGGCTACGCGCGCAGCAGGAAGGTGGAGGAGCCCTTCGGGAAGAGGGAGTTGTTGCGGGATCTAGCGGCGCTGCGGAAGCCAGCGTGCACAGGGTAGCAATGCAGCGTCGGATCGGAAGGCGCAGCGGGAAGGGGGCCAACGACTGTCACGCGGGAGAGGGGGAAGCCAGGAGGGTTCCACCGGGAGAGAGAAACCGCGCTGAAGGGTTCCGTCGGGAGGGAGCCAAGGAAACGCCGCGGCGGGGCGTCCGTCGTCGAGCGTACCAGGGAGGGAGGCGGGGTTGGGAAACCGCACAAGGAGGCGAGCCGGGAGTCTGCACAAGGAGGACACCGTCGTTGGACGGAGAGCGACGCTCAGGAGGCCGGTGAGGGAAGACACGCGCAAGGCCTGCTGGCCACAGAGGCGACGGCATAAGAGAACCGACCTTGGAGGGAGGGGCGACGGCCATCGGATTTAGGGCTCCCTGGCCATGGAGGCTGCCGCCCCCCACGGGAGGAAATGCTGGAAACCCTAGATGAGAGAGGGAAAAAAGAGGAGGGCAGGCTCCGGTTGGATTAAACATCCTCTGATACCATGTAGAAGTAAAAGAGTGGATACTCAATCCTCAAGGTTCTCTTTAAAGAAGGCATTGAGGTTATTTTATAATGAACAATAAAAACCGCAACGGACCACAAGTCCCGTGTGGAATGGTGCCTCCAACAATAATAAACTAATTACGTAATCTAATAAGGTGGGAAATTAGTAAATTATCAATTACAATAAAAACAAAAAAATGCAATAACCTAGTTGAAAACAACAACGATGCAGTGAAACCAAATGATGTAAAGTTACAGTAAACCAAAAAGTGCAGAAAATAAGAACTCAAAAGGAATGTTGATATAAGTCTTAACCTATTACGCTTAAAGCTTTCAAATCCATAAATATCCAAGAGCCCTATTTGCATCTGAGAATTAGGGTCCTGTCCAACAGAAACATTGATCTTTTCAACGAGCCTGAAAAATGCCAGAAGAAACGATTATATTCTTATGAAAAAAGAAAGACACAGGTTTGCATATTTATGGCAATCATACCAGTCAAATAGACGAGCATAAACAGTCTTTGCTAAAGTATCACGACTCCCAACAGCAGCATTGCAATCCAGAGCTTTCACAATAGTTCCTTCACGGGTCTGAATTGACCGTGTGCAAAGTGTAGACAGCAAGGAGTTAACATCGCACCTGAATAAGACACACATAATTTAGGCTCATAAAATTGAATAAAATGTGGCAACAAAAAAGCAAAATACCTATTGACACCCCCCCCCTTAGAAATCCGAAAGCTTGTAGTTCATAAAACAAGCTGTTATATTCGTGCTGCACCAATCTCTACTAAAAGAATCATTACTTTAGTAAGGTCAAGCTTACCCACGATAGGCGGGCCTCCACTAAGGGTGGAAAAATGGCCCAGTGGCCCAGGCTGCCTGACTAGAACCATCAGCCAACCAGGATCAGCTCAGGTCCTGACATGATTTTCTAATTATTTATAAAAAAAAAAATGTTTTATTATAGTTTTTAATTAAAAAACATTAAAAAAAAACAAGCCAGCCCACCTAGCCACCCTAGGCACTGTTTGGGCGGGCTAGATTTACATGGCTAGCCTCCACCTTATCAGCACAAGAAGAAGAGCTTCACTGCCTAACACACATTCCAGTCAGAACATGATGCAGACCTGGGCATAAAGGGAATAAAGGAAATTATTAGTGAGGGAATATTCTGTTAGGGGGTAAAACAGTCTTTTAGGGTGAGTCGGTTAGGTTGTTAGGGGGAAGGTTTTAGGCCCCACTTGTGGGGCTGAAGTTGGGTTATATAAACAGTTGGGAGTGAAGTGAGGAGGGAGCAGAGAATGTTGTAGTTCGGTCTTTTGGCTTGGGACGTCGGCCACTGTTGGCTTGGGCGGGAGTGCTTGCATGCCTCTCGATTTCTTCTTCTTCCTCCATCTTTCTTCTTGCCCAGTCCTTGTTCTGCATACTGCCTGTAATCGAGGCAGGCAGTATGCAGAACAAGGACTGGGCAAGAAGAAAGATGGAGGAAGAAGAAGAAATCGGGAGGCATGCAAGCACTCCCCCCCAAGCCAACAGTGGCCGACGTCCCAAGCCAAAAGGCCGAACGACAACATTCTCTCCTCCCTCCTCACTTCACTCCCAACTCTTTATATAACCCAACTCCAACCCCACAAGTGGGGCATAAAACATTCCCCCTAACAACCTAACCGACTCCGTTATTCCTTTTATGCCCAGGTCTCTATCAGAACATCCTATAATGGTTACGTTACATAGCCATATTATCCAGCCCAGTTTTCCCACCATCTCAAAATCTCAACTCTTGTAAACTGAGATCAGCCCTTTTCCATTTACAACATTTATATAAATCATATATTTCAAACTAAATGCATTTACAAGACACCCAAATTACAATACAACAGACTCCTTACATTTGAAAACTTCCGAAGTCCTGCACGCAAGTGCAGATTCGGTAACTATCATAATCATGCAATGGAGTACAAGAGGCCAGGG
Source organism: Viscum album (assembly GCA_963277665.1). NCBI lineage: Eukaryota > Viridiplantae > Streptophyta > Magnoliopsida > Santalales > Viscaceae > Viscum > Viscum album. The sequence goes on from OY728142.1 coordinate 555,964,735, forward strand.
TTACATCTAAACTTCTGTGATAATAACTAGCAGTCACAGAAAACACAATCATCAAAGAATGCTAACTAAATAAATTATATTCATCCAAGGAAAAACTTTGAAATACAAAAAATTATATATAAAAATGTTACTGGTACAACTACAAATTGTTGGATTGGTGTAACCCGATCCAGTTGAGTCAAATGTTTGTGGCTCGTATTGTTGTAGCAGTGCGGACTTTGGAGTCAACTTTATTGTAGCATTTTGGACTTCCACCCGGCATCTACTGTAGCACTTTCGACTTAGGTGTCTTTCACTGTAGCGACGCGGACTTCCTATGCGGTTGGTGGAGCAGTGGATCTTCCTCCATTTGTAACCCATTTCGGGCTAGGGTTACTTACTGAAAAACTATGTACTTGTGCTCCCAAATTATAGTGAATATTCTGTCTCCCCGTGGACGTAGGGTTTATTGCCCGAACCACGTAAATCTTCATGTTCTTGTTCTTTTTCCTTTTTACTCTTTTGTGTTTTCATTGTTTCTATCGCTGCAATTCCCGACGTTTCCGCAACACAAATGTCGTGAGACACACATTTGTGTTGCATTATGGTTTTCACAACTTCAAAAAAAAAAAAACTCAAAATTGCATGTCACACAAGCACACAATAAGTCAAAAACAGCAGATACATCTAAAACCATAACATTTAAATTTTTATGTCATTTTTAAAGCTAGATAATGACTGTTAGAGTATTTTAGATGTTTAGATATTTAGGTTAGGTTTGACTGGGTCAGCCTTATCCCACTATTTTTAAATTTCAACTCTCTTATCTCTTGTATTGGTTTGTGGTTCACGCCCAAATTTACCCAAGAGAAGAAGGGTAGAACGGTCCTTGTAGTGTAGCTTGGGTTGCCGATTCCACAGAGACCTAAGAAGATACCTAAGATACACAACCTAAGGGATGGATTTTTGGCAATGAAGTGGCCAACTTGGATTGATTTTGGATGGGTTTTAAAGATATCTAAAAGATTTAAGTGGATTCAATTTAAAAGAATGAGTTGATCCTAGGTTATCACTCGGGGTGGATTGGACGTATTTTCTTTTTAATGATTTCAATTTCTTAAATTTGAGATGGGTTCATTTAAGGAGATAAAACAACATCATCACTTACTGGTTTAATGCCTACACCCTCTAATACTAATCACCTATACACTTGAAGGATCAAAGTTTTGAGCACTTCAAGGTAAAGGATCGTATTAGTACTTGAAGTGTGTGGCCTTAAATTCAACAAGGACGATGGAGTTTAAAAATCATCAAATAAAAATCCCAATTAAAGAAGTGATTATACATTAATTAGGTGATAAATAACATCCAATCCAGCCCCTTGCTACTCCCTTGGATCAACCCATAAGTGGGTTAGCCCTCCATTGATCCCATGGTTTCAATGGAAGCGGAAAGTAGACTCATAAGGGAGGAAATGGAGAAGTAAAGAAAACAACAAAAATAAAATGATCATTCCACCGTTGTGTGAATAATTTCACAAGGGTTGGTTTGGTTGGTGTGAATAAATTCACACCTTGATCCAACGGTATCAAAGTGATATTAAGAACAACAGAATAAGAGTAGAAGAAGAACTTTTATTAAGAAACTAAAGTGAATTGAACAACTTACATGTGAAAGACAAAATTGAGGCAACAAAAATGCAGCATAACATTACAATTAAACAAAGCATCCAAGATCCTCAACTCCTTCACCACCACTGCCTTAAATAGGCATTTTGGGAGCCTTGGGTCGAACCACCAACAGTACAAAGCATCTTAATTAATTTTGCTAGGCTATAGGTGGTGGAAAGCTTGTGAAATTTGGACTTTTCCACGTTTGACCCGAGGTGGCAGCCAGCTTTACTTCACCAAACAGACGCGTCTGGAAGACCTTCTAGACGGCCGAATCAGGGTGGGCCATAGAAGAAGAAAATGGAGCTCCGGATGTCTTCTAACCGCCTGTAAAATTTGGGCCCATTTGGAGCTGTGGATTCCGAGATATGATCAATGTAGTGGACTGTTTTTCTGGGCCGCAGAATCTGGCCCAGAATTTTATCTCTAACTTGGGCCGACTAAATGACCAACATGGAGGCCGAATTAGCATTAACTCCTGAAGAGTGATTTGTTCCTATACATGTCTTCTAGCATCCCATGAAATTTGGAATTAATTGGGCCTGTATGTTGGGCCCCACAGTCTCATCAGTGGGCTGGTGTCCAATCTGCCTTCTCCAGAATTGCTTCCTTTCATTGCCAAATATCTCCATCATCCTCCATTAATTCTCCACTGATCCCTGAATCAAACATGTTCATATTTAAGTGTAGATCAATTTCCAAAAATATCAAATTAAAATATGTAAAATTCAATTCCTTAAAATCAGATGAATCATTGGGTACTTTAAATGATGTTCAAAAATGTACCACATAATAGTGCATTTTAAGAAGGTATTACAATCATAATGTGAAATGATGTTCAAAGTGTAAAATGCACTAAAATGGTGTTTATGAATAACAAAGAACATGAAAATTATGTATATTAACAATGAATATTAGCCTCATTTAGTGGCTAATCAGTTTTCCTATAAATAAAGTCTCCAACCACACTTAAGTAGGGATTCTGAATCTCTCTTTTTACATGGTATCAAAGTGGTTCCCCAACCCTACCCCCCGATATCCCCTCACCTTTTTCGCAATGAAAAAATAAAACCTAGGAGATCATATGGGGGGCAACCGAGCACCGCACGCCTCCAGCGGCCCCTCCTCTAAGCGGGATCTCCCAGCACCGCTGCTCCTGCCACTGCATCGGCCCAAGCACGGCTCACCAACACAGTCGGCAGTCCTGCTGCACTGTCCCCAGCCAAGACACACAAACCAGGCAGGTGCATCTCTTCTGCGACGTCTGCGGCCCCCTCAAGCAGCCTGCCTCCTGCTGTCTTGCCCTCCCCCCACCTCCACCTTTCTAGAAAAGGTCATGCCTCCGTGGGCACCTCTCCTCCAGCAGTGCACTGCCAAGACATGCCGGTCCCAACGATTGTATCTTCCAACAGAACACAAAAACTTCCTTTTCAGCACCTCTCCGCTGCAGTTCGGATCACCATCGGGCCTCTTTGTTGCTGCTCAGATCACCGTCAAAATCCCCAGATCGTCATCAGGAGAATTTGTTGTCGTTCAGCTCTCCGTCGAGGCTCTTATTACTGACGACCAGTCCTTGGCTCTGCTATTCGGGCGCCGTTCCACCCGGCTTTCTGGGTCCGCTACCCGAACTTAAAGGATCCAATATTTGGGCGCCCTTTCACCCGGTCTTATTAGGTCCGCTATTTGAGCGTTGTTTCACTCGGCCTTTTAGATCCGCTATTTGGGCACCATTCCACCCGGCATTTTGGCTCCACTAATCAAGCGTCGTTTCACCCAGCCTTCTTGGATCCGCTAATCAAGCATCGTTTCACCCAGCCTTCTTGGGTCCGCTATTTTGGAGTCGTTTCACCCTGCCTTATTGGGTCCGAAAGAAGAGTGTCATTTCACCCAGCAATTCATCGATAGCTGTCTCATCCGGCATCTTCAAGCAATGGTTATCAGCAACATTGGAGTTCATCAATTGGCGCACATTCTGCAACACCAACAGTTGTTTCGAAATCACTTCCATCATGGGGAGTTCGCACGGAAGAGATCGGCGCAAAACAAGCTGACTACGCATATGAGGATGCACTTCTTTATTTTATTCTTTTTTAAATATCAAATGGGGTGTGTCCATCTTGAGGGAGGGGGGGTATTAAGAGGCTTGTATTTGTTTTTTTTTATTATGTATCCAAGCTAGGTAAACCTAGATTGGAAGGGGGGTTAGAGTATTTTAGATATTAAGATTAGGTTTGATTGGGCCAGCCTAATCCCAGTATTATAAATTTCAACTCTCCCTCTTATCACTTGTATTGGCTTCTCTATATACAAAGCCACCAACCTCGCTTAGAGGTACCGATTCTGGGCCTCTCTTTCTACAATGATAAACCCTTTTATTATACTATAATTAATTTTGCACTGAAGTATTTATCTAAGTGAATTTGAGTACAGGAATGAACAAGAGACTGCACAAAACAGCAATCAGAAACCGGGATGTTCGCTAACATGATACCGTACCTACATAATAGTTAGCAGTCTCCAAGTTAAGTGCATTGATGGTGAATTGACAAGTAAATGCATCGTCATCAAGAAATAGTCAAGCTTTGTAGCACGCATTCCAATGTATACGAAGCAGCAGCATGTAGCAGATTCAACAAAACCCATAAAAGTCAAAACAGTAGTGGAGCGCTCAGAAAGGGGATTTAAGTAGCAGACATGGGTGCAGAATTTGGGCAGAACCACCATATAACTCTGCCTTCATTATTGCAAACCATTGTTCGTATTTTCAAAGCCTTTTCAACCCAAACTCCAATAAGCCTATTCAGTAAAACAAGCAATGAAAGACAAGCACACATAGAAAAAGAAGACAGATTCCCATTTCTAATATAGTCACCTACATAAAAAGATGAGCAGCCATCTCAAGATGGAAGCTAGATTTCTGATCCTTGATAACAGATGAGTCATGCTCTCTGCCAGGAGAAAATTCAACATTACCCAAATGAAGAATAGCTGCTAACGTGCGGAACATAGCTTCCTGAATTAAAAATAAACAAAAGAAAATGTTACATCACCACTCCAAAAGAATACATAAGCATCATGCTAGTACAAAATATAATGACCTGATCATCATTATTTATTCCAACAATATCCATTGCCCTCCTAGTCTTCATGTATTCTTCAGCACTGCTTACACCATCTAATTCATAGGTCATGCTTTGATTTAAATAGTGGAAGTCACTTGGATGCCCTAATTTGTACTTCTCTGCATCCTACAGGCAATCGGCATGACATAAAGGGGACAAAAATTAGAAAGTTGATCTCCATGTAACATTAACAGTAAAAATATCCAGGAAGAAAACAGAAAAAAAAATGATTACAGAAACAACACAATACAAAGAATCCAATCAATGAAATGATGGGCTACCCAAAGCCAAGAAAATTTATCTTAATTTTTCTTCATTTTGGAATGTCCAGAAGATCAAGACGGGGGGGGGGGGATCCTGAATACCGGTTTTCTTAGTTTAAAAGCTATAGCATATTTCAAGGACAATGAAAAGTTGCAGAGTTTCTTCACAATTCAGAAGCATATTTGTGAACAAACTCCAGCTCAAGAAACTTGAAAGGAACTAAGGTCAAAAACAGCTTCTCGGAGCTAACTAAAACTAAAGCTCAATCACATCATACAAAGCCAATGCTTAGCAGAGCAACAGTCAGGGTAAGGTCTGTTTGGACAGCCTAAATTGCAGCCATAATGCCCAAGCAGAAACAGCACCTACAGTGGGGACCCAGCCCCAGGCACCGGAAATAAAGGGATTTTAAGGATACAGTCCTGAGCAAAAAAAAAGTCACAAAATCCCAGGGTGCAGTAAGCACATGCAAAATGATTACTGATTACAAAAATAAAGTGTTAAACAAACTAAATCTTCAATAACACATTACAAAAAAAATGATTAAGCTCAGATTGTGGCCCATAGGTTGCCATGTTAAAACCCAAGCTATTGTATGATCCGGTCCTAAAATTTTAGGTACTTACAAAGCAACCCAAAAAAATTAGCCTCGCTGATCAATGATCCGGAATGACCCATTTACTTATAAGCTTACTCAATAACTATGAATACACATGTAAATTTTTTAAATTAATTCAAAAAAACAAATCATAAAAAAATGTTAATTTAATTTAAAGCATGGAGGAGATAAAATGAATTCTGTAAAAGGCAACGCACAGCCACACCAACAACCCCCTAGTCCCAAATGAAAATTCAAGATCAAATTAAGAAAAAATGTAATACAATGAAAGAGAGGGTTTGCAAATATAGAAAAGGAAAACTAACATTGACTAGACAATATATTGAAACGAATGAATCAATCGTGAATATTGAATCTTTGACTATATTAAGCAGAGAAAAAAATGGGCAATCTAACCCAGGGATCAGATTGACCAATATCACAAATGAATCGGTCCTGCAAAAATTATCTCATTTAAAAATTTGACCCAAATGGGCTAAGCCAGTTGAGGCACATGGCTGTAGCCTGCCCATTGAAACGAATGAATCAATCGTGAATATTGAATCTTTGACTATATTAAGCAGAAAAAAAAATGGGCAGTCTAACCCAGCGGTCAGATTGACCAATATCACAAATGAATCGGTCCACCAAAAATTATCTCGTTTAAAAATTTGACCCAAATGGGCTAAGCCTGTTTAGGCACATGGCTGTAGCCTGCCCATTGAGCATCACTGATAGAAAGTTGGGTGTGTTAAAATGCAGACCAAATTAGCTTGGAAACACAATTCTCCATTAACATTGACCAAAAGCATGAAAGGGGCCTAAGAAAATATCCTAATTAGGATATGAATCTATTTAGTATCAGCCTATCTGAATAGGTATATCCTATCCCTTTTCCCACTAGTTTGGATTTGTTATCTTCAATCGACCTCGAGTCCTATATATCGTTATCTATCTACATAAATAAAAGGTTTTAGCCACATTCAAGAGGCATGATTTCTGAGTCTATTCTTTTGACAAAACCATAAATCTCTGCATATATAAATTTGGTGATAGTAAATTCACAAACTAATAGCCCTCCATCATAAATGAAAAATGAAACGGTGATTACCCTTCCAGATGCACACAACTGATAAAAACAGTGATAATTCCTCTCAGGGTCTGTTATCTGAACAACACGGGACCGCTCAAGAAGGTAGGTCCGAATTGCAGCACCAGAGATTCTACCATTTGCATCGAATTGGATTTCAACAAACTTACCAAAACGGCTGCACAAAACAAAACAGAAACTAAACAATCAGGAATGCATTTAAAGACAAAATGGTGATAATTGAGAACAAGTAGCAAAAGGAAATTATCATAGAAGCATGTAGGTGCCATTTCACAGGCTCCATAAGACATAAAGAAAACAAACTATATAAAATACAAATAAACAAATTTCATCTCTTCAGCTGACTAGAAAATACAAGTGCAAAGCACAATTCCGTATTTAAAAGGAAGAAAGTGTGTACATTAAAGATATTTTCTCAATCTTACCCTCCTTTTGTCATGTCCACTTTCCGCATTACTGGAAATAAATCTATACATATATATCTCTGGAAACGTCTTTATACAGCAACTCCTTGAGGAATAATTAAGTTCGTCTATGCAAGAACTTTCCATCCAAGGGGTTTTGCAATTAGTCAGGCTAACTTCAACAATTTTTTTAGTGTCTGAATGATGAACTATCGGGAAAGGCAGCTCAATGATTTATTTAACACTGGCAAGGAACACAGCAGAAGATTGCGAAATGATTGAAAATTTTAATGAGAGAACTATCACTTTTGCACCCTCTTTTATGCCACATTTCAATAACATTTCGAATTTTTATACATAAAATAATTAATTTTACATAAATATAGCTATAATGCTGTTTAAATTCATATCTTGTTGACATTTAGTTTTTAAATAGTTAAATTCTTTTTTTTAATCGTGTTAATCTGTTAACTTGCGTGCTTAATTTTTGCCTTCAGTAAATTATATATGTTCATGTGGCAGATTCAGTTTATTAATCTCATTTTGTCACAGATTCGGATGCCGCGGATCTCATTCTTAATCTCAGATTAAATCCGGACTACTGAACAATTAAGTGGCAGTGGATCATTTGACCCATTATCACGTGCAATTGCTCAGGGCTCTGTAGGAAGCTATCATTCAGAGTTCTTCATCTCAATTAAGAGTGACCAAGAGATCGCTTGGAGTTCTAGGGTTTCTTCAAGTGAGGCTTGTTCTCAGAGAAAAAGGGTTGAGGGCTCAAGATGTTTTTCATTATTCCAGCTGCTATGTTTCTGTTAAGAGAGTTCGTGAGAGAGAGGAAAAAAGATCTAAAGAGGTTGTCAACAGATTCTTACAATTTCAAAAAGTGACTCCATGTAGAGGTTTATTGTACAAGAAAGGTGAATATTTATCAAAGAAAATATAAATAGATGCAGACAATGCATTGTCACTTATTAATAGAAACTCAAATATAATATTTATAGCTCGGTCAATTACAAAGAGAAAGTTTCTGACAGAGATCCCTACTCCCTTAACTCCTCTCTAGTATATGAGACAGATTGCAGCAGAATTTTGCTAGAAGAAACAGAGAAGGAGAACAGAGGTTCTACACTTTGGTAGAGGCCACCAGCTCTCTACCTTGCCCGCAGACCTCCAGGAGGGTCCTGATGACTCTCTGGAACCCGAGGCCATCCTTTCCAGATGAGATACAAACTCGGCTGTCACTCCTGTTCCCCAGCTGTTAATCAAGTGGATGACACTCCCCGCGGAAGAAGCCACCTGGGAGGATGCCTTCGCCATTACCAACTAATTTCCTTCTCACAGTCATGATGACAAGACTATCTTTCCAGCGGTGGCAAGTGTTAAGGCGCGGGACACCTCAGCACCCGGGAAGGTGTATTCTGGGAGGAGCAACTCCAGGAGGAAAGCTACACTGTCAATCCAGCAGAGGACCCAAGGGCTAAAAAAACGAGCAGAAAATCTCCGATTAATCCGATGAGAAGCAGACTATTGGTGGTGCAGTTGGAGCCTGAGGTAAACGTGGTCATCCACTTGGAAAGTGACGTCTCGACGGTGTCGATTTTCCCATTGCTTCATGTAATGTTGAGCACAAGATAAATGACTCTGAAGCTGTTTAAGTGCCTCATCGCGATCTTGATGTGCCAATGTGACCGCCTCCACCTACACACTGGGCAAAAAAGAGGAAATAGTTGGTGGCTACTGACCATAAACAATGGCAAGTGGAGTGGAGTTAATGGAGGAATGTCATATAGTGTTGTGACAATTCAGCCCAAGGTATCCAGAAAGACCACTCCTTGGGATGGTCACCGGAAAAGCAGCGTAGATAAGTTTCCAAACCGCGATTAATGACTTCAATCTGGTCATCCGTTTGCAAATGGTAAACGGAACACATGTGTAGTTTTGTCCCCTAGAGGCAAAAAAGTTTCGTCCAGAAGTGGCTCATAAATAGGGGATCACGGTCACTGACAATGGCCTTTGGAATGCCATGGAGGCGAACAATCTCCTGGACTAAGATATCAGCCACACCTTTGGCAGTGAACGGGTGAAGTGAGCATACTTAGAGAGTCTATCAACGACAGATTGAAGTTATTGGATGATGCGATGAAGGTAGGGGTCATCAAGGACGCACACAGCCAAATCGCAATCATCTTCTTAGACCAGGAAGGAGTGGCAGAGCATGCAGTCCGATGTGTCGGTCTAGTGAGATAAAGCATCAGCAACGGAGTTCGCATGATCTGGCTTACAGAGAACATCAAGGTGGTAGCTAAGGAAATTAGCAATCCAACATTGTTGATCTGCAATGGTGATGCGCCAGTGAAGCAAGAATTTCAGACTGCGATGATCGGAATAGACAATAAAATGTCTGCCAAGGAGATAGGGACGCCAATGATAAATGGTCAACACCAAAGCCATAATTTCTTTTTCGCAAGCAAACTTAGACAAACTACATTCAGCTAGAGTCCTTCTAAAGTATGCGATTGGATGGCGATTCTGCATGAGAACCGCGCCCACGCCTCGGCCAGAGGCAGCACACTCCACCTCAAAACGTTGCGAAAAATCTGGTAGAACAAGGACAAGGGTGGCGGTAAGGGTGTGTTTGAATTGATAAAAGGCAAGTTGCGCCGCCGGAGACCAAAGGAAGCTATCTTTGCGGGTTAAAACCGTGAAAGGTTGAGCGATTGTGCCATAATTCTGAATAATTTTTTTGTAATAACCTAGGTCCAAGAAACCACGAAGTCCGTGGACGATCAGTTGAATAGGTTAATTGAGAACAACCCAAATTTTGGAGGGATCCATGGCCACCCCACTATGGGAGATAATTTGGCTTAAGTATTCCACCTCATGTAGAGCAAAATAACATTTCTTGGCATTGGAAAATAGAAAGTTCCACGGAGAATGCTGAAGACCACATCCAAGTGTTGCAAATGGGAGTCCCAGCCTAGGCTATAGACTAAAATATCATCAAAAAAATGAGTACAAATTCACACAAATGGGGTCGGAACAAATCATTCATCGTAGCCAGAAAAGTAAAGGGAGCGTTGGAGGGCCAAAAAGCATTACTAGAAACTTGGAGTGAACGTTATGAGTGGGGAACATGTTTTTTCCACATCCTCATCGACCATTTTGATTAGATGATAGCTGGATCAAAGATCCAAATTGGAAAACAGTATGGTGCCATGGAGTTCATCGAGTAATTCGTCCACGATCGGGATAGGAAATTTGTCACGCGTGATAACTATGTTGAGGGTGCAATAATCAACACACATCCGCCACAAGCTGTCCTTTTTTGGAACCAACAAAATCGGGCTGGAGTAGGGGCTAGCGTTGGCCCAGATAATACCCATGTGAAGCGGCTCTTGAACTTGTTCTTCAATTTCATTCTTGTGAGCATGTGAGTACCGGTAAGGACAAACAGCGATAGGTCTGTGGCCCAAAATCAAAGTGATTTTCTGATGTGCGGGCCGGCAAGGGTGTAACCTAATGGATAGGCCGAAAACAGCTTGGTAGAATGAAGGAGTACCTGGAGCTGATGTTGCTAGTGGCCATCCAGCGCCAATCTCGTGCCATGTGGATCAGCAGCGGTCAGGCCTAGAGACGGAATGTTGCTGCCGAAACGACTATTGAGGACATGGAGAGAGGAAACCATCGGAGTGACAATGTTGCGCCCTGAAGAACATGTAGCTAGCCCTGAGAATGGAATTTCCTAACCATTGTTTGTCAATTAGTCTGGACGTCACCAAGGGTCTGCAACCAAGCAATTCACAGCATGACACTGTCGCCCATATCAAACACATGAGCGTCAACGAAACAACTGTAAGTGTCGAGGTCCAATTGGAGGTTTCGACAGAAGCCTGTGACCACAAGCACCGAAATCCCCGAGCGCCCCCTCTAGCTGGAGGGTGGTCAAGTGGTCCCCGCAGTGAGCCTGGAGAACAAAATTTGAATTCCAATAACTTAACATCTAACATTCCACTTCGTTGGGAGAGCTTGCCTCTTCTGCAGACACCCACTCCAATGGGGTGGGTGCGCTGTTAACTAGATTCCCCTTATCTTCGTCAAAGAAAAGAACTCGCATTTTTTAGTCCTGGCACTTGTGCATGGGGTTAAACGATTTGTCGCAACAAAAAAAAAGACCCTACAAATGTGTTCCACCGCTTCCTGGGAAGAAAGGTAACAAATGCCACGAATGTCAAGATTTCCATTTTAGGTAATGCAGGGCTAGGACTCCCTTTATCGAGGCCAAAGCGGCGATCAGGCCGAGGAGAATGCCAAGGCGGTGGGTGCAAGCTAGAGCACGGAGTGAGTTGCCAACCCCGAGAGTCGTGACAGGACCAAGCACGTGCTTCAGAGCCACGGAGCGGGAGACCCATCGCTTTGTTGACGACGAGCTCAATATGACGAGCCAAGCGCATTGCTTGTAAACGTATCTCGGGATTGTGGATACGTACCCAGTTGCAGATGTCCTCAAGCAAACCATGCAAGAAGTAGTCGTGTTGCTCGGGTTTCCACAATAAAGGCTAAATACTAAAACTGCACAATGTGGTCTTGAGCCGGTCCAAGTTGTTTTAGAGTGGTTGATTCCTCATAAGGATTCTACATGTCCAACCCCCCGAACCGCTCCATGAGTTCCGATTTCAAAACTGACCAGGAGACGAAGGAAGATTTTCTGTCAGAATGGTAAACCAATGGATAGCGGCTCCCTCTATGCTCAGTTGGGCGAAAGGAACCTGCATATCCTCGGAAGTCTGGTTGACAGGAAGGAAAAGCTCTATACGCGTGATCCAACCTCTAGGATCCACACTGTCGAACACTGGGAGTTCGACGCTGTGGGGCGTCCATGTGGGGTGCTTCGAGTGGCAACACCCAGCTCGGGCTAGCAATTTCAATGGACTCTGGAACTCACGACGTGGTCGGGTCTGTTAGCAAGCATGGGTGGTCCTCATGAAGTTGTGGAACTTTGTCCAAACGACGGGCGAGACCCGAAACGATTTGTCGTAGTTCGACCTGGTCGTAGAGGTGTGCCTTTTGAAAGGCAGTTTGTTCTTTGCGGAAGGCAATCTGATCATGGCGTTCACGTTTCTAAGCTTGTTGGCTTGAATGGGCAGAGCCTGCGGCAGGCTCCAGGATAGGGATCGTAGCTTCGACGCAACCCAGACGACGGTTGACATCGTCTTGGGGCACTGACAGGCATGAATCCATGGCAAGCAACTCAAGAATGCCAATAGCGATCGTAGGCAGAAGAACTGGTAACGCTCCCCACTATTGTGCCTCTGTTGGTCTCCACTGATGAATGGAGGATGAGAGGCAGAAGAAGAGAGGACACGATGAGATCACAAGAGGAAAACGGTTTGTATTTCATGAATCGTCAGGTTGAAATTGAATCTGTGAATGGAAAGCACGCGCACTGGTAAGTGAAGAAGAGGAAGAACTCGGATTACGTAAGTTGTCTTACTCAGTGGCATCAAAGCAGAGCTGCGTAGTAGATCAGGCTCCAAGTGGGAGATTGTTAGATTGGTGTAGCCTGATCTGGTTGGGCCGAATGCATGTGGCCCGCAACTGTAGCGGTGCGGACTTCAAAATCAACTTTATTGTAGCCTTTTTGGACTTCCATCATACTAAATCTTCTCAGAACCTTCCTAATGTAATCAGCCTGTGACAACATCAATGTTCCAGCTGTGCGGTCTCTCTTGATCTTCATCCCCAGAATTTTGTCAACTTTTCCAAGATCTTTCATTTCAAACTCCTCAGCTAACTGCTCATTCAGCTCATTAATCATCTGCATACATGATCCTGCAATGAGCATGTCATCCACATACAGAAGCAATATAATATATTCATCACCAAAGGATTTTATGTAGCAACATTGATCCATGCCACGTCGTTTGTATGCATTTTTAGTCATGAATGCATCAAACTTTTTGTTCCACTGTCTGGGTGTCTGCTTCAACCCATACAAGCTCTTCTGGAGTTTGCACACCAGGTCTTCCTTCCCAGACTCTACATATCCCTCTGGCTGTTGCATGTAGATGTCCTCCTCAAAATTTTCATGAAGGAAAGCAGTCTTGACATAAAGCTGCTCAAGGTACAAGTCTTCTGACGCCACAATGCTGAGAACCACCCGAATGTTGTGAAGTTTCACTACAGGTAAAAAAAATTCAGTTGAAAACCTTTCACTACCAATCTTGTCTTGTACCTCCTCTTCCCATCATGTTCTTCCTTGACCCGGTAGACCCACTTGTTCTGCAATGCTTTCTTTCCTGTTGACAGAGGAGTCAGCTCCCAAGTGTTGTTATCATGCAATGAGGAAATCTCCTCCATAGCCAGCTCTCACTTGCTCGACTCCTTCAGCTGCATTGCCTCTTCAAAGCATTTTGGTTCTCCTCCGTCAGTCAATAACAGATAATGCAAGGATGGTGAATACCTCAACACAGGCCTTCTCACCCTTGTTGATCTCCTCAACTCCACTGGAGTAGTAGGTTCCACCGGTTCTGATGTCTCATGATCAGGTACACCTTCAAGCTCCACTTGCACTTTGCACTCAGATTCAATGTTCTCATTTTCATCTTCAACTGTATGGCGATCCTTGTACGTAACACCTTCATTGAATACCATGTTTTGGCTCCTGATGACCATCTTTTTAAGATCATCCCAAAAGCGGTAACCAAACTGCTCAGCACCATAGCAAATAAAGAAACATGGCTTGGACTTAACATCAAGTTTATCCCTTGAGTTAGCATCAATATGTACATAAGCGAAACTTCCAAAGACTCGTAAATGTGAGAGTTTTACCACTTTACCAGACCAGAGCTCCTCGGGTAGACGTTCTCTCATTGGCACAGATGGACTCTTGTTGATCAGATATATTGTCATGTTCACTGCATCAGCCCAAAAGGCCTTGGGTAACCCCAAGTGTAACCTCGTACTTCTGACACGTTCATTCAACGTCATATTCATCATTTCAGCTACATCATTCTGCTGTGGTGTTCCTGGGATCGTCTTCTCCCACCGAATTTCATTATCATAACAGAATTCTATGAACTCCTAACTGTCATACTCTCCACCATTGTCAGACCTCAAGCATTTCAACTTAGCTCCAAACTTATTGTCCACCATGACCTTCCACTTCTGAAACATCTTAAACACGTCATATTTACTTTTCAGAAAGTAAACTCATACCTTCCTTGTTGAGTCGTCGATGAATGTCATATAGTATTGTGACCCGCCAAGAGAATGTACCGGTGCAGGCCCCCAAACATCTGTGTGCACCAGGTCCAACTTCCCAGCCTTCAGTGTTCTGCCTCATTTTGCAAAAGACATCTTCTTCTGCTTTCCAAAGATACAATCTTCACATAGGCCAATATCCACTGACTTTAACTTTGGTAGCAACCCTTTTGTTATCAGCACCTTCATCCCCTTCTCACTCATGTGGCCTAGTCTGTAGTGCCAAAATTGTGAATCTTTGACAGCTTTCAATGATGCACCCATGTATATGCAAGTTTTTGTCATGTTGTATAGGGTACCATTCTTTACTCCCTGAGCTATGACCATAGCTCCTTTAGTGATCTTCCATGCACCACCAGTAAATGTCGTACTCAACCCTGCATCATCCAATAGAATTGCTCCATACGAAACCCATTTGTCGGAGCTCGGAAAAGAGGTGGCGTCCTTCGGCTTTGCTCTTGACCAAACCCAAGCTGAAATTCATCATGTCAAGCTCGAACGGGACCGTCTACGGGAGAAGTGGAAGTTGATAGAAATTACCACTCGAGTGATGTTATCCGAGCCACCCCAAGAGTCTGTCACCATCGCACACCTTACCCTTAGGTCTTATGCGGCTGTTTTAAGGGGTTATGTAACTAATCGATAGTACTATGTTCATGTACATTATTTTTGTATATAATAATGAATATAATTTCTTGTCATTATTGATACATTGTAAATAGTTTTTAAAGTACAAATGGTGTTTTTAGTTATTATTTAATTAAGAAATCTATTTTATTAAATTAAGGGATTTTTGAATTAAATAATATTTTAATAAAATATTATTATTATTATTATTATTAGATTAATTTTATTATATATAAATGATCATGTAATTGTATGAATGCAATTATAATTTTTATTAAGGTTTGAAAGCCATTTTTGTCAAAACCCGTGAATTTTTTATAAATGTCGGTTTTTATTTTAAAAGTGAAAATTAACATATTTAGAAAATTATTTAGATAAAATAAATGTTATTTTTGGAATCAGGACGTCGAAATTATCCAACGGTGAATTTTTCATAATTTTCTGAGATGGTCAAACTTTTGAGTAAAAATTAAATACCGTTTAAATATATAATGTGTTTTATGACATCATAATGACCCAATAGTGATGTAATGAAATACTATAATCTTTATGTTCGGCCAATATATGTTTTACCATTAAAATAATGTGATTTTGGGTTTGTTTGGATTACTTTTCAAAGCATTAATGGACCCCTCAAGACTTATTAAACACCTTGTCTTTTTAAATTAATTTACATGGGAGTGTGACTCACCTCCACATAAGCAACCCTAATATTTTAAAAAGTTCGGACCTTGGCCTTATAAAATATTATTTTCCTCTTCCCTTTGCCAAAAACCATGGTCGAAAACCACGGGATGGTTTGTGGTTTGGATTAATTTAATATAAGGGGTCCCAAACCTAAATAATAAAGAATTCTCTCACCTTTCCTATATAAACTCACCCAAGCTCCCCCTTCCTCCTCACTCAAAGCCTTTGGAGTTCGTCCAACCTCTGCCCTACTCTCTCTAGAATTCTCCCAAGGTGCCCCAAGCTCCCAAGAAGCCTCTCTCTAGCCTTTGGAAGCACACTTCCAAGTAAGGGTTTTTTCTTCCTTTCTCATTTTTGTCCAATTTTCTTTAAGTTGTTTTGCCCTTTTAATTTCAATTATAAATGTTGGGGTATGGTTTCGCACCTCCCTCGTACTGCCCTCTTTATGTTTGAATGATGGGAGACCCTTTCACTCTCATTAAATGTCTCTCATGTACACCCGTTACTATGCCGAAATTCCGAAAGAAACTTCTCTCCTCTTTTACATCCAAGCAATACTTTTGTATCATGAATCTAAATTCCATTACAATTGTTGGGACATGTGTCTATATGACCTCCTTACTGTCCATTACATGTAAATATGATGAGGAACCTCTTTCTCTCTCATCAACCATTTTTATGAATTCTTATGTCACGCCGTTACGCTGCCGAAATCGCACCGATTTTCTAAGCCAATGTCATTGTGTAGTGAATATCATGCTCATTTCTCCATCAAGGGTATTCACCTTTATGCACATTTACTTATTGATTATAAAGTTTCGTGTATGAATTCCACATCCCTTTATCGTGGAATAAATTATTATGTTTTATGAATCAATGTTTTATGATCCATGTGGCACACTTATGCAAGAAATGAAATGTTTAAGAAGGGTGCGCCCTTATAGCGCTCCAATGCATTGGGTAAAGTATAGTATCATGATACGTCATGTGCAATGAGTGTTGACTCATGCTAATTCAAGTGCAACGAGGGTTTACTCGTGCTTTATGTGCAATGAGGATTTACTAATGCTCCATGTGCAATGAGCATTTGCTCATGCTAATTCCATGTTAAGTGTTGTTGTCACATTTCCATGTTATGATTATCATGTTTTATCATGCCTTTATGTTCATGTTTTTCTTATACTCTATTGATATGTCTATTGTCTAACATGTATTGTACTCCTCATGTTATTCTATTTGTACTCCCTTACTGGGCATTATAGCTCACCCTTTTCTTATGCATGTACTCAGGTTATCCCATGCAATGCTAAGTACGAAAGAATATAGTGGTCATGCAAAAGAAGTTTTCAATAAAGATGTTGTATTTCATGTTTTAAGTTTTTATGTAATGATCCTAAGCCCCAAAGACACTAAACTTCTTGATCTTCTTTGTTGTATCAAGTGAAGTTTTATGTAATAAATCATGTTTAAGTTTGTAATAAAAGCAGGGTTGTCATATCAGCTGTTAGAAGCCTAATGTATGTCATGGTCAGTACTCGACCTGACATCGCTCATGCAGTGGGAGTTGTGAGCAGGTATATGGCTGACCCTGGAAATCAACATTGCGAAGCTGTGAAGTGGATACTGAGGTATTTGAAGGGCAGCAAGGAGATATCCCTGTGCTTTGAGAAAGGAAATTCATTGCAGGGGTATGTGGATGCTGACCTTGGAGGCGACGTCGACAGCAGGAGTACCACGAGTTATGTATTTACCTGTGGAAGGACTGCGGTAAATTGGATATCACAATTACAGAAGGGGGTGGCTTTATCCACCAGAGAGGCATAATACATTGTTGTAACAGAAGCTGGGAAGGAATTGGTTTGGCTGAAGAACTTCTTGGATGAATTGGGAAAAAAGCGAGAGGAGAATGTATTGCACTGTGATAGTCAGAGTGTTATACATCTTGCAAAGAACCCAGTGTTTCATGCCCGGACGAAGCACATTCAGTTGAAGTACCATTTCATCAGAGGTTTGATATAGGATGGGTTGTTGACATTGCAGAAGATTTGTGGAACCAACAATCCGACAGACATGTTAACGAAGCCCATGGTAATACAGAAGTTGATGCACTGTTGTGCCTCTGTTGGTCTCCACTGATGAATGGAGGATAAGAGGCAGAAGAAGGGAGGACACAATGAGAGCACAAGAGGAAAACAGTTAGTATTTCATGAATCGTCGGGTTGAAATTGAAGTTGTGAATGAAAAGTACGCGCACTGGTGAGTGAAGAAGAGGAAGAACTCAGATTAATTAAGTTGTCTTAGTCAGTAGCATCGAAGCAGAGCTACGTAGTGGATCAGGCTCCAAGTGAGAGATTGTTGGATTGGTGTAGCCCGATCTGGTTGGGCCGAATGCTTGTGGCCCGCAACTGTAGCAGTGCGGACTTCGCAGTCAACTTTACTCTAGTTTTTTTGGGCTTCCAGTCGGCAGCCACTGTAGCACTTTTGACTTGGGTGGCCGCATTTCACTGTAGCGACGCGGACTTCTTGTGTGGAACAGTGGATCGTCTTCCTCCTTTTGTAGCCCATTTTCAAGCTAGGATTTGTGTGAGAAATTTTTGTAATCTGTACTCCCGAATCATAGTGAAGTTCTGCCTCTCCGTGAACGTAGGAATTATTCTTGAACCACGTAAATTTGTGTGTTGTGTGTGTTTTCTTTTCTTCTTCATTTTCTTTCGTAACTCATTTCTGTCGTTGCGCCTCCCAACATTTCCGTAATAGATGGGAACGGCGGCAGGTCAGACCAAGTTTATAGAGATCGCTACTCCCTCAACCCCTCTTTGGTATATTAGATAGCTTGCAGCAAAATTTTTCTAGTGGAAACAGAGAATGAGAAGATGTTCTACACTTCGGGAGAGGCCACCGGCTCCGTACCCGTCCAAGACAAGGGCCGCTCAACAGAATTATTCTCCTCCCTCCCCTCTCACACTCCACCCATCCCCTTATAACAGCCTCAACAGTCTAACAGCCAAATATTCTCTATCAGGGTGCAAAGGAGGGGGCCACCAACTACTCCCAAGGACTGATTTTCCCTTCCAGGAATACACCTTCCAAGGTGTTGAGGAGTCTCACACCTTAATAGTTTCCGATCATGGAAAACAGAGTTTACTTACTTTTGTGGATGAAAATTTTGTTAAATTACCTAAAAATAAAGTATGAGTCACCTATGTGGCTATATTGTAATAAAAAATCACTATTGATATCGCGCATAATCCAGTTCATCATAGGGAGACAAAATACATAGAGATTAACGGACATTTCATCAAAAAAAAACTAGATAAAGGACATATAGTTAAACGCATCCCTTCAAAACAACAAGAAGTCGATACAGTCACAAAGGAACTTCCGATGGAGTATAAAAACCTTACTAACAAATTGAGAATGATAAATATTTATTCAACAGCTTGAGGAGGCGTCGAACTTTTTCATTTGTCTTGAGTATATTTATGTCCATTTATTTCCCTTGTATAAAGATTTCATTTCTGCATTGTATCATTAAGATAGATTTAAATTGATTTAATTTCATTTTGAAGTTTCAATGGAACACTTAAACAAAACAAATATGCAAAAACATTGACATTCGATCGATAACCTTGCATCCAATCCTAGGGAAAGTGAATTTCAGTCATGGTACAGAGGAAGAGACATCCTAATGTTTGATATCTGCAACATTTGTTTCCCTCTAGGGATACACCTGTTAATACGATAAGCTTAACAACAAATTCATTTATTAAAAGAAGTAGAGGTAAACCTAAAAGGACTCTTAAACAAATCATTCAAGATGGTTTGTTCTAAATTGTTTTAATGAAAATATGGTATTCAATAGACCCAATTGGTGATGTTTGATCCATGAAGTCGACCACATTTAATTGGGTTTAAGGCTTTTTGTAATTTTTGTATTTTAAGAAAAAATTGATTTGAAACTACTTTCACTAAACATTATTTTCGGACACTATCATTGTACTTTGTCCACACGAGCACACCCAAACTAAACAAACTAGACCCCAAATCACTTTAAATGTCTCCCCCTGAATTACCCTCCCATGCAAAAGGGTTATAAATACTTCTATTCAATCTTCCATGAACCTTGGTGTCACCTCCATTGAATGGACCCCTAAAAACTCATTTTAGCTGGAGTCACAAAATTAGCTCTAAAGGAGATTACCAAATACGAACTGAAAAATGTGCACCTACTCCAGAAAACCAAAGTCAATGTTCAATCAAACATTGTTAGAGACCTGGACGATGACCTCTGCGCAGCTGAATGGCTCCTTCTAGAATGGAGTATAAGGGGAAGATACAAATGGAAACAATTGAATATTCTGGAAGGGGGCTTTGTTGGCCACAGGTTGTTATAAAGGAGGGAAAGATACAACCGGAAACGATTGAATATTCTAGAAGGGGGCTTTGTTGGCCACAGGTTGTTATAAGGGAGGGGGCTGGAGTGGGGGGGGGGCAGAAGGGAATATTTCCATTGGGGTTGTTTACGAAGTTCGGCCACAAGGCTTGTGATTCGGCCATGAGGCTTGGGTGGGGAGCAAAAATGCCTCTTGTAGCGTCTTCTCATTCTTCCTCTTCACCCGCCTATAATTTTGTTTTTATTTCTCTATAAACAAGAAGTTGGTTCTCTGCCTCGGTATCACTTGGTCCGACCTGCCATTCTTCATCACCTTCTGTGAATCAAATTCATCGAGACCAGAGGAGAAGTGATCTGACGACACGCACAACTGGATTTCGTCACCACCTGTTTTGAGGAGGCGCGTGCACGACCGATCTCCATCTCGAAAGGAAGTGTCGCGCCCCGACGAGCTTTGCCTGGAAGAGATACACTTTGTTGTCCCGCGTTTCGAGACGACGCGCTCACTTAGGTTATCACGGCCCCCTCCCTCCAAAAGTACCCTCCTGGGCCGACAATGAACAAAAAGAGATAATGACGCATGAAGTCCGCCTCCAATAGGCCACGGGAAGGGGACAAGCACCGAAAGTAAATAATCACACACACGGGAAGCATTACCCTAATAAAGATCGAGAAGTAAGAGATAAGATGAGAACAATCATCAAACAACTCTTGCACATAATAAATAAGGAAGCAATCTAGATACATGAATGTAATGGCATGTAGTTAAAACAACTGAAAATACTAAAATAAATCATCAACAGCTACCACAAACTCGAACATCTCTTGAATAACTCCTCAAACTAGTAATATTCAGCTTGATCACAAACAGTCTATCGCTACCTGAAAAACCGTTATATATACGTAGGGTGAGCATAACATGTACACTCAGTAAGATCTTCTCCGAAGCCTCTCGTACAAAATGTGAAAGAAGCATACGAAAGCTCAGTGAGTAAACAAATGAAACTAACTCGTCACCTAAAACAGGTTTACTATTCTTTTCTCATCCTCAACATGGTTCACTCATCAAATAACGCACAGAAGTAAAGCCACAATATTGAGAATAAATATATAGAAATGTGTACCCCACAACCACTTCCCCACTGGTTTGCCTTTCTCACACCTCAATGTCACTCGTCATGAGCTCTCATCCCTTACAATAATAATCTCTGTTGTGAGTCTGGCCTCGGCCCTACCTACTAACCTCAATCCCTGGCAGAGCCCAACGTCTCGTGTGGGCATCAATCCATATATTCATTTTGTTAAACCCTGTTTTTATTATTCTGGATATTTCCGAGTCCCAAATCGGAATACTCAATCATGCATTTATTTTTCTCAATCTATAAAAGGTCTCCACCTCACCTTGAGGTAAGAAAAATTCCTCCTCTACATGGTATCAAAGGGTAAATCCCGTTAATTTTTTTTCCCCGACTCCTGCCCTACATGCCCCATCTCTGCTCTTGCCCTACGCGGCCCCCCCTCCCTGCTCCTGCCCTACGCGGCCCCCCTCCATGCTCCTGCCCAACGCGGCGCCCCTCCATGCTCCTGCCCTACGTGGCGCCCCTCCTGAATCCCGCCCTATGCGGCTCCCCTCCCGCTGTCGCTCCTGGCTCCCGCCCTACGCAGCTCCCCTCCCGGCGCCGCTCCTGTCTCCTTCCCTACGCGGCTCCCCACCCGGCGCCACTCCTATCTCCTTCCCTACGCGGCTCCCCTCCCGACGCTCCTTCTGGTTCCCGCCCGACGCCGCACACCGCCTCAGTCGCGCCTCCCGCCTCCTCGCCTACAACGGCCCTCTTCCCATCGACGACTCCCGCGGAAAATCCCGAAGCCCCTCCCATCCCGCTTCTGGTGCGGCTCCCAGCTCCCGCCCGACGCAGCACCCCTCTCGGCTCCTGCGCAACGCAACTCCCGCAAAGAAGCTGCTAAATGGCAAGAGGCCATGCATTCTGAGATGGAGTCCATGTACTAAAATCAAGTTTGGATTTTGGTAGACCCTCCAGCTGATGTAAAACTCATTGGGTGGAAATGGGTATTCAAGAAAAAGTTGGACATGGATGGTAAGGTTAATATCTATAAAGCAAAACTGATTGTAAAGGGTTTCAGGCAACGTCAAGGCGTCGACTATGATGAAACCTTCTCACCAGTAGCAAAATTGAAATCCCACATAATATTGCTTGCAATAGCAGCCTTTCAGGATTATGTGATTTGACAACTGAATGTCAAAACTGCTTTTCTAAATGGAAAGTTGGTTGAAGACGTTTATATGACTCGACCTGAAGGGTTTGTCAAGTCAAAGAATGCCAATAAGGTGTGCAAACTGCAAAGATCCATTTATGGGTTGAAGCAAGCATCACAATTATAGAATGTTCGTTTTGATGAGGCCATAAGAGAATTTGGTTTTGTCAAAAACGAAAGTGAGCCTTGTGTCTAAAAGAAGGTTGATGGAAATGCCATCATTTTCCTAGTATTATATGTTGATGACATATTAATTATAGGAAACAAAGTGCAAGTCTTACAGTGAGTTAAGACTTGGTTAAATGAATGTTTCTCCATGAAAGACTTGGGTGAAGCAGCCTACATTCTAGAAATCAAGATCTATCGAGATAGATCTCAAAGGTTGTTGGGGCTAAGTCAAAGTACATACATTGACAAGGTACTCAAAAGGTACAATATGGAACAATCCAAGAGAGGGTTGTTGTATATGTCACATGGTATTAATCTCTTCAAGAAAATGCGTCCACAAACATAGGAAGAGATTGACAGAATAAATAGAATCACATATGCCTCAGCAGTGGGTTCTATCATGATTGTCATGCTATGTACTAGGTTTGATGTTGTCTTTGCTTTAAGCATGGTGGACAGATATCAAGCTAATCCAAAAGAGCTGCACTGGACAACTGTTAAAACTATCATAAAGTACTTTGTTACGAAAACGTCGGGAGTCGCAACAACATAAACGAGATACGAAAGAAAATACAAAAGAGAAGAAAGTACACAAAACACACAAATTTACGTGGTTCGGGATTAATCCCTACGTCCACGGAGACGCAGAATGTTCACTATAATCGGGAGCACAATTACAGAGTTTTTCAGATTAGAAACCTTAGCCCGAAATGGGCTACATATGGAGAAGATGATCCACTGTTCCGAACAAGAAGTCTGTATCGCTACAGTGAAAGACGGCCACTTTTGTCAAAGTGCTACAGTGGCTACCGACTGGAAGTCAAAAGTACAACAGTAAAGTTGACTCCGAAACCCGCACTGCTACAGTGTCTGTCGGTGCTGGTCGGTCAGCTCTGCTACAGTTGTCAGAGTTGCTAGTAGTGAGGGGATACACTGATGCTAGTTTCCAGACAAATCATGATGATCTGAAATCGCAGTCAGGCTACATCTTTTGATTGAATGGTGGTGCAGTGAGCTAGAGAAGCTCAAAGCAATCTGTGGTTGCCGATTCTACAGCAGAATCCGAATATATAGCGGCTTCTGATGCACCAAAGGAAGCAGTCTGGATACGCATCATTGTCTCGGACATTGATGTTGTGCCTAGCAGTGCAGACCTGTTCCAATTTATTGTGATAATATTGCTGCAGCGGTGCTTGCCAAGGAGCCTAGGTCTCACCAGAGGACAAAGCGTATGCTTCGAAAGTTTCATCTCTTGAGGGATTTTACTCAGAGAGCTGAAGTCGCAGTGAGCAGAGTAGCCACAAAAGACAACATGGCAGACCCTCTGACTAAAGCCATCTCTCAGCAGAAGCATGATTCTCATGTGAGGGCAAGTGGATTAAGACTTGTTAGCAGTTGGCTCTAGTGCAAGTGGGAGTGTTGAAAGTGGGTGCCCTAGACCCAACTTGTGTTGTACTTTGATTACCACTACATGTATGCAGTTTGTTATATATACATGTGTTCATCTTGCCATAATAGTGCAGATATTTATGCATCCACTTTGTTTATGATAATGTCTTTAAATTACACGTTGTATCAAAAGATTATAGCAGATCCCAGACTATAATAAGAACCTATAGATACTATGACAGTACTCTTAAAGTAATGTTCTATGGTCCAGTTACATCATTCTGACGAGACACAGATGATGTGTGGCTATCAGGTGTTGGGGGCTCATAAGCATTGAGACTTATTCTCATGAAGTTCACACTTGGTAATCTTTAGTAGTTGAGATCATGAGGACAGGCCCGCTAATAGAAACGCCACATGTTTCAGGTGTCATTGGTCTACGGACATGTGCAATGGTCTCCTGACTTGAGATCATTATCAATGTATGTCATTTAATTGTGTACTTTGATTCAAGGCGAAAACCATGGCAATGAAGTTGTGGTGAGTTAGTTTGTGTTGGGTATGTCATTGGTGACATGACATTGATTGAATGATCAAGATAGAATTTGTTGCTTTCGGGTCGAGGAAGAGATATCTCGGACTGGTTGATCAGGATGGTAGTGCCTTCATTAAATTCATGACCATGGTAGTTGAAGGTAAGTCTATTCGGTCAAATCAACAAATAATAAAGCAAGATAAAGGATGATGACACTAGTGTGCATTCTGCTTTATTGAGATATCGATGACGAAGAGATTATATTACACAAACTGTGTTCGTAGGAAGGTAGTCGTTGCTTTAATTTTTCCTTATCTCTTTAGCGGCCTTGATGGGTTGCTAGACCTCACTCTTGGTCTGTGAATATTATTTTACTGCTATTGAAATAAGGGCCTAGAGGGTCGCACACTATAGCTCTTCGAGAATCTATCTTATTCTGTTGAATAGGAATATAGAACTTGGTGGGCCCCACCACGGGGTCAGGGTATTATCTATGTTCTATAGATCACCAAAGAATAAATAAATTCTTTAATTATTCAAGTTTGGAATAATCCGTTAGAATTTATTTACGACATGTATTTACAAGTGATTAAGTAAATACAAGAATAAATATTATTCGAACAAATATTAATTAAATATCCCGAGTTCGTTTAATATTATTAGGAGACGTGAGTCGAGTAAATGGCTCAAAATTATCATGTAATATATTAATATATATGACAGTTTAGTGATAAATTATAAATATTATTAATGGCATAATTTTATTTGTGATAAATAATTATTTATAATATTTATATAGTGGATGTTTATTACACGGAGGCCGGAAGCCCAAACCGAGTGTTATTGATATTCACTATATAAGTGGAGAGAGGCTCATCCCATGGTAACTATTCATTCGTTGGAATTGAGAACCTCTCTCTCCTAAATCCTAGAGAGAGAGACTCTCAAACAAGCGAGTTCTTTAAGTTTCGCCTCCTCGAATCGAAGACGTCGGCTTGTAGGGATCATCGTTGCGTCGAAGTGATCGTCAGAGGATCACGCTAGCACCCGGATTCCGACGAACGGTGCACGAGCATATTCAAGAAGCGTGTGGGGACGATCTAGAGGGCTTCGACATCGAAGTATTCGAGATGCGGTCGTCGGCACCTTGCGACAGGCTTGCGCGCGTCAAATCCGAACGAGGTAAACGTTCTTTATTATTTTATGCTCTGTTTCAACCACGCGTGGTCCTCGGACCGTACCTGGATAAAATCACTGGAGTCAACGATGTTATGTCACTCCGATGACGCAAAAAAATGAAATTCCCGACCCATGGCCAATCGTAAGTTACTATTGGGGCTATATCACAAGGCATACCACCATACAGTCGTAGTGTACAACTTTCCATTGTCTTCAATACTCAAAGCAGTCGAACGTTAAGTGTTAACGTTCCAATGAATCTCATACAGATTATCTCTCACAAATGAACCGTTTCATATAATGAAACAGTGAGAGTTGGCAAGAGTCGAGAGTTACGAGCTAGTGCATGCATTAACTCATAACATACGAGTTAATGCAGGTACAGTCGAGGAGCATCCTTGAAGACTATATAATATAAAGTCTACTAACATGTTTGGATTTGGTGTAGCCCGATCCTCTTTGGATGTTGTTAGGCCGAATGCTTCCAACCCATACTACACACCAGGGCATCAACTCTGTGGGTTGATGCTCCGCGGTAAGCTCGTTGGGGGGTTGCAGGGGGCAACGCGCCCCTGCTCCGGGGGGCGAAAGCCCCGAGACCATTTTTTTTGGAGCACTGTAGCAATTCTAACCATCGTAGCAGAGCTGACCAACCGACACCGACAGGGGCACTGTAGCAGTGCAGACTTTGACATGACTATTGTAGTAGGTCGGACTTTGAAGTCAATAGTACTGTAGCACCTTGAACTTCTGGTCGTCGGCCATTGTAGTACTTTTGACTGGGGTGGTCACAGAACTGTAATGACACGTACTTCCAGACACCATTTTCACTGTAGCGATGCGGACTTCCTATGCAGTTGATGGAAGAGTGAATCGTCTTTCTCCTTTTATAGCTCATTTCGGACTAGGATTTTGTGTGTGCTTGAGAACCCTGAAACTCCCTGTAAATTGTGCTCCCGAATCATAGTGATATTCTGCCTCTCCGTGGAAGTAGAAATTATTTCCGAACCACGTAAATCTTTGTGTCCCGTGTGTTTCTTTCTTCTGTCTTTTTTCTTCATCTGCAAACCATTTATGTTGTTGCAACTCCCATTGTTTTCGCATCTGCATGCAATGGTTGAGAGGTATGTTAGCTTGTTCATTCTTCACTGAAGCTCACCCAAACCCATAGTTCTCTTCTTCCACCTTTGCACTACAAGGTGCTAGCACGATGTGGTGAGAAGAGGAGTCCCGCTCAAGCATCGAGCGATTCAGCATCTCGTGGATACATCCGAAGGTGGGACATCATTTGGATGTCGCTTATGTGATCTTCATCAAACTCATACGAAGATGGATGAAGATGCATGCGACAATCAGCAAAGGTGTAAGATACTCGTATGATATCTTCATTTACAAGTTATGTGTGATTTCATTTATCATGCATTGAGATCTTGGATCAGGTTTCTATATTGCATTCATTGGATTAACAAATGTTGTTAGATCCCTAAGAAACTCGACAATGGTATCAAAGCCTACCATGCGTTTAGATTTGTGAAATCATGTTATAAAATGAACATATCAATGTCGTATTACATATTATATTCCGATCGTAAAATACGACTCGGTATGACAGATACCTGGCCACCTCACACCCAAGAAAAGCGTATCCTAGAGGAGGGCGTTTAACTTGGGAAGCAAGGTGGTTACAACTATTTGAGCTATTTTATAAAGGGGGTTGGGAGCTAGAGTGAGGACACATGGAGAATATTGTTGAGTCTAGTCAGGCGGATTGGTCGTGAATCTTGGGCGGGGCCTCTCGACTTCTCCCTTCACCTTCCTCATTTCTTCTTCTTCATCTGCTTGTAATACTACTCTGATTCATTTTGTCTCTATATATACAAAGTAGCCTTCTCTTGGTATGTACCACGACACAAATCCCGCGGATTTATATTAGTCGCAGCGTACGATTCCCCTCGGGTTTGTATATTATTAGGAATGCATCAATAGTCCAGCAGATGATTCCACCGAGTAAGTCTAGGATTGTCTCACTATGACCTAAGGAGTTGTCCATGACTAGTATGATTTGACTTGGATTTTTATATTGATGAGTAATGAATGTATATCATTTGGCATTGCTTATCATTTTTCTGAACGATTTATTTGAGTGGCAACCTAATTGGCAAGGGGTTACCGATTCATTTTATGGATTAGTGTGTTTTAACTATAATTATCTAATGTGTCCAGTTTGGATGTATTTTTAACTTGTTTGGATTTAATTTGTTTTTGCGCTCCATGGTTTCTTTAAATAAATGAAGTTACATGTGTAATTAATTGGGAGCTTGATTTTCAAAAATATGTTTTCCACAAGTGTTGATTGGTTGGGTTAGTTATAAATGACCATGAAGTGTTGGGTATTTACTTTTGATTTGCTTTTTGAGGAAATAGAGTCTTCTAATATCTAAAGATTTTTAACTAGTATCTTCAATGACATTGTTTTCAAAATTGTTAGGTGTTTTAAAGGAAGGATACTCATAGAATTTTTCTCTAACAAGAATTAGTACGTTTTTGGGAAAACCCTCATTCTCATTTCCTGGATGGATGGTGGTTGGTATCCATCTAGTTTCAAGTCAATATGAGTTTTAAAACTATACTTTGTATAAGTTTGGTTCAAAATCGGTTTATCAAATAGGTTGAAAAAAAAAACAGTTTTGTCATGGTGAACTTGTAGTTTTTCAGGATGTATTCAAATTGGGTGTCCTTGGGACATGCTATATTTTAATGCATTGTCTGTGATTTGTGAGATGTCTTCACCTATGATCTATACTTGTTCTAGAATGGTGATACGTTTAGTTTTGAGTTTAATGGTTTTAAAGAGAGAGAGAACTTCAAAGGTGGGCTTGAGTTGAAATTTTCTAGAGTTGAATTTCCTTTTGTTTTGGATTATCACATTAGATTATGATTGTTCGACTGCATAAAATTGATTTTTTAAGTGAGATACTTGGTTTTGGGTTTGATTATGATTTTATCGTTGTGTTATTGTTTAAACTATGATGTTTGGTTAAAGTTGTGGTTTCAAGTGGTGCGTTTGCGAGTTATGCCATGCTTGGTTTTAAAATGAGTAAAAACTTTTAGTTTTAAAAGATGTTTGGATACTGAAGGGGGGTGTGATTTAAAACCTTCGGTTCGGTTGTTTTTCTTTAAATTTAGAAAGTTTTGTGTGTTGTAAACGGTTTATGTTTCTAATAATGGGTTGTATCTTATGGTGTGTTTGGATTGAGTGATAGTGGTTGTTCCAAGTCATTGTGTGTTCATGGATTTACCCTTTTATGATTTCACATTGTTATTAAGTTTTCACTTATATTGCTTATTTAAGTGATGTTGTGCCCTTTGGAGTCAGAGAATGACTAAATGGTGTGGAGAACTCCACCCGTGTATGAGGTTTAAATAAATGGTTGTTTTAGGTGATGTTTTTTAGTATATGAAATTATCTTTTGTTGTACAAGTATTTTCTTCAAATGACTAAATTGTCACACCCTTGCCCTGATGTTTCCAGATTAAAATGGTTTAGAATGCCTATGGAAAACTGTTTCTATAAATGGGAGAGTTTTCAGGCAAAGTTGTGAGGTTTAAGGAATGTTTGGGAGTGTTTTTGAGGTGCATTGGCAGACTGCATGGGTGTGCAGGCTGCACGGGCGTGCAGAATCTGCATGGGTAACTTTGAATGGGTGACCAGAGAGGCAGAAAGTTGCACAGGTAACTTGCAAGGCCGTGCAAAATCTGCACAGGTAACTGCGTGGAGACCCCTTAGAAGGCAGAAAGTTGCACGGGTGCAGATTTCTAATTTTGATTTTAAGAGGAATGCCCCTCCATTTTCACCCCGAAACATCTGAGGGTTTCCAGAAGCCTCCACCCCCCCCCCCAGGGGGCTTCATTTTTGGAGATCAACCATCAAAACTCTTGGATTCTTCGTCTAAGCGAGTCCTCTCCTCCCTCCCCATTTTTTCCACTCTTGGGGGGTTTTGATGTTAAGGTTTCTTCCTGTCTTCTAAGGGCCTGATCTCTTCCTCAAGAGGAATGACATCGATTAGTGACAGAATCATCATCTACCGATAGGTTTTTTTGGGCAATCTCTTTTTTTGGGCATATCATGCGGTGCTTGAGTTTTCCAAACCCCTTTTTCCATCAAAATTAAATCTATATGTGGTTTGTTTGAAGAAACCTTAAATGTTTTCTCTCGTCCTTGTGTTTTTTCATGGTTAACAAAAAGAGTATTTCAAGGGTTCCAAGCTTTAAACTTTCAAGAACCAATTTTATGCATCCTAGGTGTTTGTAAAAATGTCTAAGAGGACTTTTGCAATCAAAATTGAAATTTTGGGGGATGTTTGGGTTTCCAAAGGATCTTATAAAGGGGTATTTTATACTTTCAATGTTTTTCTTATGATTTTAAGGGCGTGTTTGGCATGAGTTAAATTGTCTCAAGGCTTTACTAGTCCTTTGTTATGTTTTACGATATTTTTGTGTTGGTTGGGATTTATAATGTTTTAAATGGTGTTTCAGTCTATGTTTTGACTCTTGATTCATTTATAAAGGGTGGTTTTATGGCTTATCTTTCCCCATGTGATTCAAAGGCCAGTTTAACAAAACCTTAAATAGACTTCCATGGAATACACACTCTTGATATTGTAGCCCCATTATGTATTTGCTTATATGGAAATGGCTATTATGTGATCTGAATTGTTATTATTGGATACAAATGTGAAGAGGCCATCACTTTGAGGGATGTATGGAGGTTAGGATATATGAGTTTACTAGAACATGTTTGATTTGTTGTGTGATACGTTCCCTCACCTCCATTAGTTAAACTCATGGGAACCATGGGTATCTGGGTGGAAATCGAAAGGCGGTTGCTATGCCAGTTGTGTTTAAGCACAAACTAATATCTCTTAGTGCATGATGAGACTTTGCCCATAGGGGGTGCCACCCGGTGAGGCTAGTAGAGTAAACCGGGGGGTTTGTATATTATTAGGAATGCATTGATAGGCCAGCAGATGATTCCACTAAGTACATCTAAGATTGTCTCACTAGGACCTAAGGAGTTGTCCATGACTAGTATTATTCGGCTTGGGTTTCTATATTAATGAGTCTTGAATGTATTCATCATTTGGCATTGTTTATCATTGGATGTTAACTTGTTTTAACCTTGTGTTATTTATTTTCTCTTTTTTTATAATTGGAATCAGTTATATTGCTTCTCTAACATTAATTAGTTTTGCCTTTGTTTACATTCAAATAATCATGTTATTTATACATCGAGTGTTGGACCTTGTACCTTATTAACCCATGTTTATTCCTATGTTCGTTAACTCTCAGTTTTAGTTTATATTCTCTACTTGAAATTGTTTTTAAGTTATTTATCAATGGTTTTAGAAGAAGTAAAGTGGGCATTGGGACTTTAATTAAGTTCGGTTTGAATCTCACTCTTTTATCTCCTTAAATCAATGTTTTCAAATAATGTTTTATAGTAACATGGGTTTTCATTTAAAAAGCATTGAGCTTGTTTTAGAAAAGGATGTGGGAGCATGATAATGCTCTTTGTTTTTCCCAAATGATTGAAAGGATGTTTTCAAAAATTGTATTTCAAACTTGCATTAGTGAAATGTCTTATAAAAGGAATTGCATACTCTGGTGAAACCATACTGGGCTCGTTTAGCCCTCACCCTACATACACACATCGTCTGTATATAGCCTTCATGTTTTATTCCAAGCATCCACAGGATGGCTTTCAGGGTTGATAGCACTCATTAATGTTCCAGTTGATGGACTACTTCGATAGGTGGAGGTGACTACAGGTCACAAGGAGATGCGTGTGTCGGGTTTTAGGTTTTGTAGGCTTTGCAGGATGTCTCTTATCAACCTCTTCAGTCTTCCTTTTGTGGCTTTTGTTTTATGATCATTGTGTATCATATTATTCACCTTGTTGGTAACTTCTTGGGATGTTTTATTTTATTTGAGTTGGTTATGCCTTATTTGTTCAGCTTATACTTCAAAACAGTTTATTTGTTTTGCAATGTATGGATACATCATGTCGGATTCTCAGGACGAGTCTGATGTTATTTAATAGTATTTTCAAGAGTGAAATTGTTCCCACTTGGTTGTGGTTGATGCCCTATCACTAGTTGTCAGCTCAGGGCGATCGGGAACACGCCTAAATCCAGCTCGGATGACAAGGAAGGTTGACCTAAGTTGGTTCGTAACAGTGGCGAAGTAACAAGACTTGAAATAAATGGAAGGTATAGAACCTAATTCCGGATAAAGACATTGGATAATCAATGAAGCTGGGTCGTCATGCCAATAGTGCATATTCAGGACACAGTCCTGAAGAGGCGTGCAGGTTTGGGAATGGGACGAATACTGCTTGTGAACACCAACATGAAGCCAACCTGTACAACACACACGATTCATTGAGAGCTCTTGAAATACAACATAAGTCCATGAGAAGAAATCAATGCAACAAAAATCAAGAGTAATCTTACAGATGGAAAACAAACTGAATGGACTGCATGGAATAAAGATCATAGAAGAAAATGCAGTCACAAAAGTAACCGGACAAGTACCAAACCCTGCAATTGCTATAGAGAATCCATCGACCACAGCGATAGCACCACTAAACTATGTCGGGCAGTAAGGATGAAGAATACTTTTTGTGTTGGTGACACGATCAGAGGAACTGGAGTCGACCAGCCATGTAGTAGGATGCCAAGACATAAAGACTGTGAACATCAGACTAAGCAACATTGGCATTGGAAGAGGTAGGCTCTGTACGTTGAGATTTCATATGTCGAAACTCCTCAGAGAGCTCAATCATCCGTCATGGGTCAGGAGAAGAGGTGGACTCGACAACAGTAGCCTGAACAAAATGGAAATGACCTGTAGGTGAAGGACCCTCCAAAAGGCAATGAAACCATCAACATGTGTCAATAACGTGATTTTGTCAACCAATACCAGAGCATTCACCACCACGACCCACCACAATGAGAATCATGCACTCAAAGAAATGAACAGTTCACGGTAAGTGAGCATTACTTCTGCAGTTCAGGGAACGAGCCACGAGTAAATAATCTCATCCACAATGATCTTCCAGTTAGAATAATCAGCAGGAATAGTCATGGTCCTTGACAAAGGGTAAATAGTTGTTGAAAAAGATCGAACACTCTAGACAAATTGTTAGACTCAGAATAGACAATGGTTAACAAATCTCATAGTTCCTTTAAGGTTCACATTCTTGGTCACATAACTTGTCCATTAAATTAAGGAGGGTGGGGATCTTGTTATCCATATCAAGAAGCATGTGAGGGATCCTTTGGATCCGAATGAGGACTAACAAGATGATCATAGCAGCTCAATACCTTGGGAGAAGCAGTAACCATCTTTTGCCACATGGTAAAATTTTGTGGAAAAGAGACATTTATCAACCAACCAGGAGTATATTGTAATCATCTTCGGTTTGATAGTAATCGCATTTGTGGAAACCATAGTGATGAGCAACATGAACAATGTAGAGGAAATGCTAGGAACAAAGGGACTTATTAAAGTACACAGTAATCATCACATGGGAACGGCGAGATTTATTCATCGAAGAAAAAGTGAAAGAGGCACAGCAAGCCAAGAAGGGTAGGGAGGCACTCCCCTGCACATCGGAGGGCGGGGACATGCGCAATGAGGCAGATAACAGACTGTCGACGGGAGTTGCCTAGGGCGTGCAACAAAGGGGAAGGAATTGGCTAGAGTTTTGGGGAAGGGTGTCCCACTGTAGATATGCTTCCTGAGATTTTTCTCTAATATCATGTAGAATTATAAAACCAAAAACTAATGGACATGATAAGAAATACAAGACTTGAAATATACGGGAGATTAAAAAATTTAAACATACAGAATAAGGGAATGGGATGGACCTAGTCAAACGAAATGAACTTGGACACATCAACGAACAAAGTACATGACTAAACATTGCATAAAAAATATGCAAAAGTTTATGGTTACAAAAAAAATTAAAAGAACACGTTACAGTGCAATGTCTCATCAAAACCCAACTGTCACAACAAAGCTAACATCAATATTTCTCATAACCAATTCAACACGGCACAACTAAGCATCTAGAAAGCTGACATTTCACTAAGATATTGTATAGATAAAACTTTTCAAAAACTTAATTGCGACTTGGACATGATTAATACCTACAAGCCAATTTGAAAATGGTGTAGATATCATGAATAATTTGGAAGGGATCCAAAATTAACTAGTTTAATATCGAGAGAGATCATGGCAAAAGATTGCAAAAGGTTTGAATTTTGAGTTCAGTGACTTATTTCTAGTTTTAACCATTTTTTGTTAATTTTTCATGTATGAAATAAGACACCCAGGTGTGCAACTCAGTGATTATTTTTCGCATTATTTGGTTTCATCATATCCATTGATTTTAATTGGTTCACTTTTCAGCACAGCATTCAAACTACAAATTTCACTGTATTAAAGAAAATTGGAATTTTCAGGAGCTGCTTCAAGAATTCAGAAAACAAATTTTTAAACATGTTTTCACATTAAAAAATTCAAACATCCAGCTATTTCGGTCACTTCGGCTTTATTGAATGAATTGCCATTTTAAGAGCTTTCTTTATTTCTGTTGAACATTTCCACCATCAAGCAACAAGCCTACATAAAAGTTTGAGATAGGTGCTACGGGCAAATTTTACAAATATTCAATCTTTTCCAGGTCAATTTAACATATTTGACAACACCTCGCCTAAATCTCCTTGTTGTCATTTATTTTCAGATGCTGCCTGACATAATAATGGGCACTGCATCCAAAAAAATCATACACAAAAAAAAACGAAAATAACAACAGAAAAGGATTTTTGAAGTGATTATTGAAAAGTAAATGTACAAATAAAATGCATGGAACAGCTTATTTGCCAATTTTTCAGCCAATACGCTGCTCCAAGTGGGGAAAGATAAAAATTTAAGATTTTTTTCTAGAAATTACCACATGTTTTGTTTGAAAATACCATAGTAAATGTATTAGGCGCATGAGATTTTTTATAGTTTTTTAGGACGATTTGGGATTTATGATTTTTCCCCCATGATATGGAGTTCTGGAATTTTGAGACCTCAGTAAAACATTTCATATTTTTAATCATTTTGTAAAGGACTCAACATATTAACCATATGCGCTAAAGCTTTTATGTTGCTGAGTTACAGAATCAAATGTTAGGACATTAAGCACATTCATACCTATAATTATATTATGCAAGAAAATGAACCGACAGTGCAGATAACCGCCATCTTAGTTTATCATATCATTTTAACAGGGAAACAAAATCAATCTTGCTAAAAATAAGATAGGAGAGAGATGGAATGACAAACACACCTTGAATTGTCATTTCGAATAGTTCTGGCATTCCCAAATGCCTCTAAAAGTGGATTTGACTGAACCAATAAAAAAATGGCAAAGTTACAAACTAACTAATGGAATTTAAAAAAAGAACAGAATATCAGAAAAACCAAAATTTTGGTTTGATAAAATCAAAGACAATAACCCAAATATATAAGATGGTCAACTAAAAACAAGGCTATAAAAAATTAAAACACCTTGGAAAATTAAGGACTGGAATGACTTCATCTGTTCAAATTGTTTGGAAGATGTGATTATAAAAGATTAAAAAACAGTTAACTGTATCGATTTGCCAGTTCAAAATTTTGAGGGACAATGTTCATTAAAAAAATTAACAAGTAGAAAATTCAACATGGAAGTCAATATCAATTAAACAAAAAAATGACTACCAAAACTCAAACAATCTTAAAGGTTAGAGGGGAGTGATTACACAATCCAAAGCCACCCCGATCATCCAATCATAATCCATGGGTACAGAAAATTATTTAAAATCTCTAAAAAAAATCAAAATTGCCAAGCAAGTTTGATCACTACCATGATAATCTTTTTATAGCTCTTGCCGTCATTATTCCTTCACCTCAACTTTGCATATCGAGAGAAATGTGAAGGGTCCATAATTGTATTTGTTGTCAATAAATGAAGCAGAAGAAAGATCATAAATTCAGGGGAGTTGAAGAACACATGAATTATTATTGAGATTCCCTAGAGATAATTGAAAATCTCTAGAAGAAAGAGGATGTGAAGAGCACACCCAGTGAAGGTGATTGATAGATGTGAGGGGAACATGTCTAGAAGATGAGTGAACTGAGTGAAACCAATAAAGAAATGAGGATGACTAGAAGAAAGAGCGTAAAAAAGAAAAGTTTCATCCATAAAGGAGCAATGGTCGTGAAGCAGGCGTTGTCTTCGGTAACCAAACATATTGATGAGAATGAAGATTTGTCATTGTTGATTATGTGAAAGCCTTTGCCAGTGTGCTTGGATGACAACTAGCTTGAAAAGTTGCGATAATATCAAAATGGATTTCTCAAAAAGCCTGCATTTGAGGGTTTATGTTTGATTTAATGTCAATAACATCATTGGAGGTACATCAGTTTATATTTAATGTTTTAATGATATTTTGAAGTATTTCAGAGAAACTAGAAGAAGTTTGGAAGAAGCTTAAGAATCCCACAAGGAAGATGTAGAAAGCCTAAAAATCGACTATTGCGTGTACAACAGAAGAAGAGTCTGTGTACAACAAAAATAGTTTGGATAATGCAGAGATTGAAGAAATTGGTTACATACAACAGAAAAGTAGTCTACATGTAACAAAGTGAAGGTGCATAAAGAATTAAATAAAAAGTATGCATACAATATAAGATGGCTGTGAATGGTAGACTGAAGAGAAATTTGCATATAGAAGCGCTTGCCTGACACAGAGTCTGCCTGATGCCCTGCCTGCCAAAAGAGCCTACTCGACACAACGCACAAGAATTACCATGCACAGAGTTCAGCGAAGGAGTTTACTGGATGTATCGGTTGACTTATTTGACGTGAAGAGTCTGCCATACAAAGAGCCAACCTGACGTGGAAAATTTCTAGAAGAATTACCCAACATGCCTTATCTGGCCTACAACATACAGTCCTACCGGCCACAACATGTGACGCAGTTTATCAGACATAGACTACTGAACGTGAAGACTCTACCTAACAGAGCCTACTACAAGCAACTTTACTTGATGAATGCTATCATATACAAAGTGTTGTCATACGTGTGATGTCATACTCGGTATACCGTCATACATACTGGTCAAATTGAGCAGCTTACGAAATGCACAATCACAGAACCATTGGAAATTGCCTACAAACTGAAAAAAAATAGGAGTCTTTATTTGAGACATATAATCCAACCTCAATGCAATTAAATTCAGTTCACTCAATTTAATGGAAGATGAGTTGGAGGAGATTAAATAGGAATTATGATCCTTGTTATGCAGATCGCCTTGGAGAAATTGTTGGTAATATCTCATGGATATCATGGGACTTGATTTAATAAGATTTTAATGAGTCAAATAACTCCAAATTAATGGAAGATCTGCAAGGTGGAAGCTAGAGAAGAAATCTCCAGCATGAAAGTTCAAGCTAGCCATTGGATGAAGGGCAAAATCTTACTTCTAATGCAATATAAGAGTCCATTGTACGTCCATAAAAAACATAGGAGAAACCGACTAGAACTACCTAGAGAAATCTGAAGGTAGAGAGAGAGAGAGAGAGTCTATGTGATGAACATTGTACCCAAACAGATCAGAAATTCTTGAAATCAAGATTATCATCAAAGAAAAGTAAGACCGGCCAGAACAACTATACAGATTCAGAGAGCTGATAAGAAGATTAAGTCCATCATTTCATCATATGTGTTTCCATGCATGGCCTTGAGATGAGAAGACCAATTTACATATCCTGATTGTGCTTCATTGAATCAATCCTACCAAGAAGATATCTATCTTATGTTTGCAGCAGATCCAGAAGACTTTCAAAGTGAAGTGCCGTTTCCATCAGTGCTCAACTGCACAACCTAAAGGCTTGAGTGAGAACCTAAGAGAATTGAAGAGACGAGTGGGATACTTGTGAGACAATCACGAAGCTCTTCGTAAAGGGTTGAGGATGAGCCCTACCACTTGTAATCTATTAGAAGGTAATAATGGATTTGTGTGATTTGGGAAGAGAACAATTTCACGCCAAGGATTAACTCTCGCAATTAGAGTGAATTTTGTAATTACTATGTGCTTGGGTGATTAATTTATTATTCATGGATACAAGTGATGCTGAGTGAAAAAGTTTATTGATATAAGGTCGATTACATCCGTCAACGCGGAACACAACGCAAGGAAAGAAACAGAAGGAAACATGCAGTTCTGGAGACTTGACCTCGCAGCCTGCCCCTCAACCCCCCCAAACCCTTACCATCCCACCACCTCTCCCTCTTTCGGTGTACATTATGCCTGGAAACTTCAAAATGTGCCAAGAAACTCCTTTAGATGCTAATCATAGCAGATCAACCCAGCTCCATGATCACCAAACACAAATCCATCCCCTTAGTATCTGCGTAATACAGATATGCTACAAAAAAAAAATTAAAACAAAACAAAATTAAATTTCCTATATTAAGCAAACCAAGATTTATGTATGAACATCACAGACAGGCCGAACGTCATAGGGCAATGTATAGAAACTGTTTTTTCACAAATTGCAACTTTCTCTTTTGGGCATTAACTTTGGAGTAAAATTCCACTATTGGTACAACGAAATTGATTATTTTTTGGTAAAAAGGTCCCAAATTGATTATTTTTTGGTAAAAGGGATTGTAAGGTTATACCCGGTGAAAGTCTAACCACCCAATATCTTTTATTAATTTTGGACCAGCAAGTTAAGAGTTACAAGAGAAATATAAAACAATTAAGGAATCTGAGAATCAGATGGTGGCGCCTTAAGGATAACATTATAATGAAATTTAAAAACAAATTTTTGAAAAAAATGGATTGAGAAGTTCAAGAAACCGCCAACTACATGTGGGATGAGGTGGCTAAAAGTGTTCGCAATATAGCTACGTTTATTCTAGGAGTATCAAAAGGGTGCTCTCCAAAAGCAAAAGAATCATGGTGGTGGAATGAGAATGTCCAACTTAAAGTTAAAGCGAAACTAGAATGCTTTAAAGCTTTACACCTTTGTAGTAATAAAGATACTTGGGCTCGATATAGTGTTGCTCATAGAGAGGCTAAGAAAGCAGATAGTGAGGCTAAATCTCTAGTTTTCAAGGACCTATACAATTCATTACATACTAAGAATAGTGAAATAAAAATCTACAATTTAGCTAGAGGTAGAGAGCGGAAATCTAGAGATTTAAGTTTGGTGCATAAAAAATGAAGGGCATATCCTTTTTTAAGGACGAAGAAATTAAGAAAAAATGGGAATGCTACTTTAATAATCTCTTCAATGAAGAGTGGATGTGTGGCTAGATAACATTTGCATTGAAATGTGCAAATATCAAAGGGAGTTGAGTATCGATTGGGTCACTAGGTTATTTAATAAGATTATGAAATATAAGAAAATGTCTGATGAAGGGAGGAAGAGTTCTCTAGTGCTCGTGTATAAAAATAAAGGAGACATTTTACGTTGTGAGAATTATAGAGGCATTAAACTTATGAGTCATACCATGAAACTTGGGGAGAGAGTGCTTTAACAAAGGATTCAAACGAAAACTAAAGTTTCAGATAATCAATTTGGTTTTATGTCTGAACGTTCAACCACAGAAGCAATTTATTTGATTAGAGGTATGATGGAGTATGATCGCCAAAAAGCTCAAGATTTGCATATGGTTTTCATTAATTTGAAAAAAAACATGTGATAAAGTACTTAGAAAGGTTTTATGGAAAGCACTTGAAAGAAAAGGGATGGAGGTGGCGTATATGAAAACTCATCCAAAACATGTATAAAAGGAGTTTGACTCTAGTTAAAACTCCAGTAGGTGACACTACAGACTTCTCTATCTCAATAAGACAGCATCAAGATTTGGTTTTAAGGCCATACCTTTTTTCTTTGGTCGTAGATGAACATATGAAGCATATTTAAGATGAGATACTTAATTGCAAGTTTTTTGCAAATGATATACTTTTCGTTGCGGAATCCAAAGAGACTATCAATTTAATCTTAGAGCTTTGGAAAGAGACTTTAGAATCGAAAGGTTTTCATATTAGTAGGGACAAGACAGGATATATGGAGTGTCGCTTTAGTAAAAGGATTGTCTAGTAATGTTATGGATATGAGATTAGGAGACCATGTTGTTTCTAAAGTTAATCATTTTCGATATTTAGGCTCATTTTTACAATATGATGCAGCATGAAAGGATAAAATGAAGAAAGGATTCTAGGGTGTATTGTGATCATAAAATTCCTTTGAAATTGAAGGGTAAATCTTATAGGACTGTTACTAGAATTAGACCACTCATTCTATATGGTGGTTAGTGTTGACTATTGACAGAACATCTTGAACAGAAATGAAAATGTTATAATTGACATGTGGACATATTAAGATAGATAATATTAGAAATGAATGTATTCGAGTGGCTCCAATTGACGAGAAGATAACTGAGACTAGATTAAGATGGTTTAGACATGTTAGAAAAAGAGTTAGAGATGCATTTGTTGTTGGATTGGTGTTGCCCGATCCGGTTGGACCGAATGCTTGTGCGGACTTCATGGTCAACTGGACTGTAGCACTTTTGACTTCCAACCGGCAGCCACTGTAGCGCTTTTGACAAAGCTGGTCGTCGTTCACTGTAGCGACGTGGACTCACTTTTCGAACAGTGATCGTCTTCTCCATTGATTTATAGCCCATTTTCGGGCTAGGGATACTACCAAAAAAAATCCTCTGTAATTTTGTGCTCCCGAATAGTGAAATTCTGCCTCTCCCGTGGACGTAGGGATTATTCCCAAACCACGTAAATCGTTGTGTTCTTGTTGCTTTTTTTCTTTAGTTTTTCTCGTTTCTATCATTGTGACTCCCGACGATTCTGTAACATTTGTTAATAGGGTCAACTTAATGACTAATTCGCGTATTAAAAGAAGTGGGGATAGAACTAAAATGACTCTTAAACAAATCATTCAAAATGATCTTATTCTAAATAGTTTTAATGAAAATATGTTCTTCAATAGAGCTAATTGGCAACGTTTGATCGATGTAGTTGACCTCATTAATTGGGTTTAAGACTTGTTTGTTGTTGTTGTGGTACGTACAATAAAATTTGGAGCTAGGAATTTTAGCCAATGCCAGCAAGTACCCAATGATTTTAAGTTGGTGTTTGGTTCCACCGAGGAAAGAGAATGGGAGATATTTTAAGGGAATAGGAGGGGCGGGGGGGAGTGGAGGGGAGGGGACAAATTTAAAAAAGGGGAGGGGATGGGAAGCATTTTAGTGTTCCTTTGTTTGGTTTGAATGGATTGAAGGGGAAATAAGGGGAGAGATTTTAATGTTCACTTGTTTGGTTAAGGAGAGAGGCAAGGATAGAAAACCATAATAGATTGAATATTTAGCTCTTA
The DNA here is from genome assembly GCA_963277665.1 of Viscum album. Classification (NCBI taxonomy): domain Eukaryota; kingdom Viridiplantae; phylum Streptophyta; class Magnoliopsida; order Santalales; family Viscaceae; genus Viscum; species Viscum album. Next base: position 556,005,903 of record OY728142.1, read on the forward strand.
ATCAAATGTTGTTAAATGATAAATTTTCTTTAAATGTGCAAGTTAGATAATTTTTTACTATTTTCTATTTTATAAATTATTATTTCAATTCAATAACAAAACATATTATTTGTTGATATGTTAAATTAAAATAGGAGTAATTTAGTCAAAATATTATAAAATTGTATTTATCCCCTCCCCTCAAAATCCACCCACTTTTGGAGGGCGGGGAAGGGCAAGGGAGTGAATGGAAATTGTAGAGGAGGAATTCTCCTTACCTCAATATGAGGCGAAGGCCTTCTTTTATAGATTGAGAAAAAGGAATACATGATTGAGTATTCCGATGTGGGACTCGAAAATACCCAGAATAATAAAAAACAGAGTGTAACACTCCCCCCCAAGCTGGACAAGCACAGCTTGAACCACAAGTCCCATAAAAAAAGATGACAATAGACAAGGTCATACACACTCCCCCTCAAGCTGGGTCGCAGATACTGTGGATGTCCAGCTTAGAACTGAGCGAGGTTGGGCGAGCCCCTGGGAGGCCTTTGGTGAAGATGTCGGCAAGCTGATCCGCCGTCAGGATGTGGCTAAAGCTGACATGGTTGTGCTCGAGGTGGTGTCAAAGAAAGTGGCAGTAAAACTCGATATGCTTCGTGCGTTCATGGAAGACGGGATTTGAAGCAATCTTAGTGGCGGAAGTAGACTTCCGAGTAGCAAGGCAACCAACATAATCAGCATCACGAAAGGCCTCAATATTCAGATGAGCGTGGTGGAAGTAGCGAAGACCACAGGCAGGGGCTTTCTTGATGTATTTGGTGATGCGGAGGACAGCATCCCACTAAGAGGTGGTCGGATGCTCCATGAATTGGCTCACTTTGCCAACAGCACAGGCAATGTCGGGACGAGTCATGGTGAGATAATTGAGTTTGCCCACCAGTCAACGGTACCTCTCTGGGTGTGAATACGGTTCTGAGGAATCATAGAGAAACCGTTCTTCAGGCTTAAGAGAAGTGTCAACGGTGGTGGCCTGTGTCAACCCAGCATCCTGCAGAATATCCAACGCATATCTCTATTGGTAAAGGAAGGTGGTGTCCGGAGAACAGAAGACCTCGATGCTAAGGAGGTATGTGAGAGGGCAGAGATCTTTGGTGTGGAAGTGATGATGAAGATGCCCCTTGAGGTGGGCGGTTCCAATGGAGTCGCTCCTGATGATGATGATATCATCCACATATACTACCAACAGGATGCAGCTGGTGGATGTCGTCCTGTAGAACATGGTGTGGTCCTTCATACTGCGAGAGAGCCCAAAGTCAGTGACAATGGTACTGAATCGGTCAAACCAAGCACGAGGAAACTGCTTGAGACCATATAGAGAGCGGCATAGTCGACATACTTGAGAGTTGGCATCGGAGGCACAAAATCCGGAAGGTTGCGGCAGATAAACCCCTTCCTCAAGAAATCCATAGAGGAAGGCATTCTTGACATCCAATTGATGAAGGGGTCAATGATAATAAACAACCAAAGAGATGGATAATCGAACGGAGGTCATCTTGACAATTGAAGAGAAGGTATCAAAATAGTCAATACCATATATCTGAGCAAAGCTCTTTGCCACAAGGCGTGCTTTGAGACGATGGAAAGTGTCATTGACATTAAGTTGAACTGTATAAATCCATTTGTTGTTAACCGTCCGTTTGTCTGCCAAAAGGGGGACGAGATCCCAAGTATGGTTGTCCTCCAGAGCCTGTAATTCATCCCACATCGCTTGTAGCCACCCCGGGTGAGATTTGGTCTCGCCATGTAACGCTCCGACCCCAATTATCCAAAGTCGGTGCATTATTTTAATACATTGGCATGATTACAAAGAATCAAGTCCCGAAAAACCGATCAGTTTAACAGTCTTGGAAAATAGATTACATACATTGACGTTACATTACACTTTAGAAAATAAAACACAACATAAATGATCCTTTGAGTACACCATTAATCCTCTAGCTTAACCCTTCTTATCAATCATAATACACTTCTTGGAATCCTGGAAAAAATAAAACATAGAAAGGGGTGAGCTCAAACGCTCAGTAAGGGTAAGCAATACAGCGAAAACTTTCAAAAATAAACATAAATATTTAAGGCAATGTATAACTAAAACAAAAGCCTTTTAAACTTGAACTTCAGCAGAATATGGCAAAAATAAAATGAAATAATGTCATTTGCTTATTCACATGGATATTCTACTAGTCGAATAATCACATGCAATATCAATAACCACTTTCATAATGATGGAATGCATAATGTCAGACTATCATAACTCCATAGTCGAGGCCTTGTGCCAAGACTACAAATAATATTTTGTCAAGGCCTTATGCCAAGACACTAGTTTGTCTCATGAGACTTACCGATACATCGAGGAGCTATAACGGGCTCCACCCGTCACTTACTAAATCCAATGCATTCCTCATATGAAAAGGTTTAAACATAACATAAACATTCGTATTAAAACTGGCATACGAAATGTCAATATTTTACCCATAAACCATGAATGGTATAAAAGTAACACATCCACAGTCAAACATTCCACAAAACCTTCAATACAATATGGAAGATTTGTATCATAATAAATCAACTTCAAAATAAGTTTAAAATACATTAAAGGATTTTGACATAGATGAAAATGATTTGTAAAACTCTTTGAGAGAAATATCTCTTTTTCATGAAAACATTTAAAAGTCACATAATTTAGAAAGGAAGGCATTTAAAGACATTTTTTGAATCAAAGTGTCTCATACCACTTTGAAACTTTTGAAAGTAATAAGCATTTTAAAACATTCATGTCCATTTAAATAAATCCTTAAAACCATTTTGAAAACATGAACATTAATGAGAATGGTTTAGAAGAATAAATCTTTAAAACATTTAAAATGATGTTTTAGTAAAAAGATCCTTAAAAAGAATCCCTTTGAAAACTATTTTATAAAACATGGACATGGATAATAAATATGTCCCAGTAGATACTTATGTAAAAACAACCTCGGATAATAAAGAGATTGTGAAATTAACCCTTACCAACTTGGTAACTTACGAAACATAGACCCCATGAAAGAGGTATCATACAATGAATGTGTAAATACACATAAATTAAAGTGTATTACACAAAGAATACAATTATGGGCAGTACATACACCACACAAAAAGGTAATAGTGGCACTATGGCATGAATCTCACGGGAATAAGGAGTGAGATGAAAACCCCTTACCTTGCACTTTCCTTTAGTCGAGGGTACGTTTAACCTCCTGTATGAAGACTATAATATGTTATTAAATTATACCAGAACCATATTAATATTTATGATATCATACATTATTCATTTATGACTTTATACAACCAATTTAATAATAATTTTCATGTTATATTAATATTTCGGGTAATAATCGTTTTCTTTATCGTACGTGTTTTAACTTGTTACTCTTGATTGTATCACTTAGATCATGGATATATATATATATCCAGTAGCATTATTATGTCATATATTACATACTTATTAGTAATATATATTTTTATAATCGTCGATGAATGGTGAACTTGGAAATGAATCTCATCGCGTCGTGGAGACGGTAATCCATACGTACGCATGAGCGAAAATATCATTCTTTTGATATTAAAATAATATATAATTTATGGTATATCATATATACAAAATCCTTATCATGTTATATTTATTATTTACATCAAATACACATCATTATTATACCCATCCAAATAATAATGTATTCAATAACAATTACACCCCAACATGGAGACGGTAAGTCGTACGTACGCACGTATGGTGACATGTCATTCAAATGATGGATAGAATACTGAATATGGTTGTACCATATTTATAATAACATCACAGTTTATAGAAGAGACTTGAGTTATTATTTTAGAATGGAAATAACAAAGAAAGAAGAAGTGGAAGAAGGAAGGAACTTGAAAGAGGGTGGTGAAATCATTACCTCTTCTTCAGGTTCTTCCTTTTGATTTGATCAAAAGGGCTCCTTAGGTTGGCTTTCTGATCAAACTAAGGCCTATAGGTTGAAGTGAGGGAAGTTGGGAGGATATTTGGTCAGAGTTTGGCCGAGCCAAAAGGCTTTGGAGGTATGAATTTGAGAGAATGGGAAGTGCCCTTTTATAAAAGTGGTGGTGAGGGACACCTTTGGAAAAACTTAAAATATTATTTTATAATAAATTCATATTCGGTTTATAATGGCTCCAAAGTGACTTATTTCAAGACTAGGGTAGGGATGGGTCGAAATCCTCTCAACCAATAGGTTTTAGACAAGTTTAGGTTACCATTTTAACCTTATCATTTAGATTTAACTCTAAGTTAAATAATTTAACTTTTACCATGTCTTCTTGTATTCTTACACTATATGGTTAATAAACTTACTATATACTGTCAATCGAACCTCAATTGGTTCATTAATGTCATATATATTATTATATAAGTCTTTTGGCCGAACATTAGATTTTTAGGACCATTGTATCAATTAATAATATAATATTTGTTTTAAAAACTATTTTATGTCAATTTTGACACTATTTGGTATTTGTTTTTTGTTAAAATAATAACAGCATGATTACTTCAAACAAAATACATTAAATCAATCCTAACATGTCTTTTTCACCTAGAAAATTCGTGGATGTCATAAAAACATTGAAATTATATTTATTTTAATATTTATAATACCATTTATTTGATTCTTTCATTAATAAGGTAATTACTGCATCACCATTGTGTCATAAATAAATTAAATTATTTAATGTCTAAAAATTATAAATAATATACTATTATGTAGGAAATCTTTTTAGCTTTCTAATGAATATTTATAATCGAATTTATCTTATGTATAACCCTATATTAAAAATGTTTTAGTTATTAATCTTTGATTTTAACTCTTTTAACTCTTCTTTGAATTAAATAATAATAAGTGTCCTAATCTAATCCAAGTGGACCTAAATGATAATATTTTATTCCTAAGGTTGTTTTTGGTCGAAATACATTTGTCCAATAGAATTAGGACATGTGTTAGGGTAATATTAATATCATTTTTACCCTTAATTACCCTATTTACTTTTAACTGTGGTAAATAAAAGTAAAAAGTTAGTATTCACCAAAAATTATTTTTATCTTATTGAACCACATTTTACTCCTTGATATTAACTGTGTCTCTCGGATTTTTTGAAATTCTACTCACAGAAGCGGCAAAATTAAATTTTATGTGAATTTGTAAATTCTCCTAGGAGGTGGGTAAAAGACGGGGAAAAGTTCAATAAAATTTTTATATATCTAAAATTATTCTAAACTAACTCCAATGAATTACATTGAACTTATATAGGTATTATGTATCTATTTTGACCTTAATTAAATTTAAATAAAATAAATAATTATTTAAATAAAAATTCGGTTTTAAACTATAACTCAGTATTTTTTCACTATTCATCAAAAAATTAATGTTTTCAGAAAAATACCAAAAATTCACCCTAAGCTAATTTCGATATTCTGAATCCAAAAATGAAGTCCATTTTACCAAATTCAAAACATAAAGTTGCATTTATTAATTTAAAATTAATTCCCGTTTGAAAACCAAAAGGCATATTTTTAAGAAACATTATCTATCAAAAGATTGACACTTGTTTATGTCCAATCTCAAAGTGAAATTACTTAAAATGACCAGCATTGGATTAAATGGTAAAAATATAATCTATTTATACTTTCAAACCATTAAAATGTATAATTTAACACTATAAATTATTTTGATTAAAAAAGTTGTTTTAAGTTAAAATATAGTATTTTTCACTATTCACCCAAATATGAAAGTTATCAGAAAAACACCAAAAATTTATTGAAACTAAATTCTTATGTCCCGATTTTAAAGAAGAAGTTTATTATGTCAAAAAGAATATATAAAAGTTTCAAATATTGGATTTTAAAAAAGAGTTCACCATTAAAAGGCGGTAAAATTGCATTTTTTGAAAAATACTTCTTTTATCTGAAAAAATGTATTTGTTCATACATTATGTTTAAAAAACTCATAATATAGATTCTAAAATTATAAAGATTATATAAAGTTCAAAATTCAGTTAATACTATTCATAACCGTTTTTGAACGGCTAGCTTGGTAAGTCGTGGTGCGCTTGAACTCAGTGTTGCGTGTAGTGAAAATTATTGAATTACTTTGAAGAAATAACATACTATGAAATCTTGGGGTGTTACACGCTAACTGTGCGGGGAATGGATATTGTCTTCATAACTGACAGACCCCTGTATGAAGATGTAAATAGAGGAGTAGTCTGGCGAGAACGAGTACCTTTCTGAAGTGCAATGGGCAAGTCGTCTGGTGCCGGGACAGGAGCATCGGACGAAGCGGGAACGATGGTGTCCTTGGCCTGGACGGGGGGTACAGTCGGTGGGCGACGAGAGTAGACCGTACCAAAACGATGATTAGCAGGGGGAGACACCAGTGGAGGGTGGATGATGAGAGAAAGACAATCATCAATGTCAGTGTCGGGACGAAAAGAGGGAAGTGAAAATAGAGAGCTCTCAACAAACGAAACGTCAGAAGAGATGATATACCGCCGTAGGTCCGGAGAGAAACATCAATATTCGCGCTGAGTGCGGGAATAGCCGAGAAATATGCAGCGGAGGGATTTAGAAGAGAACTTGGAGAAATCCGGATGAGTGTCATGAACATAATAGAGACATCCAAACACACAAAGTGGAAGTGAGTGAAGAAGGAGAGAAGAGAACAGAGTCCGAAAAGAAGTCTCCCCCTAAAGGATAGAAGGGAGGCGGTTTAGGAGGTAGGTATCAGTCAGGATGACATCGCTCCAAAAATTGAGAGGCACCTTCATGTGGAATAGGAGGGCCTGGACAGTCTCCAGAATATGGCGATGTTTCCGCTCAACCACTTCATTCTGTTGAGGTGTATCGGGGCAGGATGTCTGATGAATAATGACTTTATCCTTGAGAAACTGTTGAAAGGGAGTGGATAAATATTCTTATCCATTGTCGGAACGGAGGCATTTCAAGGAGGTGGAGAATTGAGTATGAATCTCATTATAGAAGGTCTGAAAGGTAGAAAACACTTCAGACCGATCACGAAGAAGGTAGTGCCAGGTCATGTGGGAGTAGTCATCGATAAAGGATATATAATAATGGTACCCGGACTGGCTAAGAACCCTGCAAGGATCCCATACATCGGAATGAACAAGGTCGAAAGGATTCGCGGCACGCAGGTCCAATAGAGGAACATATGTCACCCGGTGATATTTAGCAAACTTGCAGGGTTCAAGATAGAAGGAAAGGTGAGAACTAAATTGGGGGCAAAGCTTTTTTAGGACAGAAGTCGGCAAATGACCAAGGCGAGAATGAAGGTCAAGGGCACGGGCTGAGGTGGAAAAGCAACCAAGAGGTGGATGAGCAACCAAGAGGTGGTGGGATATCGACTATGTACACCCCAACCTTAAGATGACTTTGACCAAGTTCCCGATTCGTCGACCTCTCCTAAAAAACAACACCAAATAACGTAAAAATAGCAGCACAATTTAAGTCTTTGGTGAGTTTGCTAATGGAGAGAAGATTAAACGAGCTGTGAGGAACATGAGCAACTGAAGGTAGGCTAATAGACAGGGTCAAAAGGCATGTGTCAAATCCTGCAATGGGGATTGTTGATCCATTGGCAACAGTGAGTGTAGAAGCACTAGTAGACGGAGGTAGGGAACATACCAAAATCCCCTGTGAGATGTTCAGACGCACCGAAGTCGAGCATCCAGGCTGGCGGTCGATGAGATAGACAGGCGTTAGAGCCATCAGTCTGAGCAATGGTGGCCAGAGAAGAGGACGGTTGCTCAGGCAGGGGTCGAAAAACCGCAGGAGGCGGGCCAAGAGACCGCCGAGGAGGGCAGGGGTCGGGAGACCGCGTTAGAGGCGGGCCGGAAATCACCGATGAGGGCGGGGGGAGCCAGGCAACCGCGATGAAGGCGGGCCGGGGAGTGCTGAGGACGGCGGGGAGTCCAAGAGACCGCATCAAAGGCAGTGGTTGGGAATCTGCCGGGAAGCCGACCGAATTGCGGGAGGTCACAGCGAACAAGAGACGTCAGGAGAGATGTGTCGTTCGTCGAGCGGGAGAACCTGCGGGGGCCTGGAGATCGCAGCGAGAGGTCGCAGGGTGGCGGGGCCGGTTAAAGTCGGGAGGCCGCAGGGAGAGATGATCGGTCGGCAGTTGGAGGGTGCTGCATCTGGAAGAGGCGGATGGTCGGGCGCCGGTGTCGGAGGTCCGCCAAAGAGAGTCGCGACGGGAGTCGTTGCTGAGAGGAGATATGTGCCAGGAGAAAAGCGTGTTGGGTCGCCGTGCGAGGAGGCCAGCGTGGAGAGAGGTCGACCGCGGGGAGGGATGCTGCCGGAATGGCGAACAGGAGGCCTGGGCACCGCGAGTCTAGAGCACCGCTGGGAGAGGGTCGCGACGGGCAGTGTTGTCAAAGGCGCGCGGCGCAATAAGGCACAAAGGCTGCTTGGGGATGCGGCGCGAGGCGCAACTAAGGCGCAAGCACACATAATTAATTATATTCAGCTTTCAATAATATTTTAAATTTAAAAAAACTTAAATTCAACAAAAAAATGCAAATTAAAATAAATGTTGGTAATTTTTAACCAAAATCATAATTAAATAATCAATCCTTGAGAACCTAAACATCAAAATTATCATCAATGGAAATTTCATCATTAATGAAAGCTTTCTAAACATCAAAATCATCATCAATGGAAGTTTCATCATTAATGAAAGCTTCGTCGTCACTGCTGCACCCTTCATTTGACTCATATGCCTTTGAATCTTCCTCTTCAACATCATTCATCTCATCAACAATTCGTGCACGCTTTGTACCACCATGGGATTTGGAAGAAGTGGAAGTTGCTAAGTTTGATTTCGATCTGAAAGTATATTCAGACTCTTCAATCCCAGCGGCAGCAGCATACGCACCCCATGTTAAACCTTCAGCATCCTCATCCTCTTCGATCCTCCCAATAAGTCATTCATTGCTATCATCAATCTCTTTTGAGTGTAATGGGATCAATGGTGTTACAGATTTGAAATCGACGTTTCAATGCACGATTATATTTGATATAGACCAAATCATTTAGTTTTTGTTGAGACAGCTTATTCCTCTTTTTGCTATAAAGGTGCGATATAAATTATAATTCAATTGATAATATTATAAAGTTTATAATAATAAAGAAAATGCATTTAGAAAAAAAACTTACATGCTCAAATATGCTCCAGTTTCTCTCACATCCCGATGCGCTGCAAGTGAGATTAAGAACCTTCAAATCAAATTTTTGCAAGTTTGGGGTTGAAGATCCAAACATAGACCACCATTCAACAGGAGCCTTCTTGTTCCAAAGTCTAATTGCCAAAGAATTTGCAAATAGACCTTCCGCCTCCTTGTACAAAGTGATTTCATCCATGATTTTTTCTTGAATCTCAAGGCTTGAAACGAGCCTTTGAATGGATTTAATTAATCCATCTTGTACTTCAAATTCCAATTGGATATTCGGATTTGAATAACAAAATTCGGGATTCAAGAAATACCTCGCAGCATGCAAAGGATGATGAAGTTGAATCTCCCACCAACGATCAATAATAGTAAAAATTTCCTTGTACTTCTCTTCCTTCATCGAAAAAACCCTCATGATTGCCTCTTTAGCCCTATCCATGGCTTCATAAATGTATCTCATCGGTGCCTTTTTCTCTTCATCAACCAATCTAAGCACTTTTACAAGTGGATTGGTCACTTTAAGACAATACAAAATAGAAATCCAAAATGATGGCATCAATGTGATTTTAGAAACTTGTTTGGCTTGAACCTCTTTAGCTCACTTGCTTCTTGCCCACCCATCTGATGTGAACATTTTCCTCAAATTATCCTTCTGTTTATGAATACTTGCCATTGTGAGGAAAGCGGTAGCAAATCTAGTTTTTGCGGGTCGAAGCAACTCTGTTTTCCTTGTGAATTCCCTCATCATATTCAAACCCCCCCGAACGAGTATATATGAAAGAGCTCAAAGAAGTTGCTTGTTTCAATGTCTGCATGCTTATGCCAAGTTTCCCAACATCCTCCAATATCAAATCCAAACAATGGGATGCGCATGGAGTCCAGTAAAGATTTGCATACTTTACCTCGAGCATTTTCCCTAAAAATAGAATTTGAAAAGAAAAAGAAACAAACATAAATAAAATTCTTAATATGCATAACATAATGTCTATGTATAAACTTATATACTAATAAGGTGGATAGAAATAAAACCCGCTAAAACATTTGAAGAAGCGCTATCAGTAACAACTTGAACAACGTTTTCTGAACCAATGCGTTCTTAGCAATTCAAATATTGTCTCCATTTTTGCAAAATGATGAAACATCGATTGAATCAACGAACAAGGTCCCTTTGCGACAATTCACTAAGAAATTAATCAATGTCCTTTGCCTTTTATCTGTTCAACCATCAGACATAATTGTGCAACCATTTTTTGCCCAATCTTGTTCATGTTCTTCCATCATTGTCTTTGTGTGCCCCATTTCCTTATTTAACAATCGAACTCTCACCTCGTGATAGCTTGGTGGCTTCATTCCTGGACCAAATTGCCCAATTTGCTTCAATCATGGGATGAAACCTAACATATTTCACAGCATTGAAAGTTATTCCCACATCATACATCCATCTTGCAATTTGTGTACATGCTCTCTCTCGCATTTCTTTCTTGTGCTCTTAGGTTTTGTATGCATCTATGATCGTCTTTTGTTTTTCTTTCCTACCATTAACAATTTCTTCCGAGTCACATGTAAAATATGTATCCATTGGTCCGATATTACGCGGTGACTTAAATGATGACTTTCCCGCAGTAGTTCTTCCAGCTTTCGGATTGATCTTTTCAATGTCATCATCATCTTCATCTTCATAATGGAAATCATCAGTATCCGGAAGTATGTTTCGTTGTTTCTTTTCTTCTTCCCTTTTTTTCATATGTTGTCTTATCTCCTCTTTCATGTGATCCAGACATTTCTTACAAGCAGTAGTATTTCTATATCCTCCAACCATGTGTTGTTTCATTCAACTAATACCTCCTCATTGTTTCTAAACAAAAACTGCATGTTACTGAATCTTTGTCGCCAGGATTTCCTTGATAAGCATACTTCCAAGTCGAGCCTTTCCTTACACTACTTGGAGTTGCACTAGTTGGTGTTTCGGTACGATTATCACTCATAATTTCACTGCTTGGTGGGTGTTGCAGCTGATGTTAATGGAAATAGAAGACCCGAAGTTGGAAGGAAAGATGAAAACAAATGAAAATGAGGCATAAATAGAGAAAAATTGCAACAGAAGTTGAATAATAGGAGATTGGAATATAAATAACCTTTTGGCTGTAGAAGAATGCAGCGGGCTGCTATTTCAACGGGTGCAGCGAGGTGCAGGTGCAGCGTGGTGGTGAGCATCCAGTGCAGCGAGGTGCAGGTGCAACAAGGGGAGAGGTGAGCAGCAAAAAATTGTTGTGCAGTGTTGTGCAGTGAGGTGTTGTGCACTGCATGATACTGTTTTATGTTATGTTTTTTTATTAATATATTAAATGTCTTAATTTAATAGGTGAACAATTCCTAAGCGTTGCGCGTCCCTTCCCCGATTTCCAGCGGCGTCTGGCCCGACGCCCTTCCCCGATATCTTTCACCCACCACGTCCCTTCCCCGATCTCCGCCACCCACTACGTCCCTTCCCCTACGTCCCTTCCCCTACGTCCCTTCCTTCCCCAGCGTCCCTTCCCCGATCTCCTTCCCCGATCTCAGCCAGCCGATCGCCCTCACCCACCCACCCACCCACCCCTGATCTCCTTCCCCGATCTCGGCTAATCCCTCCTCACCCGCTCACCCACCCACCTCGATCTCGTGACCGCCTGTACACCCACAATCTCAGCCGCCACCCGCTATCACGTCGCTCGCCCCTGATCTCCGCTACCACCCGGTTTTGTCGCCCTGATCCCATCGGCCACGGTACGCCTTACTGCGTCTGGCGCTTTTAGCGCCCTTCTGTTTAATGCGAGAGGCACGCACCTCTGGCGCGCCTCAATGAGGCCGCACCGCCTCACCACTATTGAGGAGCAGCAGGTGCGCCTCGCCTCGCCTCGCGCCAAGGCAAGGTGAGGCAAGCGCCTTTAACTACACTGGCGAAGGGAGAGGAGGGTTGCAGCGGGAGGTCTGATCGGGGAGGGGCGTTGTGGGCGAAGCGGGAGCCGGGAAGTGGGGGTCGTCGGAATGTGCAGCAAGAGGGCAACCGGAAGGCGACGGGAGGCGTCGCGGGAGGGCGACGAGAGGCGCGTCTGGCAACAGGGCCGCTTGGATGTGCCGCGGGAGCCGGGAGCTGCGTCTGGAAGCGGGGTCGCCGGGAAGTGTTGCGGGTGCTGCGTCGGGCGGGAGGCAGGAGGGGCATCGGGAGGGGATCCGCGTAGGGCGGGAGCCGCGTAGGGCGGGAGCCGCATAGGGTGAGAGGGGAGCCGCGTAGGGCGAGAGCCGCGTAGGGCGAGAGCCGCGTAGGGCGAGAGCCGCGTAGGGCGAGAGCCGCGTAGGGCGAGAGCCGCGTAGGGCAGGAGGGGCACCGGGAGGGAGAGCCGGTTTGGGAGTCCATCGGAAAAAAAATTAACAGGATTTTCCCTCTGATACCATGTAGAGGAGGATTTCTCCTTACCTCAAGGTGAGGCAGAGGCCTTCTTTTATAGATTGAGAAAAAAGAATACATGATTGAGTATTCCGGCGTGGGACTCAGAAATACCCAGAATAATAAAAAACATAGTTTAACATAAATAAATCAAAAATTTCTCACTGCCCCTTCATTTTATTTTATTTTTTTGAACCAAACAAATAGACATGATCAATATTCCTACAACCCACTTCATATTTTTAACCAAATAAGAGCAGGGAAGTAAAATCCCACCTCACCAAATCCCTCCAACCAAACATTGTGCAACCGCAATTGGTATATTGTTCATATGCCCGCTGAGAATGTATAACACCTATTAGGGGTGACAGTTCATGTTGTGTCCCGTTGACCATTTACAAATCATGTCAAGATGCCCAAACCCAAACCCAATCCTTTTATTAAACAGGTTATCATGTCGTGCAATCATGTCACTTTTTATTCATGTTGTCTCATGTTGACCATTTTACAAATCATGTCAAGATGCCCAAACCCAAACCCAATCCGTTTATTAAACAGGTTATCATGTCGTGCAATCATGTCACTTTTTATTTATATATTTATTTAATTAATTATTATATTTATACATATTTATTATATTTTACTGATTTACATAAATTAAAATTATCCTCAGAATACAAATAACTGCAAATCAAATAATATATTCTTATAAACTTTTTTTTTTGAAAGTTTGAGGGTGAAGCCCCCTTTATTGAAATATAAAAAAAAAGAACCTCATTTAGAACTGGGAAAGAGGGAACTCATTACAAAGGGCAAAATGCCTTAAATAAACAAAATAAACAAAGGTATGTGTGTGTGTGTTGGAGTGTACAACCCACATCGGACTGGTGGTCTTATGTGGTCTTTATCCTTATAAAATAACCTCAAGGCCTCCCCTAGAGAAACCTTGGGTATTGGGTCTACCTCTCTTATCATTCTACATGGTATCAGGGCGAGTTCTCTAACCCAAGCCCTCCCTCCCATTTTTCCTCTCTTGCCCTAGGTTCTCCACTGATCCCCCCCCGTTGGGGGCGGCGGCCCCAGGCCATTGGCCATCGTCACAGTAGCACCGCCCCCTGCTGCTGCGCGCGACGACCCTCTATGGTCGACGACTCCCGTGCGAGGCCATCTCTAGCGGCCCGCCTCCCTCCCAATGGCATCCTTGCGCAACAGCGCAGCTCCACCCGTCGGACCCTGTCGATCGTCAGTCGTCGCGCCACCAGATCTTGGCCACCCATCGGCGTTCCTCCCGACGGCATCCTTCGGACGGGACCTTTATCAATTGTTGTGCCTCCTGTGGAATCCCCGTCGCTGGCATCACTCTCTCCCACGCAACGACCGACGCCCCCCCCTTCACATCTCACCTTCCGCTCTGACATCACACTCCTTCCCTGTGCGCGTCGGATCCCACAGCGACTCCTCCCTCCTTTGTGATCTGAGGTCGCCCCCGCGGCCCTCCCTGTCGGCGCCTCCTTCCGCTTCTCCCAGCACGATGGCCTCCCCTCCCGTGCAACAGCCCCGTCCGATTCGTCTCCCCTCCACCCGGTCCGGCAGCCCCTTGCGCGACACCTCTGTGTCAATGAAGGTGTGCAATGAAGGCACTCGATCCAGAGCTGCTGCCATCCCTTGACCAATCGCAGCGCCCCTCCTGAGCAGCCACCGCCCCTATCGGCGTCGCCCACCTCCCGTCGCCAACGCCTCCTGTGTGGTTTTTCAAGCGACCCAGCGTCCGACCCCACCTGTGCGGCTTTCTCAGCGCTTCGTCGTCCGGCCCCGCCAGTGCAGCTTCCCGGCACCTCATCGACCAGCCCCGCCAGTGCAGCTTCCCGACGCTTCATCAACCGGTCCAGCCTGCGCGGTTCTTCTACTGCGCCTCGACAACTTGCTGCACCATGGATGTAACCTGGCCCATCTTCCACCATTTTTCATTTCAAGGGGGAGTTGCGATCACGAATGATTTCTTTTGTTTTGTCTTGTTTTGTCATCAAGTTGGGTATGCCCAGTTTGAGGGAGAGTGTTGAAGTGTTTTTTCCTTGTTTTACTTTGGTTTCTTTAATTATATGGTCAAGCTAGGTAGACCTAGCTTGAGGGGAAGTGTTGAAGTCTGCATCCCATATCGGACTTGTGGTCTTATGTGGTCTTTATTATTTCTTATAAAATAACCTCAAGACCTCCCTTAGAGAATTGGGTATTGGGTCTACCTCTCTTATCATTCTACAATATATATTAATTTAATTAAAAAACATGCTTTATTTAATGATATATTTACAAAAAAAATTAAATATTTAAATAATCGTATCATTTATCGTGTTGTCATGTCATGCACCCTTAACCCAAACTCAGCCCATTTATTTAACCATGCACCGTGTTCACATGTCGTGTCACCAATTGTCACCCCTAATATCTATAAAATAGCAGAAGAATGCTCATTTGTATCCACACTAACATTGACTATTAGTCTTTGCTTGGTATTAACAAATTTTAAATATTAAATGGGTAAATGAGGAAACGGAACATTTTTTGACATTAGGTGTGGTGGAAATGGATTCTTGGGGAAGCAAAAAAATCCAATCGCAACTAAAAGCAAAGCAAAGTAAATACCCCTAATACTCCCCTTCAAATATATAAATAGTATCTAAATACACCAACACTCCCAATGAGCGACCTCAAAAATAGCAGGTGAAACAGCATCTGCTTTGCGGACCCAAAATCCCATGTGAAACAGTGCCCGTCTTGCAGGCCCAAAAGGTTAGGTGAAATAATGTTTGCCATACGGACTAAAAAGATCGGATGAAACGGCGTATGTTATATGGACCCAAAAGGTCGGGTGAAACAACACCCATCTTGCGGACCCAAAAGGTCGAATGAAACGGCACTCAATATGTAAGGGAGGCAGTGCACCAAGAGGCAGCTAGTCGTTCAGATGGCCTTTGGCCAAGTCATTGTTGCTTTTGTTAGAAGGAATCTCTTACGTTTCTCTCTAGGAGAAAAGAGAGAGATGGGGGGTGGGGAACTGCTATGATACCATGTGAAAGGAGAAACCCAGAATATGTACCTCATGAATGAGGTCGGGTTGTCTTGTTTATAGATGATGACACAACCTTGAGATAACTGGGGATTTGAAATTCAAAATACATCATATAAGATTGATCCAATCAAAGCCCATATCCTAAATATTTAAATACAACACAATGTATCAAACATGCTCTTATTTTTTAGAAAAAAACTTCACTGAGTTCTGGTGTTTTTTTATGAACCTGATTTCACCACACAATCTGCATGCATGCACACATGCCACGGAATAAACCCTCATTGTTCTCTTCACTCTGTTAGTGTATCTCTTCTTTCCTAAATTTTCAGAAATTAGTGTATTCCAACTTCATCCATCTCTCGTCATCTCAACATATCAAGCAATTTACAACACACCGCTAACAGCCTATTTGGATGGATTTACGGTAAGGCTATTTGTAACGATCTGAACCTTCCAACCCGTTGTGGCTTAGGGAAGCCGGCTACGGCATAAAGACTCGGAGGAGGTGTTTTGGGAAGATCTTCCATTTTTGGCATGGTTGTGTTGTGGAGTGGGGTCGCGGCGTAGCCTTATGTGTTCTACGATGGAGGTGTTGGCTACAGTGTAGGGGCTCAAGGTGCGATTTTGGTGCTACTGTCATTTTCGGCATAGCTGCAACATGGAGACCCTGGATACGACGTGAGTCATGGGGGTTGAGTTTTTGGGGTTATGTCGATTTTAAGGTAGTTGCGTCGTGAAGCTGGGTTGCGGTGTAGCCCCCTTCATGTTAGGTTATGCGGCGTAATGGCCATGGCTGCGTCATGGTCCCTTTTCTTGTTTTATCAAATCTACGGCGTGGAGATAGTCGTGTTTCTTAGAGATTGCTTTGACCAGCCAGGTTGCGGCATGGTTCTTCCCTTTGCGTTATAGTCTTCCTTTTTTCAGCAATTTTGTGGCATGGTGAGGTTGTGTCGTGGTCTTACGTTTTTCAGACTGGGTATAAAAACCTAAAGCCCCTCGAACCCCCTCATTCTCCCAACTTTCTTCTCAGTTCTTGGACGACCCAAGTGCGTCCCAAAGAGGTCTTTCATCCCCCTTTCAGTGGCTTTCAACCTCACCCTCGGGAGATCAATCTTTGGTGGTTTTAGGTGAGTCCCCACTCTTTTTTCTGTCAGAATGGTGTAGCTTGATCCGTTTGGATGAAGTTGGGTTGAATGTTGGCGGCCAGATTGTACACCAAACCACAACTCACACAGTGATGTTGGTGGGAGTTACAGGGAGCAATGCGTCTCATGCACCGCGAGTATGGGGGCTGAAGGCCCCAATCCAAATTTTGGGGACTGTAGCAACGCTAACTCACTGTAGCAGGGCTGATCGGCGACACTGACATGACATTGTAGCAGTGTGCACTTACTGTAGCACTATGCTACAGGATGTTGTAGCGATGCGAACTTTGGAGACAGCGGTACTATAGCTCAGCAAACTTCTTGCTACCGACACGTAGCAGTTTGGACTTGGAGTTGTGGCACTGTAGCACAGTGGACTTACTGTGCGATCGGTGAAACAGTTGCATCGTCTTCTACTTTATGAGCGCATTCAAACTAGGGTTTTTGTGTGTCTGAAACTCTGATTGTACCCTGCAATTAGGTCATAGTGAAATTTTTACCTCTCCGTGGACGTAGGGATCATTTCCTGAATCACGTAAATCGTTGCGTCATGTGATCTTTTTCTCGTTCTTTTGTTTTTCTCTTGTACTTTTCTGTGAATCGTTTATTGCTTGTTACTCCCAACGTTTCCACAACATTTTCTTCTCCATGTTTCTCCATGTTTTTCGTCCAAAGAGGTTGTTGTCAAGGGGAACTTGTTGTTTTAATGATGTTTTGGTAAGAAGATGTTGGGGGTGTTGTGTTTAGGGTGATCAAGGTGTTCACCTTCATCGAGGTGTTTCGTGGTGGTCTCCTTCTCGTTCTAACCTTGTGCATCGAATCAGAAAGCTTTATTTAAGGTAGGGGATCCTTCGTTTCTCATCTAGTTGTATCATGTGGGAAGGGTTATGATCTTGTTATCTTTTAGGAAGATAGTATGCACCAGCCTAGTGAAGATAAAGAATTGGTTTAATTGAAATTGAAGTTGGTTGCCCCCGAAAATTATGGCTTGTGTGAGAATACCCTTGAAAAGTAAAGTAAAATGAGATGAGAAGCCTCTTGCTAAATCTGAAATAAGTTATGTGAATGAGTGATGTGTGATTGTGTTGTGTGGTGGTGATGTGTGGTTGTGATGTGTGGTGGTGATGTGTGGTTGTGATGTGTGGTGGTGATGTGTGGTGGTGATGTGTAGGGCGGATGTGATGTGATGTGGAAAGTGGTTGTGATGTGAGAGGTGGTTCTGATGTGGAAAGTGGTTGTGGTTGTGAAATGGTGGCAATGTGAGGTTTGTTGGCATGAGAAAGATGGGTTGTTGTTATGTTTGTGTGGTGTTGTGGTAGTTTCCCGGTAGTGATGGGATAGTTGGTTAATAACGAAATTCAAATGGCATGGGTTGGTTTGACTAATGGTTTGAAATGATTAATGAACACTTGTTTCGAAATGGGAAGTGCGGTTTAAATGGTTGTTGATAAATGTGAAATGAATGGGTAGGTTAATTTGAATGGGTTGGTAATGGGAAATTTGAAAATTGGCATAACTTTAAAGGAAAGGAACGTGGCTTGCGGCTTGCGGCTTGTTTGTGTGGTGTTTTGCATTTAGAGGTGGCAGTGAAATGAGACTTGATGGAGATATTGTGAGTTGGCTGGTACTCTTGTTGAGAACCAATAGGTTGGTAATGTGTATGTTTATATATATATATGCGCTTTGTATATTCCTTGTGATTTCCATACGCACCCCACCCGTGTCGAGCACTTTGTGCCGACAACCAAATGTTTTGAGGGTGTTTTTCCCAACATCCCGATGATGAAGATGGATGGTTGGCTACCCGCTCTTTCATGCTCTCTCTTCCAAGAGAGAAGACATGCACGAGTTGTGATGGACAGAAGTCAAAAGTGCAGTGTGGTGATATTTGATCTCATATTTGATGAGATGGCTTATGGTGGGGGTCGTGCATGGTAGGAAGGCACGGGGTTGATGTCTTTCATGTTCACGATACCCTATTACTCTGGTTATGTGGTCGTGGATGTGTTGTGATAGCTTAGGTGTCTGCGAGCGAGATGTGATGTGTTGTGATAGCCTAAGTGTCTTCAGGCGAGATGTGATGTGATGGCCCGGGTGTCTTCAGGCGAGATGTGATGTGATGGCCCGGGTGTGTTCAGGCGAGATGTGATGTGATGGTCCGGGTGTCTTCAAGCGAGATGCGTTGTGATGGCTCAGATACCTATGGACAAGATGTTATACGAAAGAGATGAGAGCGACAGGACGTATGTCGTTAGGGTGTAAGAGCAGCAAATCAGAAAGAAAGCGGTGCGGGATACCTTTTTACCGATATGCTTCTTATTATGTTATTATACTTGAACGTGTTATTTGGTGAGCGTTCCATGGTGAGAATGGGATTGGCTAGTTAATCTCTTCAGGTGTTGTTGGTTATGTTGTTTGATCACCAGTGCATTAGTATATTATTTTCACATGTGCACGAGAGACTTTGGGTATGATCCTACTGAGTATACTTGTATGTTCACCCTGCATATATACAAACTATTTTCAGATTTCGTGGAGGACCACGTGGACTATGTTGGACATTACTAGCTCTGAACTTTCGAGTTGATTGAGTCAGTGCTATAGAACTTTTATTTTGGGTATTTATTTAAAGATTCCTTGTATCTGTTTATTTTCTTCATGCATTGTGGGATGGTTTTGGTTACTTTCTTTTATATTATGTCATGAAGTTGATTGATCATTGATATCCTATCTCCCGATCCTATATTGTTATAGAAGGTAATATCTGTCATATGCGAGATTTGTATCCCCTCGGTGCTAGTCGTCAACCCGGGGCCAACTACAGGCAGGACTCGAGGATCATTATCCTTCTTCCTTCATTGTCGGCCCAGGAGGGGTACTTATGGAGGGAGTGGGTCGTGACATTATTCCCTAGAATCTCATGATTTCAGGTGTTTAGTTTGGCTTGAGAATCGGAAAAATAGAAAGAATATTCTATCAAAAGCAAGAATGGGTATCAAAATTATGGACTTAAACAATCATTCTTAGTACTACAAATATGAAGAAAACCATTATACCCTTTTAAAATATTAAAATATCAAAATAATTATTAATATATTAAAACTATATCTTAATTAATTCATTTGTTAAAAATAATATTTTATTAAAAGTAATCATTCATTGAATTTATTGATGAATAAAACCAATTATTTATTAAAAAAAATATTAATAATTTAATATTTTAAATATCATTATATAAATGGCGTACCAGATGTAGATTTTTTATCTCAATCCATTTCATTCAATTTTCTTCCATTCTTGACGATTTTGTGAACCGAATGGACTAACTAAAATAATGGAGATGTCTCTCATGGGATTCAAACTGGATGGATAAAATTGAGAAATACTTCAGGAGTGCTTTGTGATCGTAAACTATCTTCTTCTAAATGATTTCAATGAAAATATGATCATCAATAAAGCTAATTGGCGACGTTTAATAAATGTAGTCGGCCCCATTTAATTGGGTTTAAGGCTTGTTTGTTGTTGTTGTTTTGTAGTTTGAATATTTAAAAACACCTTTTCACAAAGCTAAATCCAGATATGCTTAATTATTTCCTAAAATTGGTTTTCACATTCTTCGGCAATCTGCATTTTAGACATCTTCAATCAGGCTTAAATTTTTGTGATTTTAATATGATTTATTTTTATTTTTTTTTAAAACATATTAGTCCCAAAAAGAAGCAAGATGCGTTGGGGGGGTATCCACCGCTTATGAGTAGCTAAGGAACAAGAGTCGTGTCTAATAGAAAACTGGCATGGCAATTAATATCGGTACAAAACTATTTTTGACCAACAGAAACAGAATCAGATGCATATAAATCGGAACAAAGACACAAAATGATCAGATAAGCTCAAATGTTCACTTACTTCAAGGACTTGTTGTTCAACTGTTCTGTCATCATCATTGGCACGGCCACCAACAAAGGTAAGATACTGCATTATTAGTTTCGTTGTCTCAGTTTTCCCAGCTCCACTTTCACCACTTACCAGTATTGATTGGCTTCGGCGCTCAATTATCATTGCTCTGTGTTTAAGCAAAGAAATGGTATAATGAGTGTCTTGAATTATTAACTACTGTAAACGTTAAAGCAAAAAAAAAAATTATCATGTTCTACCTGTATGATGCATCAGCAACAGCAAAAACATGGGGGCTTAGTTCACCGAATGGAGCCCCCTTATACTGCTCCATCATATGGACATTATAAAGATGTGGAAGCTTTGTGAATGGATTTACAGCAATCAGGATGCTTCCTGTGTATGTCTTTCAAACAGATAAAAAATATGCAATGAATAACCATAACAGGAATTACAAACTTCCAAGTCTTATAGAATCAAATGCAGCTACAGATCAGCATTAGCATTGGTAATGAGCAAACACTTAAAACAATAACGTTATGTTCTAAAATACAAGAACATCACCAAGGAACTCGAACATGGAAGAATAACACAATGCACAAATTACATGGCAGGAAATTAAATAACAGAACGGTAATATTGTGCTCCAGCCGATGCCACGTGGGGGTTAAATAATAATAACAATAGCAGGTGCAGTTGCCTAACTTGCTAACCTCGGGAAGAGATTATAACACTTTTCAATTGTGATAAGTACTTGCGACATCAAACACAGCCTAAGACTTCACAGATTTGATTTGATGTTGCAATGATGATATGATCATTTTCATTGCTAATATTAATTTATGGAAGACGTGTTTATTTTCATTTCAAGAAGCGTTTTTCCATGCAAAAAAATCAAAAAAAAAAAATAGGAGATTGATTTCTGAATCTTTGCCATGGTTCTCCTAACTGCTTCACATGAGAGATTTCATCGGAAGAATATTTATCCTTTGATGTTCTTTGATGATGTGGAAAGAAATTATTGTAGGAGGGGAAGAGGAAGCAATCATTGGGCTCTGGATCAGCACATATACAAATGGTAATCTCGCTGGACATTGTAAATTGGTATACTTGTTTGTTTCCATCATTAGACAGGATACAAAATACAGTAAAAGGGAAAAGGTACTTGACACAGACGAGGACTCCAGGGCAGGACAAAGCCATGAGACTGCAAGCAAGAAAGAAGAAAAGAGGGACGAACAAAAAAAATGAACAAAAAAGTCAAAAGACAGATGCTGACCAATCATATGAAAATCATGGGATTGTTACAGGGATATCATTCGTAACAATGTCACGTAAAATAATAAATTGTAACCCGGGAGAAATAACTACAATTGGGTTGGATATGCTGATAAAATAAACAGGGAATTGCATGAATTCACTTACATAAATCTCGTTTAGAGCATATCTTCTCTCGAGGTTGTACAGCACACCAGGCTCATTCAAATAGGTAAGTTTAGTCATATCATCCACTCCGCCATGGTCCTCTGAATCGGGGTCTCTCGGAAACAGCTTCTCGGGCGAAGTGAGGAACTAGATTGAACAAAACAAAGTTGTGAGGGGGGGTTGAATGAAATCAATGCACCGTTTGACAAATCCCGTAATGCGGAATAGCCGGATAAACTGAACAACAAGAGGCGTCGTGGCTGACCTTCTTCCCCGAGTCGGTGACCACTTGAACTTGCTTTCCGACGAAACCCACGACTTCGGCTGGCGCCCATGCTGCGTCCTTGTCTTCAACCCATACATGTGCCCCCAGCCGGAAACTCATGCCTCAGCTTCTGCTCAAGGAAACAGCAGTAGGAATGGGAACCCTATAACTCGCTTCCGCGGAGAACGGAACGGGCGATGACGCTGCGACAAGTGGAAACAGATATGAAATTTACGAAGCCCTAACGTATGGGAAGGAGACAAGCAACGCTGTTTGAAATTTACGGAGCCCCACCCACCACAGTGCGATTCAGCTTCCCGCCTTTGTCCCAACGAAGACCTCTGGATGTTTTTTGTTCGGTTTTTGTTTTTTCCATGATAAAATTATTGTCAATTTAATAGGGATGGCAACGGGTTATATTTTCAACTCAACACTTTTAATTACCGGTTATAAATTCTAATATTGCAGTTTTATTTATAAAACTGGAATAATCATATCAAAAAGTTAAGTAAATGTATTTTGTAACTGCCTTATTTAATAACAGTTTATCATCAAATTCAAATTTAAAATTTTCTTACAAATATAATATAAACTGAACTCAAAAAAATGTTTTTTATAATTGCAATGCCATTTAAAGATTTATTATTGATTAATTCATAATAATTTGCAAAACCGGGCTCGGGTTTATGGAATCCTAAAAGCAATACCTTAACTTTATCCATTTATTAATCGGGTTTTAAATTTGCTACTCAAACCCTATAAAATGTCCGTTTAACCACTAGTGTCGGGTGTCCAGATAATAGGTACTCATTGTCATCCATGGATTCAATGTTGTATGATAAATAAAATGTTGTCATGGGTAAATAATAAATGTGGATGTTCTAGTTTTTAAACTTTACAATTGGTATATCAACTTCAATTTTTGATATTTCAACATTTCATATTTACACTTTTCATGTTATATTCACTCGGGAAAAGGGGCTACATTACAAAGAAAATCACGCAATGCATAAATGCAAAGAAGTACTCGGCGGGACTCGAATTCGAGACCTCACCAAGACTCATATGAACAACTATACCAATGAGTTGCACCCTAAGGGTTTTACACTTTTCATATTTTCACCACTGGATTTGACATAAAATATAGATATCGATCTAGGCTTTTGATCTTAAACTGTATAAATCTACAACATGGTGATGAAATAAGGTTTTTAACATTTATTTCCCTCCATGCTTGTTGTCTCTATGTGCACACCTGAGTCTATGTCTTCGATTGGCATAACGATTCATTTACGATTGACCATCAAGTCTCGATTTGAAATACATTGTGCTTTCAAACGTCGTTTTTTCTATGACGAACATTGCAATGTTTTGTTTTATTCTTATTAACATTTATGGAAATAACTATTTGTCATGAATTTTGGACGTCAATGTGCACCTATATGCAAATGGTCTTGGTGAAGCGATCAAAATGGACAATCATGTTTATTGATCGTGCCAAGTCTCTCGTTTTCCATTGCCATCACCTGTGCGATGAATTGAAGAATAGATATTTAACAGTGAAAGATCCTTTGAGATCATGACAAAATCACAATGAACAACGTGATCATTATAGGTTAATAATATCACAAAGAGTATGTTATGAATGGAGTCTTCTACAATTGAATAATTTTAACTCGGTAAATGAATATGACTTTGCAATGTTTATATTCACATTGAGCTTAAAATCACACGAAGGGGGTATTACCAGCATCTATATGTTAGAAAAGATGTTTTCCACTTTTCATGCATCAAACATTATTTTGCACCAACAATGTCATGCAAAAGACCTTACAAAGTATTTTGAATTACCTTATTGCATTACTGTTGCAAAACAAAACAACGAACTTCTGATGAACAATCATGAAACCTGACCAACTTATTCGCCCGTATTATCCAAAGTGAACGCTACTCGAGAAAGGGGATATAAGAACGGGCAAAAAAATGTGGTTGTAGCCTAAAAAACCATGGTTATTACCTATAGTCACGATCAGACCAACTGTGGCCTCTATCACCATAGCAATAAGGGTTCGCGGCTCAAGATGATATAGACACGGGCTTGGCCCGTGGAAGTATAGGTATGGCCATGGGCAGGCATGCGACTATTCCTCCATCTCCTGCCAATCAGCTACCAACCAGCTCTAAGGCTAGAACGAGGATTGAGACCTATGCCCCGGAGCTGATTTCAAACCCAAATGGATGTGGGCGTACTAGGTTTGACATACATGCACCAAGTTTGGAGATCAACTGAAAGAAACAACGATCTATGAGGTTGTTTGGATATCGCAGACATATGTGCACAAGTGTTTCTCTCTCACTTGAGAATCGCTAAGTCATTGGAGTCCACAGACAAACACGTTCCACTTGATACACAGAGAAGTGGGTATCAACCCATGAGATGCCTCACTGCAGCAGGTTCACGTTTTATCAGCAGTGATTTTTATCATCGATAATTAAAAGCACTAATAAATGTTTACTCTTATCAGTGCCAATTAAAAGCACTGATAAAGGTTCTGACCCTAACCATTTGCTTGGAAAGAGTTGAGGTGTCACTAACCTTAAAAGACGTTCCCAAGGCACCAAAGACTAATAATAAATGTCAAGGGCTTACTAACCCATTAAGGGATGATTTTCCCTTTGAAACAAATACCATCTATCAAGAAAAAACAAAAACAACCAAAAAAATTATACAATGCATAAAGTATAAACAATATGACCCAATTGAAAAACCAAGAAAAACAACAACATGAGAGCAACAACTGAAATACGACCAGAAAACAAGACACTAAAACAAAGGATGGCTCGGGCACTAGGGCGACACCGCTCCAAACTCCAAGGAAATGACCAACTCCAAAGCCCCGACTCCAGGCAACTACATCAAGGGGATCCACTAGAGAAATATGAAACCCTTCCTTTACCCATGTCATGAAGAACACATGCATACATACCAAAGTGCATATGCAAAGGATGAGTAATCATACCTAGCAGGTTTTCCCCAATAGACTTCCCAACTAATGCCACTATGATAAGAACACGTTAGCTCATAATTCAAAACATAATTTCAAACAAAAGAGAAGAACATCAGAGCAGTATACCAATTTAAAGCAATTTAAATTAAAAGAAAAAATAATTTATTCATTAGATTCCACTTGGCATACCCAAACCACATCCATCCACTTGTACACACATGCATGCCAGGTGACAATCTCATACTCATGAGCGGTTCATCGATCCACCAAGTCATCACTAGGTGACCATTCTCCCGGCGCCTCCAGTTTGGAACCACACCACTTTTAAGGGTCACACCCAATGCAAATGAACACACACACACACCATTTCAACATCTCATCAAACATCTTGCATGTGTTTATCCAATACCATGATTTGAAATCATAAATCAAAGGGGGTTTTCAAAAACATTCAAATTCCAATGTTTCCCAAACTACAAACCAAAAGAGTTTTCCTTTAAGAAATCATACAATGTTTCCTTTTCAAATCCAAGAAAAACATTTAATAAAAACTAACCTTCAAGTTATAGAACAAGTGAAGAAGAGAGAGAATCCACCTACCTCGCAATGGGTGACGAGAACGAAGAACGACACAATGAAACCTCTAGATCCGGGCTCAAAACACCTTTCCTTAAATAGATTTAGTCAACATCTCATCAAAACCCATAATTAATTATATATATATCCATAATAGATTAGATTCAATGTTTCATTCGAAGGAAAAGGGTCAAATCTATAAAGAATAGAAAAACGAGGAGAGAAAAGGGTTCTTACCTTGAATTTCCTAGATTCAACACACTTTGATCCATTGAAAACGAGCTCTGTAGGAAGAGGAGTGCTAAGAATGGGAAAAGGAATCCTCATGTTAGAGAACCTGGTCTAATAAGAGATAAATGAGGGTTTTTGGTGAAATATAGAATAAAAATCCAATTTTTAGATGTATTAATGCACATCACATGGTTAGGCTGCAAAATTTGAAAAACTGTATGTCAACTGTGCGAGTGATACTGTACATCATCCAAGGTGCCACACAGTTGTGTCACACAGTTTGACAAACCACGTGTAACAACTATGTCCCAAAAAGTCCAGATTGCATGGTTTGTCACACAGTTCGGCCAAACTATGTGCTTACCCAGTAGCCAAATAATCTCTTGCACAATTTCTTGGAGAAGTTTCATGGTTTATCCTAACCATGCTCAAACTATACACCCTTAAAAAACACTTCCAGAACACACCAAAACCAACCAGAATCTCCCAGAACTCAACCCAAACATTATATAACATCAAAAAACACAATAAAAGGGTGAAATACCACAAATCGAAGGTGTTAATTATATCCACCATTAGGCTTTGCATCCTAAAAAATCAAAGATTACTAGTGCTTTGAAAAAGTTTGGGCCATTGTTACAACATCTCTTTCTCACGTTCTCAAGTATCTTCTTGAATTTCACCATATTACCATAAAACTCGAACCAATGGAATATGTTTTCCATGAAAGAATTTATCTTGTCTGTCCAAGATGCAAATTAATGCATGGACAAATGTAACATCTGGTTTAAGATCAACATGATCCCATATAATCACATGGCTATGATCAAGTAATTATTTCCTCAATTTAGATACATTAAAGACATTATAAACCAAAATAAACCATGGTGGTAAATCCAACTAGCATACAAGATCACCAATTCATTCAAGTGCCTCAAAAGGTCCAACATACCAAGGAGACAACATCCCTTATTTACCCAAATAACAAGTCTTAGAGAAACTTTCAAAAACACATGATCCCCCACAATAAAGGATAGGGGTCGATGATGATTATCCACATGATGTTTATGACGACTTTGGGTTGAAGCCATAATTTTTCCAATCATCTGATTTTTCTTAGTCATCTCATGAACAAGGATGGGTCCCAAAAGTTAAGTTTCTCTGGTTTCTACCCAATACAGTAGAGAACAATACGAACAATCATACAATTCCTCAAATAGAGTCATCTCACTACTACAAAAATGGGCAAGGGAAGTGTCACCCTTTATCAGTGCTAAAAAAAGCGCTGATAAAGGGGGGCCTTTATCAGTGCTTTTTTTAGCGCTGATAAAGGGGACCCCTTTATCAGCACTTTTTTTAGTAGCACTGATAAAGGGGGGATTTATCAACAATTTTTTCTAGCACTGATAAAATTTATATTTAAAAAAACCATGAAAAATAATATATTGTTATATAAGTATATTTATATTGATATAAATATAATATATATTTTTTAAATACATTTTAGATAAGTATAAATAGACTATTACATTTAATATATAAGAAGTTTAGTGAAAATGGCTTTAAAATATTTAAAAAAATATTATTAATTAAAAATTTCCTAATTATCACCGATTAATGATCATTTAATAACAATATGAAGACACAAAAAATCAAAAAATGAATAAAAGATCTAAAATAAGTTGAAAATGTAACTCAAACTTCAAACGACCATGACTTTTTATATGAGTATGCGTTTGAGCTCTACAACATATCAAATCAAATATTGCAATGAGATCTATGCACTAATGATTGAAGGAAACCTTTGGTCATATTTTTCGAGGCCCAAAGAGGCCCATAAGGCCTCCAAAACCGAGTTTTTAATCGAAATACCCCAATTTTTTAACATTCAAACAGGTATAATTTCTGATCCGGATGTCCTCTAGGACTGTACCACATATTATATCAAATATTGTTTTGTTTTGTTCGATTTGACTGGTTGTAGAGTTGAAACGGACTTCTGGATTAGAAGTTATGGTCATTTTAACATTTTATGGCTTTTCAAATACACATATATATGTATTTATTCGTAAATATATATGTGTGTGTGTGTGTGTGTGCGTGTTGTATATATGTATTTATTTATTTATTTATTTATTTATTTATAAACACACATAAAAAACATATTTTATAAATGTATTTAAAACTAATCTTATAAATATATATTAATATACAAATAAATGTATGGATAAAAAATTATAACTAAATATGTATATATAAATTAATATAAATATAAATTAATATACGAATAAATATATATATACTAATATATTAATAAATATGTACGTATTAATATAACTAAATATATTTATATTAATATGAATCTATATTAATATACGAATAAATATAAATATATATATATAGATATAGATATATCATTAAATAGAGAAAAAAACGAAATGACTTAGTGGTAAAGGTACAAGTCCGCAAGGGGGGAGGTTGCGGGTTCGAATTCGGGTGGAAGCAAGGAGGGGTGCGCAGGCATGTGGGGGATAACGCGGGCAAGGGCAGCGCACGGGAGAGTCACAGGGGGTCCGCCTAGCGCTGATAAAGGGGGGTCAAGCGCTGTTAAAAGATCCCCCTGCATTATATATTCTTTTTAACTTTTTTTTTAATTTTTTTACTTTTATCAGCGCTTTTTTAGCACTGATAAAAGGGTATTTATTAGCGCTTTTCTGAGAATTGATAAAAGGGACCCCCCTTTATCTTCGCCTCGATTAACAATGCTTTTTTAGCATTATTAATGCACTTTTCTAGCACTGATAAAATCCATATTTGTAGTAGTGTCTGTATCGTGTCTTGATAATTATTATTATACAAAAACTACACTAAGGGTAAAATATCCTCCCATAAGCCTATAAAATCTATAAAACAATCTCAGATCTTGTCTTCCAGTGTCTAAATTGTTTGTTCTAACTACCCATCAGTTTGAGGATGATATGTTGTTCTCATGGTCAATTGGGTTCCCACATCTTCTTGAAGTGATCACCAAATCCAAGAGGTAAAACAAGGATCTCAGTCAAATATGATCGAAACCGTCATTCCATGCAATTTTAACACTTCCCAAACGTAGAGGTTTCCCAAGTCATCTACCATGTTGGATTCACAAATCAGAATGAAGTGGGATAACTTTGTGATTCGGTTTACAATTACTCAGATTGAATCATGCTTCTGCATAGTTTATGGTAAACCCATGACAAAATCTATAACTATTTAATCCCATTTCCATAGGGATATAGGTAAATATTGTAACATTCTAGCTGGGAGTTGATGCTTAGCCTTGGACTATTAACATATTAGGCATTTCATAACACAATCACCCACCTTTCGTTTCTTACCTGACAACCAAAAATGGGTTCTCAAAGCCTTGTATATATTTTGGATGCCTGGATGAATGGATCACATAAAATGGTGATAAGAAGAAAGAACTTGATCTTGATAAGAGGGTGAAATGACTATTCAATCCTAAAAACGCAATGCAGAGTTCCCATATCATTTCCATCCATTAATGGTCTCCCACCGTTAAGTTTCGACATAATGGTAAGGCAATCAAGATCCAACCTCTGAGCATCCTTGACTTGCCCAAGAAAATCAGGTATGGATGTGGGTGGAAAGAATATTGTGACTTTATTCTGATTGGTGCAATCCAAATTCATATCCAAAATCATACTCATCAATTACCACCGATCACAAGCTTTTCTAGCTAATTAATTATATGAATTTTGGCTCAGAACATCATCCACGAAATTTCATTTGCCTGGTGTATAAACAAAGTCAAAGTCAAAAATCTGTAGATATTTCATCCATCATTTTTATATTTAGTTTAAATATATTTGTGAAAAGATATGTTTCAAACTTTTATTATCTATGAACACAGTTAATTTCTCTAAAAATAAATAATGATGCCATGTTTTCAAAGCATAAACCATTATAGCTAATTCCAAGTCATGGGTCTGGTAATTATTTTCATGAATCCATAACTGTCGTGATCCATAATCGATGACATTATCTCCTTACATAAGAAAACATCCAAGTCCAAATTCAGATGCATCATAATAAACCACATAACCCTTTCCAAGTTCTAGAAAGAGAAGAATTGGTGTTGAAGTGAGCCTCACCTTAATCTCTAAAAATGATTGTTGACAATTACCACTCCAATGGAATGAAGTACCCTTTCTCATGAACTTTTTCATAAGAGATGAGAGACGTGAGAAGTCTTGAATGAAGTGATGATAGTAAATTGCTAAGCCCAAAAAACTATGTATCTCAAAAACATTTTTTGGTGGTTTCAAAAAGATGTCAACATCTATTTTTGTAGGATATACTGGTATGAATTTTTTAGAAATGACATGGCTTGGGAAATGAACTTCTTATATCCAGAAATCACCTTTAGAGAATTTTTCATAAAGTCCATGTTCTCGCAAAATGCTCAATATGATCTCTAAATGTTCTTCATGGTCTTTTGAGTTTGGGAATACACCAGAATGTAATCCAAAAATACCACAATGAAAAAGTATAGGTGCCATTGAAAGACACGATTTTTCAATTTCATGAAAACTACTGGTGTATTTGTAAGACCAAAGGTGTAATGACCCGCTCATCCTTATTGGATTAAGAATACAACAAGTCATTACTTGGCCTTAAGCGACATCCCCAAGACGCCAAAGGCTGGAAATAAATGCCGAAGGGGTTCAATGCAAGTGGGGGACGATTTACCCTTTGATAAATAAACCAACCAAACCATCACCAACAACCACTATATGATGCACGTTAATCCAACAACCAACTCATGCATTACCAAAAGAGAACTACACTGTTCCACCACAAATACAAACCAACACAAAATCAGAGTACCAAGCAGAAGATTAAAAAAAGACCCAAAACAAGCCGAGACACTCTCCACGGCACCACACTGAGCTCCATGCACCAAGCACCACCACATCTCCCAAGCATCACCACAAACCACTATCAATGAGATGCTTTTCTTTTACCTGTGTCCCAGAAGATGACATATGCAAAATCACCAAAGTACCAAAGCAGGGGTGAGTATAAAACTTAGTAGGTTTTCCCCAATGAATTCCCTACTCATGCCACTAGGATAAAAGAGTTAGCCAACATTTATATAAAACAGTTTATATAAAAAAAAATCTCAAAACAGTTTATAACAAGATATAAATAAGCTTCCACAACCAATCATATCCAAAAACATCCAAGTGCATTTGAAACCAATTTCCAACAAGTTATTTTTCCAGAGAAATAACCAAACAAGCTTTCAAAACATTTCACAATATCCCTTTTTGCAACCCAACCATTTCACAAACCCGTGAAATCAACCATGCATGCTTCTTTGTGACAGTTCCATACTCATGAGCGGTTTCTCGTCGATTTACCAAGTCGTCACAAGGTAATTATTTCCCATGCGCCATTACACCTTTGGCACCGAGCACAAGGTCATATTTCAACCAAGCCTCGTACTTAAAAGTCCCATGTGCCATTAAACGTTTGGCACCGAGCACAAGGTCCTATTTCAACCAAGCCTCATATATGCAACATGAACACACACCACACATTCACAACAATCATGCCAAAACCATCCTTTCAATAAAACACCATTTATTGAAAACCATTTCCATCAAAACCAAGTGTGTTCACCCAATTAAAACCATTTCCCATTCCAGAAAATCCATAATTTAAAATCGACATTTTAAATTCAAAAATCCAAATCACTTTACACAACAATTCACCAAGATTTCACAATTTCATCAAAACCATAAATCATCACTAAAGAAGATTTATTCCATGTTTTTGACAATCAATTCCATTCAAATAACCCAATTTGAAACTAAGCCAATCAATTCTAACAAGAGGAGTCAAGAGTGAAGCTACCTTCCTCAAAAAGTTCGGCGAAACCAACCAAGAACCGGGTCAAAACACCACGAAACCTCCTTAGATTCCTTCCCCTATCACCAACAAGACCAAAACCCAAATTAAAAGTCATCCACTATCTTAGATATACCCACCCTGGGCGTAGATATAAGGATCCATCAAGTGGGAAGAAGGAGATCTAAGAAAACTCGAGGAAACGAGACTTACCTTGATCAATCGGCCTCTAAACGCCAAGACAAACCTCTAGATCGCTTCCAAAAGGCCTGATAAGTGTTCTCCCACCTTCAACAGAGAGAAATCCCGAGTTAGGGCTATCTAGGAGCAAAAACAAGTGGGTTTAAAGATAAAATAGATTAGATCCTAAAAAATAGGATCTAAGTTGACTTCGTGCATGGTCAGTCCGCACGGTTAGTCAAATCGTGCGCTAACCGTGCGGTAGTCACTGCTTGGAAGGGACGCTCCGCACGACCTCCTTGCACGGTTTTCCCAAACCGTGCGCACACCATACGGTCTCCTCTGTCCAAGGTGACACCACCTTCATGGCTTCCACACGGTTTGGGAAACCTGTGCGAAGCCCGTGCGTCACCACCTTATTGCCCTTTGACCCTTTAAAAGTCTCCAAACTTTCCCAACCATTTCTCCTATGCTTCATGTACTTAAAAAGCATAAAACAAGGGTTACTTACCAGAAACTGGGGGTACTACATTTTCCCCACCATTGGCCTTTCCGTCCTCGGAAAGTAGAAAACCATCGCTTGCTTGAAAGATTTCTGGCTACTGCTCTTTCATTTCTTTCTCGCGTTCCCAAGTCTCGTCCTGAATCTGACCATGTTGCCACAAAACTCGCACTAGGCCGATGCTTTTTCCACACAAGAATTTCTCCTGCCTATCCACAATTCGCACGGGAATATGTTCCAACGAAGCATCCGACTCTAGGTTAATGTGATCCCATTTGATCACATGGTCAAGATCAGACTGATACTTCTTCAACTGAGATACATGGAACACGTTATGCACTGCACTGAACCGTGGTGATAATGCCAACTAATACTCCACCTCACCAACCCATTACAGTATCTCAAAAGGGACTATATATCGAGGAGATAATTTGACCTGCTTCCCAAAACGACGATGTCCAAGCCTTGGAGAAATTCTCAAAAACACATGATCACTCACCGCAAACGACAATGGTCTTCAGCGATGATCCGTATAAGATTTCTGATGACTTTGTGCCGTCTCCATACTCTTTTTAATCAATTGAATCTTCTCCGTTGTTTCTTGGACAAAGCTCGACCCAACTAGTGAAGTCTCACCTGTTTCCACCCAACAAAGTGGAGAATGACAAGGATGCCCATACAATGCTTCAAATGGATCCATGTGTATCGAGGCCTAATAACTGTTGTTATATGAGAACTCCACTAAAGGCAAGTGCTCTTCCCACGAGCCACCAAAATCTATTACACAAGCCTGCAACATGTATTCCAATGTCTGTATCATCCTTTCAGATTGTCCATCCGTCTGAGGATGATATGCCGTACTCATATTCAATTGAGTTCCCAGGGCTTTCTGTAAGGATTTCCAAAAACGAGATGTGAACCTCAGATCTTTTTCTGACACAATTGAAACTGGTATGCTGTGTCTCTTTAACACTTCTCAGATATATATTTTGGACAGATCCTCCACCGTATTATATTCATGAATAGGGATGAAATGGGATGACTTAGTAAGTCGATCCACTATCACCCATATGGCATCGTGCTTCCAAACCGTTATTGGGAGACCTGTAACGAAATTCATAGCTATCTGCTCCCATTTCCACACTAGAATTGGTAGAGACTACAACATACCTACTGGACGCTGATGTTATGCTTTAACCAGCTGACAAGTTAAGCACCGTGAGACAAACTCGGACACCTTTCTTTTCATGACGCTCCACCAAAACTGCACCTTCAACGCCTTATACACCTTATGTGTACCTGGGTGTACAACCCATCTTGAATGGTGGTAAGCATGAAGGAGGTTGTTCTCGAGCAGTTAAAGGTACAACCATCTGATCTCGAAACCGCAAAACTGAACTCCCATCCAGCTTCCATCCCTCAATGGTCTCCCCACCATTGAGTTTTGAACTCATTGCAACACAGTCCACATCGGATGCCTGTGCCTCCTTTACTATCTCCACCAAATCAGGAAAAAGCGCAACTTAAAAGAAAACTACAATATCACCTCAGTCTTCACATTCCACATGCATGTCGTCTAGGACCGACATCAACTGCCACTCATCTGGAGCTTCTTTCGCCAACTGAGCATACGACTTTCTGCTTAATGCATCGACCACCGAATTTCCCTCACCCAATGTATACATCAAGTCAAAGTCGAACATTTGAAGATACTCCATCCATCTCCTTTTCCTGAGATTTAAATCTCGTTGTGAGAAAATATGCTTCAAACTCTTATGGTCCGTAAACATAGTGAATTTCTCACCAAAGAGATAATGTCTCCATGTTTTCAAAGAATGGACTACTGCATCCAACTCCAAATCATGTGTTGGGTAGTTCTTTTCACGTGCTATCAGTTGTCTTGATCCATAAGCAACAACATGATCTCCTTGCATGAGAACACATCCCAACCCATATCCTGAAGCGTCACAATACACCACGTACCCCTGTCCCGATTCTGGCAAAATCAAGATGGGTGCTGATGTAAGGCGAACTTTCAATTCTTGAAAAGATCTCTGACATTCCTCAGTCCATTGAAATGCACTATTCTTCTTTTTCAATGTTGTCATACACTACTACAAAAACGGGCAAGCAAAGCGCAACCTTTATCAGCGCTAATCAAAAAGCGCTGATAAAGGATAATCTTTATCAGCGCTATTTAAAAGCACTGATAAAGGATATTTTTTAACAGCGCTAGAAAAGCGCTGTTAAAACCTGTCTCCGATTTTATTAAAAGGAGGCAGACAGTCTCAAATTTTTTATCGTGCCCCAAGCTCTCGCGGTACTGTACCCTTGCGACTGCTTCCCTCCCCCTGATCTTCCCTTTGCCGGACCTCTGCCGTACTCTTTCTCCTTATCCTCGACCCTCTTCCGCGGATCTTCCTCCCTTCCGAACCCTAATCCTCCTCTTCAACGGTTGGCGGCTCCTCCCATGCACCCCCGCTCCGGCGGTTGTGTCTTCCAGGCAGCGCAGAAGGATCCCTCACCTTGAGTTTTCCTTGGACTTCCGATTTCTTCACCCAAGTTCAGTGGATGCCCTAAATATTGTTTT
The DNA here is from genome assembly GCA_963277665.1 of Viscum album. Classification (NCBI taxonomy): domain Eukaryota; kingdom Viridiplantae; phylum Streptophyta; class Magnoliopsida; order Santalales; family Viscaceae; genus Viscum; species Viscum album. The sequence continues at coordinate 556,041,426 of OY728142.1, forward strand.
GCAGTGCAGGTTGATCTTTAGGTTTTTCATGCGGTTGTCATTTATTGGCATTTCTTGTTCACAGTGAGTTGGAAAACCTTCTTTGAAGTTTGGAATTCCTTCATTTCTTCACTTTTTTGTTTCATGCAGGAGGGGTTTACTCTTGTCTATCATTGGGGATGGTTTGCACTAGCCTAATTAAGATAAATTAATAAGTTAATTTAAATTCAAGGGGAAGGTTTAATGATTCTTGTACTTTTACAGCTTTTATATTATTGTGATGTTGTGTTTGTACGGCCTGAATACCCCACTAAAAATCATGGATATTGGGCGCCCTTTCTTTCACTGTATTTGTTGTTATATGGAAGCCTTTTTTCATGTTGTTGTGATATCAACCCAAAATGGAAATTGGATAACCACTTATATTTGGCTAATGAAATGCTTTCCCCTGGATTTATGGAATGTGTGATAACACTCTTAAAGTAAAGTGAAATGTGCTAAAATTCCCTTTGTTAAATCTATAAAATGGTATTTGATGTATTGTGATGTGTGGTCATGCTAGTGGGGGTCACGATAATTGGTTTTGATGTGGTGTGGGATGATGTATGGTTTGTTTTTCCATGCTTTTGGTTTAGAGAGGTGATGGTTTGTTTTGCCATGCTTTTTGGGCAGTGAGGGGATGATTCATTTGGTTTTTCTTTTTGGGTGTCAAGGTGATAGATTGTTTGGCCATGCTTTTGGGGTGGTGAGTTAATGATTTGTTTGGTCATTATTTTGGGGCGGTGAGGCGATGATTCGATGGGAATGATGAGCTACGTTTTATGTATGGTTTCTTTGTGCTAGAAGCCTAGGTAGTGAAGTAATAATTATTTAATAATTATAGAAATGGTTGGATTTTGGTTTGGATAATGGGATTGGTTGGAAATTATAAATGCGTCTTGTGGATTTAACCCCTTTCCAAGATCCACCAAGACTCATCCATAATCAAGAATATGACTTTATATTATAGGGAACATATATCTTAAACATGGATTTAACCCCTTTCCAAGATCCACCAAGACTCATCCAAGATGTTTAATGTTTATTATGAATGAGGTGACTAGTAGGAGTGGTTAAAAGGATGTTTAATGTTTTGTTGCAGGGTGGTGGGTGCTAGAACTATTGGTAAGGGGGCTGGAAAGTGTGTTCATTTTGATGGGGGTTTATCCTAGTTCTGTTGATTTCCAAATCTTTATTGAAAATGGTTAGGCTATATTAGTATCTATTTTTATAAGTAAGTGGTTCTCTGCTACTTTGTATTTGGAAGTCTTGTTTTGTGTATTTGAATCATAAATAATAATATTTCAGATTCAAATAGGATGGAGATGAATAAAGATTGGATGGATGCTAATCGTTTGACAATAGAGTATGAGAACAGAGTGAAAGAGTTCATTAAGTTTGCAAAGTATCATGCAAAGGATCCTTCTCAAATCCTTTGTCTGTGTTTACGTTGTTGTTATTCTAGAGTAATTACTCCAGAGGAGTTGGAAGAACATTTGATATGTCACGGAATAGATCGGAGTTATAAATGTTAGAATAAACACGGGGAAAAAGGGAATGTAGCTACTGGTTGGAATAAAACTGTATTTTATGGATCATCAGATATGATTACAAATATGGATAATGAAGAATACCGTATAAAGGATGTGATTATAGATGTCAATGATGATGAAGATCGTATTGAGGAAATGACAAGAACAGTTGAACATGAACTCTGTGATTGCCCAAAATTGTTTGAGAAGTTAAAGAGTTGTGCAAAGACGTCATTGTATGCTGGTTGCACTAAATATACTGCATTGTCAGCTGTACTGAAGTTGTATAAATTGAAAGCATGCAACAGATGGAGTGATGTCAGTTTCACGGAACTACTTGCTCTTTTGAATGACATGCTTCCAGAAGATAATGAGCTCCCAAGTCGGACATATGAAGCTAAACAAATGATACGCTTGATGGGTATGATTTTTGAAAGAATACATGCCTGCCCGAAAGACTGTATATTGTTTCACAAGGAGAACAAATCACTTACAGAATGCCCAAAGTGTGGTGCTTCTCGATACAAGAAAGATGAACGCAGTCCTACGAAATTTGTATGGTACTTTCCAATCATTCCAAGGTTTAGGCGTCTATATGGAAGTGAAGAAACTGCAAGACAATTGTCGTGGCATGCAGATAAAAGAAATAAAGATGGAAAATTACGTCACCCGACTGACTCTTCTCAATGGAAGAGAATTGATCATGAGTATCCTGAATTTGGAAATGATCCAAGAAACCTGCGTCTTGCGTTATCTATTGATGGAGTGAATCCTTTTGGTTTTCAAACCAGCACTCACAGTACTTGACCTGTTATGTTGGTAAATTATAACTTGCCACCCTGGTTATGCATGAAATGGAAATTCATTATGTTATCTTTGCTTATATCAGGACCAAAACAACCAGGTAACGATATTGATGTATATTTGGCTCCCTTGATCGGGGATTTGAAGTTACTGTGGGATTCAGGTGTTATGTTGTATGATGCTTATGAAAAATAATACTTCACGTTGAGAGCGATGTTGTATGGGACGATAAATGATTTCCCTACTTATGGATATTTGTCAGGCTATAGCATTAAAGGAACTCAATGGTGTCCTGTGTGCGAAGAAGATACAAAATCAATTAGGTTGAAACATTCATCGAAATCTGTGTTTATAGGACATCATAGATTTATACCCCATCGACATAAGTACCGATCTTGGACGACATCATTCAATGGAAGTTCAGAACAACGCAAAACACCATCTCCACTAACAGGTGATCAGCTGTTTGAGAAAGTAAAAGACGTGAACACTGTTTTTGGTAAACCATTTTTGAAAAACCTTACGAAAATTGGTTGGAAAAAGAGATCAATTTTTTTTGAATTACCATACTGGAAATGTCTGTACGTCAGACATTTTCTTGATGTGATGTATGTGGAAAAAAATGTATGTGACAGTGTTATCAGAACGTTTCTAAATGTGCCTGAAAAAACAAAGGATGGAATTAAGACAAGGTTGGATATGGTTGACATGGGAATAAGAGAAGAGTTGGCTCCCGTGAAGGGTGAAAATCGAATGTTTCTTCCTCCAGCTGCGTACACTCTTTCCAGGGATGAGAGATATCAGTTTTGAAACTTCTTCAATGATGTAAAGGTTCTATAGGGGTATTCATAAAATATCAAAAACATTGTGTCAATGACTGATTTGAAGTTAAAAGGTTTGAAATCACATGACTGCCATGTTTTGATGCAAGATTTAATTCCTATAGCTTTACGTTGCATTTTGCCCAAGAATGTTCGTAATACGTTAACCAAACTTTGTTTCTTCTTCAAAGCTATATGCAGCAAAGTTTTAGACCCAGCGAAATTGCCATCTATGGAAAGAGAAATTGTCATCATATTATGTGAATTAGAAATGTTCTTACCGCCAACATTATTTGATATGATGGTTCATTTGATGGTTCATTTGGTGAGAGAGGTTCGACTTTGTGGTCCTGTTCACTATAGATAGATGTACCCCGTTGAACGGTATATGAAGATTTTGAAAGGGTATGTCAAAAATCAAAGTCGGCCAGAGGGTTGTATTGTGGAGCGATATATTGTTGAGGAAGCCATTGAATTTTGTACCGAATACCTATCTGATGTGGAAAGCATTGGTCTGCCGAAATCTCGTCACACTGGACGCATTGAGGGTGAGGGAATTTCTGTAAGAGATGTTGTGATAATCAATATTACAGATCGGGAGCAGACCCACCTTTATGTTTTGCATAACAGTTGGGAGGTTTCTCCATATATTGAAACCCACAAAGAAATTTTGAGACAGTTGAATCCATCAAGGGATGAAAAATGGATATCAAATACACATAATCACCAGTTTATAGGATGGTTTCGAGACCATATTTTTAAGGAGTTAGATGAAAATCCGAATTCAATTTCAGAATGACTTCGATGGCTAGCTGCCGGACCAAGCGTGTATGTATTATATTACAATGGTTATGTAATTAATGGTTATACATTCTATACAGATAAACATGATGAAGATAGTACCATGCAAAATAGTGGAGTAACACTTGTATCTGAAGCGATGCATGTTTCTAGTAGTAAGGATAGAAATCCAATTTATACGAATATGTCATACTTTGGCATTATCAAAAGAATATGGGAGTTGGATTATACGACATTCCAATTGCCGATTTTTCAATGCAACTGGGTTGATAACAACAGTGGTGTTAAAATAGATGAATTGGGATTTGTGAAAGCTGATTTCAGTAAAGAAGGGTACAAAGATGAACAATTTATAATGGCATCACAAGCGGTACAAATATTTTATGTGCCAGACCCCACAAACTGAAAGTGGTCGATTGTTCTGCTATCGTCCAAAACTACTGAAGGGTCCAATGAAAATTCAATTGAGGATGATCCTTTCAGTGGGACATCGCAATCATTTCGCAGTGGTCCCAATGAAGATGACGTTTTTTATGTTAGAGGAGACCACAATGAAGGGATTTGGATTATCGATAGAGGTGTCAAATCCCTTCAGCCTTTGAAAAAAAAAGAGAGTTCAATAAACATGTTATATTTTGTTTGTAATATAGAACTTGTTATCTCATGTTATTATCTTATCATTATTGCATTTATGTAATCCAACTTAAGTGTTAAATTTTTTTTGTAGATAATGACTTCTGCACGTTCTGGTGCTCCTAACCTCGAGGCTGAACAAGCCTCTCAAGCTGCTGCTGCTGCTTCTGCTGCTGCTGCTTCTGCTGCTGCTGCTTCTGAACAAGCCTCTCAAGCCTCTCAAGCCTCTCAACCTCAACCTATTATTGTTTGTGGTGCTGCTTCTGCTATTGGTGATCCTCTTGTTGAGGTCCAACAACCATCTGAACATGCTGATGCTAGCATTTTAGATGAAAACATTGATGATGCTGATATAGACGAAATGGTTGGGGATAAAGGAGCATCATCGTAGAAAAAACAGGTGCATCATAGTTTAACAGTGTTGGCTAACATTCTGAAGGCAAATAGAAAAGGAATCAAATTTAATGTTGGGTGTAATGCACGGGGCCAACACGTTAACACCAACAAGGCAATGTTTAGCAGTTACATTGGAATTGTCACTCAGCAATGCGTGCCGATTGACATAGCTTCATGGCACCATGTTGCGTCCGACCTGAAGGCTGTGATGTGGGAAGAAATTACGGTAACATTTTGATTTCATTTCTTTAATTTACTAGCAAATAAAATAATGAAACGGTGTCTTACTATTCACAATCCATTGCAGAGTGCATTTATAGTAGATGATTCACACAAGACTTATGTACTAAGGCTTGCGGGAAGGTGTCATCGAGGTTTTCACACTCTTCTTACAAAATATCATCTGAAAGATTCCAAGGGTAAAATAAACCCGCACCCACCCATTGTTTACACTCACTTGATATCCCAAGAATCATGTGATTCATTTGTTGGTCATCATGGGGATCAAAAGTTTCAGGTACATTGTGACTGATAATATGTTGTTTGAGGATATACATGTATTCATCACTTTGATTGTCAATATTTCATTTATGAAACAACAACTCAGTACTGAAAACAAGGAACGCGCATCAAAACCGACGTACCCCTATCGTAAAGCAAGGATGGGATACGCCTCACTAGAAAAGAAAATGGTGCGTATTTTAAATTTACAGTGATATTGTTATGTGTCAAGAAACAACTTTATAAAAATCTTTCTCTATTTATATGTAGATTGATGCCTCTGAAACTAAACACACATCCATCCCTCATCATGTGCTATGGAAGGAGGCACGTGTGGATAAGGAAGGGAATCTAGTTGATGAAAATACACAAAAAGTGTGGGAAATATGTGTAAGTATGACACGATAAAATGTTTTGTTTTAAATTGATATTACATAATAATAATTACTTATTTTCTTATATCCGACATTCACAAGAGTCAGGTACTCTTGCAGCTTGTGCAGACATATTAGCGACAGCTTTGAAGCGACCAGAACAATACGGTCATGTCAGAGCTGGGGGGTTTGGGGTGACACCCCGAGTATATTATGAGAAAAAAAACAAGAGGATGAAAAAAATAAAGAAATGACAGCAATGAAAAATAGACTAGCAACTATTGAAGAACGGTTTCAATGGCAGGGAGAGTTGCTAGCAACTTTAATGGGTGAGAAACCAAGAGAAGAGACAACTCAGCAACAACCAGCACTTGAAGATCCTGCCCCACACCCCACCAGCTTTGAGGCGAGCCATTCCCCTCAAAGAGCTGTCTTAGCCGTGGTAATCAATATTCTATTAATTGTTCTGATGAAATGTGAATCAGGCAAACACTGATTTCTTCCTATACTGATCTTATGTAGGGTGATAATGATTGTGATTTATATCTCTCAACACCCACCTATCACCTTGTAGCGAGGGCTACAATATTCAACATCTCAGAAGACACGCTGCATAATAGACCACTTCCAAAAGATCATCTGAAAGTGACGATTACGGTAGCTCATGAGCCAACAACACAACTACCTGTTCCACTTGATGATGATGATATTTGTACAGTCGAACAAGATATTGGGACATTCATTGCATGACCATCACAACTTGTGAGACTACATTCCAAAAAAGAGGTATTTATTTACAGTTTTTAAGCCAAACCTTTAACAAAAAAAAAGGTCTGAACCAATGAATTTTATTGTAGACGAAGAAAGGGGATGAGGTGAAAGGAAACTTGGGAGCATCGAAAGGATCGACCGGCCGATCCAAAAGATCTACTGAAAGCGGAATTAGACCGCCTATTCTCTATCCACATTTAATTTCATTGAAGACTCATGTGGATACGAAGTTGAGAAATGGTAGTATCCATGTAGTTGTTTTTGAAGAGAATATGTATGGAGAGGAAATACAAGATTTTGTTGCTGCTGAGAATGTAAATGAGATCCTTGAGTATGGGTGGCTCGGTGTCACAAGTGTAAATGTGTATATGAGGTATGTTTTCAACCCCGTCACTTTTCCAAAAGCTGATATATTGTGCTAATTATGATTAAATACATTTTATATTATTGGCAGGTGTATATATGAAAAGCAGTTGAAGGGTTTTCCTCATGATCAAAAATTTGGACTCGTCAGTCCTCATATCACATCAACACAAGAAATACAATTATCAGAATCAAAAAATAAGGAAAGAGCGACTACTTTGCTGAAAGCATTTGACAACAAGATAACGGATGATAGACTCTTCCTCATACCAACCATGCAGGGGTAAAACTCTACGATTAAAGCATATCAATTATATTTTCATTTCTTTCATTACTTATTCCTTTTTTGTGTATTTAGGAAACATTGGCTGCTAATTGCGGTGAATTTGGATACTCCTAAGATTTATTTTCTGGATTTAAAGCACGAATATCCAACAAATCGACCACATGTGATGCAGTTTGTCAATCTGTAAGACACTACATCCTACGTTTTAGGTCTAAACATCAAGTTATATAATATATATTATCTTTTACTGAGGATTCTGTTATGATAGGGCGGTGTACCAATATCGTCTAAATCATGGTACGAGGACAGGGGCTAAGCATAAGGAGCCGAGCAAGTACTACGTCTGGAAAAATATCAGGGTATATATAATAAAATTGCACTATCCAAACATATATAAAAACAATTTACTTACTCGCCTCATGATCAATGTTTCTGCACTGTCCAAAACAAACAAACGACAAAGATTGCGGTTATATGTGACGTGTACGAGTCAACAACTGACATACGGGAAACCCACCAAATGCCTTCGTATTGTGTTGAAACTTTAGGAAAACGATTCATGGGTCATATTTGATGTGTACGAGTCAACCTTTCCTCAATCCGAGGCACGGTGTGGTCGGTATCACTCCAAGTGTATGTATTTTGTTTAAAATGGACAATATTTTACATACATACGCCAAACCGACCAAAAACATTCGGTTTCTATTGAAACTTAAGGAAAACGATCCATGAGTCAAATGTGATGTTTACAAGTCAACCTCGCCTCAATCCGAGGCCCGGTGTGACCGACACCACTCAAAGTGCCTCTGTTTTTGTTAAAAATGGACTTAATTTTAAGTGAAATCAACAACTGACATACGGAAAACCGACCAAACGCATTCAGATTCTGTTGAAACTTTAGAACAACGATCCATGGGTAAAATGTGACGTGTAAGAGTCAACCACGCATCAATCCGAGGCCCGGTGTGGCCGACACCACTCAAAGTGCCTCTATTTTGTTCAAAATGGACTTATTTTTAAGTGAAATCAACAACTGACATACCAGAAACTGACCAAACACATTTTGATTCTGTTTAAACTTAAGGAAAACGATCCATTAGTCAAATGTGACATGTACGAGTCAACCCCACCTCAATATGAGGCCTAGTGTGGCTAACACCACTCCAAGTGCCTCTCTTTTGTTCAAAATGGATTTATTTTTAAGTGAGAAATCAACAACTGACATACGGGAAACCGACCAAATGCCTTATAATTGTGTTTAAACTTTAGTAAAATGATCCATGGGTCATATGTGACATGTACGAGTCAACCCTGTCTCAATCCGAGGTGCAGTGTGTCCGGTATCACTCCAAGTGTATGTATTTTGTTTAAAATGGACAATATTTTACATACATACGCCAAACCGATCAAACACATTCGGTTTCTATTGAAACTTAAGGAAAAGTATCCATGAGTAAAATGTGACGTGTACAAGTCAACCCCGCCTCAATCCGAGGCCCGGTGTGGCAGACACCACTCAAAGTGCCTCTATTTTGTTCAAAATGAACTTATTTTTAAGTGAGAAATCAACAACTGACATACGGGAAACTGACCAAACGCATTCAGATTCTGTTGAAACTTAAGGAAAACGATCCATGGGTAAAATTTTATGTGTACGAGTCAATCCCGACTCAATCCGAGGCCCGGTGTGGCCGACACCACTCAAAGTCCCTCTGTTTTGTTCAAAATGGACTTATTTTTAAGTGAAATCAACAACTGACATACGGGAAACCGACCAAACGCCTTCGGATTGTGTTGAAACTTTAGGACAACGATTCATGGTTCATATGTGACGTGTACGAGTCAACCCCACCTCAACTATTGTGTACGCATACTCAGCTTCAAATTCATGGGTGCAAGTACAAGGCACAGATGGAGATAAACAATTTCCAAAACAAGTTGACCAACATGCATCATCCTCGATGGAAGTAAGATAGAAATTCACATGGACGTTCTTAAAGATATGATTTTTATGTATATAGTGAAAGGGTGGTGGATGTTCATTGTTGATGTTCTTCTACGGGACTTTCACCTTCTCTTCTCCCCTTGCTATGTTTGAACATCATGCAATAGCCTTATATCATGTGGGGTTCTAGTGGTTATTTAACGATTATGGAGGTGTTAAACATTAGATGGTGGTGTTTGTGAGCTAAAGCGTATAGTGGGGAGCACCATAGAAATTAAGTGGTCGGTTGATGACATGATCGGTGTTTTGAATTAGATAGTCTTGGGTAAAATCCATCTTAAGTGTTTAGATCAGTTGAGTACATTGAGATGAAGGTTGTGGTTGTGGTTGGGTTATGTTATGGGTGTTTGGGTCAATGTAAGTATTTAATGGTTGGGTTGTGATTGGTTGATGACATGTTTGTGGTTGATATACTGGTTTTTCTACAGGTCTGTTCGGCTGGCTGTACTAATGCAGATTTTTTATTTGCAGCAGGCAGGGATTTAACAGCAATTTTTTAGCACTGTTAAATGTAACCTTTAACAGCGCTAAAAAAGTGCTATTAAACGACACCTTTAACAGTGCTAAAAAAGCGTTGTTAAAGTCATGGATTTAACAGCGCTTTTTTAGCGCTGTTAAAGGCCCCCCCCCTTTATCAGCGCTAAGCTTTACAGCGCTTTTCTAGCGCTGTTAAAGCCCGATATTAGCGCTGATATTGCCCATTTTTGTAGTAGTGATAGGCGAAGCTAGTCATGAGAAGTCACGCACAAAGCGTCGGTAATAACCAGCTAGACCAAGAAAACTTCGTATTTCAAAGACATTCTTCAACAGTTGCCAAGAAATAACAGCTTTTATCTTTTCTGGATCCACTGAAACACCTTTCTCAGAAACAACATGGCCCAGAAAGTGTACCTCTTGTATCCAAAAATCACACTTTGATAATTTGGCATACAACTAATGGTCTCTCAAGATTTCCAACACTATCGCCAAGTATTTCTCATGCTCATCCCTTGTTCTTGAATATACCAATATGTCATCCACAAACACCACAACAAAAGAATCCAAATATCACTGAAATATCTGATTCATCAATGCCATAAAGACTGCCGGTGCATTCATAAGACCAAAAGGCATGAATACATATTCATAGTGGCCATATCTACTTCTGAAGTCTGTCTTCAGAATATCCTCCTTTCGAACTCTCAACTGGTGATATCCTGACCGCAAGTCAATCTTATAGAACCACTGATCTCCCCTTAATTGATCAAATAGTTCATCAATGAGTGATAGTGGATATCTATTCTTTATTGTAACTTGGTTAAGTTTACAATAATCCACACATAGCCTTAAAGTTCCATCTGATTTCTTTACAAACAAAACTGATGCTGCCCACGGGGACACGCTTGGCCAAATAAAACCTTTGTTTTCCAGTTCTTCCAACTGCACTTTCAATTCCTTTAAATCTGTTAGTTCCATCCGATAAGATGTAAGTGAGATAGGACTGGTCCTTGGAAGGAGATCAATCGTAAACTCCACTTCTCTTACAGGTGGTAACCCTAAGAAGTTTTTAGGAAAAACATCAGTAAATTGATCAACAACTACTAGAAAACTATTATTCGCGATCTCGTCCCTCAATTCCAAGTTTAATGAAGCTAACTGGTAAGATATCGTTGCCACTACTGGTTCCAACAAGCTCGTTGCACCTGCCTTCTCCACTCTTTCTTCTCTAAAAAGATGCTCGACCCCATCCTCGGTCGCAAAACTGACTGTTCTGCTATAATAGTCGATGTGAGCCCTGAAATCTGTCAACCAATCCATACCCAGGATTATATCATAGACATCCATCTCCAGCACAGAGAAATCCCATTTCAGCTCAGCCCCATCAACAGTTATAGAACATGCTCTACACACGAAGGCTCTACATTCTCTTTCACCAAGCAGAGTTTGAAGTTTTGTCACAAAAGGCATCATTTCAAGTTTTAAGTTCAGCAAATCAGCAATACGAGAAGCAAGAAAAGAATGTGATGCACCATTATCGAACAACACTTGCATGAGGGTAGAATTCAAAAGAATCATACCTCTCACCGTAGACATTCCAGACTGGTCATCCACAATTACCTGTTCTGATCCATACAATTGCTTTGTTGCGGCACTTTGCTCCTTATTGCCTTGTTGAAATTGCCCTGCCTGAGGAGTCATGGTATTCATGGAATCACCATGGCTAGCTCTGTTCTACTGGTGAGACTGATTTTTCTGTCCTCGCCCTATCGAAGCATAAGATGCTTGCGACACCTGAGAAGTGTCACGAACACCCGACCGTGGAGCACTGCGGCAATATCACTGAAGATGCCCCATATTGTTACAATTGTGGCATGCTCTCAGTGGTACTGTACATTCTCATTTCATGTGATCAATTGAGCCACATTGAAAACACCCGACTTTCATCATGGGTCGTGGAGGAAGATTCACCGATCCAGCCGTCTGATTCTGATTCGCACTCCCACCTTGGAAGTAGGTGTCCCTGTTCCGCTTGTTCCCAGCATTAGAGTTCCCAGCCGTTCCCATGGGTATCATCATACTTCCTCCTCCCATAACTCCTGAGATGTTGCTTTCAGCTATTGTTGCTCTATTTTCCATCTCCGTATAATCCGTAATATAGAGCACAACTATCTTTGAGCGAATCTCCTATCGCAACCCTGATTCAAAGATGTGTGACTTCAGCGACGCACTTACAACAACTTCCAGTGAAAAGTGCACTAAATTCATGAATTTATCTGTATACTCTGTGACAGAGAGATTCTCCTACTTCAGGCTAAAAAATTTCGTCATCCTCTAGATCTTGAACGTGTGAGTATAGAATTGTTTATTGAACAATTCCTCAAATTCCTCTCAACACAGGCCTTGATCCACCTTAGCCTGCACCACTAGCTCCCACCACTGTCGTGCAAGATATTCCAGCATATATGTTGCCAACTTGACCTTGAGTTCTGATGGTGTGCCGATGAAATCGAAGATACAATTCATCCTACTTAGCCACACCTCCGCCTTTTCGGGTTCAACATCACCCCGAAATGTTGGTGGATTTTGCTTCATAAACTGGATGGTATGATCCACATGCCTTGGTTCATTCCTCCGGTTCCCCATATCCATAGCTTGAAAAGCTTAGAAAATACTCTGAACCAGCTCTTGGTACACACGTGGTTCAGGTGCAACCACGTTCTCCGCAGCTTCTTCGGGTTGGTTCTGATGACGCCTACCAGGTTCCATTTTCTAAACCAATAACAACCTCCGTAAAAATCACTCTCTAGAAACTGATGAATTAGTATTCAAATTCTATAACATCATCTATCACAAAATTTTTCTCAAAACAGCCTTTTTCCCATGTTCAAACATTTTTGAAAAAATTCAGCATGCTTTTTGAAAATCAACCCATTTTCAAAATACAACAATTACCCTGTTTTCAAAATCTTTTACTTGAAAACAATTTATGTATATTTTTTTCTTCAAAAATTCACATCTTTCACAAAATACTTACTCATTACTCACAATAAGATATGCAATCCTAGTGGGAAGTCATTCCTCTATAATGCATGTTATGCTCATCTCATTGGCTAAACCCATGACAATGATATTTCCAACATTCTAGAAGTGTATTCAAAACACTTATGTACCCAACACCCTGGTAACTTGAAGTTCAACATAAACAGGTTAGCTACGTATTTTTATGCTACACATTTCAAGTTCCAACAATCCTACTCCTGTCTAATATTTCAACCCAAGGAATATACAAGAATGAATTTCAACTTCAGGACCAAGAACATCGATGACCACTTGTTAGGTGAGGACCGAACAAGATGATACCATTTGTAATGACCCACTTATTCTTATTGGATTAAGAATACAACAAGTCATTACTTGGCCTTAAGCGACATCCCCAAGATGCCAAAGGCTGGCAATAAATGTCGAAGGGTTTCAATGCAAGTGGGGGACGATTTACCCTTTGAGAAATAAACCAACCAAACCATCACTAACAATCAATATATGATGCACTTTAATCCAACAACCAACTCATGCATTACCAAAAGATAACTACATTGTTACACCACAAATACAAACCAACACAAAATCAGAGTACCAAGTAGAAGACTAAACAAAAGACCCAAAACAAGCCGAGACACTCTCCACGACACCACACCGAGCTCTATGCACCAAGCACCACCACATCTCCCAAGCATCACCATGAACCACTATCAATGAGATGATTTTCCTTTACCTGTGTCCCAAAAGATGACATCTGCAAAAGCACCAAAGTGCCAAAGCAGGGGTGAGTATAAAACTCAGTATGTTTTCCCCAATGACTTCCCTACTCACGCCACTAGGATAGAAGAGTAATCCAAAATTTATATAAAACAGTTTATATAAAACAATTTCTCAAAATAGTTTATAACAAGATATAAACAAGCTTCCATAACCAATCATATCCAAAAACATCCAAGTGAATTTGAAACCAATTTCCAACAAGTTATTTTTCTAGAGAAATAACCAAACAAGCTTTCAAACCATTTCACAATATCCCTTTTTGCAACCCAACCATTTCACAAACCCGTGAAATCAACCATGTATGCTTCTTTGTGACAGTTACATACTCATGAGCGGTTTTTCGTCGATCTACCAAGTCGTCACAAGGTAATTATTTCCCATGTTCCATTACACCTTTGGCACCGAGCACATGGTCATATTTCAACCAAGTCTCGTACTTAAAAGTCCCATGTGTCATTAAACGTTTGGCACCGAGTACAAGGTCCTATTTCAAAAAATCCTTGTATATGCAACATGAACACACACCACACATTTATAACAATCATGCCAAAACCATCCTTTCAATAAAACACCATTTATTGAAAACCATTTCCATCAAAACCAAGTGTGTTCACCCAATTCAAACCATTTCAATAAAACACCCCTTTTTATTGAAAACCCATCATTCATCAAACCATTTCCCATTCCAAAAAATCCATAATTTAAAATCAACATTTTAAATTCAAAAAGCCAAATCACTTTACACAACAATTCAACAAGATTTCACAATTTCATCAAAACCATAAATCACCACTAATGAAGATTTATTCCATACTTTTCACAATCAATTCCATTAAAATAACCCAATTTGAAACTAAGCCAATCAATTATAACAAGAGGAGTCAAGAGTGAAGACACCTACCACAACAAGTTAGGCGAAACCAACCAAGAACCAGGTTGAAACACCACGAAACCTCCTAAGATTCCTTCCCCTATCACCAACAAGACCAAAACCCGACTTAAAAGTCATCCACTATCTTAGATCTACCCACCTTGGGCGTAGATCTAAGGATCCATCAAGAGGGAAGAAGGAGATCTAAGAAAAATCAAGGAAACAAGACTTACCTTGATCAACCAACCTCTAAACGCCAAGGCAAACCTCTATATCACTTCCAAAATGCCTGGTAAGTGTTCTCCCACCTTCACTAGAGAGAAATCCTGAGTTAGGGCTGTCTAGGAGAAAAAACGAGTGGGTTTAAAGATAAAATAGATTATATCCTAAAAAATAGGATCTAAGTTGACTTCACGCATGGTTAGTTCGCATGGTTAGTCAAATCGTGCGCTAACCGTGCGGTAGTCACTACTTGGAAGGGGTGCTCCACATAGCCTCCTTACACGGTTTGCCCAAACCGTGTGCAAACTGTGCGGTCTCCTCTGTCCAAGGTGACACCACCTACACGACTTCCGCACGGTTTGAGCAACCCGTGCATCACCACCTTATTTCCCTTTTACCCTTTAAAAGTCTCCAAACTTTCCCAACCATTTCTCCTATGCTTCATGTACTTAAAAAGCATAAAACAAGGGTTACTTACCAGAAACTGGGGGTACTACAAAAGGGCATGACCAGATATTCATAATGACTATGGCGACTCGTGAAATCTATTTTCATAATATCATATTTTAAAACATGAAGTTGGTGATTCCCATACCATAAATAAATTTTAAAGAACCATCATAATCCTTTCAATTGATAAAAAATATCATCAATTCATGGGAGAGGATATCTATTATTTATCATAACACGATTCATTTGATCATAATTAACATAGAGATGTAATGAACCATCTACCTTCTTGAAAAAAATAATTAAAGCAACCCAGGGTGATGTAATCAGTCTTATGAACCCTTTACTTCTAATTCCTCCAATTGGGATTTCAATTAGTTCAATTCCATTGGTTCCATCCTATACGATGGAAGTGAAATGGGATTTTTCCTTAAAATAAGATCAATTGAAAATTTTACTTTCCTTTAAAGTGGAAAACTAATGAAATCTTTAGGAAAAATATCAGAATACTAATCCAAAAATGATAGAAAAATTCAGAGTCTCAATTGTATCATAAGTACTTAAAGTGACCGTTGATAATTGATAAGAAATAGTTTCATCCATTAGTGTTAATGGTCTAACTTTTACAGGCTCAACATCCCGGTATTCTTTAAAAAGATGCACTATTCCATCAGGAGATGTAAACTTTACCCACCATGCATAACAATCGATATGATCCTTAAAAGTGGCCAATCAATCCATTCATAGGATTAAGTCAAAGATATCCATATCCAAAACATAAAAAGTCCCAAACAAGCTAGAATTAATCGATCGTTATAGAACAAACTACACATGTAAATCTTCTGCACTCTCACTGCTCGATAGGTGTCTAGATAATCATCATGTGTGACATAATCTTGATATGAAATCCCATTAGATTAACAATAAATGAATCAATAAAATAATGGTATGCACCATTATCAAATGGAACTCACATTAGCATTGAATTAAGAAGAATGACACCTCGTACAATTGAAGGACCTAACTGGTCCTCCATGATCATCTGCTCAACACCATATAATTGCTCATCATCTCCCCTTGTGTTTTACTTCCCTACTATGGTTTCATCGGCTGATGAGTCATAATGTTCATGGAATTACCCTGGTTTACTCGGTTCAGAGTATGAGAATTATTCTATCATGATCATCCAGTCGAAGAATAAGATTACTGAGACACATGAGATGTATTTCCATCATTGGGATTTGTATCATCATGGAAATAACATTGAATATGTCTCATCTAATTACAACCATGACATGATTTGGGTGGTGTCATACAATATCATTTTTTATACTCCAAAAAACCACATTGAAAACATTCGGGCCTGTTATTGGGATGTAGAGGAAAGTTAACCAATCTAATGGTGTGATTTTGTGATGATTTACCACCTTGGAAGTAGGGGTCTATCTTTCTCTTATTCCTAATATTATATTCCCCGCCTATTCTTGTGTAAACAAACATTCTTCCTCTAGTGTTATTCTCAATAATGTCAATTTTTTCACTATTTCTCTATTAATAATGTCTATATAATCAGTAATACAGAGCATGACTATCTTAGAACAAATTTTTGGTTGGATTCCAAAATCAAATATTCATGCCTTAAAGGCCACACTAGCAGCTACTTCTGAAAAAAAAATTGACTAGGTTTATAAACTTAGTTGTATATTCCATCATCTCTATATTTTCTTATTTCAGGCCGAAGAAATCTTTCATTATGTCTATCTTAAAGGTGTGTAGGTAGAATTGTTTACCAAAAAATTCTTTAAATCCATCCCATTTATGATCTTATTTGATTTTAGCTTGGACAACTAAATCTCATCATTGACGTGCAAGATCCTTTAGCATATAGATTTATAACTTCACCTTTAGCTCAGTTAGGGTTCCAATAAAATCAAATATCTGGATCATTATGTTAAGCCATGATTCTACCTTTTCAGGTTCTAAATCCCACAGAAATATTGGTGGATTATGATTCTGAAACTGTATAAAATGATTTGCATGTCATGGTTTGTTGGTTCAATTTCCCTTATAAATAACTTAAAAATATCGGAAAATGATCTAAAAAGTCATTGGTTCACATGTGGTTCAGGTGAAACTACATTCTCTATAGTGTCCTCTGGAAGGATTTTAGGTCATCTACTTAGTGTCATTTCTCTAAATACAGAACAAAACATCACTTAGTCACCAGTTAACTAGTATATTAAAGGCTCGGGATATTAAAAATCCTCAATAAAAACAATTAATATAACCAATTTCCAAAAATAATCTAACATAATATGAACAATGTAGTCATAGTGGGAAGTCTCGTTACAAATTCATGATATTCTACACTCATCATATAAACTCACGACAATTACATGACAACACTTTTATAGTTGCATAAAAACACTTTTAGTATTTGGACCACCTTTGTAACTTGAAGTTCAATATAAAGAGGTTGGGTATGTCTTTTTATGCTATACATTTTAAGTTTTGATATTTTCTATCTCATTGCTACCATCCCAATATGAAAAACCGACCAAAACTGATACCATCTATAATATCCCAACCCTAACCATTGGTTTGGAAAGAGTTGAGATGCCACTAACCTTAGGTGACATACCCAAGATACCAAATGTTAGTCATAAATGCTGATGACTTATTAAAACATTAGGGGTGGTTTTCCCTTTAAAACAAACACAACCTATCACAAAAAATAAAAACAACCAAATGAGATATATGATACATGAAGTATAAATAGTACAACCCAAATGAAAAATCAAGAAAAACAACATCAGAGTAACAACTAAAATATGACCATAAGAATAAGACATTAAAATAAAGGATTACTCTATCACCAAAGTGACACCGCTCCAAACTCCAAGGGCATGACTAACTCCAAATCTCCAACTCCATACAGTTACATCAAGGGGATTCAATAGATAAATATGAAACCCTTCCTTTAACCGTTTCATGAAAAACAACATCTACATACACACCAAAGTGTATATATATGGGGTGAGTAATCATACAAAGTAGTTTTTCCCCAAGAGACTTCTCAACTCACACCACTAGGAAAAGAACACGTTAGCTCACGGTTCAAAATATAGTTTTAAATAAAAGAGAATAACATCAAAGGAGTATAAAAATTTAAAACAATTTAAATTAAACACATAAACAATTTATCCATTAGATTCCACTTGGAATACCCAAACCACATCCTTCCACTCACACACACATACATGTCAGGTGGCAGTCTCATACTCATGAGTTATTAGTCATCAATCTGCCAAGTCATCACTAGATGACCATTCTCCTAGTACCCCAATTCTGGCACCAAGCCCCTTTTAAGGGTCACTTACAATGAAAATAAACACACACATTCCATTTCACATATTCCAAGTTCTCACTTCCATCAATTCATATAAAACCATTCTTCCCTCTTTAAAAACATTTTATGATACATCTTGCATGTGTTTAACCAATATCATAATTTAAAACCATAAATCCAAGGGGTTTTACACAAACCATTCAAATTCCAATGTTTCCCTTACAAATATTTAAAAACATTTAATAAAAACTAAGCCTTCATATCCTTGAACAAATGGAGAAGAGAGAGAAGCCACCTGCCTCACAACGGGTGATGAGAATGAAGAATGACATAATGAAACCTCTAGATTCGAGATCGAAACACCTTTCCTTCAATAGATCCAATCAATAACTCATCAAAACACATCATGTATCATAGATCTATCCATAACAAAATAGATCTGATGTTCTATTCAAAGGAAAATGAACAAATCTAGAAAGAAGAGAGAAACAAGGAGAGAAAAGGGTTCTTACCTTGAATCTCCTAGATTAAACACACTTTGATCCATTTAAAATGAGTTCTAAAGTAAGAAGAGATATCCAAAATGACAAAAAGAATCCTTAGGTTCGAGATACTAGGATAATAGGAGATAAATGAGGGGTTTCAGGCAAAAAAAGGAATAAAAATACAATTTTTGGATGTATTAATGCACGCCGCATGGTTGGGACATACAGTTTGAAGAAACATGTGCCAACCGTGTAAGTGCTATTGGGAATCACCCAAGGGGACACACAGTTGTTCCATGTGGTTTGAAAAATTGTGCACCAACCATGTGAAACTTATTTCTCTCGAAAAACTTCAGATTGCATAATTTGTCACACAGTTTGGTCAAATTGGAGCCTACCCAACAACCCCATAATCTCTTGGGTGATTTTATAGAAAAGTTGCATGATTTATCACTACTACAAAATTGGTTTTATCTAGTGCTAGGGATTTAACAATTCTAGATAAAAGTGTTATTAATGACCTCTTTTGTCAGTGCTAGAAAAAATGTTGTTAAAGGGGGCCCTTTATCAACATTTGTAAAAAAGCACTGATATTGGCCCCCCTTTAACGGTGTTAGAAAAAAGCGCTGTTTCTAGCACTGATAAAGGGTATATTTTATAAAAAATATATATTTCATTAAAAATAATATATTAACATATTAATATATTTATATTGATATAAATATAAAATATATTTTTTAAATATGTTTTAGATAAGTCTAAATAGACATTTACACTTAATTTATAATATATTTAGTAAAAATGACTTATAAAATACTTAAAAATATTATTAATTAATAATTTTCTAATTATTATCAAGTAATAATCATTTTAATAATAGTTAGATGACATAAAAATTAAATGAATTGAAGAACGGTCTATGATAAGTTGAAAAAATGACTCGAACTGCAAATGATCGTTACTTTTGATCTGAGTGTTCATTTGAACTCTACCACATATAAAATCAAAGTGTGCAATGAGATCTATGCACTAGTGACCTAGGAGAATCCCTGGTCATGTTTTTTGAGGTAAAAAGGTCTAGAAGACCTCCAAAACTGAATTTTTATTTGGGGTACCTTAATTTTTTAACATTCGATGGAATTTCTACCTCGTTTAAGGGGGGTCATTTTGCTCGTTTTTAGTGGGGAATGAATTTATTCTCAGATATTACATTCAGATTGATATTATAGTGTTGAAATTTTACCATTTTTTACAATGTATTTGTATTTATAATTAAATATCTGCATATTTTCTTATATTTACATATAATAAATCACTTGTATAAATACATATATCAACATATTTATGTAAAAATGTATTTTTAAATATATAAAATAAATATTTATAATTCATTTTATTTAAATTTAAAAACTATCCATTTTATTTACCTTATACATATAAGGCCCCAGCCTTAAACCTTACTTAATCTTGAGTTATTACAAGATTACACATTGAGGATCTTTTCGGGTTTAGATTTTTAGAGAATTAGATCATAAAACTTGCATTACATTCCACATATAAACAAAGTGGTTACATAAAGATAGTATTCTTCTTTCCCATCAATGGAAACATATTTAAAATAAAACATGTATTCTTTCTTGACACTTCCTTGACACTATCATCATATCATGTACCTTTCCCTTGACATGTGAAAAACATTTCAAAAAACTTGGGATGAGCATAAAAAGCTCAGTAAGGGATATAAAAATATATGGAAAGGAAACATGGGTACATATATACATAAGAATGAAATCATACTTTACCCATAAAACATAAGCACTTTAACATACCTCATCAAATAATGAATAAATCATAGAAATCATAAGACATAAAGGTAACTTGAGTCATTCATAACATTCTTACATAGGGAGTAACCCTCTTGGTTACGTTTGGAATACCCATCACAGTATATTCCCTAAATCTCTTCAGAGAAACCTTAACGTTTCACTCCTTCACGTTACCCAATGCATTGGAGAGCTATATCAGGCTCACCTGCCCTTATTTTATCACGGAACCACCCGTCTTCATAATAATGCCCAAGAACCTCAACATAATCGTATCACATAAAACATGCATAAAGGAAACATAACATTTCCACCTTTCAATCACAAGATATCAATACAACACATTAATATAAAAACATTATGAAAACCATTTTCAATACCAAAATAAAATAAAAGTAAAACATGGTATTTATTTTTCTTTTAAAAAAAGGTATGACTTGTAGAGGAAGCCGAAACTCAAATAATGGTCACGGCGACGGAGAAGTCGTTGTCGCCGCATACATACGAAAAAAACATTCCCTTTTGTCGTTTAGTAAACGATTCATATAAAAAATATTCCTTTTGAATAAACGTAAAAGTCAAAGGGGTTTATACACCATATAAAAGAAGGTTGTGTATAAAACAAAATATGCCTCAATGAAAGGAGATTGAGATGAAGTCCCATACCTCGGGTCCGACTTGACTCGATCGTTCTTTAATGTCCTGAATAATAAACTTGAGTTAATTTCTACTTGCTTAAGAACCTTTTTCAAGTTCATTATTCCTTTTATATCACTTATTTCCATGTCATGAACACTATGTCATTATTTAAGTTAATAACGGTCGTTTTAACGATCATTGGTACTTGAGTCAAAAATAAACCCTTTATAATTACAAGTTGTTCATGTATCCATTATATCCAGAATTATAATCATGATGTATATATCATATATATCCAGTATATACATGAATTTATAATATTACATAATCATTTAGAGGTAAGAAATGAAATGTACCGTTCATGGAGACGGTAAGCCGTACGTACGCATGAACGCTACTTTCATTTCTATTTCATATTTTATAGAATGGAATCATAATTATATAAAGGTATATTATAATTAGAGTATAATATCATATATAATATCATAGTTCCATCCTTTATTCATCCCATATATGGTATTTAACGAATCAAATCACTTTGAGGGGGCGGTAGTCTGCACTTCCTTAAATGAAGATATCGCGTTTACCCATCATGGAAACCATAAAGGTATGCCCAAAATGAAAAATACAGAAGCTTAAGGAAAACATAAAAATATTATATATCATATATAAATATATTTACATCTTAATGGACACCTTTTAAGGTGTTAAAAGAATGTTGAACAATCATCATTTCGGGAGGCATAAATTCACCATCCACGGAAACAGTATGTCCTTTAACCATTAGATGTAGGTGTGTGTAAGTGTTGCTCGAATACTTCTTATAAAAACATCCTAGTATATTTAATATACTGTAGTTGTTACAAAATAAATGAATAAAAAGAGTTTAGGGGGTTGGAGAAGCAAAATAAAACAAAAGGACTCAAGTGAAGACATTACCTTAAAATCGGGTAACTCTATTTGGTTTGAGCTCAAAGACTTCCTTGGGAAGACTTCTGTCCAAAGTGAGGCTTCAAGGAGTAAGAGAGGTATGTGGAGAGACAAAATGGGCAGGGGTTGGCCAAGCAAAAGGCTTTGGGAGTGTGGGTAAGGAGGTAGAGGTGGGGCCTTTTATAAGAGGAGAGGAGGGGCACTCTTGGAAAGTAAAGAAATGTTACTTTATTTGAAAATGATTTTCGGATTAAAAAGGTCCCACATTGATATAATTAGAGGGTAAGTTGATAAGGGTTCTAAATCCACCCATACAATAGGTTTTGGACATGTTTAGGTCATAGATTTTACATTATCATTTCATTTTATTTAAATCCTTTATTAATGAGGTAATCGCTGCATCATCATGATGTCATAAATAATTTAATTTATTTAAAGTCTAAAAATTATGAAAAAAATACTATGATGTAGGAAATATTTTTATCTTTCCAATGAATATTTATATTCTAAAATATCATCTATTTAGACAAAATTAAAAATGTTTTAATCAGGTGATACATTCTTGTTATATTTACTTTCTTTAAAAAAAATAAAAAGATAACAAGTCACTTTCCATAAAAGTGATTCCATGGGGTCCCCAAGTTTGGCAAAAGACATACCATGGTCATCCATGAGACAACCAGTAGAATTAGGACACATGTTTCTGTCATTTTATTATTATTATGATATTATTTTATTATCCTTAACTACCCGATTACTCATTAATCAAGATAATTAAAGATAATTACCGTCGTTACTATTCATAATGTCCAAAAACAAAAGAGTCTTGATTACATAATTTGGACCTTATGATTACAAATATGTAATATATTTTACCAAATTCCAAACACATAAATTGCAATAATTTATTTAAAAATAATTCCCGTTGTCAAAACAAATAGCGGGTTTTTTTGAGACAATATCTATGAAAAGTTTGGCATTAGTTTATGCCCAATTCCAAAGTGAAATTAATCCTAATGACCACCATTGGATTAAATGGTAAAAATATATTCTAATTTAACTTTAAAACCAATTCAAAAGATAATCTAAGCATATAAATAAATTAGATTAAAAAGCAGTTTTGATGTAAAATGCAGTATTTTTCACTATTCATTAAAAAATGAACATTGTCAGAAAAATACCAAACATTCACACAAAGTAAATTTTGATGTCCCAATCATAAATAATAAGTTTATTTTTACAAACATATCTTATAAAATTGTCAAAATATATATTTAAAAATGGGTTTCCATCAAAAGGCAGTAAAACAATATTTTAAAAAATATTAGTGTATTCCATGCTTAAGATTGGATTTATTTTCATTTTAAGCCTCTAAAACACTATCTAATTCATTAATAGACATAGATAAAAATATCTATTATTCATTACTTACTTGGGATGTTACATCCTTCCCCCTTTAGAAAATTACGTCCCCGCAATTTATTTACTTATCGAATAAATGGGGGTACTTATCCCTCATTGCATTTTCAGATTCCCATGCTGCCTATTCCATCATGTGATTTTTCCACAAAACCTTTACCTGATTAATCACCTTATTTCGTAACACTTGATCCTTGTGGTCAAGAATCTGGACCGGTGGTTCCTCATAAGATAGGTTCTCTTCCAGCTGAACTACCTCTGGACTCAAAACATGAGATGGATCTGGCATATACTTTC
Source organism: Viscum album (assembly GCA_963277665.1). NCBI lineage: Eukaryota > Viridiplantae > Streptophyta > Magnoliopsida > Santalales > Viscaceae > Viscum > Viscum album. The sequence continues at coordinate 556,065,515 of OY728142.1, forward strand.
TCAACATCGAAATGTGAAAAACATTGTGTACCTGAGATAAACTCGGAGGTAAAGCCACTCGGTATGCAACTGATCCAACTCTCTCCAGAATTTCATATGGTCCAATGAACCTTGGACTCAACTTTCATTTCTTACCAAATCGCATCACACTTTTCCATGGTGAGACTTTGAGAAAAACATGATCACCTACCTCAAATGTTAGATCCTTCCTCCTGTTGTCTGCATAACTCTTATGCCTACTCTGAGCTATTCTCATGTGTTTCTGAATCAGCTGAACTTTTTCTGCCATCTCTTCTACCAATTCTGATCCCATCAACTTCCTTTCACCCACTTCATCCCAGAAAGCTGGAGTTCGACACCGCTGCCCATATGATGCCTCAAATGGTGCCATCTGTATACTGGAATGAAAACTGTTATTATATGAAAATTCAACCAAAGAAAGATGTTGGTCCCAACTTCCCTGATAATCCATTGAACAAGCTCGTAGCATATCCTCCAAGGTCTGAATTGTTCGTTCTGACTGCCCATCTGATTGAGGATGAAATGCTGTACTAAAATTTAATTCAGTACCCAACGACTTCTGAAGGCCTTTCCAAAAGTTAGAAGTGAACCTGGGATCACGATCAGATACAATGGAGAGAGGAACTCCATGTTAACTGACTATCTCTTTAAGATAAAAACGGAAAAGTTGATCTAGGGAAAAAGTATCTCGTATAGCAAGGAAATGAGTAGATTTAGTCAAGCGATCAACAATAACCCAGATTGCATTATTACCTCGAGATGTCTTCGGTAATACCACAACAAAGTCCATGGATATATTCTCCCATTTCCACTCTGGCACTGGTAAAGGCTGAAGCATCCCTTTCGGTAACTGCCGCTCTGCTTTAACCTGCTGACAAGTCAAACACTTCACAGTAAAATCAGCAATATCTCTTTTCATTCCATCCTACTAGTAATACTTCCACAGATCTCTGTACATCTTAGTACTTCCAGGATGAACTAAAAACGGAGAACTATGAGCTTCACATAACAACTCTCTCTTCAACTGTGAATCACAAGGCACACACAATCTCTTCCCAAATCTCAAAAAGCAATCATTATCAATGTTGAATTCAGGCAACTTACCTTTCTGAACCAGCTCTACCTTTTTCTGCAACTCACTGTCTTGCTTCTGTGCTTTCTTGATTCTATCTGATAGATATGATATCATTGATACCTGAAACAAAACATAAGAACTTTCTACACCAACAACTTCTATGCCAAAGTTCATCAAATCCTTAACCAAAGGATCACGTTCCAAACACAACATTGCTAATGAAGCATTACTTTTTTGACTCAAAGCATCAGCCACTTTATTTGCTTTTCCCGGATGGTAATGAATTGTACAATCATAATCTTTGATTAATTCCAACCATCTCCTCTATCTCATGTTTAACTCTTTCTGATTGAATATATACTTTAAAATTTTGTGATCAGTATATATTTCACACTTTACTCCATACAAATGATGCCTCCAAATTTTTAAAGCGAAAACAACAGCAGCTAATTCCAAATCATGTGTAGGGTAATTTACCTCATGAGTTTTCAACTGTCGTGAAACATAAGAAATTACCTAATCATTCTGCATTAGGACTCAACCAATTCCTTTCAATGAAGCAACACTGTATATAACAAAATCACCATTCCTGGAAGGTAGTGCCAAAACTGGAGCATTCACCAATCTTCTTTTCAATTCCTGAAAAAAATCATCACATTCTTTTGTCCAGATAAACTTAACACCCTTCCGAGTTAGCTTAGTCATTGGACTAGATAACCGTGAAAAATTACTAACAAACCTTCGGTAATAGCCTGCCAAACCAAGGAAGCTACGAATCTCAGTTACATTTGTGGGTCTTGGCCAGTCTTACACAACTTTTGTTTTTGCAGGATCAACAGTTATCCCATCTTTAGAAACAATGTGACCAAGGAAAGAAATTTGTTGCAACCAAAACTCACACTTGCTGAATTTTCCATACAGTTTCTTTTCTTTTAAGGTTTGCAAGATAACCCTTAAATGTATTTCATGCTCCTCTTTACTTTTAGAAAACACCAAAATATCATCAATGAAAACCACCACAAACTTATCCAAGAACTCATGGAAAATTATATTCATTAAGTCCATGAATACATCAGGTGCATTGGTTAGCCCAAAAGGCATTACTACAAATTCATAATGGCCATATCTTGTACAGAACGCGGTCTTAGAAACATCTGCTTCCTTTACCTTCAGTTGATGGTACCCCGATCTCAAGTAAATCTTTGAAAAATACTGATCTCCATGGAGCTGATCAAACAAATCATCGATATGAGGCAAAGGATATTTGTTCTTAACAGTGATGTTATTCAAGGCTCTATAATCAATGCAAAGTCTCATTGAACCATCTTTCTTTTTAAAAAATAAAACAGGAGCACCCCATGGTGATGTGTTAGGTCGAATGAAACCTTTCTCTAATAAATCTTGCAATTTCTTCTTCAACTCTAAAAGTTCAATTTGAGTCATTCAATAAGGGGGTTTTGAAATTGGCTTAACATCAGGAACTAAGTCAATAGAAAACTCAACTTTCCGATCTGGTATTATTCCAGGCAACTCATCAGGAAAAACATCAGGATACTCATTTACCACTGGCAAATCATTAATCTGAACAGTTCCTTTATTTTCAATGATGTGTGCAAGGTAACATTCATTTCCATCTTTTACAAGTTTCTTGGCCTCTTGATAAGTTATCAACAGTAAGGGTTCATTCTTGTACACAAACTGAAAGTCTTTCTGAAAAGAAACTTCTTTAGCTCTACAGTCAATCTTAGCATGGTAAATAGAGATCCAATCCATACCCAGGATAACATCAAACTCTACTAGAGGTAGAACAATAAGGTATGCAAGTAGGTTCTTTCCACAGATAAGGATAGGAAGATTCTTATAAATTCTTTTTTGCCTCAATATTTCCCCCAGGTGTTTTTACCAAAAGTTCAGGAGTCATTTATTGAGATGGTATTCCCATTTTACTAGAAAAGTTTTCAGAGATGAAAGAATGTGTAGACCCTGAATCAAACAACACACTGACATAATCTGAAAAAAAAAACAAAGTACCTGATACAACTTCATTTGATGGCCCGACATCTGCTGAAGTAGTTGTAAAGGATTTCACCACCCCTTTCTACTTGTAGTATAACTGCTTCCCATCACTCAAGCTCTTTGTCGGACACTCGTTTGTATAGTGACCCATCTCATTGCACTTAAAACATTTCACTAACTGTAAATCAAATTTGGCCTTACCTTCACCTTGATCTTTTTCAGTGCAATCACGAGCCTTATGTCCCATCTTACCACATCGGTAGAACTTTACAGAATTTAGAAGACATTCCCCAGCATGCCTTTTGCCACATTTATCACAAACTAGAAACTTAGATTTCTTACTATCCGACTTTTTTGAAGAATTCTTCCCTTTATCCTGCCACCTTGGTCTCTTCTTCTGCTGGTTGTTATAGAACACTTGATCATCGGCAAACTCCATTTAAACCTTCTCAGCACATCGAACAAGCTTTTCATAACTTTTAAACTCACGAGAAGCTAATGCCCTTCAATATTTTAGATTTAATCCTAAGTAAAAATGATTGATTTTACTATCAAGGTCTCAGATAAAATTTGGAGCATACCTTGCCAATCGAGTGAACCTTTCTTCATAGGTAGCCACTAAGTCTTCCTCTTGCCTCAATTCCAAGAATTGTTTTTCCATCCTAATTCAAACAGCCTTAGGAAAATACTTTTCAAGAAACATACCTTTGAATTCATCCCAGTAGAGAGCATCAATCTCATCAGCATCCCTGATATTTTTAACCATCGACCACCACTGATCTGCTTCACCCTCCAAACGGTAAATAGAAATACTAACCTTTTGATTGTCTGAACACCCCATGACATCGAAAATATTCTCCAGTGCTTTAATCCACCCTTCATCTAGAACAGGTTCAGATGATCATCTGAATGATGGGGGATGTTTCCTCATGAAATGTTCCACTACTGACATGTTCCTCTGCGGTGGATCTGGATGATCTCGTGCATGGATACCACCACCATTTATCGCTTGAGTCAACTGCGCCATTACTGCAACAAACTGTTCAGTTCCAATTCCGAACATCTTAGGATGCTGATTCGGAAGGTTATTTCCTTCTGCATGCCTTCCTAGAACTGCTTCCCTGTTTCCTCTGCGAAAAACCATTCTGAACAAACATGTCTTAGATGAAGCAACATGGTAATATTCAAATACTATATCACTTCAGTTTGACCATAAAAAAAATATTTTTGGATAATCATTTAATAGAATTCTAACTCCTAAGGTTATCTAAACCGACCTCTGATACCAACTATAAGGCCCCAGCCTTAAACATTACTTAATCTTGAGTTATTACAAGATTACACATTGAGGATCTTTTCGGGTTTAGATTTTTAGAGAATTAGATCATAAAACTTTCATTACATTCCACATATAAACAAAGTGGTTACATAAAGATAGTATTATTCTTTCCCATCAATGGAAACATATTTAAAATAAAACATGGATTCTTTCTTGACACTTCCTTGACACTATCATCATATCATGTACCTTTCCCTTGACCTGTGAAAAACATTTCAAAAAACTTGGGATGAGAATAAAAAGCTCAGTAAGGGATATAAAAATATATGGAAAGGAAACATGGGTACATATATACATAAGAATGAAATCATACTTTACCCATAAAACATAAGCACTTTAACATACCTCATCAAATCATGAATAAATCATAGAAATCTTAAGACATAAAGGTAACTTGATGCATTCATAACATTCTTACGTAGGGAGTAACCCTCTTGGTTACGTTTGGAATAGCCATCACAGTATATTCCCTAAATCTCTTCGGAGAAACCTTAACGTTTCACTCCTTCGCGTTACCCAATTCATTGGAGAGCTATATCGGGCTCACCCGCCCTTAGTTTATCACAGAACCACCCGTCTTCATAATAATGCCCAAGAACCTCAACATAATCATATCACATAAAACATGCATAAAGGAAACATAACATTTCCACCTTTCAATCACAAGATATCAATACAAAACATTGATATAAAAACATTATGAAAACCATTTTCAATACCAAAATAAAATAAAAGTAAAACATGGTATTTATTTTTCTTTTAAAAAAAGGTATGGCTTGTAGAGGAAGCCAAAACTCAAATAATGGTCACGGCGGTGGAGAAGTCGTTGTCGCCGCATACGTACGACAAAAACATTCCCTTTTATCGTTTAGTAAATGCTTCGTATAAAAAAGATTCCTTTTGAATAAATGTAAAAGTCAAAGGGGTTTATACACCATATAAAATAAGGTTGTGTATAAAACAAAATATTCCTCAATGAAAGGAGATTGAGATGAAGTCCCATACCTCAGGTCCGAATTGACTCGATCGTTCTTTAATGTCCTGAATAATAAACTTGAGTTAATTTATACTTGCTTAAGAACCTTTTTCAAGTTCATTATTCCTTTTATATCACTTATTTCCATGTCATGAACACTATGTAATTATTTAAGTTAATAACGGTCGTTTTAACGATCATTGGTACTTGAGTCAAAAATAAACCCTTTATAATTACAAGTTGTTCATGTATCCATTATATCCAGAATTATAATAATGATGTATATATCATATATATCTAGTATATACATGCATTTATAATATTACATAATCATTTATAGGTAAGAAATTAAATGCACCGTTCATGGAGACGGTAAGCCGTACGTACGCATGAACGCTACTTTCATTTCTATTTCATATTTTATAGAATGGAATCATAATGAAATAAATGTATATTATAATTCCAGTATAATATCATATATAATATCATAGTTCCATCCTTTATACATCCCACATATGGTATTTAACGAATCAAATCACTTTGAGGGGGCGGTAGTCCGCACTTCCTTAAATGAAGATATCACGTTTACCCATAATGGAAACCATAAAAGAATGCCCAAAATGAAAAATACAGAAGCTTAAGGAAAACATAAACATATTATATATCATATATAAATATAGTGACATCTTAATGTCCACCTTTGAAGGTGTTAAAAGAATGTTGAACAATCATCGTTTCGGGAGGCATAAATTCACCATCCACGGAAACAGTATGTCCTTTAACCATTAGATGTAGGTGTGTGTAAGTGTTGCTCGAATCCTTCTTATAACAACATCCTAGTATATTGAATATACTGGAGTTGTTACAAAATAAATGAATAAAAAGAGTTTAGGGGGTTGGAGAAGCAAAATAAAACAAAAGGACTCAAGTGAAGACATTACCTTAAAATCGGGTAACTCCCTTTGGTTTGAGCTCAAAGGCTTCCTTGGGAAGACTTATGCCCAAAGTGAGGCTTAAAGGAGTAATAGAGGGATTTGGAGAGACAAAATGGGCAGGGGTTGGCCGAGCCAAAGGCTTTGGGAGTGTGGGTAAGGAGGTAGAGGTGGGGGCCTTTTATAAGAGGAGAGGAGGGGCACTCTTGGAAAGTAAAGAAATGTTACTTTATTTGAAAATGATTTTCGGATTAAAAAGGTCCCACATTGATATAATTCGAGGTTAAGTTGATAAGGGTTCTAAATCCACCCATACAATAGGTTTTGGACATGTTTAGGTCATAGATTTTACATTATCATTTCATTTTATTTAAATCCTTTATTAATGAGGTAATCGCTGCATCATCATGATGTCATAAATAATTTAATTTATTTAAAGTCTAAAAATTATGAAAAAAATACTATGATGTAGGAAATATTTTTATCTTTCCAATGAATATTTATATTATAAAATATCATCTATTTAGACAAAATTAAAAATGTTTTAATCAGGTGATACATTCTTGTTATATTTACTTTCTTTAAAAAAAATAAAAAGATAACAAGTCACTTTCCACAAAAGTGATTCCATGGGGTCCCCAAGTTTGGCACAAGACATACCATGGTCGGCCATGAGACAACCAGTAGAATTAGGACACATGTTGGTGTCATTTTATTATTATTATGATATTATTTTATTATCCTTAACTACCCGATTACTCATTAATCAAGATAATTAAAGATAATTACCGTCGTTACTATTCATAATGTCCAAAAACAAAAGAGTCTTGATTACATAATTTGGACCTTATGATTACAAATATGTAATCGATTTTACCAAATTCCAAACACATAAATTGCAATAATTTATTTAAAAATAATTCCCGTTGTCAAAACAAATAGCGGGTTTTTTTGAGACAATATCTATGAAAAGTTTGGCATTAGTTTATGCCCAATTCCAAAGTGAAATTAATCCTAATGACCACCATTGGATTAAATGGTAAAAATATATTCTAATTTAACTTTAAAACCAATTCAAAAGATAATCTAATCATATAAATAAATTAGATTAAAAAGCAGTTTTGATGTAAAATGCAGTATTTTTCACTATTCATTAAAAAATGAACATTGTCAGAAAAATACCAAAAATTCACACAAAGTAAATTTTGATGTCCCAATCATAAATAATAAGTTTATTTTTACAAACATATCTTATAAAATTGTCAAAAGATAGATTTAAAAATGGTTTTCCATCAAAAGGCAGTAAAACAATATTTTAAAAAATATTAGTGTATTCCATGCTTAAGATTGGATTTATTTTAATTTTAAGCCTCTAAAACACTATCTAATTCATTAATAGACATAGATAAAAATATCTATTATTCATTACTTACTTGGGATGTTACATCCTTCCCCCCTTTAGAAAATTACGTCCCCTTAATTTATTTACTTATCGAATAAATGGGGGTACTTATCCCTCATTGCTTTTTCAGATTCCCATGTTGCCTATTCCATCATGTGATTTTTCCACAAAACCTTTACCTGATTAATCACCTTATTTTGTAACACTTGATCCCTGTGGTAAAGAATCTGGACCGGTGGTTCCTCATAAGATAGGTTCTCTTCCAGCTGAACTACCTCTGGACTCAAAACATGAGATGGATCTGGCATATACTTTCTCAACATCGAAACGTGAAAAACATTGTGTACCTGAGATAAACTCTGAGGTAAAGACACTCGGTATGCAACTGATCCAACTCTCTCCAGAATTTCATATGGTCCAATGAACCTTGGACTCAGCTTTCCTTTCTTACCAAATCTCATCACACTTTTCCATGGTGAGACTTTGAGAAAAACATGATCACCTACCTCAAATGTTAGATCCTTCCTCCTGTTGTCTGCATAACTCTTATGCCTACTCTGAGCTATTCTCATGTGTTTCTGAATCAGCTGAACTTTTTCTGCCATCTCTTCTACCAATTCTGATCCCATCAACTTCCTTTCACCCACTTCATCCCAAAAAGCAGGAGTTCGACACCGCTTCCCATATGATGCCTCAAATGGTGCCATCTGTATACTGGAATGAAAACTGTTATTATATGAAAATTCAACCAAAGAAAGATATTGGTCCCAACTTCCCTGATAATCCATTGAACAAGCTCGTAGCATATCCTCCAAGGTCTGAATTGTTCGTTCTGACTGCCCATCTGATTGAGGATGAAATGCTGTACTAAAATTTAATTCAGTACCCAACGACTTCTGAAGGCCTTTCCAAAAGTTAGAAGTGAACCTGGGATCACGATCAGATACAATGGAGAGAGGAACTCCATGTAACCTGACTATCTCTTTAAGATACAAACGGGAAAGTTGATCTAGGGAAAAAGTATCTCGTATAGCAAGGAAATGAGCAGATTTAGTCAAACGATCAACAATAACCCAGATTGCATTATTACCTCGAGATGTCTTCGGTAATACCACAACAAAGTCCATGGATATATTCTCCCATTTCCACTCTGGCACTGGTAAAGGCTGAAGCATCCCTTTCGGTAACTGCCGCTCTGCTTTAACCTGCTGACAAGTCAAACACTTCACAGTAAAATCAGCAATATCTCTTTTCATTCCATCCCACCAGTAATACTCCCACAGATCTCTGTACATCTTAGTACTGCCAGGATGAACTAAAAACGGAGAACTATGAGCTTCACATAACAACTCTCTCTTCAACTGTGAATCACAAGGCACACACAATCTCTTCCCAAATCTCAAAAAGCAATCATTATCAATGTTGAATTCAGGCAACTTACCTTTCTGAACCAGCTCTACCTTTTTCTGCAACTCACTGTCTTGCTTCTGTGCTTTCTTGATTCTATCTGATAGAGATGATCTCATTGATACCTGAAACAAAACATAAGAACTTCCTACACCAAAAACTTCTATTCCAAAGTTCATCAAATCCTTAACCAAAGGATCACGTTCCAAACGCAACATTGCTAATGAAGCATTACTTTTTCGACTCAAAGCATCAGCCACTTTATTTGCTTTTCCCGGATGGTAATGAATTGTACAATCATAATCTTTGATTAATTCCAACCATCTCCTCTATCTCATGTTTAACTCTTTCTGAGTGAATATATACTTTAAAATTTTGTGATCAGTATATATTTCACACTTTACTCCATACAAATGATGCCTCCAAATTTTTAAAGTGAAAACAACAGCAGCTAATTCTAAATCATGTGTAGGGTAATTTACCTCATGAGTTTTCAACTGTCGTGAAGCATAAGAAATTACCTAATCATTCTGCATTAGGACTCAACAAATTCCTTTCAATGAAGCATCACTGTATATAACAAAATCATCATTCCTGGAAGGTAGTGCCAAAACTGGAGCATTCACCAATCTTCTTTTCAATTCCTGAAAAAAATCATCACATTATTTTGTCCAGATAAACTTAACACCCTTCCGAGTTAGCTTAGTCATTGAACTAGATAACCGTGAAAAATTACTAACAAACCTTCGGTAATAGCCTGCCAAACCAAGGAAGCTACGAATCTCAGTTACATTTGTGGGTCTTGTCCAGTCTTACACAACTTTTTTTTTTGCAGGATCAACAATTATCCCATCTTTAGAAACAATGTGACCAAGGAAAGAAATTTGTTGCAACCAAAACTCACACTTGATGAATTTTCCATACAGTTTCTTTTCTTTTAAGGTTTGCAAGATAACCCTTAAATGTCTTTTATGCTCCTCTTTACTTTTAGAAAACACCAAAATATCATCAATGAAAACCACCACAAACTTATCCAAGAACTCATGGAAAATTCTATTCATTAAGTCCATGAATACATCAGGTGCATTGGTTAGCCCAAAAGGCATTACTACAAATTCATAATGGCCATATCTTGTACGGAACACGGTCTTCGAAACATCTACTTCCTTTACCTTCAGCTGATGGTACCCCGATCTCAAGTCAATCTTTGAAAAATACTGAGCTCCCTGGAGCTGATCAAACAAATCCTCGATATGAGGCAAAGGATATTTGTTCTTAACAGTGATGTTATTCAAGGCTCTATAATCAATGCAAAGTCTCATTAAACCATCTTTCTTTTTAAAAAATAAAACAGGAGCACCCCATGGTGATGTTCTAGGTCGAATGAAACCTTTCTATAATAAATCTTGCAATTGCTCCTTCAACTCTAAAATTTCAATTTGAGTCATTAAATAAGGGGGTTTTGAAATTGGCTTAGCATCAGGAACTAATTCAACAGTAAACTCAACTTTCTGATCTGGTATTATTCTAGGAAACTCATCAGGAAAAACATCAGGATACTCATTTACCACTGGCAAATAATTAATCTGAACAGTTCCTTTATTTTCAACGATGTGTGCAAGGTAACATTCATTTCCATCTTTTACAAGTTTCTTGGCCTCTTGATAAGTTATCAACAGTAAGGGTTCATTCTTGTACACAAACTGAAAGTATTTCTGAAAAGAAACTTCTTTAGCTCTACAGTCAATCTTAGCATGGTAAATAGAGATCCAATCCATACCCAGGATAACATCAAACTCTACTAGAGGTAGAACAATAAGGTTTGCAAGTAGGTTCTTTCCATAGATAAGGATAGGAAGATTCTTATAAATTCTTTTTTGCCTCAATATTCCCCCCAGGTGTTTTTACCAAAAGTTCAGGAGTCATTTCTTGAGATGGTATTCCCATTTTACTAGAAAAGTTTTCAGAGATGAAAGAATGTGTAGACCCTGAATCAAAAAACACACTGACATAATCTGAAAAAAAAACAAAGTACCTGATACAACTTCATTTGATGGCCCGACATCTGCTGAAATAGTTGTAAAGGATTTCACCACCCCTTTCTGCTTGTAGTATAACTGCTTCCCATCACTCAAGCTCTTTGTCGGACACTCGTTTGTATAGTGACCCATCTCATTGCACTTAAAACATTTCACTAACTGTAAATCAAATTTGGTCTTACCTTCACCTTGATCTTTTTCAGTGCAATCACGAGCCTTATGTCCCATCTTACCACATCGGTAGCACTTTCCAGAATTTAGAAGACATTCCCCAGCATGCCTTTTGCCACATTTATCACAAACTGGAAACTTAGATTTCTTACCATCAGACTTTTTTGAAGAATTCTTCCCTTTCTCCTGCCACCTTGGTCTCTTCTTCTGCTGGTTGTTATAGAACACTTGATCATCGGCAAACTCCATTTACACCTTCTCAGCACATCGAACAAGCTTTTCATAACTTTTAAACTCACGAGAAGCTAATGCCCTTCGATATTTTGGATTTAATCCTAAGTAAAAATGATTGATTTTACTATCAAGGTCTCAGATAAAATTTGGAGCATACCTTGCCAATCGAGTGAACCTTTCTTCATAGGTAGCCACTAAGTCTTCCTCTTGCCTCAATTCCAAGAATTGTTTTTCCATCCCAATTCAAACAGCCTTAGGAAAATACTTTTCAAGAAACATACTTTTGAATTCATCCCAGTAGAGAGCATCAATCTCATCAGCGTCCCTGGTATTTTTAACCATCGACCACCACTGATCTGCTTCACCCTCCAAACGGTAAATAGCAATACTAACCTTTTGATTTTCTGAACACCCCATGACATCGAAAATATTCTTCAGTGCTTTAATCCACCCTTCATCTAGCACAGGGTCAGATGATCCTCTTAATGATGGGGGATGTTTCCTCATGAAATGTTCCACTACTGACATGTTCCTCTGCGGTTGATCTGGCTGATCTCGTGCATGGATACCACCACCATTTATCGCTTGAGTCAACTGCGCCATTACTGCAACAAACTGTTCAGTTCCAATTCCGAACATCTCAGGGTGCTGATTCGGAAGGTTATTTCCTTCTGCATGCCTTCCTAGAACTGCTTCCCTGTTTCCTCTGCGAAAAACCATTCTAAACAAACATGTCTTAGATGAAGCAACATGGTAATATTCAAATACTATATCACTTCAGTTTGACCATAAAAAAAATATTTTTGGATAATCATTTAATAGAATTCTAACTCCTAAGTATATCTAAACCGACCTCTGATACCAACTATAAGGCCCCAGCCTTAAACATTACTTAATCTTGAGTTATTACAAGATTACACATTGAGGATCTTTTCGGGTTTAGATTTTTAGAGAATTAGATCATAAAACTTTCATTACATTCCACATATAAACAAAGTGGTTACATAAAGATAGTATTCTTCTTTCCCATCAATGGAAACATATTTAAAATAAAACATGGATTCTTTCTTGACACTTCCTTGACACTATCATCATATCATGTACCTTTCCCTTGACCTGTGAAAAACATTTCAAAAAACTTGGGATGAGAATAAAAAGCTCAGTAAGGGATATAAAAATATATGGAAAGGAAACATGGGTACATATATACATAAGAATGAAATCATACTTTACCCATAAAACATAATCACTTTAACATACCTCATAAAATCATGAATAAATCATAGAAATCATAAGACATAAAGGTAACTTGAGGCATTCATAACATTCTTACGTAGGGAGTAACCCTCTTGGTTACGTTTGGAATACCCATCACAGTATATTCCCTAAATCTCTTCGGAGAAACCTTAACGTTTCACTCCTTTGCGTTACCCAATTCATTGGAGAGCTATATCGGGCTCACCCGCCCTTAGTTTATCACGGAACCACCCGTCTTCATAATAATGCCCAAGAACCTCAACATAATCATATCACATAAAACATGCATAAAGGAAACATAACATTTTCACCTTTCAATCACAAGATATCAATACAACACATTGATATAAAAACATTATGAAAACCATTTTCAATACCAAAATAAAATAAAAGTAAAACATGGTCTTTATTTTTATTTTAAAAAAAAGGTATGGCTTGTAGAGGAAGCCGAAACTCAAATAATGGTCACGGCGGCGGAGAAGTCGTTGTCGCCGCATACGTACGACAAAAACATTCTCTTTTATCGTTTAGTAAATGCTTCATATAAAAAATATTCCTTTTGAATAAACATAAAAGTCAAAGGGGTTTATACACCATATAAAAGAAGGTTGTGTATAAAACAAAATATGCCTCAATGAAAGGAGATTGAGACGAAGTCCCATACCTCGGGTCCGAATTGACTCGATCGTTCTTTAATGTCCTGAATAATAAACTTGAGTTAATTTCTACTTACTTAAGAACCTTTTTCAAGTTCATTATTCCTTTTATATCACTTATTTCCATGTCATGAACACTATGTAATTATTTATGTTAATAACGGTCGTTTTAACGATCATTGGTACTTGAGTCAAAAATAAACCCTTTATAATTACAAGTTGTTCATGTATCCATTATATCCAGAATTATAATCATGATGTATATATCATATATATCCAGTATATACATGCATTTATAATATTACATAATCATTTAGAGGTAAGAAATTAAATGCACCATTCATGGAGACGGTAAGCCGTACGTACGCATGAACGCTACTTTCATTTCTATTTCATATTTTATAGAATGGAATCATAATGAAATAAATGTATATTATAATTCCAGTATAATATCATATATAATATCATAGTTCCACCCTTTATACATCCCACATATGGTATTTAACGAATCAAATCACTTTGAGGGGGCGGTAGTCCGCACTTCCTTAAATGAAGATATCGCGTTTACCCATAATGGAAACCATAAAAGAATGCCCAAAATGAAAAATACAGAAGCTTAAGGAAAACATAAACATATTATATATCATATATAAATATAGTGACATATTAATGGCCACCTTTGAAGGTGTTAAAAGAATGTTGAACAATCATCGTTTCGGGAGGCATAAATTCACCATCCACGGAAACAGTATGTCCTTTAACCATTAGATGTAGGTGTGTGTAAGTGTTGCTCGAATCCTTCTTATAACAACATCCTAGTATATTGAATATACTGGAGTTGTTACAAAATAAATGAATAAAAAGAGTTTATGGGGTTGGAGAAGCAAAATAAAACAAAAGGACTCAAGTGAAGACATTACCTTAAAATCGGGTAACTCCCTTTGGTTTGAGCTCAAAGGCTTCCTTGGGAAGACTTATGCCCAAAGTGAGGCTTAAAGGCATAATAGAGGGATTTGGAGAGACAAAATGGGCAGGGGTTGGCCGAGCCAAAGGCTTTGGGAGTGTGGGTAAGGAGGTAGAGGTGGGGGCCTTTTATAAGAGGAGAGGAGGGGCACTCTTGGAAAGTAAAGAAATGTTACTTTATTTGAAAATGATTTTCAGATTCAAAAGGTCCCACATCGATATAATTCGAGGGTAAGGTGATAAGGGTTCGAAATCCACCCATACAATAGGTTTTGGACATGTGTAGGTCATAGATTTTACATTATCATTTCATTTTATTTAAATCCTTTATTAATGAGGTAATCGCTGCATCATCATGATGTCATAAATAATTTAATTTATTTAAAGTCTAAAAATTATGAAAAAAATACTATGATGTAGGAAATATTTTTAGATTTACAATTAATATTTATAGTCTAAAATATCATCTATGTAGAAAAAATTAAAAATGTTTTAATCAGGTGATACATTCTTGTTATATTTACTTTCTTTAAAAAAAATAAAAAGATAACAAGTCACTTTCCACAAAAGTGATTCCATGGGGTCCCCAAGTTTGGCACAAGACATCCCATGGTCGGCCATGAGACAACCAGTAGAATTAGGACACATTTTGGTGTCATTTTTTTATTATTATGATATTATTTTATTATCCTTAACTACCCGATTACTCATTAATCAAGATAATTAAAGATAATTACCGTCGTTACTATTCATAATGTCCAAAAACAAAAGAATCTTGATTAAATAATTTGGACCTTATGATTCCAAATATGTAATCCATTTTACCAAATTCCAAACACAGAAATTGCAATAATTGATTTAAAAATAATTCCCGTTGTCAAAACAAATAGCGGGTTTTTTTGAAACAATATTTATGAAAAGTTTGGCATTAGTTTATGCCCAATTTTAAAGTGAAATTAATCCTAATGACCACCATTGGATTAAATGGTAAAAATATATTCTAATTTAACTTTAAAACCAATTCAAAAGATAATCTAATCATATAAATAAATTAGATTAAAAAGCAGTTTTGATGTAAAATATAGTATTTTTCAATATTCATTAAAAAATGAACATTGTCAGAAAAATACCAAAAATTCACACAAAGTAAATTTTGATGTCCCAATCATAAATAATAAGTTTATTTTGACAAACATAGCTTATAAAATTGTCAAAATATATATTTAAAAATGGTTTGCCATCAAAAGGCAGTAAAACAATCTTTTAAAAAATATTAGTATATTCCATGCTTAAGATTGGATTTATTTTCATTTTAAGCCTCTAAAACACTATCTAATTCCTTAATAGACATAGATAAAAATATCTATTATTCATTACTTACTTGGGATGTTACAATACAAATGCATTAATATGTATATATACACCTATACAAGTAATGTTTATATATAAACATGTATGTGTCAATAATTAACAAATATATATGTATATATATATATTCTAAAATATATAAATGAATACATATTCTAAAAATGTATTTATAACAAAATCTAACCATTTTTTATATTATATATATATATATATAGTGTTTATATATACATATATGTGTGTATTAATAAACAGATATATATTTGTATTTTATTCTAGTATATGTAAATGAATATAATATATAATATATTTAAATAAATATAAGTATATATATATATCACACAAACACACACACACTTTATAAATTTATTTTAAAATAATTATATAAATATATGAATAAAAAATATATATGTATATATATATAAATAAACAAAAATTTCATTAAAGAGATAACAAAACAACATGATGTGGTGATAAAGACGTTCCATCTTCAAAGGAGGGGTGCATGGTTCGAATCCAACCATGCGTAGGAGGTTGGAAATTTATAAAGCACTATTAAAGGTGTGGTGGTGTGAAAAGTGCTGATAGGGGGGGGGGGGTGGAGCATTGTTAAAGGGGTTGTGGAAGCGTCGATAAAGGGGTTGGGCTCATAGATGCCTAAAAAAATATAATTTTGCCCCCATTAACAATGTTTTTTAGCGATGTTAAAGCCTGAACTTTAACATCGCTTGTGTAGATAGCACTTTATAAGCACTGTTAAATGTACACCAGTACAAAAATACTTTTTTACGTTGATTTTTTTAGCTTTTTAACATCGGTTCTTGAGGAGACATCTTTGAAAGAGATGTTATAAATATGTTTTTTAGAATCAGTTTTAATAATTGATGTTAAAATGTTTTTTTATGATTTTTCACATTTTTTTTAAAAAACCAATGGGAAAGACCATCCGTTTTACAAAAAAGGACGTTAAAAAGCTATTTTTAACATCGGTTTTTCAAAAACCAAAGTGAAAAATAGACTTTTCACATCAGTTTTCCAAAAAAGGACATGATTTTTTTTATAAACTTGTAGATAATTTCTTAAGATTTGATTTAACTGGTCGTAGAGCTCAAACAGAATTACAGATCAAAAGTTATGACCGTCAAAAGTTGGATATATTTTTTTATGAGGAAATATCCAATGATCCAACCAAAGCTTTGTCTTAGAAGGAATTCTATAATCCAAAGGAGAATTTGTAGTTTTACCATGAAACGAAGAATTATTCATCATTATAATAAAAGAATAATTATCCAATGGTATATCAATTAAGAAAACTAAACATAAAAAAAAAATCATGGAAAAATAATTACAAATATCTTGACGAGATCGTGGAAAGAAAAAATTGTGGATTCACGATGAAGATCAAATGAGTTGATTTGGTGGAATGATGATGGTTGAAAGAATTGATCGTTACATTAATATATCCGTAGAATGAAAGAATATAAATGAGATGGTAAAAGAAAATGATAATAATAAAAACCATAAATCAGGGAAAAAAATTACAAATACCTTGATGAGATAATGGAAATAAAAAATTGCAGATTCATGATAAAGATCAAACGAGTCAAGTTGGTAGAATGATGATGGTTGAAAGAATTGATTATTAAATTAAAATGTCTGTAGAATGAAATCATATAAATGAGATGGTACAAAAACGCGGTATTAAATTTTTTTGGTGAAAATAAAAAATTTTGATGTCACAATGTAAAAAAATTGAAATTCTGCATTGGTAGGATATTAAAATTATCTTTCATGTCGGTTTTATGATAACCGTCGTGAAAAGATATTAAAATTTTCATTTTTTACATTGGTTATCATAAAACTAATGTTAAAGGAAATTTTTCATGTTAGTTTTTTAAAAAATAATATGAAAAATGTTTATAAACATTTAGTTAATTTCCTAAGATTCTATTTGACTGGTCATGGAAATCAAACAGAGTTATGGATCAAAAGTTATGGCTATCGGAAATTGGACTTCACCAAGACATTGTTTAGAGACAATCAACTTCCGATTGCCATAACTTTTGATTCGTAACTCTATTTGACCTCCATGACTAGTAAAATTGAAGATTGGGAAATGAACTACATGTTTATAAACATTTTTCACATCAGTTTTTTAAAAATCAACATGAAAAATTCTCTTTAACTTTAGTTTTTTTATAACCGATGTGAAAAAAAAGCTTTTAACGCCGATTTTTGAAAAAAACAACGTTAAAGGGAATTTTTCACATAGGTTTTTAAAAAAATGATGTGAAAAATATTTATAAACATGTATTTAATTTTAAAACCTTCTATTTTACTAGACATGGAGGTAAAACAAAATCATGGATCAAAAGTTCTGGCCATCAAAAGTTAGACTTCTCTAAGACATCGTTTAGAGATTATCAACTTCTGGTTACCATAACTTTAGATCCGTAACTACGTTTGAACTAAAAGACCAGTAAAATTGAAGCTTGAGAAATGAAATACATGTTTCTAAACATTTTTATGTCTATTTTTTAAAAACCAATGTGAAAAAATGCCCTTTAATGTTGTTTTTTTTCAAAAACTGATGTTAAAAGCTTATTTTCATGTTGGTTATAAAAAACTAACGTTAAAGGGAATTTTTCACATTGATTTTTTGAAAAAAATGTGAAAAATATTTAGAAAAATGTATTTCATTTCCCAAGCTTAAATTTTACTAGTCATGGAAGTCAAATGGAGTTACAGATCAAAAGTTATGGCAATCAAAATTTGGACTTATTTAAGACATCGTTTAGAGACGATCAACTTCTAATTGCCATAACTTTTGATCCCTAACTCCGTTTGAGCTCCAAGACCAGTCAAATAAAAGATTATGAAATTAAATACATATTTTAAAATATTTTTTATGTAGGTTATCAAATAACCAATGTGAAAAATTCATGAAGTTTGGTTTTTCACGTCGGTTATTTAGAACTGACGTGAAAAGTCATGAAAATTGATTTTTCAGGTCGATTATTATATAACTGATGTAAAAAAGTAGTGAAAATAAATTTTCATGTCCATTATATAAGAACCAATGTGAAATATAAATTTTTAGAGATTTTTACATCGGTTCTAAAAAACTGACATGAAAAAGGTGACGTTAAAAATAATTTTTGTACTAGTGGCAGTTTACGATCACTATTAAAACCTAGTTTTGTAGTGGTGTCTCCTAACCGTGTGCAAACTGTGCACCCTTAAAAACACTTTCAAAACACACCAAAACCAACCAAAATCTCCTAAAGCTGAACCCATACATTATATAACATAAAAATACTTAATAAAAGGGCAAAGAACCTCAAACTGGGAGTTGTTATAAGTTTCCTTTTATTAGCGTTAAAAAAATCTCAGGCAAAATGATACTTTTATTAGTGCTTTTGTGACCACTGATAAAAGTGTGAGATTTATCAGCACTGAAAAATAACTGATAAAAGGTATTCTGACTAATTTAATTTATTTATACATATTTATATATTTTTGAGTGTGATTTATATAACAATAAGTATGCATCTTTATAAATACAATATATATATATATATATATATATTAGTTTATACTTATTAATAATTATACATACACTAATTACATACATAGTAATATACACTTATTTATATATAAAGAGTATGGTGTCTTCGCTCATATCATAAACGGGTTGGGGTTGGTCAGCGAACGGTGACCCATCCCATTACACACAAGGCTTATACTCGCATGATATATCTTTTATGAATTTGTGTGCACACACGCAAAAATATATATGTAAAAGTAATTGAAAAATTCAACTTAAAATATTTAAATGAATTTAAATTATAAAACAAACTTATTGTAATTTTAGTAATTTATATAATTAGTAATGTATATTTTAATTTTTTTAAAGACATTTAAACATTTAATTCAATAATAATATTTGTAATTATAATTAAAAATTATAAAACTTAATAATTGATTATATTTTTTATATACAATAAATACAGTATATACAACTATAATAAACAAAAATAATATATATCTATATATCAATTTTAAACATGTTTAAATACAATTATTATAAATCTTATATTTAATTTTATAGTTTTATGATTATTGATATATCGTGAAAGACATCTATACATGATAATATTATTTATACATTTATATTAACGATATAATTATAAAATATTTATTCATTTATATAAATAATATTATTTTTTAATTATAATTAATACATCCACTGATACATTTATTAATAAAATATTTTTTATAATATTAATACATTTATCATAATATCAATACATTTAATATAATTATTTATTATTTATTAATTTTTAATATTTTTTCAATTTAACTATTTTCATTTATTAATTTTTAATATTTTATTAATTTATTAATTTTTTTAATTTATTAATTTTTAATATTTTTGGAAATTATTCATTTTTTAATATTTATTTATACATATTTATTTATCAAGTTTTATTATTTTCAATATGTTTTCAATTTATATAATTAATATTTATTCATTTTTATTTATTGAGTTTTTTATATTTTTAATATGTTAGACATTTATATAATTAATTTATTTAAATGCATTTTTAATATTTTTTTAATTTAAATATTTAATATAGTGCATTTTATATAATTTTGTTATTTATATGATTAATATCATATATTTATTCATTATTATTCATTTTCTATGTGTTCTTAATTCATGAAATTGATGTTTTGAATTCACCTTTAAAAAAAAAATTACGTAATTTTTTCAATTTTATTTATTCAATTTTAATATTCTTTCATTAAATGCTATTTATTAATATTTAATATTTAATAATTTCTAACATTTTTGGGATTTATTCATTTTTTGATATTTATATATCCATATTTATTTATTAGGTTTTAATATTTTCAATATGTTTGTAATTTATATGATGAAAATTTATTCATTTTTATTTATTATTTTTTAATATTTTAATATGTTTTAAATTTATATAATTTATTTATTTTAATGATTTTTAATATATTTTTAATTTAAATAGTTAATATAATTTATTTTTAACAATTTTGTATTTTATATAATTAATATTATTTATTTATTCATTTTTTATTTGCCTGTAATTTATGTAATTAATATTATGAATTCATTTTTTTAATAATCCTATAATTTAATCAATTTTATATGTTTATTCATATTTCTGTATTAAGTTTTAATATTTTCAATATGTTTTAAATTTATATGATTAATATTTGTTCATTTTTATTTTTTAAGTTTAAACATTTTTAATATGTTTGAAATTTATATAATTAATTTATTTAAATGAAAATTTTAAATATATTTGTAATTTGAATAATTAGTATAGTTCATTTTTAACGATTTTGTTATTTATATAATAATAATTATTTATTTATTCATTTTTATTCATTTTTTATGTTTTTATCAGTGTTAGATTACATACTGATAAAAGTATATTTTATTAGTGCTTATAAAATGTATCTTTTAACAGTGTTTTTTAGTATTGATAAAGGTATTGATTTATCGGTGCTAAAAAACACTGAAAAAAGATTTATTTATGAGAACTTGTTATTTTAACGCTAATAAAAATCTTCAAAGGTGTTTTTTAGTATTGATAATGGTATTGATTTTTTAGTGCTAAAAAAGCACTGAAAAAAGATTTATTTATGAGTGCTTGTTATTTTAACATTGATAGAACTCTTCCCATTTTTAAAAAACCCCATCAGATCATTTCTCTCTTCGCACCGCATTTAATCTCTCATGGAACCAAACCTTTACAACCACCAAAATCTTTTTTTTTTGGAAAAATCGAACCAAAAAATCGAAGGTATGATATTATGAGCTTGTTTTTAAAGATTCTCAAGCAATCTTTCATGTGTTTTTCATGATTTCTTTGAGTTTATCTTCCCTTGTTTGTTTGTAAAGGTTCTTCCCCTATGTGTTTGTCTGTAACCAATTTTTTGCATTGTTTTCCCTGATTTTTGGATAAGTCAACCATTTCAAGGTTCTTTTCATTTTGGTTTGCCGATTTTGCTCGATTTCCTCGATTTTTGGGTTGTTACTCCTATTTTTATGTTTAAATATAGACTATAAATAGAGATTTCCTACAAAATAATTTAAAAAATATTATTAGATATTAATTGAAAATTTAAATGGGGTTTGGTTGAATGAAAATGGTTTTTATCAATTAAATGACATTTAACAGCCACATAACGAAGAATTAATTAGTCAATTGGGTGGTGAATTAATAGATTGGGTAATTTTTAGATAAGAAATCAATGTTAGTAATTTTATAAATAAGTTTGGGCCTTATAAATATTAATGGTTATATGATTATTCATCGGGTTTTGATTTGGGTCAAGCTAGTAAATATATTTGAAATGGGTATGATAAAAGAGTGTGATTAATGTTTTTTTAAAACACAACATGAGATATAATGTTTTCTTTTATAGCATGTGTGTGGGTGTGTTTCATTTGGTTTTATAGGTATAAGTATATTTGTATGTATATTTTTGTTTATGTGTGTTTGATTATTTATATATCCATGTGTGTATATGTGTGCATATATATATATATATAAATTTCTATATTAATATTAGTTTATATTATATTTAAATCCTTAAATTTCCATGCAAAAACCATTACATTACATCATCACATTGTGCATGAAGTTACCTACTTCACACTAGGAAAACAATCCACACCAAGAGAGAATACTTAATTATTTCAAAAACATAGAATTTATTATATGTATATATTTTTCATTGTATTATAAAACATAGGTTTTATATATATATCCTTTTATATCATTTATATATTCATGTATTAAAATTTATAATTATATTTTTTAAAGTTACTTTATATAATTTATGGATATAAAAAATGATGCATTATATGCATACATTGTGTATATTTATTTATTTGTTGAAAAATATGAATATTTTTAAACCAGATAGGATGAATATGAATTGAAAATGAATTTATGTTAATCATATGACAAAGGATTATGTGGATGAGGTTAAATAGTTCATCAAGTTTGAAACAAAGCATGCATATGACCCTTCTCAAATCCTTTTTATGTGTTTACGTTGTTGTTATTCAAGACAAATTAACCCATAAAAGATGAAAGAACATCTAATATTTCATGAAATAGATCAAAGCTATAAATGATGGACTAAACACATGGAATAAATGAATATAAATACTGACTTGGATGATACTATGATTTACTGATCATCTGATATAATTACAAGTATAAACGATGATGAGTACCATATTGAAGAAATGACAATGACAATTGAAGGTGACCTTCACGGTTGTCCAAAGTTGCTTGAGAAGTTAAAGAGTTGTATAAAGAGATCATTGTATACCGGTTGTACTAAATATACAACATTGTCAGCAATACTAAAGGTATATAATTTGAATGCTGGCAGCAGATGAAGACACCCACTTTATCGAACTACTTGGTCTCCTGAATGATATGATACCATAAGGAAATGAGCTCCATTATTGAACATAAGAGTGCTAAATGAATTTTACATTCAATGGGCATGATCTCTAAAATAATACATGTTTATCCAAATAACTGTATATTGCTTCAAAAGTACCATCAATCACTTAAAAAATTCTCTAAGTGTTGCACTACTCAATACATGAAAGATGAATCAAGTACTTTAAATGTTGTATGGTACTTTCCAATAATTCCAAGGTTTAGATGATTATATATATGTGACGAGACCACTATAAAATTGATATGACATGTGTATACAAGAATTCAAGATGGGAAACTATGTCACCTAGTAGACTCTCCTTAGTGGAAGAATATTAATCAATAGTATCTTGAATTTGAAAATGAGCTGAGAAACCTCTGTCTTGTGCCATCTGCAAATGTAGTGATTTTTTTGTGTATAAAACATCACTCACAATACATGTCCAGTTATGTTTCTAAATTATAAGTTGTCACTATGGTTATACATGAAATACAAATACATTATGTTTTCTCTACTTATATTTGAACCAAAACAACCTGATAATGATATTGATGTTTATTTGACTATATTGATAAAAAATCTAAAGTTAGGGGGTGTCCATGAGTCGGGTTGAGTTAGGTTGAAGGATTTTTTGGACCTGAACCAATCAAAATAGGTCGGGTTAGGTCGGGGTGGGTTTGTGGTATTTTTTAGTTTGGACTAGACCCAACCCAACCCGTTTCAGATTGGGTTGGGTTGGGTCAGGTCGATCAGGTCAGGAAAAAAATAAACTCTCGCAACTCCACTACCTAAACCGAACCAACTCTCACCTCGATGTTGTCTCCTTCATACCTCCACAAACAAACAAGAAAATCAGTACCGATAATTCTATTTAGACTCTATAAGACCACCAAGTAATAAAATCAACCAATTTCCTCCACAAGTAAGCAACATGGTAGCGACAACATGTACGGAAGATGCGACATCGAAGACGATATAGGAGAGAAACGAAAGAGGCGGTGGACGATGATACAGTTGGGCGATGACATGAATATGCAACACAATGACACAAACAAAGATGACATGGATAGATAATTAAGGCAATAAACGATAGAGACAGACCGACAGTGGTAGGTGGGACTCAGGAGAGGCGATAGAGATGACATGGGTGGGTGACAGTGATGGTGTCAGCATGGACGATGTAGCAAGAAGCGATAGCGATGGAGGGAGGTAGGATTTGGGAGAGATGGTATAAATGGCATGGGTGGATGATGACATCGACACAAATGGTGTACACGTAGCTGGAAGTAGTAGTGGGAGGTAGGACTTGGGAGAGGCAACAACAACATTGATGAAGTGGAAGTCATACAACGGTATGTGGTCTTGATAGTGGGAAACATTCACAACACCATGAGATATTAAGAGAGGGAAGATATTAGTGGTTGGGAGGGGAAAGTGAGGATTACTATTAGGGTTTGATCAGGTGGATGTATGGAAGAGGTGAGGTAGTGACAGATGAGTGGGTTTGTCTGATCGGGTTGGGTCATAAACCTACCAATTTGAGACCCAACCTGACTCATGTATTGGTCAACCCAATAAAACCCAACCTATCCATATTATGCATGTAACCCGACCCAACCCAACCCAACCCAGTTGGGCTGGGTTGGGTCCGTTGGGTTGGTTCCCTTGGGTTGGGTCAGGTTTGGACACCCCTATCTGAAGTTAATGTGGGATATGGGTGTTATATTTTATAATGATCCTAGAAGTGAATAGTTCATATTGAGATCCATGTTATACCGGATAATAAATGACTTTTCTGATAATGAATTTTTTCAATATATAACATTAAAATAATGTTGGTGTGTCCCATGCATGAAGAAGGTACACACTCAGCTAGGTTAAAATATTCCTCAAATTTTACCCCGATGACATAAATACTGATCATGGATGACATCATTCAATGGAAATACAGAACAAGCTACAATACCATATTCATTAACAAGAGATCAACAATTCAATAAAGTAAAGGCTATTATCACTATTTTCGATAAACCTTCTTCAAAAAATCATATAAAAAGAGGTTAAAAAAAGTGATTAGTTTTTCTAAATTACTATATTGTTTATACATTAGACATTTTCTTAATGTCATGCACGTAGAAAAAATGTATGTGATAGTATTATTTTCACATTACTAAATACACTTGACAAAACAAAGGATAACATCAAGGCTAGTTTGGACATGATTGACACAGGAATAAGGGTAGAGTTGGTGCCAATGAAGGTTCAAAGAAAATTTTTTATTCCACCAACAATTTACACTCTTTATAGATAAGAGGGATATTAGTTTTGAAACATCCTGAATGATGTAAAGGTTTCAAAGGGGAATTCATCAAATATCAATAATATCATGTCAATGACCAATTTAGAGTTAAAGGGCTTAAAATCACATGAATGACATGTTTTGATGTAATATTTAATGCATATAGCTTTATGTTGTATTCAGCCTAAAAATGTTCAACACACATTAACCAAGCTTCGTTTATTTTTTAAAGTTATAGGTAATATTGTTATAGACCCGATAAATTTTATGACTATTGAAAAAGAATTTATTATCGTTTTAAGTGATTTGGAAATGTACTTCCTATCATTATTCTATAACATGACGATTCACTTAGTTAGAGAGATCTGACTATGTGGTCTTATACATTATAGATGGATGTACCCCATTGGATGGTATATGAATATTTTGAAAAGGTATATCAAAAATCAAAATCATCCAGAATCTTGTATTATAAAGCGATATATTATTGAAGAATTTGTTGAATTCTATACCGACTACCCATTAGACGTTGATAACATTGGCCACCTAAAATATCATCATAGCCTATGCCCTACGGGCAAAGAGATTTTTAGTAGAGATGTTTTTACAATTATGATTATAAAGTGGGAGTAAGATCACATTTATATTTTACATAACCATATAATGGTTGCTTTGTATATTGAAACCTGAAAAGTAATTCTTCAACATTTGAATCCATCAAGGGCTGAAAAATAGTTATTAAATACACATAATCAATAGTTTATATGATGGTTTCAAGATCATATTTTTAAGAAGTTATCTACAAATCAAAATTAAATTTTTAAAATACTTCTATAGATGTCTAAAGGAACAAGTGTACATGTATTGTCTTATAATATTTATACATTCTATACAAAGGAACATGATGAATATAACATGATGTGAAATAGTGGAGTTACTCTTATGTTGGAAGCAATGCATGTATCTAGTACCAAGGATAAAAACCCAATTTATGTGAATATTTCATGATTTAGCATCATTGAACAAATATACGAGTTGTATTATACAACATTTCAAGTGTAGTTTTTCCATTGAAAATGGGTTGACAACAAAAGTGCAGTTAAAGTCGATGAATTGGGTTCAATTAAGGCGAATTTCAGTGAGAAAGGGCACAAGGATGAACTGTTCATAATGAAATCATAGACAATAAAAATATTTTATGTCTTGGATCATGAAAATAGAAATTGGTTAATTATTTTTCTGATGACTAAAACAATTGTAGGTTCAGATGAAAATTCAACTGTGGATGGCCTTTTTGTTGGTAAATCACAATAATTTATTAATGGTCCCAATGTATACAGTGTATTGTACATTAGAGGGGGAGGGGATTTAAATACTTGATATATGATTCAAATCTCTTAAACCTTTGAATTTTAAAATTAAAGTTTAACTGTAAGGGATCAGATCCTTTAATCATGTTTCTTTACATGTTTCCAAATCTTGCGGTGTTTTGAGGAAGGTCAAAGTAGGTTTGATGGAGTTTGGGAGTTAAAATATTGAAGCATAAGTAATTCCAAATATAGAGATTTATTCATTATGTGAAAGAATCATTCACGACCTGAGTGATGATTCATGACTTGAGTAAGAGAAGTTTTCATGATGTGATTCATGATGTGTACAAGTAGATTCATGACATGAAAAGACATGGATCATATTTCTTGAATATTTCCATGAAATATCTTGATGTTAAAATTAATTTAATGACATCAATTAATCTATTTTTATTGGATCTATACCATTCATTTTTTGATGAGTCTTAAAAATCATCCCATTCATGACATGAATGGCCCATTCATACTGTGAAAGTGCATATAATAGTGTTCTTATACATCCAATTATACCCTCATATTTTCCCCAAACCCTCCAATTATCTCCCAAATCTAGGCATATGTAGTTTCTTCTTCAAGTTGTTTCAAATCCATTTCAAATGGGATTAATACCTAACTTCCCACGTTCGATTCATGGTGATCCGAGGTGAGTTTTCCTTCTTTATCTTATAGTGTTTTTTCTGTTAAAATTTGTTTTATATAGTGTTATATTTTTATACCATGACGATTGATCTCATTTATTCATATGAAGTTATTTTGATGTTTTTTGGCATGTTTTTGGCACAACATCCATGGAGGGTTGTAGATTCCTTGCAGGAGAAGTGACCATAGATGCACATTGTTATTCTGTTCACATTCAAAGAACATTGAAAGCCTTAGGGTAGATGATTCATTAATTCTCCTTTTTTATGTGAAATCGTAGAGTTATAATACTTTATCTCTTTGGTTAATGGTGTAATTAACCCTGATAAAGATTAAATAAGATTAAAGAATTGGTTTTGGTTTTGGTTATAATGATCATGTGTATTTCCAACATGTTAACGAGCTGCCTCTTGTTTTTCTAGATAGTATGTTATCTATGTTTAGGATTTGAATTAATATGTTTTTTATTCTATATTTATCATTTTTTATATGATGAAATTGGTTAAATAACATAAATATGGAATTAATTTTTGGCTATATTAACAGAGAGGCATGTTTAAATGAAATGTTCTTCCTTATAGTTTAATGAAACTAGAATTTATGCTTAAAAGCATGTTTAAATAACTCATAGTTATTGATAATTGATTCCTTAGGTTTCCTATGGTTATAATCCATGATAAATGAATTGATTAATTCAAGATATTAATGAACTGGTTGTTTGATAAAGATAATTGTTTGGTGTCAAGAAAGCTTGTTTTCTTATGAAAGATGGATGAATTGGTTGTAGGGATTAGATTCCCTATTGAATTTTGTTATTTTCTTGATACCTTGTGTGATTAATCTAGATATTATCCTTTCAATACGATGCAATGTGATCTTGGGATAGTTGATGGTTTGGTGAGACATGGGCTGGGAGGCCCAAGTTTATGGCAGCAGTTGATGCTTGAGATGAAAAGATGCATGGTGATATGCATGTTGGTGTTGAGTATGGGACAAAGACTAATGTAATAGGTAAAATCTAGGATTTTACATTTTATTTTAACTAAAATATGGGATGTTTTATTGATAATAAATCTGATTTAAATGTTGTATGGTCAGGTTGTTTGTTTCCGTATTCCTTTCCCCACTACTTGACGTAACTAGTTGTGATTGACTTATGTATCTTTTATAGAACATAGGATGAGTCATAGAGTACCTAGAAATATATAATGATGATGAATAATAAATTTTTTAACCAATGGAATTGCAAGCTTGATGGAATGCTGGGTAATGATGGTAATTCTTGAGAAACTATGAAATTGGTTAGATTATGCCTATAGGGCATGGACTTTGGTCGATAATTATTATAAAGTTGAAATGGTATAACATTAATTAATGACTAATGAATTAATTAATGTAGCTATATAATGTTTAAATGAAAAAATTAAATAAAAGTTTTTTATAATACTTGTGTGATTATAAGATATCTATTCCTTAGCAGTAGTAGTTGGGTGTTCGAGAGATGATAGTTGCAGTTGAGGTTAAGGCTAGGTAGTTTCCCACAGCGTGGTTGTGAGATATATGTATATTCACATGTTATGTTATTTCATACACTACCTCACCCATTTCGGTAGGCCAACAGATACCTAGTGTACTCTAGGAGGGTGTTTTTCCCAACATTCATGTTAGCAAGGAATAGATGGTTGACTACCTCCTCTTACCCCATGATCTTCTCTTGATAGTTTTATGTACTAGTATGAAAGGTGGTTATCTTTCCAATACATATGTGTGTAGAGTTATGTAATAGATTTTGGTTATTTCACACACATATATCTTTATATATACTATCCTAAGGATCATTATAGGTATATTGTGTATGCGTTGTGATGACTTGATGTATAATACATGATGTATAGGCTATACTGGCTCCCAGAAACTATTTGGTTTCTATCTAGAGATGTGGATGATGTGATGCATTGGGTGCATGATATGTGGTGATAATGAGATATTTTAATGAATGAGATGCATTGTATGATACAGTTTCCTAGTGTCTTTGGGTATACTTACTTTTAGAGAGAGATGGCTCAAGCAATGCAACATTGGGGAAGAGAAACAAACCAGTGGGGAAGTGGTAGTAGAGTACCTTATTTGATATTATATTAGATATTATATTAATATTGTATGAGATACTTGGTGAGAGAGTCCTGGTGAGGTTGATAAATTATCATACCTAATTAGGTGATGAGTTAGCTTCACTTATTTTTCATTAGGATTTAGTATGTTTTCTTTATCTTTTTCATGAGAGGCTCCGAGGAGAATCCTACTGAGTATACCTGTTATGATCACCCTACTTATATATAAACTATTTTTTAGGTTTATAAGAGTTGGTTAGAGATTGTACTGGACATTACAAGATCTTAGAGTTGTTTTGGATCTGTTTAGGCTTCGAGGTCACTACTGAGGATTTTCTTTTTTATACTTGTAATTTATTTTCAATTGTTTTAGTCTACACGACATCACATTCATGTATTTTGGATCATTTATTTTATATTGAGAAATATTTGTATGGTGTTTTTATCTTATCTCTCTTTCCTCATATTCTTCTTAGAGGGTAATGCCTCCCATCCATGTGTATGATATACCCTTAGTGCTTGTCATCAACACGTGGCCTATTGGAGGCAGGCTTCAAGCATCATTATCTCCCTTATCTCATTTTTGACCCAGGATAGGTACCATTGGGGGAAGGGGGTCATGATAGAGTTGTATCAAAGGTCCAAGTTTATGGATTTTATGGATTTAAGAGGAAGGCATAGGTGAGGACTACATGGGATGGTAGGGAAACAATGCCAGTTGAGTTTAGTATATAATGTAAACAAGGTGAAAGTGCCAAGATAGTGTATTTGTATCACTAAGAGGGGGAGGAGGTGAATCAGGGACACTCTTTTTCTTTTATATTTCTTTTCAATTGAAACAACCTTCTCCTCCTGTTAAAGATTTCAATTCCCTGCTGAAAACAAATCCAATACACATCCACAGGAACACAAAGATTTACAAGGTTCACTATTCAATAAGAACAGCTACATCCTTGGTATGGTTTGGAAATGATCCAATACCATACAATCTACTAGAAATAAATCCTTGGATTACAACGAGTAGGATATATCCTTTCACTCGTGTAGCACTTTGTAAACAATCCACAAGTGTATGTAAACCCTCTTAGCACAAATAGGGTGATTCAAATGTTTGTGCAATGGATTATATTACCTATGATTATTTCAGTTTAATAAATGTATCAATTGAAATACAATTCTTAAATTCCTTACCCAAAAGCAAGGTAAGAACCTCCTAGACTTTTTTATGAAAACTTAGTCTGATTTTCTGAGCCTGATTCCTCCGAGTACGATTCTCCCTAATATAATTATTTCAGTTTCATTTTTTAGTAGAATACAATAGAAATGAATCAGCACCACTTCAATTCAAAATAAAATTCTTCCATAGTCTGAGAACCCCAATACGGAAATCCCAAAAACGATCAATCCATCCTGATATGATAATCATCTTAATACAATATTCAATTTTTTTTCAAAAATTCTTTAATATAATATCAAAATGGAAAACTTTTTCTTCTCTCTAAAACTCGGAGCTTCTCTTTCTACTATGATGAACAATACTTCATCATCCAAAAAGTACAATGTACTTTTCACCTTTTATAGGTGATGCTCGAGACCTTTGGCAGGAATCCTAAAATTCTTTCCCGCTTAAACAAATTCACCCAAATTTTAATTTCCCCTGAAATCTTAGGATGCATTTTGACTTTTTCCGCTAAATTGAAATTTCCTTGTAGTGAAATATTAAGATGGTTGTTTCTTGGACATCCCCCAAGACTGTTATAGAGGTGAAAAGTTTCCTTGGTCTCACAGGCTATTACAAGTGGTTCATACCTGAATTCTCTCAGATTACGACTCCTCTAATAGCCTTAGAAAACAAGTATTATACATTATTTTGGACTGACTAGTATAATGTAACTTTCAAGTATCTAAAGGATAAGTTTTTCAATGCTCCTATTATTTATTTTATAGAATAGGGAGTTCAAATTGAGGTTTTTTGTGACACTTCATGTATTGGATTGGGAAGTGTCCTGATACAGTATAGATCAATTGTTTTATGAGTCTTGAAAATCACACCCCATGAATATAACTATGCCACCCATGATCTTGAGTTAGTGGAAGTTGTGTTTTGCCTTGAAGTTGTGGTGACATTACCTCATCAGTGAATGATTTGTGGTTTTCACTGATCACAAGAGCCCGATGTATGTATTCTCCCAGTATGACCTAAAATTGCAATGATAGTGACATATGTAATTCTTATAGTACTATGACATTGAAATTTCTTATACCTTGGGAAAGGGTAATGTTTTGGCAGATGTGCTATGCAAGAACTCACACAGTACTTCTGTAGGTGAATATGGAGATTCCTCAAGAGTGATGTAAGATCTCTTAGTGATGCATCATGATATAGTAGAGGTTGGAGGTAGAGGATTTCTTTTTCAGATGATGGTGTAAACATATTTGGTGCAACGGGTGGAGGAGTCCTAGCTGGAGGATTTCAAGGTGGAGGTATGGCAAGACCAAGTTGTCTATGGTGATACCCCTAATGGATGGTCTAAGGATGATCAACACTGGGTGTTATTATAGTGGAGGATTTTTGTTCATTTAATTATGCACAAGGTGGTTCTATATGATCTCCATAGCTCACCCTTGGTAGTAAATCCTATAGTGATAAAGTCATACCATGCTCTAAGAGGTCAGTTTTGGTGGCCTAGGTTGAAGTGTTCAATTACAGAGTTTGTGTTCTGATGTTTATTCTGCCAAAAGGTTAAGGCTGAACATTTTATTCTTTATGGTTTTCCACAGTTGTTAGAAATTACTTAGTGGAAATGGGAGGATGTATCAATGGATTTCATCATAGTATTACCTCGATCTCAGGGAGGCTTTGGTGCTATATGGGTGATAGTGGACCATTTGATGAAATCATATCACTTCTTAGTAATCAAAGAGTCAAGCTTAGTGGAGGATTTGTCAAGGTGATATCTAGAGGAGATGTTGAGGCTCCACAAAGTCCCGAGGTTGATTATCTCTGATTGCAATCCTTATTTCACCTTTAGGGTTTATAGAGGTCACCAACATTTTTTTAGCTCTCAGTTGTGCCTTAACACTACTTTCCATCCATAGATGGATAACCAGATAGAGTAGACTATCTAGAATCTTGAGTAAAGGTCACATGCTTGTGTCCTAAATTTTAGAGGTTCTTGGATGAGAAACCTACCCTTGGTTGAGTTTTAGTATAATAACAGTTTTACTCCACTATTAGTATAACATCATCTGAAGCTTTATATGGATGTAATTTTTGTTCTCTGTTGTATTGGATTGAGGTTGGAGAGTTAAAAATTCTCAGGACATAACTAGTTTAGAGCATGAAAGATATTATTTAGAAGATTAATGAGAGGATAAATATAGTGCATGATAATCAAAAGTTTCATGTTGACCATCTAAGGATACCTTTGGGGTTCAACATTATAGATCAAATTTTCTTAAAGGAGAATAATCATCATGGGAAGTGAAGGTTTGGTTATGGGAGAAAAATTTCTCCTCGATTTTTTGTTCCTTCCGAGGTGTTGTCTCGTGTTGGAGCCATTGAATACCAGATAGAACTTAACCTGCATATGAATAAAATTCATGATGTATTTCATGTGTCATAACTTTAATACTATCTTAATGATGACTCTTATATCATCGATTGGGTAGAGTTAGATGTTGATGATGATGTAACCTTCGAGGAGCAGCCTATGGAGATTCATGACCATCAAGAGAAGGTGAGGCATTAGCATGATATTGCCTTAGTTCATGGATTGCAGTGACATATTGGCATTGAAGAGAGCACCTAGGAATGTGATTTGTAAATGCACACTCATTATCCAAAGTTATTTTATTCTTATCCCTTATTCTGTATAGATATTACGACGATGATGTTAACCTTTATTTGGCATATGAGATGATTTTCTCTTCTTTGATGACTTGTTTATGAACTTTTTCTTATTTTAGAGGCATCTCCCACGAGAGAGTGTTTAGGATCCGATTATTAGTGTTGCATAGTTTTGTGTCTTGTTCCTCTAATTGAGGTGGTTGTTCTTCCATGATGACTATATTCTTGAGAGGTATCTCAAGGGGTGACTATTCAGATGATCCCTTCTCTTTCATTTCTCTTCGGATTTGGTTTTAAATTATTAAGGGAAATAATTGTTGAGAGGTATCTAATGTAAGGTTTTATATCCTTTTATCCCATTCCTTTATGTGTTTCTGAAGCCTGTAGTGTTTGGAGGAATATCGTATTAGGTTTGGTAGAGTTTTAGAGATGAAATCTATAATCAAGAGCAATTCAAGATGTGAAGAGTTGTTCATAATGTGAGAGAATCATTCATGACCTGAATAATGATTCACGTCTTGAGTAAGAGAAGTTTACAGGGTGTGATTCATGATATGTATAAGTAGATTCACAAAATGAAAGTATGAGGATTGAATTTATTAAATATATCCCTAAAAACTCATGACATGAATTAATCTAGGTTTATTGGATCTAGTTCATGTGTTTTTTAGTGAGTCTCATTCATGACGTGAATAACCCATTCATGCCATGAAAGTGTGTCCAGAAGTATTCATATAAATCCAATTTCAACCTCATATTTTACCAAAACCCTATGATTCTCTCCCAACTCCAGGTGACTATAAGTGATTCTTCAGGGTGTTTCAAATCCCTTTCAAAAGGGATTGATCCTCTAATTCCTATGTTCTATTCGTGGTGATCTGAGGTGAGTTTTACCTCTTTCTCTTGTGTGTTTTTTCTACATTTGGATTTGTTTCCTCCCATTTTATCACTCCATGTTATTGTAGTTAATATAATTCATTATTATAGAGTTATTTTGATGTTTTTTTGGTGTGGTTGTGGAGATATTTCCTTGTAGGGCTATAGATTCCTTACAGGAGAGGTGATTGGAGACCTGTGTTGTTATTCTATTCTTTTTTGAAGAATGTTGAAATCATTAAGGTAGTGGATGTGTTTATTCTCCTATTTTTAGGTTCAATCATAAATTTATCATTTTTTATCTCTTTGGGTAATGGTGAAATTAACCTTAATAAAGATTAAAATGAATTAAGGAA
This sequence comes from Viscum album, assembly GCA_963277665.1. NCBI lineage: Eukaryota > Viridiplantae > Streptophyta > Magnoliopsida > Santalales > Viscaceae > Viscum > Viscum album. Next base: position 556,100,381 of record OY728142.1, read on the forward strand.
TTGATTTTGGTTTTGTTTATAGCGATGGAATGTGCTTCCACCGTGTTAATGGTTTTCCTCTTATTTTTCCAAATAGTGTGCTATCTATGTTTATGCTTTGGATTGACATGTTTTTTATACTATGGTTATCATGTTTGATATGGTGAAATTGGTTAAAGAACATAAATATGGAATTTCTTGTTGTCTAAATTAAGAAAGATGCATGTTTAAATGAAATGTTCTTCAATATAGTTTAATGAAATTGGAATTTATTCTTGAAATAATGTTTAAATAATTAATATCTATTGATAGTTGATGCCTTAGGTTGCTTGTGTTTGTAACTTGTGATAAATGAATCGGTTAATTCAAGACTATAATGAACTGGTTGTTTGATAAAGATAATTGTTTGGGGTCGAGCGAGCCTATTTTATTGTGAAGGCTAGATGCCTTGGTTTTAGGGTCAAGATGCCCTGTTGATTTTTTTTGTTTTCTTATGACTTGTTTGATTGCTCTGTATGTGAGAATTGTGATTTGAGCCTGGGATGGTTGATGGTTTGGCAAGACATGGGTGGGGAGGCTCAGGTTTTTGGCAATAGCTGGTGCCTAAGATGATAGGATGCATGGTGATATGCATGGTGGTGTTGGGGATGGAACCAAGACTGATGGAATAGGTTAAAGTCAGGATTTATCATTGTTTTTATAATAAAATATGGGATGATTTCTTGATAATTAATCTACTTAAAGGTTGGATGTTTGGGTTGTTTGTTTTTGTATTCCTTTCCCAACTACTTGACACAACTTCTTGTGCTTGGATTATACATATTTTATAGTAACTTAGGATGAGTCCTAAAGTACTTGAAAATATGGAATGATGATGAATAATAAACTTTTTAACCCATGGGGTCAAGGGATTTATGGAATTCTAGGTAATAATAATAACTCTCTAGAAACCATGGAATCAGTTGGATTATGCCTAAAATGCATGCAATTTGATCAATAATTAATTTAAAGTGGAAATGGTATAACATTAATTAATAGCTAATGAATTAATTAATTTAACTATGTAATGTTTAAAGGAAATAATTAAATGAAAGTATTTTGTAATGCTTGTGTGCTTATTGGATATCTAGTCCTTATTAGTGGAAACCAGGTGTATGAGAGATGATAACTACAGTTAAGGTTGAGGATAGGTAGTTTCCCATAGTGTGGTTGTGAGATACATGTATATTTCTATGTCATGTGATTTCATACACCACCTCACCCATATTGGTAGGACAATTGAAACCCAATGAACTTTGGGTGAGTGTTTTTTCCAATATCCAGGTTGGAGAGGAACAGATGACTGACTACCCCCTTTTTCTCCACAGTCTTCTCCTAGTATTCTATTCATACATATTTATTTAGACAAAGGGGATGTCTCCATTTTCACCTAGGACACTCCCGTCCCTGATCGCTCTCTAAGGTTTCTTACAGGCGGCGGTGTAGGCTCCTTTAGCTCATGCCTTTCTACGCCGGTTGTTTCTCCTCCATGGTGGTATTTCTTTATGCTTCTCTCGGGTTTCCCCTTTCTTCTAGAACCTTTATCGATTATCTCCCCTTTTTTCTTATTAATCTCATCATTCTTGGGGCTAGCACTACTGAAAAAACGGCCTATACCCACGGTTTTGGGAACCGTGGGCTGGAACGGCGTCGGTATAGGTCCACAGCCTATACCCACAGTTTTGGAAAACCATGGGTATAGGTGTCCTGCCACCGTGTCACCGAAACATAGACAATTTCCACGGTTTCAATGGATTTTACCCACGGTTTCAAAACCGTGGGTATAGGTCCTAAAATAATGCAGGCGCCGAGTTTCGATCCCGCAACCTCTTCGCTGCAAACACCGCGTCTAACCACTACCCTAACTTCACATATATGTATATATATATATATTTAGTTAAATATAGTTATAAAAACCGTGGGTATAGAGGGAAGAACCGTGGGTATAGGGTTCCCGCCAAAAAAAAAAAAAATCCTTCCCGCGGAAAAAAAATTTTCCCGCGCACACAAAATTGACCTATACCCACGGTGGGTATAGGTATTTTATCCCAGACCTATCCCCACGGTTTTCCCCAAAACCGTGGGGATAGACCCCCCCTATACCCACGGTTTTTGGAAACCGTGGGTATAGGTGACTTTTCAGGACCTATCCCCACGGTTTTCCAAAACCGTGGGGATAGAGCCCCCTATACCCACGGTTTTGGCAAACCGTGGGGATAGGTCATGAAAATTCACCTATACCCACGGTTTTCCAAAACCGTGGGTATAGGGGGGGTCTATCCCCACGGTTTTGGGGAAAACCGTGGGGATAGGTACATTTTCCAGTAGTGTAGCTTTCTGGTTTTGTCTTCTCGATGTCAGTTCTTCCCATTTTTTGTGTCTTATCAGATCCCATCCCAGAGCGGCGTTTCCAGTTCAAACTGTCCTGGGTTCTTTTGTTGGGGATGTCTCTTGGTTCTGAGGGTGGGTCTTCTAGCCCTAAGTGGTATCACCCCAGCTTCACATTCCTGGAGATGTTAGGATTTATAGACTACTTTGATGCACTTGGTCCGATGTTGGTGCAGAGGCATGTGGTGGAGGTGGATCGATGATGAAGGGTTCTAGAGACAGGGTTGATTTTTGGTTCTAAGGTATAGTTTAGTGTTTCATCCTCATCGATGATGTTTTTCTTCCAGTTTTTTGTATTTCTTGGTGGATCTTAAATCCCTCTCACATGTTGATTCTTTTTTAGCCTAATGGTCTTCTTCCTCTTGTTTATGGTTCTGAAGAATTTGTTTCATGGTTCAGTCAAAGGCCGCCACTCCTTGCTTAGGTCTACCCTCTCTAAACTCTGATCTTGGCTCCTGTTCCTTCTCACCGAGCCAGGTTGGACCGGTGCGATGGTTCATGGTGAGGTTTTGGGATGGTTCTTTTTGAGCTGTGGTGGGTTTTTCATGAGGAACGATCTGGAAGACGGTGGTTGGATTGGTCTTGGTTTGGTGAATCTGGTTTTCACTCATGATCTTCTTCGATGCCTGCTATTCGTATTTCTTGATGGAAGGGGTGCTCTAAGGCTGGTTTGTTTTCTCTCAATGGTGATGGTGATTTATGATGGATGATTTTTTAGTATGTTCGTGGTTCTGCATAGTAATGTCGTTGAATTTTTTGGGTCTTTGCTGGCGTTGGGGTAGGGATGATGATGATGTTGTCTAGTGCATAGGGTGTGATGCTCGAGGGCCTCATAATCCATGATGATGATGACATGTGTTGTTTTTGAAACCTTTTGAATTTGAATGTGGTTTTGGTGTGCACTGTGATTTTTGGCACCTTTGATTTTTTTATGGTGTAAGTGTTTTTTGTATTATGGAATTTGTGAGGTTCCCACTCATCCATAAAAGTGGTTTTATTCAGAAAATGAAAAAAGGTATTTGGATGGATATATTTTTGAATGTGATTTATATTACAGTAAGTATGCATTTTTATAAATACAATATATATATATATTAGTTTATGCTTATTAATAGTGATACATACATCAATTACATACATAATAATTTATACTTATTTATTCATGAAGAGGATGGTGTCACTGCTCATATCTTAAATAGGTTGGGGTAGGTCAGCGAACGATGACCCATCCCATCACGTATGATGTTTAAACACACATGATATACCTTTTATGAATCTATGCATATATACATGTAAATATATATGTGTGTGTGTAAGTAATTAAAAAAATTCAATTTTAAATATTTAAATGAATTTAAATTATAAAATGAAGTTATTATAATTTTCATAATTTCACTAATTAGAAATGTATATTTAAATTTTTTTTGAAAGTATTTATACATTTAATTAAATAATAGTATTTCTAATTATAATTAAAAATTATAAAAGTTAATAATTAATTATATTATATATATATATATTAAATACAATACATAAATCTATAATTAGAAATAATACTATATATATATCTATATATAAATTTTAAATATGTTTAAACATAATTATTATAATTCCTATATTTAATTTTATAGTTTTATAATTATTGATATATCATGAAAAACATCTATACATAATAATATTATTTTTATATTTATAGTAATGATATATTTATAAAACATTTATTTATTTATATAAACAATAATATTTTTAATTATAATTAATACATTCATTGATACATTTATTAATAAAACATTTTTATAATATTAATAAATTTATTAACACATTTATCATATTATTTAATACATTTTTAGTACATTTAATATAATTATTTTTGTTTATTCATTTTTAATATTTTTACAATTTTTTCATTCCCATTTATTAATTTTTAATATTTTTGTATTTTAATAATTTTTAATATTTACTATATTTTAATATTTTTAGAATTTATCCATTTTTTAATATTTATTTATACATATTTATTTATCATGTTTTAACATTTTTAATATGATTATATTTTATATGATTAATATTTATTCATTTTTATTTATTAGGTTTTAATATTTTTAATATGTTTGAAATTTGTATAATTAATTTATTTAAATGCCTTTTTAATATTTTTCTAATTTAAATAGTTAATATAATTCATTTTTAATACTTTTTTATTCACATGATTAATATTATATATTTATTCATTATTATTCATTTTCTATTTGTTTGTAATTTAAGTAATTGGTGTTTTTAATTCACTTTTTTTTAATATTTCTTTAATTTATTCAATTTTAATATTCTTTCGTTTACTACTATTTATTCATTTTTAATATTTAATAATTTTTCACATTTTTGGAATTTATTATTTTTTTGATATTTAGTTATACATATTTATTTATTAGGTTTTAATATTTTTAATATATTTGTAATTTATATGATCAATATTTATTCATTTTTATTTAATATGTTTTAATATTTTGAATATGTTTGAAATTTATAATATTAATTTATTTAAATGAATTTTTAAATATTTAATACAATTCATTTTAATAATTTTTTATTTATATAATTAATATCATTTATTTATTCATTTTTTATATGTATATAATTTATGTAATTAATGTCATGATTTCATTTTGTTAATACTTTTATAAATTATTCAATTTTATTTATTCAATTTTAATATCCATTGATTTAATTTTATTTATTTTGTGTTTATTGTTAATTAATTTTTAATATTTTTAATATTTTTTTAATATATTTAATTAATATTTGTTTTTTATTAAGTTTTGACTTTTTTAATATGTTTGAAATTTATAAAATTGATTTATTTGAATACATTTTTTTAATAATTTTGTAATTTAAATAGCTAGTATAGTTTATTTTTAATAATTTTTGTTATTTTTATCATTATTTATTTATTCATTTTTATTCATTTTTTATGTTTTTATCAGCACTAGATTACGTGCTGATAAAAGTATATTTCATTAGCACTTAAAAACAAGCGCTTATAAATACATCTTTTATGGGTGATTTTGAGCGTTGATAAAGGTATTGATTTACTAACACATATTATTTTAGCATTGATAAACCTCTTCACCCATTTATTAAAAACACCATAGAAGATCATTTCTCTCCTCGCACCGCATTTAGGTTCTCTCAAAAGCGAACCTTTGCAGCCATCAAACTCGTTTTTTTGGAAAAATCAAACCTAAAAACCCAAGGTATGATATTCAAAATTTGTTTTAAGGTTTTTCAGTCGATCTTTCATGTGTTTTTCAATATTTCTTTGAGTTTATCTTCCTTTATTCATTTGTAAAGGTTCCTTCCTTACGTGTTCATTTGTAACCAGTTTTCTGCGTTGTTCTTCCCTATTTTTTTTATGAATTAAACCTTTCAAGGTGCTTGCTATTTTGGTTCACCGATTTTGCTTGATTTTCTTGATTTTTTGGTTATTATTCCTATTTATATGTATAAATATAGACTATAGATAGGGATTTCCAACAAAATAATTTTTAAAAAATAATATTTGATATTGATAATTTAAATGGGGTTCAGTAGAATGAAAATGGTTTTTATCAATTAAATGACATTTGGTAGCCACATACCAAAGAATTAATTGGTCAATTAGGTGGATAATTAATAGGCTAGGTAATTTTTAGATAATAAATCAATGTTATTGATTTTATAAATAAGCATAGGCCTTATAAATATTAATAGATTCAAGATTATTCATTGGGTTGTGGTTTTATTCAAGTTAGTAACTATATTTGAAATGAGAATGATCGAAGAGTATGATTAATGATTTTTTATAGATCTGTGACATAAGATATGATGTTTTCTTTTATATATGTGTTTGTATGTTTCATTTGTTTTTACATGTATAAATATATTTTTATTTAAGTGTGTATATGTATATATACATATAAATTTATATATTTATATATTAATATTACTTTATATTATATTTAAATCCTTAAATTCCCATGAAAAAACCATCACATTATATCATCACATTGTGCATGAAGTTACCTACTTCACACTAGGCAAACAATCCTCACCAAGAGAGAATACTCAATTCTTTCCAAAACATAGGCTTTATTATAGGTATATATTTTTCATTTTATTATAAAACACAGGTTTTATATCTATTATTTTATATAATTTATATATGTATGTATTAAAATTTATAATTATATATTTTTTAAAGTTACTTTATATAATTTACGGATATAAAAAATGATGCATTATATTCATAAATTGTGTATATTTACTTATTTGTTATAAAATATGAATACTATTAAACTAATTAGGATGGATATGAATTGAAAATGGATGAATACTAATCATATGAAAAAAGAGTATGAGGATGAGTTTAAAGAGTTTATCAAGTTTGCAACAGAGTATGCATATTCCCCTTCTCAAATCCCTTGTCCATGTTTACATTGTTGTTATTCAAGAAAAATTAGCACAAAAGAGTTAAGAGAACATCTGATCTATCATAGAATAGATTGAAGTTATAAATAATAGACTAAACTTGGGAAATAACTGAATGTAAATACTGACTGGGATGATACTAGAATTTATTGATCATCTGATATTATTACAAGTGTAAATGATGATGGAGACCATATTAAATAAATGATAATGGAAATTGAAAACAACCTTTGTGATTATATAAAGTTTCTTGAGAAGTTAAATATCTATGAAAAGAGAGCATTTTTAACCAATTGTACTAAATACACAACATTTTCAGTCGCACTTAAGTTATATAATTTTAAAGATAGCAGTGGATGGAGACCCCAAATTTACTAAACTACTTGGTCTTCTAAATGATATGCCACCAAAAGAAAAAGAGGTTCATTATTGAATATATGATGCTAAATAAATTCTATATTCAATGGGTATGATCTTTGAAAGAATACATACCTATCTAAATAATTGTATATTACTTTTCAAGGACCACAGATCACTTAAAAAATTCCATAAGTGTGGTGCAACTCAATATAAGAAAGAATAATTGAGTCCTTTAAAAGTTTTATGGTACTTTCTAATCATTCTAAGGTTTAGAAAACTATATGGATGTGAGGAGACTGCTAAACAATTAATGTGGCATATAGATACAAGAATTCAAGCTGGGAAACAACATTACTCGATATAGTCTCCTCAGTGGAAGAAGATTGATCATGATTATCCTAAATTTGAAAATAAGATGAGAAACCTCCATCTTGCACTATCTACAGATGGAGTGAATCCTTTTGGTGTACAAAATAGTACTCACAGTACATGGAAAATTATGTTGGTAAATTATAACTTTCCACCGTGTTTATACATGAAACACAAATACATTATGTAATATCTTCTTATATTTAGACTAAAACAACCTGGTAATTATATTAACATTTATGTGGATCTTTTGATCGAAGATCTGACATTGATGTGGGATAGGGGTGTTACATTGTATGATTATCATGGATGTGAAGAGTTCACATTGAGATCCATGTTATACAGAATGATAAATGACTTTCCTACTTATGGAAAATTTTCAGGATATAATATTAAAATAATGTTGTGGTGTCACATACATGAAGAAGACACACACTCAGTTAGGTTGAAATATTCATCGAAGACTATGTTTTTAGGACTTCAAAAATTTTTACCCCAAAGACATAAATACCAATCTTAGACTATATCATTCAATGAGAATATAGAACAAGGTACAACACCATATCTATTAACGAATGATCAACAATTTAATAAAGTAAAGGATATCATCACTATTTTTGATAAACCTCCTTTGAAAAACTATATGAAAATCAGTTGAAAAAAGAGATTCGTTTTTTAAAATTACTATTAAGGATTTTTTATACATCAAAATTTTTCTTAATTTCATGTACATAGAAAAAATGTATGTGATAGTGTTATTGGAACATTACTAAATGTACCCATAAAAATAAAGGATGAAATTAAGGCTAGTTTGGATATGATTGACATAGGGATAATAGAAGAGTTGAAACCAATGAAATGTGAAAGAAATACTTTTCTTCCTCCAGTAGTTTACAATATTTCTAGGTAAGAGAGGTATCAGTTTTGTAACTTTCTAAATAATGTAAAGGTTTAATAGGGGAATTCATCAAATATCAAGAATATCATGTCAATTCTTGATTTAAATTTAAAGAGCCTAAAATCACATGAATCGTGTTTTGATGAAATATTTAATACCTATATATTTACGTTTAATTATTCCTAAAAATGTCCAACATTCATTAACTAAACTATTTTTATTTTTCAAAGTTATATGAAATAAAGTTATAGACCTGAAAAAGTTTACAACTGTAGAAAATTAATTTTTTGTCATATTAAGTGATTTGAAAATATAATTACTATCATGGAAAAGTTATTGAATTCTGTACCGACTAACCATTAGATGCTGATATCATTAGTCTCCTAGAATTTCATCACAACAGACACCTTGTGGACCAAGGGATTTTCAAAAGAGATGTTTTTACAATTATTATCACAGAGTGGGATTAAGCTCACATTTATATTTTACATAACAATATAGAGGTTTCTCCATACATTGAAACCCATAAATTAATTCTTCATAATTTGAATTCATCAAGGGATTAAAACTAGATATCAAATACTCATAATCAATAGTTTATAGGATGGTTCCAAGATCAAATTTTTAAGAAGTTATCTACAAATTTGAATTCAATTATGATTTCAATGGCTAGCCAGAGGACTAAGTATACATGTATTATCTTATATTGGTTATGTAATTAATGTTTATACATTCTATACAAAGGAACACATGAATGCAGTATGATGTGAAATAGTGGAGTTACTCTTATGGAAGAAACAATGCATATATCTAGTACTAAAGAAAAAAAATCCAATTTATATGAATATTTCATGCTTTAACATCATTGAAAAAATATACAAGTTGAATTATACAACATTTCAAGTACCATTTTTTCATTTCAAATTATTTTAAAACAAAATTGTAGTTAAAGTCGATGAATTAATCTCTATAAAGGTTAATTTTAGTGTGTAAGGGTACAAGAATGAACCATTCATAATAAAATCACTATCAGTGCAAGTATTTTATGTCTTAGATCCTGCACACAAAAATTGTCCAATTATTCTACTGATGACTAAAACAATTGTAGGGTTAGATGAAAATTCAATTGAGTATAACATTTTCATTAGGGCATCATAATCATTTCTTAGCGGTCCCAATGTATAAAGTGAATTATACACCATAGGGGACCATGAGTTGGGGATTTAGATACTTTATAATGGATACAAATCACTTAAACTTTGAAGAAGAAAATAAGAGTTCAATTTTAATGTGCCAGATCCTTCTTGTATATTCATTTTCATGTTTATGAAGCCCGTAGTTTTTTGAGTAAGCTCTGAGTAGATTTAGTGGAGTTTGGGTGATGAAATCTAGAACTAAGATCAATTCATGATGTAGAGATTTATTCATGGTGTGATAAAATTTTTCATGGACTAATTGATGATTCATAACTTGATTAAGAGAAGTTCACATAGTGTGATTCATGATGTGTACAAGTAAATTCACAACATAAAAGGATATGGATCAAATTTCTTGAATATGTGCCAAAAAAATCATGACGTGAACATTAAATTCATGACACGAATTAATCTAGGTTTATTGGATCTTGGCAACATTTTTTTGACAAGTCTTAAAAATAAGGCCATTCATGGTGTGAATGACCCATTCACACCATGAAATTTCATATGGTAGTGTAACTATAAATTCGATTTCACCCAAAAAATTTGGATTCTCTCCTAACTCCATGTGTCCAATGGTGCTTATTTAGGATGTTTCAATGCCCTTTAGAAAGGGGTTGATTCCCAACTTCTCATGTTTGATTCGTAGTGACCTAAGCTGAGTTTTCCCCCTTTCTCTTATGGTGTTTTATCCATTTATCTTTATTTACTATTATATATTTCAATACTATGATAGTTGATCATATTCATTATTATGGGGTTGTTTTAATTTTTTTGGGTGCAACTGTGGCATGACATCCTTGGAGGTCTGTATATTCCTTGTGGGATAGGTGATCAGAGATCTATGTTGTTGTTCTGTTTTCATTCAAAGAATGTTAAAATCCATAAGGTAGGGGATTCATTGATTCTCATATTTTTATATAAAATCATAAAGTTATCATACTTTATCTCTTTGTGCAATGGTGGAATTAACCTTAATAAAGATTAAACCTGATTAAAGAACCGGTTTTAGTTTTAGTTATAGCGATCGTGTAGGACCCCGGGACACCCTGAGAGGGGAGGGGTGAATCAGGGTGGCAACTTTTTCTTCTTAAAGTTGTGGATCTTGTTCCCACATTGGTAGGAACTACTTAAACCTATATGATGGATATGATCAGAAATTAAACATTCACATGCAGAGACAGATGACACGGCTATTTTTACTTGGTTCACCACTGAGGGCTACGTCCAAGGAGTATACGCCGACAGGTTGCCGGTCGTACCTAAATCCACTATGCTTCACTAGCTGCGGATACAAATGTTCGGGTACAGACACTCTGTCCCAGGCTTACTGCCTTTACAATTGTTCAGGGATAGCTCACTGCGTCCCTCGGGTCACTCCCGTTGACTCCCCCTGGCTCACTGCCGTTGGTGAAGTCTCACTCAGTTTATAGACGTGAAGGTCTCTTCAATAGATATGCATTGAAGTCTTTGTCTCCTGTTCAGCATGAGACTTTGCTTGCATCAGAGTCCTGAGTTGATGCTCTTTTGAAATCAATATTCTACTTCAGTGCAATACCTGAATGCACTAAATCTCCATATTTTCCTTCAATTCCCAGTTCTGACACCTGAGTGTATCGATATATTTCTCTCTCTGTGCAGATCAGATTTTGGTTGCACGATCGTTCTTCTTCTCTTCGCAAAGCAGATTTGAGAGTGCTAAGCACCTGTCAAAAGGCCTGCGGGACCCCCAAATTTTCCTCGCACCCTTCCCGGGGGCTTGCGCGTAAAATTCAAACCTTGCGCGTAAAAATAACTTTTGTCGCGTAAAAGGCTTTTCGCGCTACTCTTCTTTTTCGCGCAAAACTTCCATTTTTCGCGCAATGCCTTCTTTTTCGCGCAACCCTCTGTACCTTAATTTTTCCGCGCGCTGGAGCTCAGTATTTGTCTAAGTGTCGAGCCTCTCCAAATGAGAGGGGTTCACCTCATATTTATAGACGATTTTTATCCTGCGCGTAAAACCCTCTTTCTTGCGCGTAAAACTGTCTCTCAGTTCTTTGAATTACGCGCACCTTCCCATTTTTCCGCGCACAGCTCTGGTTTTTCGCGCAACCCATGCCTTTACCATTTTTCAACGTTCTGATTCTGAAACATCATTTGCGCGAAAACTATTTCGCGCATCCCGCTGTTTTCCGCGGCCAACTTAAGTATTTCGCGCACATCCCTGATTTTCCGCGCAGCCCATGCCTTTGCCATTTTTCACCTCTCTGATTTCGAAACACTGTTTGCGCGAAAAACTATTTCGCGCATCCCGCTGTTTTTCGCGCCTAACTTAAGTATTTCGCGCAGGCCTCTTATATTTCGCGCACCACTTCCTTTTTGTGCGAACCTCCTTTTGCAGGCAATCCATGTCTTCATTTTCCGATTTTGAGGCCCAAAAATTTGGCAAACACTGGAAAACGGCGCCACCTTGTATCTGCTCTTTTAGTCCGCCTCCAGATCATCCATTCCTTTGTCGACGTTCCTTGAATAAAAACATGGATCATTATTCCACAGTCCTCGAACTCGACCTGCCTCCATAGAAACTCTTTTTCTAACAAATTTGTATGTCGTTTGTTTGCTTTGTCGACAAGGACGATCACCTCAACAGCGCTTCATCTTGGTGATCTGTATACTTCAACAACTCTTCTGCTTTTATCACAACCTCCACTATTGTGATATGTAGTCTTTGAAGGAACAGCTTTAGCATCATCATCTTCTATGACAATGTGATGTTCATGACTATCTCAGAAGTCCAATCTTTGCACATTGTCTTCTTCATCAACCGGTATGATGTACTTCATGCAAACCGATTCAATTCATCAGGAAGTCTCTTGCATGGTTCTCATGCAATCATGAGTAATTGCATGGACTTCATCCAAAGACCTCATTCTTCTTTAATCCTCCTTGGATGGATTATACCTCACATTCTGTATTGTTGTAAACAATGTATCACCTTTGACACATGTTCTTTGAACTTCCGATCAGTACAACAATCGTCTGAATCACCACTCCTCTACTTCATCGGAGTACTTCATGATCTCCTTCATTTTTATATTCCATTGACAACTATTGACAACAAATACAAACCTATACACAACGTGGTTCCAACAATCTCCCCCTTTGTATTTTGTTGTCAATACCTTAAATATCTTCTGAAATGAATCCTTCAATGTCAAAATGAGAATCTTCTGCATTTCACTTTCTCTCCCCCTTATTGACAAGAAATACAAAGCGCATGGTAGGGAGGGTATCAATCCTCACTTAAGCAAAGTTTCATTAATCATTTCACTCTAAGTCTACTTGAGCAGTGCTCGAAGTAGAAAACAAGAGGATTTGATTAAGTCAACAAGGCTGTCCATTATCCACAGATCATGATACCAACATGAGATGAGATCTCATGTATCTTGTCTTCAAGGGTTTACCACTTTTATTTCAGGCTTAAGAAAAATCACTATGATAGAGAAAAACCAACCTGAAACTCCTTCTCCATTGGCGTGAAATTCATAGAATAACTGCTTTTGAGTCCAGCTGGAGTTGATATTGATCGAAACAGTGATTATGGAAGCTTTTTCATTTTTCTCCCCCTCAAGGGAAACACTCCTCATCATCTTCATCAAGAGTGATCCTTCATCATCATAATCTTTGAATATCAATTGAAGAATCTACTTAGGATGGAAACTTCTTCAGCTTGGCTATCAAGAGTTGACAGCATTCACTACTTCTCAGGTTCTCCCCCTGAGAGCATGCTTCACCTTCAATTCCCTGCATTATTAGCACAAATACAATACACAAATGATTATGGGAATAAGGTGGTTCCTTCTTGCTTCATCAAGAAGACTTGATTGGTTGAGGTTCTTTTCTCAACCAAGTTCCTCTGTTCACTCCAGTCTTCATGCCTGCACATTTGAACATGTGTTCTGACATCTGTCGGTGTGGCATGGCTCTATTCACATTCTCTTCTGCTTTGTGTGGAGAATTGTTTTGCTTAGCAGCCATCATGAACGATACATTCTTACTCCTCTTAAGGACTGCTTCTTGCTCTGGTATTAAGGTTAGGCAACCTTTTGCAATGTGACCAGATTTCTTGCATCTCTCACACAGAACTTCTTTGACACGTGTGTTTCTCTTTGTTTGCAATCTCTCCTCCACTGTGTCTTCATCATGTGAAAGTTTTCCTTTTCCTTTGTCACCAGCCTTGGCCTTCTCATCTTCAAATTTCCTTATTCTTTTCACATCTTCTGGCCAGATGACCAATATGTCATGTGGAACTTTTGCAGCTGGTTTAGGTCTTCCACATGGGTTCATCCGAGATTCATCCCACTTAGTGTTTCTTTTGGATGAATGACCCTTCAATTTCATGGATCTAAAATCCTGGGTCTTCTCAGCTTGCCAACTTGATATCTTCTTGGGGAGTGATGTGTTCGCCATATTCTTCTGATTTCGTCCCAAGGTACTTTCTTCATACTTAGATGGATTGTGTGGTATTCTGTTCTTATCAGCTCTGGATATCTGTTGACCTAGGCATGCACCATTCTTATGACCACTGCCGTTGCATACATCACAGATGTTATCAAGCATTCCAAATCTGTTTGCTGTAAATAGATGCTTCTGGACCTGTGGATGTTGCTTCTTCTTCTCTGCCTTCCTCCCCTTTGATATAGGCTTTCCCTGTGCTTTTCCATGAAAGGGATTATAAAAACAATCCAGTGCACAGTGCCCAAATCTATTGCAGCACCAACATTGGCCCACAAATCTTTTCTTCTTTGTTTCTTCAGTATTAAGCTGTTGGGCCATCTGCTTAATCGTTTGTGATCTATTTGAGGAAGAATCTTCCTCCTTTTTCTTCCTATCCACCCTAGTCATGGTGGTAGGTTTATTCTTCTCACCTATCCTCATCCATACTTGTTTAGAGCTTTTCTTCCCACCTGCACTGATTGTCGGAGTGTATTTAGAAACATGAGTACAAGATGGTCTGGATGGTACCTTCACTTTCTCAGTTGCCTGTGATAGATCAATGAGCGAAGTCATGATCTTCTTATCACATGTTGGAGGTCTTTTGACAATAGAATACTCCATTGAGCATTGAGTACCGGCAGCAACTGATTCTTGATGTGGATAATCAAGAGTTGTCATAATCATCTTGTCACATGTTGGAGGCATTTCAGCTTTAGACTCCTCCAACGAACATTGAGTGCAAGCATCACTCATTTCATTCTTTTGTGAAGTCTCAATATGTGTGTTCTCAATCTTGGTCAATTGAGCTTCCAATTTTTGACCCACAATATTGAGGATGATCTTCTGATCTTCAATCGTGATCATCTTCTCTTCACAATTCTTCTTCAACCTTTGAACCTCATCTTCATGCATCTTAACTTTGTTTTGTAACAAAGAGTCAAGTTCCCTGAATTTAATGGACGTTTCTTCCAGACAAAAATTCTTGACTTCATTGTTCTTCTTCAGCTCATCTTCAAGTGCATGGATCCGTTCTTCTAGAGTATTGCTGACTTCACCTTTTTCTTCAAGGGCTTTCACCCGTTTGGTGAGTTTCATACTTTCCATAATTTTTCCTTCCAGCCCCTTTTCCATATTGTCCGCTTCCCTTTCAAGTCTAGTGATCTCAACCTGCATAGATTGAAATAGGCTACAGATAATAACAACCCTTTCTTCTGGAATATCATGCAGATATGTTTTGAGTTTTTCTTGAAAGCATGAATTGGGGGTGTCATCCTTTCCTCTGGAAGAATTCTGAGTCACCTGCTCGATACTTTCCATGCCTGATGTTTCTTCATTTTTTGAATGGCATGGAGAAAAAGACATTGCATCTTCTTTGGATATGAGGGACTTCTTCAGCTGCTTTTTCTCTTTCTTTTTCCTGTTTGTCATGGTCTTGCTAGATGCAGACGTCTGCTCAGAAACTTCATCAAGACTGCTCTTCATTGTTGACTTTAGGAAAGAAACTCAAATCCTCTTCTCAATAGAATTACTGGAGAATATCCAACATACGTTAACCTTTCCCTCTGATACCACTTGTAGGACCCCGGGACACCCTGAGAGGGGAGGGGTGAATCAGGGTGGCAACTTTTTCTTCTTAAAGTTGTGGATCTTGTTCCCACATTGGTAGGAACTACTTAAACCTGTATGATGGATATGATCAGCAATTAAACATTCACATGCAGAGACAGATGATACAGCTATTTTTACTTGGTTCACCACTGAGGGCTACGTCCAAGGAGTATACGCCGACAGGTTGCCGGTCGTACCTAAATCCACTATGCTTCACTAGCTGCGGATACAAATGTTCGGGTACAGACACTCTGTCCCAGGCTTACTGCCTTTACAATTGTTCAGGGATAGCTCACTGCGTCCCTCGGGTCACTCCCGTTGACTCCCCCTGGCTCACTGCCGTTGGTGAAGTCTCACTCAGTTTATAGACGTGAAGGTCTCTTCAATAGATATGCATTGAAGTCTTTGTCTCCTGTTCAGCATGAGACTTTGCTTGCATCAGAGTCCTGAGTTGATGCTCTTTTGAAATCAATATTCTACTTCAGTGCAATACCTGAATGCACTAAATCTCCATATTTTCCTTCAATTCCCAGTTCTGACACCTGAGTGTATCGATATATTTCTCTCTCTGTGCAGATCAGATTTTGGTTGCACGATCGTTCTTCTTCTCTTCGCAAAGCAGATTTGAGAGTGCTAAGCACCTGTCAAAAGGCCTGCGGGACCCCCAAATTTTCCGCGCACCCTTCCCGGGGGCTTGCGCGTAAAATTCAAACCTTGCGCGTAAAAATAACTTTTGTCGCGTAAAAGGCTTTTCGCGCTACTCTTCTTTTTCGCGCAAAACTTCCATTTTTCGCGCAATGCCTTCTTTTTCGCGCAACCCTCTGTACCTTAATTTTTCCGCGCGCCGGAGCTCAGGATTTGTCTAAGTGTCGAGCCTCTCCGAATGAGAGGGGTTCACCTCATATTTATAGACGATTTTTATCCTGCGCGTAAAACCCTCTTTCTTGCGCGTAAAACTGTCTCTCAGTTCTTTGAATTACGCGCACCTTCCCATTTTTCCGCGCACAGCTCTGGTTTTTCGCGCAACCCATGCCTTTACCATTTTTCAACGTTCTGATTCTGAAACATCATTTGCGCGAAAACTATTTCGCGCATCCCGCTGTTTTCCGCGGCCAACTTAAGTATTTCGCGCACATCCCTGATTTTCCGCGCAGCCCATGCCTTTGCCATTTTTCACCTCTCTGATTTCGAAACACTGTTTGCGCGAAAAACTATTTCGCGCATCCCGCTGTTTTTCACGCCTAACTTAAGTATTTCGCGCAGGCCTCTTATATTTCGCGCACCACTTCCTTTTTGTGCGAACCTCCTTTTGCAGGCAATCCATGTCTTCATTTTCCGATTTTGAGGCCCAAAAATTTGGCAAACACTGGAAAACGGCGCCACCTTGTATCTGCTCTTTTAGTCCGCCTCCAGATCATCCATTACTTTGTCGACGTTCCTTGAATAAAAACATGGATCATTATTCCACAGTCCTCGAACTCGACCTGCCTCCATAGAAACTCTTTTTCCAACAAATTTGTATGTCGTTTGTTTGCTTTGTCGACAAGGACGATCACCTCAACAGCGCTTCATCTTGGTGATCTGTATACTTCAACAACTCTTCTGCTTTTATCACAACCTCCAATATTGTGATATGTAGTCTTTGAAGGAACAGATTTAGCATCATCATCTTCTATGACAATGTGATGTTCATGACTATCTCAGAAGTCCAATCTTTGCACATTGTCTTCTTCATCAACCGGTATGATGTACTTCATGCAAACCGATTCAATTCATCAGGAAGTCTCTTGCATGGTTCTCATGCAATCATGAGTAATTGCATGGACTTCATCCAAAGACCTCATTCTTCTTTAATCCTCCTTGGATGGATTATACCTCACATTCTGTATTGTTGTAAACAATGTATCACCTTTGACACATGTTCTTTGAACTTCCGATCAGTACAACAATCGTCTGAATCACCACTCCTCTACTTCATCGGAGTACTTCATGATCTCCTTCATTTTTATATTCCATTGACAACTATTGACAACAAATACAAACCTATACACAACGTGGTTCCAACAGATCGCACATGTTTCCAGTATGTTAACAATTTACCTCTTGTTTTACTAGATAGTGCATTATATATGTTAATGCTTTGGATTAACGTGTTTGTTTATGTTATGGTTAACATGTTTGACATTATGAAATTGGTTAAGGAGTGTAAAACTAGAATTTATTACTGGCTAAATTAACAAAGAGTCATGTTTAAATGAAATTTTCTTCCTTATAATTTAATGAAACTAAAAGGTATACTTGAAAGCATGTTTAAATAATTCATATCCATTGATATCCAATGCCTTAGGTTGCCTATGGTTGTAACCTGTGATAAATGAATTAGTTAATTCAAGATGGTAATGAATTAGTTGTTTTATGAAGATAATTTTTTGGGGATGAGTGAAATTGTTTGCTTGTGAAGGCTGAATGCCTTGGTTTTAGGGCCTAAATGCCTTATTGACTTTTTTTTCTTGTTGACTTATGTGATTTATTTGGAGGTGATCCTTGTGATACAATATGATATGATCCTAGGATGGTTGTTGGTTTGGTGAGACATGGGCGGGGAGGCCTGGGTTTCTAGAAGCATTTTATGATTGAGATGGCTTAATGCATAGTGATATGAATGGTGGTGGTGAGGATGACACCATGAATGATAGAAAATGTTAAATTTGGTGTTTCCCATTATTTTCGTCATGCTAAAATCTAGGGTGTTTTCTTGATAATGAATCTAATTTAAAGGTTGGATGGTGGGGTTTTTTGTTTATGAATTCCTTTCCCCACTGGTTGATGCAGTTGGCTATGACTAGATTATGAATATTTTATGGTAGCTTAGGATGAGTCCTAGAGCTCCTAGAAATATGAAATGATGATGAATAATAAATGTGAGATACCCAGGTGGGTCGTGTAGTCACCCTAAGGGGGGGGGGTGAATCAGGGGTGATTTTTAAGTTGATCAAACCTATGCTATCAGTTAAGATGTATAGATATTTAGAAACTCAACCTCATCACTTTACCCTTATTCCATGTAGATGATATAACGTAAACAACACACAAGTATTTTTACATGGTTCTTCCTTAGTGTGAGAACCCACATCCTTTCCATGGTGACTCTCATGGGTCCATGAATTCTTTCACTTATATATCAAGTAAATAAAATGATCCAACTCCTATTAAAATCCTTCTATCTCATGATAGGTAATTATAATGACCCCCCTAGTTACAATTTTTTTATAAATACAAACCAACACAAAATAAAACATGTATATAGATCACAAAAACTTCATCCAGAAAATTCTCCATTTGATGTCTTCATCCAGTAAAATTCCATCTGATGCACTTTGTGTTCATCCAATATGACTCTGTCCAATGTGCCTCAATCCCTATATGATGTTTCTCTACCTGATGTGCTTTAATATTCATCTGGTATGTTTTTTTTGACGTGCCTCTAAACTCTACACCATCAACCATTGCACCTCAACTCAAATTACCTCTGATCGATTCCTCTAATCAATGAACTCTATCTGTTGAGCCTTTAACCAACAAGCCTTTGTCCATCGTCTTTTACTAGAACCTATGTCTGGTGCCTCTTCCCTCTACACCTCTACTCGGTATACTTCTTTTCAACCAAAATTTTTCCTGGTTGGAAACTCAAATTATTCTAAAAACTTTATCACTTCATATCCTCACACATATAAATAGTGTACTATTATTTGTATGTACATCCCTTTATATAGGCATGTAGTCGAGATAAATGGGCAAGAACTCAAATGTGTTTTACTACTCAACCAAAACTAAAATTCCAAAACTCTTACTCAACTTAACTTCATTGGATGCCTCTATAATATTATATAACATTTGTGAATTTTTTTACAAACTTGATTCCAACTCAATCTATTTGAACTTCCTTAAACTCTGTATTAAGAAACTTCTTCAAAATTCCTTAACCATGATAAGATGAAAAAACATTTAATGACCATATTCAACATCAACAATGTTATGATATTTACAAAGTTATATAAAGTTTCTCAAAACTTTTTCCAGCAAAAGATTGTTTGATGAATTCATTAAGAACTTCTTCATCTGGCTCTACTCTTTCTAACTCCCTTATGTTTGATCTACATAAACTAATTGGATCAGTATGATGATTTCAATACTTATTCAACTGATTCTCTTCATATGCTTTCTCTAACCAGTGAATCATCTCTTCATGATCTACTTTGATTGAATAATTCAGTTTGTTAAACTTGGTTTCCCTTCATATAGTGATTCACATAAGTTTCTTAAAATCTGATGGATAAACATATATTCAAACCATGATCTCCATGTTTCTCGCCATTTGATAGGTCTTTGTATCCTCTCTGGTTGCAACATCTTAACTTCATCTTGGGCTGTAAATGTTTGACCAATGACATAAAAAATGTTTTTCCAACATGTTCTGTCTGATGTGTTATCATTTCTCCATCTAGTCACACCACCTTAACTCAAACTTCATACTCAGATCAAAAAAATCAGTTTGGTATAACTTTATAGAATCATACATTTGATAACATCATGTTTCTCTATTTGATGCTCATTCATATGATGTCTATTTGACTGATACTATTGACTTGAAAAACTCATACTACTGTTGGATTCACAAGTAAACCACTATCTTTTATTGATGCACTTCCTATTACTCTTCTTAGTAGAAATTCATAGAATATAGTTAGATGAAACTTTATACGATCATCTTGACTTATTCAGAATATTTTTCTAATCATATCCATTCAATCAAACTTAGAACAATCCATCCAATGATATTTGTAAATATCTGTAGGATATCTTATTTACATGAATTAATAAAGCCTCTATTAAAAAAACTCATCCAGATGGATATTCATATAATGGACTCAATCCTATCTTCTTCCTTTAGCAACGAACTCCTTAACTTCACAATATCAAACTTCATACAACTTACAACACAATCCTCATATACTTGGAAACTTCATGAAAATTATTTGTTTGGAAGAGTCATGTCGTTGGCCTTCAACCCTATATTTCTTATCATTGTTTAAATCTTCATCACATCATAGTTTGAACTATTTATATAAATGAAACAAACTTTATAGATCAAACTTTGACTTTGCGATGACCCTCATTGTCATGAGTTGTGAAAATTAGAGGAAATTTAAACCCTTTTTCTTCTTAGGAGTGTTCAGGAAAAAAATGGTAATTTATCCTATAATATAATCTCAGATAATTTTTCTTACTATTATATTGGTTCTAGAATGGGGTTTTTACCCTAACCCATTTTCTTGTTTTTCTTTTTTGTGCCTTTTTTCTTGTATCTTTTTATTTTTACCTTACTCTATATTATCATGTATATGGATCCCCCCATGTGGGTGTCACTCATCTGAGAGAGGTATAGAGAGATGAGAGAGGTAGAGGGAGAAGAGGAGATGCCACCGTGGAGCTTGGACCGCGTTACATCATTATGTGGTAGTTACATATCACGAATTGAAATAAATCATCAATGGTTTCCACTCAAAGGTATGACCATTTTATATTTTATGATGAAAATCCTAATAGAATAGTTTTTATTTTTTAATCCCATTTTGGGATGTTGGGGACCCATAATGGGTCAGTCTATGGTTTTTGTAGAGAAAATAGAGATTTCAGGGGCATCCCATTTGGGGAAACCCATGTACATAATGTGTGGTTCATAGAACACAAGTCACATGTTCTTATTATTCAGGGAAGATGATGTTTTTGAGACTACATATTGTATACTTAGAAGTATACACTGTGTAGTGAGCTTGGGGTGTGGCCGAGTGCTCAGCCAGACACCCTGTGTGGGGGTACTTAGCCATGTAGAGTGCACAAATAGTCCCCATGTGGGGTGCACACTATGTTGGCATATAAGACTACGCAGAGTATATGTCCAGGTATATGGGTGGGTACCCCGTGTGGGGTTACACACTGTATACAGGCAGTACACACTGTGTACTTAGGTGTTTTACATGTTGAGTGTAGTTGAGGTACATGAGTAGGTACCCATGTGGGGGTATACGCCATTTATAGGGTCCAAACATAATGTACTTTGAGAAATTACATGATGAGTGGCCTAGAAAACATGGCTAGGTAAAACCTTTATGAGTACACATCGTGTACCCTAAGTACACACTGTGTACTTTTTCCTCCCCTAGATTTTTTTCCTGTTTTTCACCCTGGTGTAAGAATTCTACTTGTGAGTAGTAAATTCTAATAATTTTCCACCTAGATCATGATGGTGGAATCCTTTAGGCATTTATAGTCAATATGGATTGTTTTTTTGGGTTGTGATATTTTAGCAGGAGGATTTCTTTGAGGTTTGGTTACAGAATCCTCTTGAGAGTTGGGCTGTGAGCTGTGAGGCCCGAGTGAGGGTTGTGAGCTCGGTGATTGGACTATCTTGAGTGTTCCATGAAGACATATTTTATGTTATTTAGGATGGATATTTTAAGTAAATATCCATTAGTATCTTCAAGGATATCTTTATTTTTCCTTGCATTTCAAGACCGATTGATCAAGGTTAGATCAGTTGAGGTTTAAGTCTTGGTTTTGAGGAGACCAGATCCATTGAAGCCTTTGGTCTGGTTTGACACCTTTGGATGGAGGGTACGGTTTGGTTCCATTGAGTAGTTAAGATGATTTTGGGGGACTCTCAAGGATTCCCTAGTGGTCTAGTTACTAGTCGAGTGATCAATGGTTACCGTAGTCGGTTTTTGAGGATTTCTGAGTGTCATGGTATTGTTTGGATGCCCTTATGGGTGAATTATGCACTACGTGTGTCCCATGATTTTTATGCGCTAGAGGAACCCCTCACAGGGTGTCTTACTCTTGTTATAGATTTTTACTATTTGGGGATGTTTATGTAGGAGTGACCCAAATATAGGTGCAGTAGGGGAGTCTCGTAGAGGAAGTTGCTTTATATTGTGACCCTGAAGATCATGGGAGCCTCGAGTTTTAGTTTGTCCTTGAGGTGGGTCATGGAGATCCCATGGTGTCTGTTTGTTGGATGCTGAGATCCAGGGTACTAAAAGAGGCCTCATACTTTATTGGATGAGAGTTGATTAACACTGCTAGTTCAACTATTTGGATGGAGGGTTTGAGGTTGGATCATCCCTTGTTCAATTGGACATTGGTCATGATGTTTGAGGTAGTTTTTGATCAGGACTATTGTCTAAGGAGGAGAGCCTTGGGATATCTTGTATCGGGAATTTACCCTGAAGTATGATATGGTTCTCTCCTTTATTGGATGGCTGTTGTTAAATGGGTTAGGAAGTTAATGGAAAAACTAGATGGGTGAAACCCTCTAGTTGAGTATTCTACCTAGCTAGAGGTTATTTTTCATGGATGTTGTTATTCTTCTATCCTTGTGTATAGAGACCTTTTGTAGTGAATCTGTTAGGTACATGTGGATAGAGACCATAGGGTGGTGTATCTAATGGGTCCATAATGAAGTCTGAGTTGTTCTGTAGGACTTTCGAGACATGATAGATCTATGACATGTGGATGGGAGGTTCTTTCACTAGTTTGAATCATCCCATCAGATTCCTAAAGCTAGGTAGATGTAATTTTTGGTTGTGTATTCCTATGGTTATTCCCTGGTGTTTAAAATTTGTGCCTCTTCACTTACATCATGAAGCTCTTATGTAGATTTGGTGGATGTGCTGATCATTATGTGTTTGGGTGAGCCTCGTGTTGCACTCTGACTAGAGGGCATAGTCTCTCTACTATACATTTTAGACCCTCAAAACTAGTCGACAACCTCTAATGTTTGAGAAGGTGAACTTGAGGCCTTATGGTGAGCCAAATCGGGTGACGTGTCAGGTCAACCTAGGATGGTTCGTTATAGACTTCATCCACTTTTAAAAAGTCATAAAAACTTAAAACACCAACTTATTGCAACTCTTCAACCGGTAAAATCATCAATTTTCCATTCAGTACCATTATTTACACCATAACATGAAATTTGTACAACTATTTACTCAAACCTAAAATCATGGTCTTCGTACAACTGCATTTTCAACCAATTACATCAGTTTAGTGATCTACGTCAGATAACCATGATTCGTTACTATCACCATCCGATCAGATCAGTCTATTGAACTGTATATAGTATATAGGATCTAACCCTTGGACTCACTCTTGAATCATGAGATTATTTATGATGTTAGGAACTTCAATATTGACACAACATCATCTAAATTATAAGGAAACTTTCTTATCCTTATATAAAAACTCATTAGAAAACTTTCATAATCTTCATAAAGAACTCATAAGGAAAATTTATTATCCTCTATAAGGAAATTTTCCTAATATTCTATAGCAACTCATAATTCACTATTATACTTTTGATGGTTTTACCTTTAGGATTAATTCCTTTACTATACTTCTTAAATATACTTATTTTCTGCTAATTATTTATTTAACTCTAAATATTACATATAATGATTATGCATCTTAAAACCATTCTCCTGTATCTGGAAGAAGAACTATCAGGAACCATTACCTTATACATTCTCATTTTCCTTAATAACATTTAACTAAGGAACCTTTCTTCATTGAATTTACAATAACCTATTGAAAACATATACAATAAAACAACATTATCATCAGATAGAAACTTCAATATCTCCCTTTGTATTTGTTGTCAATATAAAGTTTTTTTAAAATAAATGATATTTTTCTCTCCCTAATTGAAAATAAATTTAAATTCTCCTTCTTCTGAGAACTTAAGTGAGGGAATTTTTTTCTCCCCCCCTTAATGATTTGAATTGGAACCCCCCTTTGCGCTATATTAGGGTGATGTATGAACTTTCTTCACACTTTTTATTCTTCTTTTATTTTATTCCATTGTGATGAATATAAACTTTGAGCTTTTTAAGATAAGGAAAACATCACTTTTATTAAAGAACTAAGTTCTAAATAAACCAACTCTAAGTCTATGTGATCCATGATCAATGCAAAAAACAAGAGTGATTAAACCATACGTTAAAGTTGTCTATGAAATTTACCAAGTGATTCTAACTTTTAAAAATTCTTATTTAAGGGAAAGGTTCATTAGTTTTTAATTCAAATTACTTCCCTGCATCCATCTTAACAAACACATCAAAATAGTTTAAGCATAAACATGAGTATATTTTACCCCCTTTGCAAGATAATTCATACTTCATCATTCACAATTCAAATTTCCCCCTTTACATTTGTACTTCAGTTTTTATATGAAAATGGGAGTTTAGAAAATGTACCTTAAGTATGAAAACAACATTCAATTCTCTAGATTTTTAGTATCCGGTATTGTAACACTTTGGTGGATTAGAATGACTTTTTTACTTCATGTCGTAAATATTCTATAAATACTAGCTTCATATTTCTACTTCAAGGATCCCCCTAAACATCATCACCCTCAATTAACTTTTTTTATGTAAGAACGTTGGAACATACATAGGAATAAGGTGGATCTTCCTTATCTCATTATATAGAGAAATAGGTCTAAGAAAATTTTCCCAACCTGAAAACTATCACTTCACTTTTCTCTATGCCATTACCTTTATCTTTCCAAGTAGTAATCTTCTTGGGAAACATGGGTTTATTCTACTCTCTTTTTTATAAAATATTGTGTGGTAGAGTTTTTTTAACTAAAATGAGTATGTAATGAGAAATTTTCTTATTTTCTTCCACTTATAACTTATTTTCTTCTTTCAGTTGTTCTGTCCATACAACCATGAAAACCTTTAGAATATGTTCAACTTTATTCTTATACTGAAATTTACTTACAACACCACCTTTTCTTTCTAAGTATTTCTTAATTTTATTTACCAACTTTTACTATCCTGGTAACATTTTCATGAAATTTTTAGAAGTGTGTTTATCCAACTTAAATCCTCTATAAAACTTCTTATCTTCTGATAAGTTACTCTTTAGAGGTAAATTTTGGTGATCCTTTACTTCTTTATTAGAGACATATTCCACCATTCCAATTCTCTTATGTTTTTCTAAGATTTATTGACTTTGTTATTTGATATTCCTTCCACTATTTTTTAATTTCATGGCATGATTACAACCATTAATGATGCAAACTTTTCTTCTAAATAAGTAGAATATTATCTTGGAGGTGATATCTTATGTAACTTTCTTCTCAGGTGTAATATTCTTCTTATATTTTGTTGGTTTTAACCCCAAGGTAGATTTACAACCCATCTTCCTTGATTTTTCTTTCAACTTTTATTGATTCTTTCCATTTGTAGTACCTATGTTGTTTTTGGTATAAGTAAACTAATAATTTTCTTAACAATGACTATTTCTAACACAAATTACACAAAAATATTCAAGATATTCAAATATGTTAAATTTCAGATAGCCTTTCTTCTTTTGTGATGGTTGTGTATACTTACCTGGGTTTAATTTTCTATTCACTTTTCTTCCCCTTAATTTTGGCCTTATTTTTTCTTCATACCTTGACATATTGTGGCAATAATTGATAGAAATGTGTCCAAAATTTCCATAACACCAACTGTAACCAATAAGCCTCAGATTCTTTTGTTGTGTTGTAATATGGATGGTATAAAATTCTTATGAAACTTGTTTCTTTAAAATATTTTATTTGTTCTTCTTGATACCTTGGGGGGGATACTTCCATTTTCTTTTCTAAATTTTACATTCTTGAAGGAGGTGAGTTTCTCACATTTCTTCACCAATTTTTTTTTCTAAAATTATAACATGCACTAATAATATGAGAGTTAGTGCTAAAAAATTCATCAGAACATGAGGTTACCTTTTTCTTTATATTATCAGAAGATGATACTTCTGATGCTTTCACACTCTTCTTTCCATTGGGTAGAGTCTTTCCTGAGGTAATACTTTATTTAGAAACTTCAGAATAGATTCTTATCTTATTTCTATGTGAAGATCTATCTTGAGTAGATTCCATGTTTCTCAATATCATCGCTTGATCAAGAAAGTTTATGTTTAAAGTGTTATTTTGATTTTAAATACTTGTCACTTTATCTTCACATACAACTTATAACTTTTTTATATTTTATTTATGAAATTTACTCAACTCTTTTAAGGAAATATTAAGTTCCTTTACTCGGTTTTCCTTGATCTCTAGTTGAACATTCTTAACCTTAATAATTACTTTATGAGTATATTCTAGTGTATGGAGATCTTCCGTGAAAACTTTTATTATCACATATTCTTCACAAAAAATCCTCAGTAAATCTTCTTCTACAAGAGTGAAATTTTCTTTATAAGTTGTTATTTATTATCCCTTAATCTCACTGAGTTTTGTTGTGGGTATCACACATGAATTTCTTCTAAAAAATTTATTCATGAATTTTACTCTCTTTATGTAGTTATTCTTCAAGATCTATTATAATTATAGATTTATCTTCCAACTGAGATTTATTATCATCAACAATTGTTTCTAATGTATGAAATCTTTCCTTAAGAACTCCCTCAATAAAAATATTCTTATAAAAAATCTATACAAGACTTCTTCCACAAGGTAAAATATTTCTTGAGAACATGACACATTTTCTTCCTTGCCTTTGGAAAATAAAGTAAGATATATAGAATCTTAGATCTTCTTTCCTAATTCTTGCTTTGTGTCATCAAGTTCCAATTTTAACTATGAGATTTCCTCTTATTGTCCCTCGACTTATGAAAGTATATATGTAATAAATTCAACAGGGACATTTATCATGCAATCTCTAATTTCATAGTAAAAAACTTCAACAGTTTCCACTAAATCATAGCTTGAGAACGATTATTCTAGTGGAAATTTTTTCTCAAATTCACAAGAATTATTACCACACATATTAACTTAAAATAGCGGTGGATACACCTTCTGTTTCTTATGAGAGGATTAATTTCACTACTTATGAGCTTCTTTCTTCTTTAAGTTTTTTAGGGTTTTTTTGAAATATCCATGTTGCTATAAACATATTTAACTTTTGTACTCTTTAGATTAGGTCGAAATTTCTTATATTCTAGAGAAAAACTTTCTTTATATTTCAGAAAGACACACTTCATATAAAATAGTTAAATAAAACTAGGAATAAAAACTTGTACTTCTAAATATAGGAAACCTCCACTTTGATAGAAATTGAGATATCATGGAGGATTGTGCAATTACCCTAAGAGGTGGGTGGATCAGGGGTGAAAAACTTCCACTAATTATATTCAACATAAACTATATCTTTATTTAAGTTTCTAAAAAAATTCTATCAGTTAAGATGTATGGATCTTTAGAAACTCATCCTCACCACTTTACCCTTATTCTATGCAAATGATATAAATTAAACAACACACAAGTATTTTTATAAGCTTCAGACTTAGTGTGAGAACCTGAATCATTTATATAGAGACTATGTTAGTTCCACTAGGTCAAATACCCTGGGGGGGGGGGGGGTAAATCAAGGTATGATAGATTAAAACTACCTCCCATTTGGATCTTTTTTCATTCTTAAACAAAAGACACTTCTCTCTTTCACCCATAGCAATGTATGGAAAAAAATTAAATTATACACAAGACACAACAATTTTACTTGGTTCACCCTCACTAGGATACGTCCAAGGAGAATACAACAACAATGTGTCGATGTACCAAATACACTAAATCTCACTACCAATTACAAGGTTTGGGATAGATCACTTTTATGCCCAGTCTCACTTTCTTTACAATGTTTAGGGTCTTCTCATTGCATTCCCAAGGGTCACTCCCTATGTCTTTTTCTCCGGCTCACTGCTAGCGGAAAGGATCACAGTCTTCCTCTTCCTTTGTTCAATGCTCTTGGAAGGGATCCACTCATAGTTTATGGACTTGTAAGTCCCTTAATTATTTGTAATTAATTCATCCTCTACTATATGTAAATGCTCTATTGAAGTCCCACTTTAATCCATTGATGAATACCACTTTACCACAATACTACTGGGAAACTTCAATCTTCCATACAACCTTTTGGGTGCCTTGTGTGAAAATATAATGACTTGAACACAATATTTAAGCTTTGTCATGAAAAAACTCTTGTGTGAAACTCCTTTATTATGCACAACTCCCTTCTTTTACACAACTCCCATTGAATAAAATTCTTACGTTATTCAAATATCAGATTCTCTATAAGTGTTGAGATGCTCATATGAGTGGGGTAGCCTCTTATTTATAAGCATTTCTAACCCTGTGTGTAAGATTCTCTTTGCGTGTGTAAAACCAAATTTTACGTTGCATTGGATGCGTAAGCCTTTTTCACGCAACCTCATATTTCATGAAAATACAAATATTTCACACAATTCTTTCCTTTTCCATATTTTGATGTGGTAGACCCAAAATATGTCTTGCACACAACATTCCAAACCACCTTCAATATTGCACGCAACTTCCTTTCCCAAAAACACCTTTCTCAATTTTCTTAATTTTAAGGCCCAAAAATTTGGAAAACACTAGGAAACGACGCCACCTTGTGTACTATATTTTTGTACCACCTCCAGATTATCCATTCCTTAATCTTGGATCTTTTTCAACATATCTTTTAAAAAATATCTTTGGAAATCCATAACTTATCATGGAAAACTTCTTTGTCAATAAAAACAATCAACCCAAAAACTATTTAATGTTTCCTTGAGGGATTTTTTCCCAATAGACTCCCATAAGTCTATGGATTCTTCCACTTATATATCAGGTGAATATAATGATCCAACTCCCATTATACTTATTCTTTCTCATGAAAGGTAATTATAATTACTCCCGTCAGTTATAAAGTTTGCTTATAAATCCAAGACAACATAAGATAAAACATGAATAGAGCTCACCAAATCCTCATCCAAAAAAATTTCCATCTAGTAAAACTCAGTCTGGTGTACTTTTGTATTCATATAATATGAATCTGTCCAATGTGACTCAATCTCTATCCAATATGTCTATATATATTTCACTTCAATATATGTTCAATATGTTCTATCTTGTGCACCTTTAAACACTATGAATTAACTCAAAATACCTATAATTGGTGATTCTAATAAATGAATTATATCCATTGAACCTGTGACCAACAAGTATCTATATAGTGCCTCTAACTAGGACCTCTATCCAATTATTCTTCCCTATACACCTCTTTTTAGTGTACTTCTTCTTCAAGTAAAAGTTTCCTTGGTTGGAAACTCAATCTATTATGAAAACTTCATCAATTTACCTCTTCGTTCATATGAAAATTATATTGTGAGTTTTAATCACACCCATTTATATAAGCACACACTTAGGATAAAAGTGTGGTAACTCAAACATGTTTTCTCGCTCAACTAAAACTCAAATTCTGAAACTACCACTCAACTGAATTTCATTGGATGCCACTGTAATATTATAAAACATTCATGAATATTCTTAAAAAATAAATTCCATATCAATATTTTCTATATTCCTTAAACTCGGTGTGAAGGAACTTCTTTAAACTTCCCTAACCATATAAAGATAAACAAATGTTGAACGACTAGATTCAACATCAATAATGTTATGGGATTTACAAATTTATGTAAAGCTTATCAAAACTCTATATGACAAAATATTATTTTATGACTTCATTAAGAACTTATCCATCTAGATCTACTTTGTATGACTCCCTTATGTCTGATCTTCATTGACTGATTGACTCAGTTTTATAGATTAAACACTTCTTCGACCAGTTCTCTTAATATGATTTATATTATTGATGATTCATATCTGCATGATATGATTCAACCAATTGCTTCAATTTAGTAAACTTGGTGTCATTTCATCTGGTGATTCACACAAGTTTCTTATGATCTGATGGATTCACATATGTCTGACCACATATCTTCATATTTCTCACAATCTAATAAGTCTTCATATTATATCTAGTTGAAACATCACAAATTCATCTTGGGCATTGTAAATGTTTGACCAATGACACCAAAAATGTTCATCTTAAATGGTCTATCCAATGTGTTGGAATGTATCCATCTTGTCACCCTTCCTCAGCTACAACTTTATACTCAGTTCACAAAAACATAGTTCAGTACACCTTCATAGAATTGTCCATCTGATAACATCACGTTTCTCTATCCAATTCTTTTTCGTCCGATGTCTCTTTGATAGATTATCTTTACCATCAAAACTCATACTATTACTGGATTCATAAGTCAGTCACTATCTTCAGATGATACACTTAATGTTCCTCTAATCAGTAATTCATAGAATATAGTGTGATGGAACTTTATACGATCATCTCAACTTCTTCATAATATCTCTCTAACCTTCCTCATCCGATCAAACCCAACACCTATCTACATGATGATATTTGTAAATATATATAGCAACTCTTCTTTAATTGAAGTATAAAATCCTATATTAAACAAAAATCAGTCTGATGGATCTTCATCCAATGGCCTTAGTTCAATAACACACTCCTTAACTTTACAACATTTAACTTCATACAACTTGTAACACAATATTCATCTACTTAGAAACTTCATGAAAACTATCTGTTTGATATAATCATATCATTAAAATTCAAAATTTATATCCGATCACTGTTTCAATCTTCAACACATCATAGTTTGAACTTTCTACATCAGCAAAAAAAACTTCATAGATCAAAATTTGACTTCATCCAATTTTTACAAACTCAACAACACTAACTTCTTGCAACTATTCTTCCAATAACATCATCACTATTCTATCTAGTAACATTTTTTGCACCATAACTTGAACTTTGCAAAACTATTTCCTCAAACCTCAAACTATGATCTTCATACAACTTCATCTTTTTTCGATCACATCAATCTAGAAATATATATCCAATAGTCATGATCTGTTGCCATCACCTTTTTATGACATCGGTATGGTAGACTGTGTCTGGCATCCGTGATCTCCCCCTTTAGACTCAAGCCTGAATCATAAGATTATTTATGGTGTTAGGAACTTGAAGACTGACACAATATCATCTAACTTATAATGTAACTTTATTATTCTTATTTATATTTTTTTAGTAAAGTTTAATAACCTTCATAAGGAACTCATAAGGAAACTTTATTATCCACCCTAAGGAAAGTTTCCTAAGCTTCTATAGAAACTCACAATTCACTGTCATACATTTGATGGTTTTACCTTTAAGATCACTTCCTTTAGAAGACTTATTCAATCTACTTATCTGTTGACACTTATTTATTCAACTCCAAATATCATATAAAGTGATCCCGCATATACAAACATTCTCTTATATCTAGTAGCAACACTATCAATAAACTTTCCTTAGGAACCTTTACCTTCAATAATCTCATTGACCTTATGAAACTTTACTCAAAGAACATTTCTTAATTGACTTTACAATAACCTATTGAAAGTATATACAATACAACAACATTATCATCCAATAGTAACTTAAAAAATGTTTTAACCCATAGGGTTGAGGGTTTGATGGAATATTGGTTAATGATGATAAATCTTGAGAAATCGTGGAATCAGTTGGATTATGCCTAGAGTTCATGAAATTTGGTAGATAATTAATGTAAATTGGAAATGATATAGTATTAATTAATAGATAATTAATTAATTAATGTAATTATGTAATGTTTAAAGGAAATAATTAAATGAAATTCTTTTGTAATTCTTGTGTTCTTATAGAATATCTGCTCCTTAGTAGTGGTAGTCATGTGTTCGAGAGACGATAACTGTAGTTGAGATTAATACTTGGTAGTTTTACATAGTGTGGTTGTGGGATATATGTATATTCCTATGTTATGTTATTTCATATGCTACCCCACCCATGTCTATAGGGAGAATAACACCTAATGGACTCTAGGGGAGTGTTTTTCCCAACATCCAAGTTGGCAAGGAATGAATGAATGAATGAATGAATGACTACCCCCTATTGATCCACTATATTCTCCTAGTAGTTTAATGTGTTGGTATGCATGATGGTTATATTTCCAATATATATGTGTATAGAAGGATTTAATAGTTTATAGTTAAATCAAACCCATGTATCTCTAGATATAGTATCCTAAGGATTATTATAGGGATGTTGAGTATGGGTTGTGATGGATTGAGGTATACTACATGATGTAATGGATGTAGCAGATCCTGAAAACTACTTGGTTACTATATGGAGATGTGGATTATGTGATTCACAGGGTGCATGACATGTGGTGATGATGAGATTTTATGATTCATATGATGTATGGTATGATATATTTGGCCAAGTGTATTTAGGAAAACTTACTTTTGGAGAGAAATGGACCAGGACGTGTAATGTTAGGGAAGAGTAGGAAACCATTGGGGAAGTGGTAGTGAGGTACCTTATTTGATATTATGTCTAATATTATATTATTCCTATATGAATTATTTAGTGATAGAGTTATGGCAAGGCTGAGAACTTAGCATACCTGATTAGGCGACGAGTTAGATACACTTTCTATTCACCAAGATTTAATACGATTTCTTTATCATTTTCATGAGAGGATAAAAAGAGGATCCTATTGAGTATACCTATTTTTATCACCCTACTTATAAATCATTTTTTTAGGTTTAAATGAGATGGTTTGAGATCGAGATGAACATTACTAGCTCAGGGAGTTGTTTAGGCACTGTTTGGGCTTCGAGGTATATGTTGAGGATTTTCTTTTTGATACTTATAGTTTCTTTTGTAGATGTTTCAGTCTATATGACATTACATGCATGTATTTTGGATATTTTATTTTATCTTTAGTAAAAGTTTTATGGTGGATTTATCTTATCTATTTTTCCTTATGTTTTTTAGAGTGAAATTCCTTCCATCTATGTTCATGATATACCCTCAATGATCATCGCCAACCCATGGACTATTGGAGGTGGGATTCAGGTTTCATTACCCTATTTATCTAATTTATA
Source organism: Viscum album (assembly GCA_963277665.1). Classification (NCBI taxonomy): domain Eukaryota; kingdom Viridiplantae; phylum Streptophyta; class Magnoliopsida; order Santalales; family Viscaceae; genus Viscum; species Viscum album. Next base: position 556,134,102 of record OY728142.1, read on the forward strand.
GCCTATGAGGGGTACCTTTTGAGGGAGGGGGTTATGAAAAAGTGGTATCATAGGTTCATATTGAGGGATAAAATGAAGTTAATAGGTAGGCATGGGTGTGGATTACATGGGTTGGTAGGGAAACAATGTTAGTTGAGTTTAGTATGAAATGTAAACATGGTAGATTGACTAGAACACAAGTATTTCCCCCCTTGTGATCTGATTCATGGAAATTTAAGTTTACTAATCCTACTAAATGAAGTTATATTGGTTGTAGGGTAGATACCTAGGAAAGGATCATGCAACATTTTTGTTTGTGTCAATATTTGAAATGGGCAGACCTTGGGATTAGGTTAAACCTTAATTAATAAATATTAAATAATAAATCTTCAATATTCCATATTTCTAGTTTTATAGTCTCTAATTGTTTGTTCTTTTGTAGGCATGGATTCAGGTTTATGTCCTTATCAGGTCCACACTAATGATGTTAAAAAAGATGTGCCAACAAACCACCATAGGGTTGATGTTAGTGACGATGACACTTGGAGGAGGAAACTCCAAGAGTTTTAGCACCAGTGACTATAGAAGTATGAGGACATTGTTTTAGAATTAGTGATAGAATACTGGTCATAGGAGGTGAATATAGCCTTCTATTTAACCTATTCTTGGAAGGAGCACTGAGTTTCATTGGTGGTGATGATGCTACATGGAGTATCTAGATAGTGGTGGTTTTTATTACTCAGGTATTTTGAGGAGTTGAAAATTTCATGGGAGAAGTTCTAGAATTAGTTTCCAGCAGGGTTTATTTCTTTAACTATAAAGGTGGTCAATCACTAGGAGTTGTTTACCTTTCGATAGGGGAGATCTAATATACATGAGTTTGGGATCTATTTTAGGACCCTTCTCCAATATTCTTTGAAACTATTTCTAGATGATGAGGCTAGGATGAGGAATATTGAGGAGTCTTTACATCCAGATATCTCCCTCTAGGTTCCCCATTTATACTTTTGATGTATCTAAAGGTTCTAGTGAGATCATAGGTTATTTATAAGACACTTACCAAGATTTCATCATCATGAAAGGGGGAGTCATCGGGATTCCACACATAGAAGAGCTGTATTCTAGGGTTCCCAATTGCCTAGATAGAAGAGTCTTGAAACAACTGAGGGTAGGTCCCAACCCCCATCATATCATTTCTTCAGGGGTGGAGGATCTTAGGAACCTTATAGGGAATAAAACATATGTTTTTATGATATAGGTCATGGTCATTAGTGATGATATCTCCCGACCTTTATAAGTAGAAAACATGCAGCTGGTGTTCTGATTTAGGTTTTTTCATTGTAGTAGTTTTAGCCTAGGCAATGGTAGTAGGGTGCTACAACTTTCAATCAACATAGGGGTGATGGGGTGGGTAGATGAAAACCCTATGATTTTTTTCATCCTCATAAAGAATAGTGTTATTATGAATGGGTCACCATCAGGGTTTGATAGGTCATGGGTTAGGTCATGGAAAACTACATGCTTTGGAGTTACTAGCGATAGATAAGTTAGACATCGTTTGAGGTACCCTTTGCTTATTTTCTAATTGGGTTCATGATTTGTTTGAATTAATAGATGTTCAATCATTAATATAAACTGACCTAGTCCATTATTTAGGACTTGAGGTGGAAAGGATTCCAACACCATTGGAGTCGACTATGTCATTTGGAGGTCAAGCTCATCTATTCAAATTTTGTAGAGACTATGAGCTAGTTTCAGGGAAGCACTGACATCATCATCGACAAAAACTACCTATATTTGGTATAGGCTATCATGGATTACTTTAAGAGTTAAATTATGTTCTATTATGCTGATTGATATTCTTCCATGTTCGTTGGTGATAGATACCCTTAGATGGATCAAAGGCATGTTCCATTCTTATCTTTCTTGATAGAGAAGTTGACATTGATTTCATCATAGGTTTAATTGAAAGTGTTTCTCGAGGTTATGGAAGAGTACCCTAATGTATTTCTTGATGAGGTTATAGCATCACCCCCTCAATAAGTTATTGAGTCTGGGATCGAGCTATAACTAGGAGCTTCTCTAACCTTTATGTATCTGTATAGATGATGATTTTTGAGTTGTGGGAGCTATGAGTACAAATAGATGATCTTTTGGAGTGAGTTTTTTTTGAATAATAATATCACCATGTGGTGCTCCAATTTTATTGGAAAAAGGACAATGATAGCCTATATCTATGTATCAATTATCATCACTTGAACCAGGAAAAAATAAATAATTGATACCCTTTTCTATGTATTTATGATTTATTCAATCACCTAAAAAGATATAGTTTGTTCTCAAAGATCCATTTGCAATCATGATATCATCATATGTGGGTAAAGGATTAAGATATACCGAAGAATGATTTTTAATGTTGTTATAGGCATTATGAGTTCATTGTGATGTCGTTCAGTGTGAGGAACACTCCAGTTGTGTTTATGGGGTTGATGGATGTAGTGTTATGAAAGTTCATAGATTGGTTTGTGTTGGTTTTCATCGATGAAATCCTTGTGTAGTCTACATCCAAGGAAAAATATGTAGAGTATATGTTGGTATTTTTGGGTGTTATTCATCATATTTTTTTTTGGGAAGTTGTTGAAGTGTGTGTTCTAGGATTTTGAAGTTCTTTTCTTGGGGACTGTTGTATCCCAGCATGGAGTAGCATTAGATCATTTAAAGATAATTTCTTGGATATCCTATATGAATATTGTAGAGGTATGGAGTTTAATCAGTCTTACAGGTTATTACAATAGGATCATACATAATTTATCTCAAATTGAGACTCCTATAACATCTTTGACCAGAAAGTATCATGAATTTTTGTGGAATGACCAGTGTCATGTAGATTTCAATTATCTGAAGGAGAAGTTGGCCAATGCTACTTTTCTTCATTTTATAGAAGAGAGAGTTCAGTTTGAGGTTTTCTGTGATGCTTTATGTCTTGGATTGGGTAGTGTATTAATGTATCAAAGATGAGTTTTTTCTTATAAGTTGTAGTAGTTACGTCCACATGAGCATAACTATTCCACCCATGAAATCAAGTTGATGGTAGTTGTGTTTGACTTGAAGTTGTGGCAACATTACCTCATCGATGAATGATTTGTGGTTTTCATTGATCACAAGATCCTGATGTATGTATTCTCCTAGTGTGACCTAAACTTGTGATAGTGGTGGTGAATAAAATTCTTATAGGACTATGACTTTGAGATTTAATATACCTCAGTAAAGGGTAATTATGTGGTTTATATGCTAAGCAGGAAGGCACACAATGATGCTATATGTGAATATGGAGATTTTTTAAGAGTTATAAAAGAAATCCTAGTGATGCATCTTTATATGTGATAGGTTATAGGAATAAGATTCATTTTTTAGATGATGGTGCAATTGTCTTTGGTGAAGCAGGTGGAGGAGTCCCATCTAGGAGATTCTAAGGTAGAGGTTTGGTGAGACCAAGTTGTTTGTGGTGATGCCCCTGATGGATATTCTGAGGATGACCAACACCAGGTTCTATTTAGGGGGAGTATATTAATTCTTTCAATGATTCATGATTTGGTTCTCTGTGTGTTCCATAGCTCACCCTTAGTGGTACACCCTAGATTGAAAAAGATATATCGTGCTCAGAGAGGTTAATTTTGGTGGTCTAGGTTGAAGAATTTAGTAGCTAAGTCTGTGTCTTGATTTTTAGTCTACTAGAAGGTGAATGTTGAACACCGTGTTCCTAGTGGTTTTCTCTTACTGTTAGATGTTCCTAAGTAGAAGTGATAGGACATATCAATGAGATTTATCATTGATTTACCTTGATCTCAAGGTATATTTGATTCCATATGGGTGATACTGGACCATTTGATAAAATCTTCTCACTTCTTAGAAATAAATAATCCAAGCTCAGTGGAGTCTTTGTTAAGAAATTATATGGAGAAGGTGGTGATTATCCAAGGAGTATTGAGCTAAATCATTTTATTATGAAGGTCAGATGCCTTAGTTTTAGGGTCTAGATGCCCTGTTTACTTTTGGTGTTTGATTTATAACTTGTGTTATTAATTTGGAGGTGAGCCTTGTGATACAAAATCATGAGAGCCTGAGATGGCTGATGGTTTGGTGAGACATGGGTGAGGAGGCCTGGGTTTATGGTAGAAGTTGATGACTGAGATGACAGGATGCATAGTGATATGCATTTTAGTGTCAGGGATGTTAACATAACTGATGTAAAGAGTTAAATTTGGTCTTTCTCATTGTTTTTATTATAAAATATAGGTTTCTAACTTGATAGTGAATCTACCTTAAAGGCCAGATAGTTGGGTTGTTTGTTTCTGCATGCATTTCCCCACTTATTGATGTAGTTAGTTGTGCTTGGATTATGAATATTTTATAGTATCTTAGGATGAGTCCTATAGTACCTCTAAATATGGAATAGTGATTAATAATAATTTTTTAACCCATGGGGTTGAGGTCTTGATGGAATGATGGGTAATGATGATAACTCTTGATAAACCATGGAATCAGTTGAATTAGGCTTAGAGGTCATGAACTTTGGTTGATAATTAATACAAATTATAAATGGTATAACATTAATTAATGTATAATGAATTAATTAATGTAACTATATAATGTTTATTGAAAATAATTAAATGAAAGTATTTTGTAAAGCTTATGTGCTTACAGGATATCTACTCCTTAGTAGTGGCAGTCAGGTGTTTGAGAGATGATAAATATATTTTAGGTTAATACTATGTATTTTCCTATAGTGTGGTTGTGATATTTATATATATTCCTATGTTATGTGATTTCATACGCTACTCCACCCATTTTTTTAAGGCAACTGACACCCAGTGGACTCTAAGATGTTGTTTTTCTAAACATCCAAGTTGGTGAGGAATGGATGAATGACCACCCCCTATTACCCCACTCTATTATCTAGGAAGTTTTATGTGCTATTATGCATAGTGTTTATCTTTCCCATATATATATATATATATGTGTTTGTGTGTGTGTGTGTAGAGGGATGTAATTTCTTGTGGTTATTTTGAATTCCCTATTAGATGATGATATTGATATTGTATATGTTTTCAATAGTTTGTTGTAAAGTCAATGAGGAAGTTGAAGGTAAAGGAACCTAAGGAAAGCATATTGTATAGTGGTGATAAATAATATATAAGAACATTGAAAGATGTAGAAGAACTATCCATTTCATGAATTTGAAGAAGTAAGTACTAAGAGATAAGAATATTGTATAGGTTTAGGAAACTTTATTTATGGAGGATAATAAAGTTTCCCTGTACTGAAGGAAGTTAGATTGAAGGTAAAACAATCAGAAGTAAAAAAGGGGAGAGTGAGTTATTGGAGAAGCTTAGGAATCTTTCCTTATAATAGTTAAGAAATTTTCTATATGAAGTGATAGAGTAGGTTAAGGAAGTTTCCTTAACTATGTCAGAAAACTTTCCTTATGAAGGTTGATTTTTTTTTCTTATAAACATTATAAAAGTTTCCTCAATAATTTAGATGATTCTATGTCATTCCTAAAAGTTCCTAACATCATGAATAAACTCATGATCAAAGATAATGTTTTATACTTTTGTACAAATAGAGAAAAGTTTACAAATTACAATTGATGAAAATCATCATACGTAGATTACTCAATAAAGATTGCCAGACAAATGTGAGTGGATGGAGATACAACAAAAGTTCGAAGTAAAAGTTTCTCCATGTTACCAAATGAAGTATACACAACATAACTGGATGAACCGGGGTTGCTGTTACCGATCAAATTTTTTTTTCTTGAACATTGTGAATTTTTATACACTTTTACAAAGTGTAATAAGTCTAAAGGATGAAGAATTATAATGGTGCGATAAGTTTGATGATTCAAGTGATAGTACAAAGCTAAATCCACAACATTGGATAAATCATGGAAGTTATAACTAGATGGTAAAGTATTTTGTGACAAAATTATTTATAAGTTTCAAGAATTTTATCACATAAACAATGGCTCGAAGCCACCAAACAGAAGCAAGTGACACACCAAACAAATAGTTTTTGTGAAGTGTAAAGTGCTGATTTTGTTACAGACTATACAAAGTTCGATGCTACATTTATGATTTACACATATCCATTTCAGTGACTTAGAATAATTTAATGACATACACATAATTGATTGTGAAACATAACCAATTTTTTACATAGATGATTGAGAGCCACATAGGTGATTTCGACAAAGCCAACAGAATGGGTTTAACAAGTTCATATAGATATTTACTAAGATCATTGGATAAATGAGTGCAATGATTGGACACAGTTCCACGATGAAATCAGATAAAAATTTATGATGTCATTGATTGGAGAAATATGAAGGTTATCCTGAAAAAAAAATATGTATAAGGAATGAGATGAAGCTTAAGTTCTATTGGTTGAATAATTTACAAATTCCCACAAATCCGTAAAATTGAAGGACGATTGATCTAAGATCCATTAAAAAAATGAACATAAGATAGAGTAATGTGATTTCATTAGATGAATGATGCTATGTAGATGAAATAGAATGATATTTGTGATCCAATCCTAGTGTGAAGTTTAATCTTAGGAAGAATACCAAATAGAGAGGTGTTGATTCATAGGATAGACATATCCTGATGAAGGGACATGAGTCCATCAAAGATAGGAACACACTAAATTTCATTGGTCAAAAATTTATGAATATAGAGGAGGAATATGAAGAGCATCGATTGATGAAGATTTTATTTCACTGGACTGAAGTAACCAGTTAAAGAATTTTTTATAAAGGTGAATCGCCAAACAAAGAAATATCATATACACTAGATAGAGAAATAGAGATGGATGGATTTTTTTATAAATTCATCGAACAAAAAAATGTCATACAATTTACTTGATGTTATTAATATTTTCATGACTTATTATATACTCCCTTTACTTATTTTATATGAAATGTGCATAATTTGTGTGAAATATTAATGTTTTAATACTAAGTATAATTTTTGAGCATTTTTAGAAGTAGTCCAATTGAGTCAGTTTACTATTTTATTTATAACTCTTACCATAATGATTAAAATTGTGTGGTTATTGTTTTTTAGGATTAATTATTAAATTTATCACATATAATTATAATGAATCATTGGCCAATTATGCCATTTGAAGGACTATATGGACCACACAAGAAGGCCCAAATAATTTGTGATGAAGATGGACCATTCATGATGATTGAGTTACTGGTCTAAACCACGAAGCCCAAATTTTATTAAACTATTCAATATGTTTTATATTATCCAAAGGAATCATGGATAAAAATTTTAAGGTCCAAATACAAGAAAAAGGGGCCCAAATAATTCCATGAAGTACAACCCACCATTCTGGCCAGAAATTAAAATTCGGACACTATTCATGACATGTCTCTTGATATAGTCATAAAATCAAGATGAGATTTTAAGTGTTAAAGAGGATATATAGACGTAATAATTTTTTGAATAAAGCATTCAGATTTGAAGGCATCTTCCTATTCCAAAATCCATTCACATTTTGGCCATCGAAAAGACATGGATTGAAATGGACAGTTTAAATTTGTTTAATAAAACCACCATAACTTTGGATACATAGGTCCAAATGACTCCAAATTTTTCTAGAGGTTGGAAAACATTATTATATACAACTTTGAATAAGGAGATATCTCTATATTCGGCTGTCTGGATGTCCAAATCATCGATCCAAGTGGAGGGACAAATTGGGAATGCCAACAATCCACTTCCTTGGGCTATAAATACATTCCACTCCTCTCATTCAAAGAGGTTGGAATTTCAGAAGAGAGGAGCATAAATTGGCACGAAAAAATCCTTGAAAAAGTCTTGGTAGGACCTTCCATACTCAATTTTTCACTTGAGAGACCTTTCCTCCTCTCTTTGTTTTCATTTACTTTTGTATTGTTCTTTGTTGTAATCTTGCGAGTCTTTCTTTTGTAATTATTTTTTAATGAAAGTTTCTTCTTCAATATATCTTATTCTCATACACCTTATATAGTTTAATATTAATGTTCTTAAAATAGTTTAAATACAATTGAATCCCCTTCCCTTATTTTGATTCCTCATTCAATCGAAAGTCCGTTTTTAATTATCATCATTGTTTGTGTGTGTGTGTTCGACGCACCACTCTTTTCTTATCCCTTTCTTTTTATTCTCTTATTAATTTATCATCATAATAATTATAACCAGATTATTAAACACCCAAATGTCTGAGTAAATCCATTATTGGGGTGAGTCAAAATTTAGGGATGTTAAGTGATTGAGAGTATTTGATCGATGAATATTCTTTGAATTAACATTGTGTATGTTGGACTTAACATGTCATGGAATAATGACTTGTTTTGTTTAACATGAGGTTTCCATGGATTATTGGAACTATAAATACACCACCATCAAGAATATCTGATTGAGATTAGAACCTTAAGTTAAGTTAAGGCTTGGATTAAATCCTTAACACTTAGGAATTCTAATCAACGTTATCTTATGAAGTGGGTGTTAATTTAATGCAATATAAAGTAAGGCTCAATGATTTCACAAGATTAACTACCTAATGATGAACTCACCCCAATATTTATAAATTTGTTAAATCAATCATAATCAATCAATAATTTAAATTAATCTCTTCAAACAAACCCCCTAATCAAAATACAATCAACTAAAAACAATCAACTATTTAAGAAGTATCATCGCCGAGGATTCGAACCGAGTGCTGCTATACACATTAGCAGAGCATCGAAACTTTGACTGGTCGATAGGCAATAATCGGCTGCACGTTTTAGTAATAAGGATCTTTATAAGATTTTATAAATTTCTTTACAATAAAGATGTTGATATTTTACTTCAATGTTTGTTATATAACTAAGGTAAGGATGTTTGAATAAGTTATTTAACACTAAGGTTAAGTAAGTTCGAGGAAGGTTGCATATGATAAAGTTCTCATAAAGCTTTAAGAACATTATAGAAGAGTTGAGAAGCATCCAGTAAAGTAAAAAATTAGTGGTTAGTTTGAAACTCAAATTTGATATGGGTAGAAAACTACATTTTAGTTCCCGAATTTTCCTCATAATTTCACCTATATAAAGGGGAACAATAGTATGAGAAAGTGGTTAGAAAGAAACACTATTCATGCATGTAAAATAAGCTGAAGTGATGAAGTTGTTGGAGTATATAGAGTTTCCAACTAAGGAAATACTTGGTTGAATAAGAGGCACTGGATAGAGGTTTCAATCAGATGTGTGTTGGCCATAGGTTTTAATTAGAAACATCATATAATGTTTTTCTAGTCATAAGTACAATGTATAAATATTGTATTAGATAGAGATACTAGTCAGGGAGTGAATTTATTTAAGTCACACTAGATGTTGGAATACCATATGAAGGTTGAGGCACAAAGTTTATATGAAAACTATATAGAAGGTTAGGTACATCTAATGGACCATATTGGATAAAGAAAGAGGCACAATGGATGAAATACACTGGATAGAGTTATTAGATGAAATATTTTCCAGAAAAAGTTTCAGGGAGCTGCTTAAATGTTTATATTATACTGTCTCGATTGATATGAAAACTTTTTAACTAAATAGATTTATTATAATCAACTAATAGGAGTCAGTATAATTACCTATTGGGAGATAAAGGGAGTATAATGGGAGATGACTCATTATATTAACCTTTTCATTATAGTGGATATCCATGGACTGATTGGAGTCACCATGGTAAGGATGTAAGTTCTCATATTGAGGCTGAACCTTTTAAAAATACTCATATTCTTTTTTTCTTTATATAATCTATATAGAATAAGGGTAAAGTAGTGATGAAGTATTTGTAAAGATATATACATCTTAACCAATAAAATAGGTTTGATCAAATTAAAGTAATAAAATTTTTAAGTTAAATATAATCGGAAAAATTTGGCCACCACTGATTCACCCCACTCTTAGGGTGACTACACTATCCACATGAGAATATCAATTGGTATTAGATCTTAGGTTACCTATGTTTAGATCTATAAGTTTTTTTCCCAGTTGTGTTTAACCGTTCAATATAAAGTGAAATTTTTAGAAGTTGAAGGATGTTTTTCTCCAAAATTTAAGAAAATTCAGTATATGATGAAGATTATATAAGTCATCTCTTATTGTAGCAACATAGAGGTTTCAACCAAAAACCTTGAAAAAAAAGAAGAACAAAAAATATCAGAAGTAAAGGAATTCAACCTATAAAAACCAATGAAATGAGGATTTACCTCTACCCAAAGTTTTGGTGTATGATAAGAAATATTGTGAATTTGAAAAACTTTATCCACTAAAAGAATCTTGATTAAGCTTTGAAGAGTATGATTCCATAGTAAATATTGAAGTTTTTTATTCTGAAATAAAAACTTACTTGACAAATATTCTTATTTAGGTTACTACATATATACTTTTACATATTGGGGTACACTATGAGGAACTATTAAAGCTTAAATTGAAACTCTATGACACAAATAAAGCTCTATAAAAGAAGATATGAGAATGTAAATCTCTCACTAAACTTGTTTAAGGTAAGAAAGAAACTATGTTATAGTCTCAAGGAAAGTTTAACCTCATGGAATAAATTTTGTATAGAAGTTTTTGTGAGAATTTAATTATTAAAGAAGTACTTGTAGAAAAATTCAATGCATTAGAAATATCTAGTGATGAAAAAAAGTCTCAATTGAAAGTTAAAGATGAAAGAATAGAAGATCTTGAAAGATTACTATAGAAGGAGAGTAAAATGCATGAAGAAATACTTCAGAATAAATACATGTGTGACATCTTCACCAAATCCAATGAGATTAAGGAAAAATTAGCAGTATTATATGAAGAAAAGTTCATACTTATAGAAGAAACTTTACTGAGGATTTCGTTTGAAGAAAAAGTAATGTTATTAAAGAAAAGCTCCATGCACTAGAAGATACCCACAAAGAAATTTTTGAGGTTAATAATTCTCAATTATAGATCAAATAAATTCAAATAAAATAATTTCATATTTAATTTAAAGATATGAGTAAGGTAAATTAGGAAAATATACAAAAGTTATAGGTTTTATGTGAAGATAAAGTGTGGAGTCTTGAAAATTAAAAGAAAACTTTTAAATGTAAAGCATCTTGAGAAAGTAGTGAGATTAAGAAACATGGAAGTTACTCAAGATGAGTATTCGCATAATACTGAGATAAGAATCTCTACTAATGTTTCTAATGAAAGTATTACTTTATGAAAGACTCTATCCAATGACATTATTAATGTGAATTATCAGTTGCATAATTTTCTTATAAGATGGAGAAAAAGGTAACCCTGTGTTCTGATGAATCTATTTCACTAATTTCCAAATTATTAGTTCATGTTAAAATTTTGAAAAAAAGTGGATAAATAAATTTGTGAAACCCACCTCTTTTAAGAAGGTAGAAAATAGAAAATAAAAGGAAAAAATTTCCCCCAGATATTTCTCTAAGAATAATGTTTCTACTAGAGAAAAATATAATATAATGAAAGAAGCCTAGGATCATTGGCTACTATTGGTTTTGTGGAAAATTTAGACTCATGGATATCAATTTTTGGCACAATTTTTCAAGGTATGAAGAATATAGAATGAAAAAATTAAGGGGGAGAAAAGTGGAACGAAAAATAATCTCAACCATATATATACAACATTCAAAAATGAAGAAAGATCTACTGACATCCAACATATTTGGATATCTTGAAATTTTTTTGAGAGCTGTAGAAGAAATGGTCATGATAAATAAAAGTTATGGTTTTATTATACCAAGAATAACACATGAAAAACTAATAGAAAGAGGCCACAAAATTTGAGAAAAAATGTAAGAATTTTATACCAAATATCTACCTTGTGGTTCTCATAAAAGGAATGAAAAAAGATTCTTACACTAAATAATAAAGTTCTATAAGATGTCATGACCAATAAAAAATGTTACTTTTGTGGAAGAAAATTAAACTTTATCGATATTTGAAAAATTACCAAAAATGTTCAAGATAACATAAGGAATATTAAACAACAAATTAAATTAATCTCAGAAATACATAAGCTAATTGGAATGGTGGGATACATCTTTGATGAAAAAGTTAAAGTTCACCATAAGTTATTTCATAAGAGTAAAGTACTGAACGATAAGAAGCTATGTGAAAAATGTAATTTGGTCAACCACACTCCTAAGAAATGCATGACTATGTTACTATGTAAAGAGAAGTTTGTTGTAACACCCTGATATTTTAGAAAATATTTCTTATTAAATAATTTTATTTCTTTGATAGCTTGCATTACACGTAACACTGAGTTCAAAAAACCACGATATATTATTAAAATATTATTATGTGACTGTTATAACCTAGCTATTAAATTGGATGGTACATACATGATTAATTAATTCATGAGATATATAAAAAATATACCACTCAATATAAATTTATTTATTAATTATTAGAAATAAGTGCTCAATTTTTTATAAAAATTATATTATGCATAAAAAATAGGTTTTTGTCAAAATAATTTTTATTGATTTTTTTAAGAAAATATTATATTAAATTTTTGAAAATTTTAAAAATTATATTTAATAAAACTAACTAAATTTTTGAAATCAAAATATCAAAATTATCTTAAGGTGAATTTCTAGGATTTTCCTGAAAAGATTTATCTTTTAGTGAATAGTGAGAAATACTAATTTTTTTATTGAAAACTGTATTTTTATTTCAAGAATGTACAAATTTACATTTTTTTAAATGGTTTAAAAGTAAAATTAGATCTATTATATTTTAAATAATCCAATTAAGTTAATTTGAATCAATTTTATGTTTGAATTTGGTATAAAAACATTTTTTATACGTAAAAAGACATTTCTCTGAAAAATGTTTTTATGCATGCAATGTATTTTTATCAAAAAATTAAATTAATATCTATTGGTTAATTATTTTAATTAAATTTATATATTATTTAATGGATCATATGTTTTAAACATTCAATAAATATTTTTTTTTTCTAAAAATAAGATAAGAATAAATCATGTTTTACATTTAAAAATGTATTTTTTCTAAAAGTTGTTTTTGTCGCATTTTACAGGCTTAATTTAATTTTTTTGATATTTATAGGTATTTAATTATATAAAATTAATTTAATATTTATAACCATAAGTTTCAATTTTTTTAAATAATTCTCTTTTATTTTTGGTCAATATAAATAACAACCTTGGAAAAATTTATCACCTTAGTAAAGGGTAAATCATGATAATATAGGTTAAAAATAAGTGATAAGGCCATAATTTTTCATCCTAATTATTATTGGATGAATTTAATTTTACCCTTATCTACTTAGGATCAAAATTTATCAGTTTAATGGATATTTTTCTATAAAAATTATTCAAATATTATTTAAATCAAATAAAGTTACAAAATGTCACTCTCTTAGTTTTAAATATCCTTTATGTGTTCACATGGGGAAAAAAACTAGTCATGAATGAATATTAATAGTCATTTTGTGAATAATTAAAATTTATTCTTGAAGTTAATTTATTTCCAATTTTTAGTTATTATATATTTATTCTAAATGCGTGCCAAATGCTAAAACAATATTTATTCAATTAATGGAAAAATAAAATAAATGATTTTAAAAATATTAAAAGTGATATAATTTGAGTAATTTATAGTTTTCCATAAATTTTATAGATTAATATTACATATTATTATTGTTTTAAAATATTATATTCTAATTTAAACTTTTTCTTTATGTCTTTTAAGTCAAATTAAATTAATAGTGAAAAAATTGACAATAACGATATTTTATCAAAATAATATTAAATTAAATTATTTAAAAATCATAAAAATATTTAAATAAGACAAGATTGATATTATATGGTCTAAAATTTTATAAATTGGCCATTTATGTCCCAATTTTCACCTTATAAGTAAAAATTACAACCCTTTAATATTAAAAAAGTTGTTATCATAGTTAGAATTTCACTACTGGAAATTTACACTTTACCAACGGTTCAAAACCGTTGGTAAAGGCCTAAAAACTGTTGGTATATAGTATACCAATGATTCCCTCAACCATGGCCAAGTAAGCTATGAAAATATGCCTATACCAACGGTTCTGTGAAAACTATTGGTATAGGTGTCAAAATAGAAGGTATACCAACGGTTTGCTACAAACCGTTGGCATATGTTTGGTAAATATAACATATACCAATGGTTTGTGAAACCATTGGTATTTGTGTGTTACACTTATAACAACAGTTTACAATCGTTGGTATAGAGGGGATATGGCAAGCCATAAGGCTATACCAACAGTTTTGTTATAACTATTGGTATAAACCTATACCAACAGTTATAACAAAACCCTTGGTATAGTTATATTTATAGAATCTATACCAATGGTTTTGAAAACCATTGGTATAGATTTTCTCAACTCCACAGCAGTAGGACCCTCTCCCCTCTCCAGACCTGCAACAACACAGCTCCACACCTCTCCCTCTCCAGACCTGCAACAACACCAATACAAAATCCCCCTTCAAAGTATTCAAAATTTAGAATTCATTCCAGAATTTAGAAATTTAGAAATACAAATGCAATAACACCCATAAGAGAAAATTCCTACATGTTATAGGAAATGAAATAACACCCATAAGAGTATTCCAAATTTATAATTCATTCCTCACTCAAACCACAACACCAACACACATAAGAGTATTCAAAATTTAGAATTCATTCCTCACTCAAACCACAACACCAATACACACAAGAGAAAAAACCTACATGTTATAGGAAGCACATGGGATGTTTAGTCATGGTCTTGGGTTGAGTATCTTAAAACCAACAGAAAAACTTGGGTAAAGTGGACAAGGATCATGATACCCATAAGATAGACAATGGTAGTGGTCATGTGCTTAGACCTAGGATGAGTTATAGGAAGCACATGGGATATTTATATTCCCCTAATGATTATGTATCCATGTATAAATCGTTCCTGATGTGTTAGTAGGAAACATTTTCCAATCTCAACATATGAGATGGGTTATCGAAATAGCCTACATGTTTTTCATAGACTTTTCAATTAGAATAAGGGGGTTTGTGGCTAATTGTAATTTTCTCTCTTGGATGTGATGTGAGATAAATCTCAATCTTGGGTAGTTGGTATGAATATTCAATTAAGTATTTGGTATTGGGTTCCCAAAGGGACTTTGGTTTGGTCCTAGAACCCACTGTTTGAGGATGGGATTGAGGTGATCCATGGGGCTATGGTGTCACCATATTTATTCCTCACCATTGGGGTATTTTTATGAGACTTTGAAACTTATTTTTCAAGAATCTATGTGTAGACTTGTTGACCAATTTGTTATATGGTATGCTTGAGTGTTCATAGGTTTCATATGAAATCACTATATGATATTTATTTGTTGTATGTTATTGTATAGAATGAATGACACGTGATTGAGGATTAGAACATGAGTGTTGGTGCATGTTCATGATGGGATGTCGAGACTCATTCCAAATATAATTCATGTTTTTCTATATATACTATGACCCATTGTGTTTCAATCTATGCCTTGTGAATATTTTCTTCTAATAACGTATGACTAATAGACCATATTTTATTTTTTATCCCTTAATTTCAAGAATCTATGTGTAGCCTTATAAAGATTTTTTGTATTCCAGTTGTTGTTTTCACTTAAAATTTTTTCTATTTCAAACAAAAGTGAGACACTTAAAATGTTGTCCATTTCACTTAAAATGTTGTCCATTTACGACACGCGGAGTGCGTTTTCGTCCACCACAGTCACACGACACTTCCGATTGACGTGTATTATGACCGACCATTTCAAAATTCACCCACTCTTTATTGTCGTCTGATTTTATGGCATTCCGAGGTCGTTCGGACGGTTTTGACCACCCCACGCACGCTTTTCAAGTGCGCCAAACACCGAAAAAACACATATTCAGCCGTGCCGTGCAAACCACGCGTCTAAATTACGTTTTGTCTCCTCATACACCTCACGAATAATAATTAGGGTGTTTTAGTGTGATTTTAAGTCATTCCGATGTCGTTGGGTATGTATTTGACCGTTAAATGCATGTTTTGGCCATTTACGACAGGCGGAGTGCGTTTTCGGCCACTGCGGTCACATGAAACCTCCGATTGACATGCCGTCTAGCCGAAAATTTCAAAATTCACCCACCCTTTGTTTTCGTCGTATTTAATGGCATTTTGAGGTCGTTCGACCGATTTTGACCACCCCACGCACGCTTTTCAAGCGCGCCAAACACCTAAAAAACACATATTCAGCTGTGCCGTGCAAACCGCGCTTCCGAATGATGTGTCGTCTCCTAGTACACCTCACGAATAATAATTAGGGTGTATTTTTATGATTTAAAGTAATTATGATGTCATTTGGCATGGATTTGACCGTTAAACACATGTTTTGACCATTTATGACATGCAAAGTGCGTTTTCGGCCACCGCGGTCACACGACACCTCCGATTGATGTGCTGTCTAGCCAAACATTTAAAATTTCACCCACCCTTTGTTGTCGTCTGATTTCATGGTATTCCGAGGCCGTTCGGATGGTTTTGACCACCCCACACACGCTTTTCAAGCGCACCAAACACCTAAAAAACACATATTTAGCCGTGCCACGCAAACCGCACGTCCTAATGACATGCCATCTCCTCTTACACCTCACTAATAATAATTAGGGCGTCTTTGTGTGATTTCAAGTCATTATGATGTCGTTCGATATGCATTTGACCATTAAACGCATGTTTTATCCATTTATGACACGCAGAGTGCGTTTTCAGCCACCGCGGTCACACGACACCTCCGATTGATGTGCTGTCTGGCCGACCATTTTACATTTCCCCCACCCTTTGTTTTCGTCTGATTTCATGACATTCCGAGGTCGTTCGGCTGGTTTTGACCACCCCACACATGCTTTTCAAGCGTGCCAAACACCTAAAAAACACATATTCAGTCATGCCACGCAAACCGCACATCCGAATGACGTGTTGTCTCCTCATACAACTCACGAATAATAATTAGCGTGTTTTTGTGTGATTTCAAGTCATTCCAATGTTGTTCGGAATGAATTTGACAATTAAACGCATGTTTTGGCCATTTACGACACACGAAGTGCGTTTTTGGCCACCACGGTCACACGAAACCTCCGATTGATGTGCCATCTAGCTGACCATTTCAAATTTCACCCACCCTTTGTTTTCATCTGATTTCATGGCATTCCAAGGTTGTTCGGTTGGTTTTGTCCACCCCACGCACTCTTTTCAAGCGCGCCAAACATCTAAAAAACACATATTCAGCCGTGCCATGCAAACCACAGGTCCGAATGACGTGACTTCTCCTCATACACCTCACGAATAATAATTAGGGTGTCTTCGTGTGATTTAAAGTCATTATGATGTTGTTCTGCATGCATTTGACCGTTAAACGCATGTTTTGGCCATTTACGACACGCAGAGTGCATTTTCAGCCACCGCGGTCACAAGACACCTCCGATTGATGTTCCGTCTAGCTGACCATTTTACATTTCACCCACCCTTTGTTGTCATCTGATTTTCGGGCATTCCGAGGTCATTCGGCCGGTTTTGACCTCCCCACACACGCTTTTTAAGCGCGCCAAACACCTAAAAAACACATACTTAGTCATTCCACACAAACCACATGTCCGAATGACGTTCTGTCTCCTTATACACCTCACGAATAATAATTAGTGTGTTTTCGTGTGATTTCAAGTCATTTTGATGTTGTTCGATATGAATTTGACCGTTAAATGCATGTTTTGGCCATTTACGAAATGTGGAGTGTGTTTTCGGCCGCCTCGGTCACACGACACCTCCGATTGATGTTCTGTCTAGTAGAACATTTTAAATTTCACCAACTATTTGTTTTCGTCTGATTTCATGGCATTCTGAGGTCGTTCGACCAGTTTTGACCACCCCACGCATGCTTTTCAATCGCGCCAAACACCTAAAAAACACATATTCAGTCGTGCTGTGCAAACCGCACGTCCGAATGACGTTCTCTCTCCTTTTACACCTCACTAATAATAATTAGGGTGTTTTTGTGTGATTTTAAGTCATTCCTATGTCCTTAGGCATGCATTTGACCGTTAAACGCATGTTTTGGCCATTTACGACACACAGAGTGTGTTTTCAGCCACCGCGGTCACACGACACCTCCGATTGACGTGCCGTCTAGCCGACCATTTCACATTTCACCCACCCTTTTTTTTCGTCTGATTTTATGGCATTAATAAATCGTTCTTCCAGTTTTGACCACCCCACGCACGCTTTTCAAGTGCGCCAAACACCTAAAAAACACATATTCAGCCATACCGCGCAAACCACACATCTTAATGATGTCACATCTCCTAGTACACCTCAAAAATAATAATTAGGGTGTTTTCATGTGATTTTAAGTCATTCCGATGTCGTTGGGTATGTATTTGACCGTTAAACGCATGTTTTGGCCATTTACGACACACAAAGTGCGTTTTCGGCCACCGCGGTCATACGAAACCTCCGATTGACGTACTGTCTATATGACCATTTAAAAATTCAGCCACCCTTTGTTGTCGTCTGATTTCATGGCATTCCGAGGTCGTTCAATCAGTTTTGACCACCCCATGCACGCTTTTCAAGCACGCTAAACACCTAAAAAACACATATTCAGCTGTGCCGCACAAACCGCATGTCCGAATGACATGTCGTCTCCTCGTACACCTCACTAATAATAATTAGGGCGTATTCGGGTGATTTCAAGTCATTACAATGCCGTTCAGTATGCATTTGACCGTTAAACGCATGTTTTGGCCATTTACGACATGAGGAGTGCGTTTTCGGCCACCGCGGTCACACGACACCTCTGATTGATGTACCGTCTAGATGACCATTTCAAAATTTACCCACCCTTTATTTTTATCTGATTTCATGGCATTCCGAGGTCGTTCGACCAGTTTTAACCACCCCACGCACGCTTTTCAAGCGAGCTAAACACCTAAAAAATACATATTCAGTCGTGCCGTGCAAACCGCACGTCAGAATGACATTCCATCTCCTCTTACACCTCAAGAATAATAATTAGAGTGTTTTTGTGTGATTTAAAGTCATTCTGATGTCGTTCTTCATGCATTTGACCGTTAAACACATGTTTTGGACATTTACGACACGCGAAGTGCGTTTTCAGCCACCGCGGTCAGACGACACCTCCGATTGATGTGACGTCTAGCCGACCAATTTACATTTCACCCACCCTTTGTTTTCGTCTAATTTCATGGAATTCTGAGGCTGTTCGTCCAGGTTTGAACACCCGACGCACGCTTTTCAAGCGCGACAAACACCTAAAAAACAAATATTCAGTCGTGCCGTGCAAACCGCGCATCGAAATGATGTGCCGTATCCTTGTACACTACAAGAATAATAATTAGGGTGTCTTAGTGGGATTTAAAGTCATTCCTATGTCTTTTGGTTTTCATTTGACCGTTCAACGCATGTTTTGGCCATTTATGACACGCGAAGTGCGTTTTCGGCCACCGCGGTCACACGACACCTCCGATTGACATTCCGTCTAGACGACCATTTCAAATTTCACCCACCCTTTGTTTTAGTTTGATTTCAGGGAATTCCGAGGTCGTTCAGCCAGTTTTGACCACCCCACGCACGCTTTTCAAGTGCGCCAAACACCTAAAAAACACATATTCACTCATGCCGCGCAAACCGAACGTCCTAATGATGTGTCGTCTCCTCGTACACCTCACGAATAATAATTATCATGTTATCGTGTGATTTCAAGTCATTATGATGTCATTCGGTATGCATTTGACCTTTAAACGCATGTTTTGGCCATTTACAACACACATAGTGCGTTTTCAGCCACCACGGTCACACGACACCTCCGATTGATGTACCGTTTGGCCGACCATTTTACAATTCACTCACCCTTTGTTGTTGTCTGATTTCATGGTATTCCAAGGTCATTTGGCCAGTTTTGACCACCCCACGCACGCTTTTCAAGCGCGCCAAACACCTAAAAAACACATATTCAGCTGTGCCGCACAAACCACATGTCCGAATGATGTTCTGAATCCTTTTACACCTTAGGAATAATAATTAGGGTGTCTTCATGTGATTTCAAGTCATTCTGATGTCGTTCGGTATGCATTTGACCGTTAAACACATGTTTTGGCCATTTATGACACACGAAGTTCGTTTTCAGCCACCGCAGTCACACGACACCTCCGATTGACGTGTTGTCTAGCCGACCATTTTACATTTCACCCACCCTTTGTTTTCGTCTAATTTCATGGCATTTCGAGGTCGTTCAGTCTGTTTTGACCACCCCACGCACGCTTTTCAAGCGCGCCAAACACCTAAAAAACACATATTCAGTCGTGTCACGCAAAACGCAGATCCGAATGATGTGACATCTTCTCGTACACCTCACGAATAATAATTAGTGTGTTTTAGTGTGATTTAAAGTCATTACTATGTTGTTAGGCATGCATTTGACCGTTAAACGTATGTTTTGGCCATTTACGACATGCGGAGTGCATTTTCAGCCATCGCGGTCACACGACACATCCGATTGACGTTCCGTCTATCCGAACATTTCACAATTCACCCACCCTTTGTTTTCGTCTGATTTCATGGAATTCCGAGGTTGTTCGGCCAGTTTTTGACCACCCCACGCACGCTTTTCAAGCGCACCAAACACCTAAAAAACACATATTCAGCCGTGCCACACAAACCACATGTCTGAGTGATGTTCTGTCTCATTGTACACCTCAAGAATAATAATTAGGGTGTATTCGTGTGATTTCAAGTTATTCCGATGTCGTTTGGTATGCATTTGACCGTTAAACACATGTTTTGGCCATTTACGACACACTGAGTGCATTTTCGGCCACCGTGATCACACAACACCTCCGATTGACGTGCCGTCTGGCTGACCATTTCAAATTTCACCCACCCTTTGTTGTCGTCTGATTTCATGGCATTCCAAGGTAATTCAGCCAGTTTTGACCACTCCACGCATGCTTTTTAAGCGCATCAAACACCTAAAAAACATATATTCAGTCGTGCCGTGCAAACCATGCGTTGAATGATGTGCCATCTCCTTGTACACCTAAATAATAATAATTAGGGTGTCTTCGCGTGATTTCAAGTCATTATGATATCATTCAGCATGCATTTGACCGTTAAACGCATGTTTTGTCCATTTACGACACGCAGAGTGCGTTTTCGGTCACCACAGTCACACGAAACCTCCGATTAACGTGTCGTCTAGCTGAACATTTTACAATTCACCCACCCTTTGTTTTCATCTGATTTCATGGAATTCTGAGTTCGTTCGGTATGGTAGTTGTTTTTACTTAAAAGGGTGTCCATTTTAAACAAAAGAGAGAAAAATTGAGTGATACTGGCCACACCATGCCTCAGATTGAGGCGGAGTTGACTCATACACGTCACATATGACTCATGGATCATTTTCCTAAAGTATCAACACAATACGAATGCGTTTGGTTATTTTTCCGTATGCCAGTTAGGAAAATAGTGCAACAATAGTGATAATATATTATACTAAAACTATAGACATTGTGCTTGATGTGCATCCCCTGGTGCATGGTTTGGGAAAATCATGCATATTGCTTCTAATATATATCCCTATATGGTTGGTAGATACCTTTTGGGATGGACTTAAATTTTTTAATAACCGTGAGGCATAGTGTTTTTCTACGCTGACCGGGGTTCTGAGCTCTGAACCAGCCCCAGAATCCCCATAAACCATTATAACATCACCAGGCTTCCATATTTGGTCAAAAATAAAGAGTTATACTGAATTTAAAAATATCCATACCAAAGTGAAAAACCAGGTTCAAAAATAAAGAGTTATACAGAATTCAAAAATGTAATGGATCAATTTGACCCTGATCACCATCACCATCACCACTATCATCATCAGCATCATCCTCGCCGCAATCTCTGTCCTCATCGTCATCCTCATCATCGTCCCCATGATCATCCTCAGCCCCATCCTCTCCCTCGGCCCCATCCTCGCCCTCATACTCATCCTCGCCCTTGTTCTCTTCAACATTCTCATCATCACCAAGAACATCATCATCTCGACCGCCACTAGAATTTCTTCCTGGTGCATTGGATAATGCACCCCTCAACGAAATATACGCCTGAGAAGCTGTGATGGCCTCTAGTGGAAGTGATGAAGATAAAGCTTTGATCAGTTTCATAAATTCTTTCTCCTTCGTTTGAACCTGTTCTTCCAACTCTTTGACCCTTTTATCAGACTGTCCTGCATACTCCTTGACCTATTCCAACTCGATGGTACTAGAATGGATACCTGGAGAGGACCAATACCTCGCCAGGACTATATTATTACCAGGTCGACAGCGTACTCGACTAGAGTGCTCATCTCCCAAAACCTGATATAAATGATCGTGTGGCCCTAAATTGTCAGGCTCCTAGGCATCGAGGGCCTCTAAATCAGCCTATTAAAAATATTAATAGATTATTAAATTTCAAAATAGATATTAAACTTTGAAATAAACAAATTAAAACTTACAATCTTTTCTTGTGTCGGTTTATTAACCGCAGTTCCATCTTTTTTCCTTCTACTCGAGCAAAAAAATTTTGCTCGAGTGAGACATCCTTCAATATTCAATTTGTGCTTCTGTAATGACATTGAAACAATATAAAGTGAAAGTATAATCATATATTCAATATTCAATAAATTACATAATTTAAGTAGGAAAAAATAAAAAGGGAAAGTCCTAAAGGAAAATTATAAACAACTATATCGTACCAGCTGCCTCTCATGATCTGACATAGTAGTGCACCCAAAAGTGTGGAGGTATTGCTTTGAATCAGTGTTTTTTTTTGTTTTTTTCAGAATATTCATAAATAATGTTTAATAATAAATAAGATAATATTAATGAAAAATATGAAAACTGTCATTTAAATACCTCAAATGGGATTAATACCTTAAATTTTGTGGTCGCCCAATGGGTAATCATTTGGCGATATTGTTCTATCGGGTAGTCATCCATGATAGGTACTGTCTCCAACTTTGTGCCCACTCTATCACACCAGCCAACATACAATTCATGCTTATAAGCTCTCAAAATCTCTCCTAGTTCTTTTAAACGTGCTAGTCGTGCACCTTCACCATTAGGGAAGTTAAACCGAAGATGACACCCAATAGATTAATTCATATAAATACAAAAAGATACTAAATTAAATCCAATATATTTTTTACCCATATTTGTGCCCACGCATTATCCTTGACTTTGTGTGGCAGATGTCTCCAAGAGAGAGGGATGACCGGAATGATGTCAGAGTATTTGTCTAGCGTCTCCAAAAAACCCCAACATTCCTACCTAGGTTTATCAATCATTTTTCCATCATCATTGTATTCAACCACTAACTATGTATGGTGGTTCCATACCGCACGCAAGAGAGTACGACCCTCACCCGCCTCCTATCAGTATATGAATCTGTTATTAAAGAAAAAAAATATCAGTACAAGTTATAATAAAAATATTTTTTGGTATAAAAATTTGTTAGAGTTATATAAATATACCTGTGGTAGTCGGATCAATGGGTGTCATTGGATGTGCAGAAGCTGAAGGAATATCCTGTATAGGTGGAGTGTCCCTCAGTGTATGATCCTTAGACACATACTATGTCAGAGCAGGAGTCAAAGAAGGTGGAATATAATAGCTCAGAGATAATGAATCAGAAGAAAATGATGATGACACAAATATGTGGCCAACTGGTAGTGTAAAAATCGGAGGCCTAAATATCCCGTGTGTCCCTAAAGACACACCAGGATCAGAATGGGGTGTAGAAGATACATCTGCAGTAGAGGAATAGTCCAATCAGGTACGACCATTGGATCGTCTAACTCTTGCACCACGAGCCCTCTTACCACCGACCTCAGTACCAGGACCACCAGATGATCGTCTAACTCTGACACCAGCCCCCTCCTACCACCAGCCTATGTACTGGGAGCAATATCAGGCTCCTCATCAGATATATCTCTTCTAGGGGGTGGATCCTGAAAAAAAGTTTAACACAAAAGTAAACACATGATATTATAAGTTATTGTAATATATATATTTGAAATAAAATACTCACAATAGGGATGAGTGGAGGAACGCCCATCTGTGTCATGCGACGATTATTTTCTATCATCTTTTTCCACCACATATCTTCAATGGGTGTCATTTCCTGCAATGAAAACATAGTTACAACTAGTAATGATGGTTGGAAGTAGTACTATTCAAGAATAAATTCATATTTATAAACCAAATTATGGTAATGTATGTCATGTATCAAGAATAAAAACATAGTTACAACAAGTAGGAAGTAATACTATATAAGAGGCTCAATAAATTCTAAAATTCGACCTATCTTCTTGAGCTACAACCCAATCATCTGCTACATGCTCCATCCTATGTCATGTGAGTAGTCACGCATCTATAAAATGGTGATTTCCCTTATCTAAACATATAATCATGTAGTTTATCCAGGTACCTAATGGCATCTCGAACAATGTGTGAGATACAATTCATGTAGGTTACCACCGAGAGGTCTATAACTATCCAGTATATTTATATAACATTTTAATATATTGATATGATAAATTAAAGTGACAACTAAAAAATATAAAAGGGTTTTCTATGGTTCTAGAGAAAAAATCTAAAAGGGTTTTCTAGGTTAAATCAAAACAGAAAAAAACTAATACGCATCAAAATCAAAACTTAAAACTGAAATATGAGATAGATAACAATAAAAATAAGGTACCACTTAAGAAAATACCTAATTTGGGATGGTTCAGATGAAGATTCAGTAGCTTGGATGAGGGAAGCTGAGATTCCAACCATTCAGATGGAGGAATCAAGATGAACCCGAGAGAGGTGATGTTCGAATGGGGGAGACGTGCTTTGATCGTGGGGGAGAGGTGTCATCCGAATGGGGGAGAGGTGCTGGATTGTGGGGAAGAGGTGAATTAGGGTTCTATTCGAATGGGGGAGAGGAGAAGATCCGTGCGGGGATATTAGGGAAAACCTTTACCAATGGTTTTTAAAAACCATTGGTAAAGTGTGGGGGGGGGGAATTTAGACCCCTTTACCAACGGTTCACTAGAACAGTTGGTAAAGGGGGGAATTTAGACCCTTTACCAATGGTTCACTAGAACCGTTGGTAAAGGGTGTCCTACACCTAGTTTTACCAATGGTTTAAGCAAAATATTGGTAAAACTCTTATATACCAATGGTTTAAGAAAACTGTTGGTATATAAGTGTTGGAAAAAACCCCTATTCCAGTAGTGATTAAAATTGGTTAACTAAGGGTTAATCAAAATGAAGAGGTTTAAAATGACACCAAATCTTGTATAAATTATATTTTTTGATGGTATTATAAACCTATAATACTTTATCTTTGAATAACTATTCATTTAGAGACATTTTTCTTGAGACTGAATTTATTATAATTTAATCTTTTGAGAAATTGCAAAAGTGCCCCTCACTATAGTTATAAAAGGGTACCTCCTCCCTCACTTATTTACACCACTTTGAGACTTTTAAATCAACTAAAATCTTCAAATTTATATTATAAAATTATTTATACACATTATATATGTTATTTTATTCCCAAAATACCAACCCTAGATCCCTTTAGAGGAGATCTAAAGTAGTCATTTAAAAGAAGAGGCAATCACCTTAACCGATCACTTTATTTTATACTCTTCTTTACCTCCTCTAAATCTATGTTATTTATCATAAAATAATAACTTAAGTATTATAAATATTCTTAAATTTTATTATTATTATGAAAAAAACATTATACACTCTCTTTACCATCAAATGATTAGTGAATGTATCGCTCATGCGTACGTACGGTTTACTGTCTCCATGTAGCGATACAATTCATTTTTCATCACCGTATTTCATGTATGAGTATTATGATGGGTTTAATGTTTATATATGATATTTATGAAATAATTATAATTCTTTAATTATAATATTACATATACCTACTTACCATCTAATCCTTTGGGAAACGATAACGTCGTTCATACATACTTGTGGACTACCACTTTCACGAAGCAACGCGATTTGGTTTTTCATTTATATTTTACTTGGATGGCAATTAGGAAGAATTTGATGAATATATATGATATATATGTTATAATAACTATCATATAATTGTGAATTAATATTTACCTTTATTTTGTTTCATCCATCATAAAATTAAAACAACATTTATGCATACGTACGACCTACCGTCTCCATGAACGGTGTAATTCATTTTTCCATATCTAACTTTTATGGATGACTATAAATATATATATAATGAATATATATGACATCTATATCATTATTAATATTATGTATATTATGTAAACAAAATAAATTTAAAATTACCAAAACCAATGAACTTAAATACTCATGATAAATGAAACAGTTAACACCTGGAAATAATGATTTTAATAATGAATTATTGATAAAAGGGAGTGTTGAAATCTTATAAAGGGATAATATATGACATTATAAGTATCAATATTTATATGGTATATTAGTTTAATAAATTTAAATTTATTATACATAATTTTAGAGTGCTTTAAAATCAAGGAGAACTTATGTTAAGATATTTTCATCTCACTTTTATTTCCATGGGACACATGTCATAATTCACCACTTATTTATTTTGTGTGGTGTATATACTGACCATGAATGTCTTATGATTTATCTTATAAAAGTTATTGGGATTTACATATCCATATATGGTTATTTATTTTATATCCATATTTTATAAAAATGTTTTAAAGAAGGTTTTTAATATTCTCCTATGATTGTTTAAAGTCATTTTTACCCATGTTTAAATTTTTGAAAAATCATTTTAAAAGGAATATTTTTGTCATTTTATAAATGAGTTACTTTGTGAAATTTTTAACAAAATTATTGAAGAAATTATTTTTTAACTTATACAGAATGAATGAATTTTCCCGTTGTCATGACTAATTTTTTCTTTGAAGCTTCCTTTACAATTTTACATGGTTATTTTCAAAGAAAAAATTTTACTTTATAATTTCATAGTTTTTTAATAAGTGATTTCAAAATGGAAATTTTATTTTCTTCATTAATGTTTTAATGAACTTTTAATGTTATTTCTATTCATCAAATACAACAACCCTTGATTTAACTTATGATTTACTGGAGATATGATCCAAGGATACTATCCTTATTATTTCTCCAGATGATTTATGAATATAATGACACAATGTTTATGAAACCCATTTTTTTCATGGGTTATTCTATTATGAAATGTTTATGAAACCCTTTTATTTTCATGGTTTATGATACAATGAATTATTTATGATCTTATAGTATACATATGTATGATTTTCATTATGTTATGGGTGGTACCTATTCCTACCTCCAATTCATTGGGTAAATATTTATATCTCATGAGATAAAAAGGACTATAATGGAGAGTGAAACCAATTCAATAAGGGACTATGTCCATTATGATAGTCTTGGTAGTGAAATTTTACCACTATGATGATTTGGGGAGTAAACCCATTCTACTATGATAATCTTATAAATGCCCCTTTAATAATAAGGAAATGATTTTCTATACTTATGTGTATTCCAAAAGCTTACGTCTTATGCCAATGTTATGATTTCATGGATCATGTTATTTGATTCCTTTATTATTCATATATTATGAAATGACAATATTTATTCCATGGCTCAAGATTATGATCTATGATATACATGGTATGATTTCCAAATGTTATAATCATGTTATAATACCCTTATGTTCATTTTATGTTCAAGTGATCATTGATATCTCACTTTTTTACCCTTACTAAGCATATAAGATCACCCTTTATTATGTTTCCTTTCCCCAGGTTATGAATAAAGGTACTAAGTATGATATGTATAATAAGGGCGTTAGTTGTGAATAAATAAGTGAGATATAATGTAGATATTTTATGATTCGGTTGTTTATATTTCCAAGTTTCAAAAGACACTAGACCTAAACAATTATGGCGTGGATCAAAATGTTATTTAATGATTACTAATATTTTAAGACATAATATCTATGTATGATAATTATGGATTTATATAGTTAGTATTAGAGAAAGGTTTAGTTAACCTTTGGAATATAAGATGAGAAAACTTTAGTAATAACCCTAGGGATAAGTCTAAGTATAGGATAAAATTTTAAAATTTTAGCAATGACCATGAATGAACTAGGTTAAACCCAAGGTGTCATAAAAGAAGGTGTAATTATTTATACACACTTTAATTTTTTTATATAGTTTCCCACTATGATTATTGTTTCTCACACATTATTTTTTGGTTTTAGTCAATGGCTAGACCCTGAAGTAATTATGTTAATGTTGAATGTGATGGTCAATGGAATGATTTTACTCATGAGAAATCAAGTGAAATAAGATATGGAATGAAAAACTTTGTGATTATTCTTAATAATATATCTCATTATATGATTAACAATATTAACTTTGGTAAGTTTTATGACACACCTAATAAGAGAAATATAGAGTTTCATAAAGGCCATAGAGGAAAGAAGATTTAATTTCCAATATGTCCAAAATTTGGGAATAATTACTCAAGTGAATGTATCAAAGGAATGAGAAGATGTTTTGAGTGTGGAAAAGAAGAACATAAAGCAAGTAATTTCTAAGGAAAAATGAAAATATTGGTTAGAATAATGGTTGATAATAATGGTCACCCTAAGTTATCCTTGATGGTTGAATGTTTTAAATGTTTAAAGTATGGGTATTATACAAATTGATGTCCTAGTGGGAAATATCGAAAATAGAAACAAAAAGGTTGTATGAGTAATGGTTTTACCAATGATGATGAAGAGACTAGGAATGACATATGAAAGGTATGATCTATTTTAATATAATTACTTATGTTAAAAGTAATAAGTATGGTTAAATTAAGATTGATGAATCTTACGACATGATTCATATTTCATATTGTAGGAAATAAGTATTGGAGAATAAGAAGATGAATCCTAGTTAAGGGTTTAAGAAGTAAGTATGATTATTGAAGTGTTTATGTATTTTGATTAAATAATTATGTTGTATAAGTGTTATAATAATGATTTTTGGTTATAAAAATCATGAAACATCTAAGGAATATTTATCATTAGTTTTAATTTAAGTATTTGAAAGAATATTTTGAATGGTACTAATAACCAAGAAAAGTGATTTAGTGGTAAGTTGATATTTTTGGAGAAAACGTGATTAAGAGAAAGATAAACCTTAATATGTGTATGATGTTGAGTTAAGACTGTTTATTTGTGATAAATAGATGACTGACATTGATAGTATTAGTAACCTTGATTTTTTTGCTGATTTGATAATAAAAGTTATTTAGGGCATCTTTGATGAAGTTTATTTCATTTTGTATTTATGGAATACATTCAATAGTTTTTGAACTTATTTGAGGAATAATGATCGTGTTAATTTTTGGAATCATATAAGTTTTCATGTGAGGTTAACTTAAAAGTTATGTATATTATCATGGGTTTATAAGTTTAAGGTTGATAGTAAGTTCAAAAGTATCAACACCCCCTTTTAATTTTTTAAGTGATGGGATTTTGATACCATATTAAGGTTTAAATAACCATTTGGGGTTGATATATGATTTGATGATAAGTTAGTTATGGACTACTAGATAGAAGGATATAAAAAATCATTATGGTTGAAAAGTGATACATTGACAATGTGATATTTTAAGATATATTTATGGCCATGTTAAGGATTAACTTTCATGTTAGTATCTAAATTTGATTCATGATATTTTGGTGAAGTTAACCATGTTACAAGATTATATAATAATTTATCATGGTGATTAATGATATTTGGAAGATGTTTCATTGGATTGAGGTATTTGAAAATCTTCTGTTTAAAAAGTGATTTAACATGAAAGATTATTCGGGAATAATGAAATTAATTTTTTTAAAGATGCAGTTTAAGGGTATGATATATCCTTTTATATTAAAACATTCCTTAATGTTGAATTCATTGAGGTAATTAAGGCTTTAGAGATTAATGATGTATTTCTTAATATGATGGTTTATTCATTTTGGGAATTATCTTAAATTGTATTAACCATTTTTTTCTTTCATTAATTCCTAAAGATATGAGTAATATCTTGATATACTTTTTATCCTTTATAAGTTGGTTTTAGTGCTTCTGGCATAAAAATATTCAACTCAAATTCTCATAATTTGGAACAACAAATTAGATTTTTGTGGAAATTTATTTAAGGATGAAATTATACTTTTCAAGTAATTATATTTCCTTAAGTTATTATTCTAGATAGTATAGGAATTCCTTAACTCTAGGAAAAAGATATTAAGACATCTTTTCCTTTAACCTTTAATTATGATGAATTTATGTTCTTTCAATGCCTCACCGATTCATGATTTTGTGGTTGTTAAATTTCTCCTGATCATGTTCTCTTCCACTCTCTATTAGTATTTGGGTTTATTTTTCTCTTTCATGTACATGTTTTGAATTCCCACTAATTTTATCCCATTTGTAAACCTAGATTTTTTGTGACCTCCATACTTCCATTTCCCTCTTTTTAAGGTGAAGTTTTATTAACCATTTTTATGATGTGGTTTTTTAACAAAGGAATTTTCAAATATAAAACATTTGATTACTGAGAAAAAGTTAAAATTATAAAGATAAAATTTATTAAAAGGGGAGAATGTAACACCCCAATATTTTAGAAAATATTTATTTTTAAAAAAATTTATTTATTTGATAGTGTTGGATCCTCTATGCTATAGTTGTTTTCATAATCACAAATAATGTCTAACTACATGTTATACTCTTTCATTCTATTTAATATCTCTAAGTAAATCAATTATATCATACTGAACAATATACTTTAATAAGGCAATAACTTATATTTATAAATCTATATGTTTACAAGTGTATTTTTATATGTATTTTTGGATGTCACTTAGTCATGTAATGTTATGTGTAATATAGACTCTTCATAGGATTTTTAGAGTTCCTGGAAACGAACTAATGTTCGACACACCGATGTTCGACACACCAATGTTCGACACACCGATGTTGGACACACCGATGTTCGACACACCGATGTTCGACACACCGATGTTAGACACACCGATGTTCGACGCACTGATGTTCGACACACTGATGTTCGATACACCGATGTTCGATGCACCGAAGATGGCACAATGAAGATGACACACCGAAGATGACACACCGAAGATGACACACCGAAGATGACACATCAAAGATAACACAATGAAGATGACACACCGAAGATGACACACCGGAGACGACACACCGAAGATGACACACCGAAGATGACAGACCGATGCTAATAGACCGAAGAAGCCAGACCGATGCAAATAACTTACCGATAGTCATAAATAACTGTTTCATTTTTATTAATTCAAATTTATTTCTAGTGATCATATTTAGACAAATTGATGTTTCTAACATTATTTAATGTTGTCTGTAGGACTATCCATAGACAGTATGAGGTACATGAACGTGCGGAGATCTTCATGCTTACTGGACCTTGAAGTATAAAAGGATTACAAGCTCAACCTAAAAAGAGAGTCATTGAACCCGATATAAAAACAAAAAGGATGGATGTGTGAATATGCAAGATATTGCAAATATAAGAACTCGAAGCTTGAGTATACAAGAAGTTTAATATTACAAGCTGCATCCTGCTGAAGCTCACTGAACACCCTGACATTGAAGATCTGAACCTTCACACACCTGGAAGCTATATTACAGAGACCACGATACTCTATTTTGGATCCAACTTCCAGAAGAGGACTCAAATATCATTTTTTCTACATCCATTGAGTCCATAGCTTTACTGCACAACACACAGAGATTTCTAAACTCTTTTCTTCTTTATAACTATTTTGTGATCTCGTGTTTACTATTTCAGCAGTGTGTGTATCTGTTTGTATCACACACACTGTCTTCTAATCATAACTGGAGGATACCAAAATATCCTCACTCTTAATCCATTTTTTACTCTTGTATCCTATGTAGAACTGTGGAAGATATCCGGTGTGATCTGTTTATTAGTTTTTCCCACGAATAACTATGGTAGAGGTCAAGTGTGACTTGGATATCCCTTTGTGCTATTGTGAACCCCGATTCAGGGTGTGGATCAAAATTTTATTAATATAAACTGCTTGGTGGTAGGTGATCACCAAGTGAAGAGGACTAAGTCTCATCTTGAGACTAAACCTCTTATTTTAACTGCTATGCTATTTGTATTATATTTTTATCTGTTATGTATTTCTCACATTAAGATAAACTGAACTTTGATAGTTAGTTTAGCAAGTTTTTATATCTATTTTGATTCAGTAGATTAGCTTCAAAAGTTTTTCTAATCTTAGATTGGTAAAACTGATAACTAATCAATCTTTTGAGAAACTAATTGAACTTTCATAACTTTTATAAATTCACTAAAAACTAACTTTGATTTTATTTTAATAGAGGATTATATTTTAAAGAACCAATTTTTAACATAAATTTTTATAGATACTCAATTCAACCCCCTCTTGAGTGATCTACTCTGACCAACATTTGGTATGAGAGGATCTAAAAGTTATTGTTAGTTTTCAAATCTTTTCAACTGTGATTATAGTTGTTTTTTCAAAGATCACAAAATTTCTATTATTTCTAAATTTTTATCTCTTTGAAATTCTTTTATAATATATATCATGGGAAATAGATTAGAAGGAGATTCTACCAATAAAACACCTTTCTTTAATAGAACTAATTATGCTCAGTGGAAGCTTAAAATGAAAATACATCTAGAAAGCATGAGATTTGAAATCTAGACTGCTATTGAAAGTAAATATGCAATTCCAGAAACTGCTAGAAACACTTGGGATGAACCTACCATGACCGGATATAATAATAATTGTAAATTAATGAATCCTCTATACTATGCACTAGGATATGAAGAGTTTAACCGTATCTCTACCTGTAAAACTACACATGAAATTTGGGACACTCTGTCTATTTCTCATGAGGGAACATCTAATGTTAAAGAAATGAGATTAAATATTTATACTATTAAATATGACAACTTCATAATGAATCCTGATGAGTTAATTTTTGATATGTATCTCAGGTTAAATGAAATTGTGAATACCATGATTTACTTAGGAAGAGAAGTAACAGCCAAAGAGAATATCACGCGGATTCTGCGATGCTTACCAAAAAGATAGTGTGGAATGTCTGTATCAATCATAGAATCGTGCGATATTGATAAGATTACAGTGAATTAATTGATTGGAAAATTAATGATGTATGAAGAGGAATTGAAGGTAAATCAAGAAGAGGATGAACCAAAATGAAAGTCTGCAGCCTTTAAGACAACTGCTTCTAAAAGTAAAGACAAGGAGAAAGTTTAAGTTTCTATTGAAAGCTCAAGCAGTGATGAAGTAGCTTCAGAAAGTGATGAATAAATGGCCCAGTTGGCTAGAATATTCAAGAAATTCTATAATAAAAAGAAGTTTTTCAAAAATCCCAATTATAAAGGCAAGTATGATAATAAGGGAAATTGTAAAAATGATTGGAAGAAAAATGAAAAATTAGAAGAGATCATTTTCTATGAATGTAAAAGGAAAGGACATGTCAAGGCTGTCTGTCCAAAGATGAAATACAAGAAAAAGTATGAAAATAAGGATAGAATGTATAAGAAAGCAATGAAGGCCACCTGGAGTGCCTCTGAGGACAGCTCAAGTGAATCTAGATCTTCTCAAAATGAGAAAGATGATATGGATAATATGTGTTTTATGATGAACACAACTAAGGTAACCTTATACTCTCCTATACATAATTCTTATTATTTTGAAAGCGAGTCTGAGAATATAAAAAATGATGAATTATTCAAATATTAAAATATGATAGAAGAAACATGTAATTAGTTGAAAGATAAGTATAAATATTTGAAGAAACAATATGCTCTTACTATGAGTGTTAACTCTGAACTTATAACTGACAAAGAGAAAAATGCTCAACTACTCAAGGAGAAAAATGAGTTAAAAATGTCTAATGAGCAATTAAAGAAATACTTAGAAAAGTTTACTAATGGAAAAAATACTCTTACTCAAATTCTTGGCAAACAAATAGCTCCTAAGTATACTTCTGGGATAGGATATCAACTAGGACAAAGGAATTTATCCAAATAACATTTTGTAACCAAATCTGGAAAATCTGCTATCTTTTTCAAAAACCAGAATTTTACTGCAAGTTCTAGTTCCACAAATTCTTTTACTGCATCTAATTATTTAGGACTAAACATAGTTTACTTTTCAAACACTCTATATTATGAATATAGGAAACCCATAATATAGTTGTGGGCACCTACAAATTATATTACTAATGTATGTGGACCCAGACAAATATGGGTATCAAAGTCATTTCCTGGTTAAACTGTTTTGTAGGTAAAATGCCTAAAGAGATCCTATAAAAAGCTATGGTACTTGGACAGTGGGTGTTCAAGATGTAATGCCCTAACCCCAGTTACCCAGAGTTGGTGCATTATTTTAATACATTGGCATTATTACAAGGAATCAAGTCCCGAAGGACTGATCATTTTAGCAGTCTTGGAAAATAAATTACATACATGAATGTTACATTACATTATAAAATGAAAAACAACAACAACATTGTCTCCATTGAACACATTAATATCCCTTAGAATATCCCTGTAGGTAATTCATAATATACTTCTTCGCATACTGGGAAAAATAAAACATAGAAAGGGGTGAGCTCATATGCTCATTAAGGATAACAATATAGCAAAAACTTTCATAAATAAGCATAAACATTTAAGGAATTGTATAAAACTAAAACAAAAGACTTTTAAACTTAAAATTCAGCATAATATGGAAAAGATAAATCAAATAATTCCATTTACTTATTCACATGGACATTCTAATAGTCTAATAATCACATGTAATATCAATAGCTAATTTCATAATGATGGAATACATAATGCCAAACTTCATAACCACATAGTCAAGGCCTTGTTCCAAGAATACAAATAAGATTTTGTCAAGACCTTGTTCCAAGAAACTAGTTTGTCTCATGAGACCTACTGATGCATCGAGGAGCTATAGTGGGCTCCACCCATCACTTACTAAGTCCAATGCATTCCTCATATGAAAAGGTTTAAACATAACATAAACATTCATATTAAAACTAGCATAAAAAATTCAATAATTTATCCATAAACCATGAATGGTATAAAAATAACACATCCAAAGTCAAAATATCACAAAACATTCAATACAATATGGAATATTTGTATCATAATAAATCAACCTCGATCAAGAATAATATCCCATAAAGGATGTTGACATAGTTGAAAATGATCAGTAAAAATCTTTGAGAGAAAAATCCCTTTTTAATGAAATCATTTAAAATTCATATAAAGGAAGTCATTTAAAAGATAGTTTTTAATCAAAGTGTCTCATACCACTTTGAAACTTTTGAAAGGAATTAACATTTTAAAACATTCATGTCCATATAAATAAATCCTTAAAACCATTTTGAAAATATGGACATTAATGAGAAAGGTTTAGAAGAATAAATCTTTAAAACATTTAAAATGATGTTTTAGTAAAAATTACCTTAAAAATAATCCATTTGAAAACACTTTTATGAAACATGGACATGTATAATAAATATTTCCCAGTATATACTTACCTAAAAACAACCTCGGATAATAAAGAGATTGAGAAATTAACCCTTACCTTGCACTTTCCTTTGGTCGAGGGTACGTTTAACATCCTGTATAATGACCATAGCATGTTATTAAATTATACCAGAACCATATTCATATTTATTATATCATACATTATTCATTTATGACTTTATACTACCCATTTAATAATGATTTCCATGTTAAATCAACATTTTGGGTAGTAATCGCTTTCTTTATCGTACATGTTTTAACTTGTTATTCTTGATCGTATCATTTAGATCATGATTTAAATGATTCCAAAATATAAACCTTGATTTATATATCATATATATTTAGAATATAAATATTTATAATAGATATATATATGAAATGGAAGACACCATTTATGGAGACGGTAGGCCGTACATACGCATAAACGTTGTTTCCGTTTTCATATCGTATTGAACGGAAGTAAGTGAATAAGATATATGTAAGTACATAAATAAATAAATATATATATATATATATATACAGTAGCATTATTATGTCATATATTACATATTTATTAATAATATATATTTTTATAATCATCGTTGAATGGTGAACGTGGGAATGAATCTCATCGCGTCGTGGAGACGGTAATCCGTACGCACGCACGAGCGAAAATATCATTATATTGATGGTAAAATCATATGTAATTGGATGGTATATAATATATTAATAATAATTAACATGTTATATTTATTATTTAAATCATTTATACTCATTATTATACCCATCTAAATTATGGAGTGTTTGAATAACAAACTACACCACGAGGTGGAGATGGTATGCCGTATGTACGCACATATGGTGACTTTTCCATTTATAGGATGGATAGAATAACGAATATGGTTGTACCATATTTATAATAACATCACAGTATGTATGAGGTACTAGAGTTATTATTTTGGTATGGAAACAACAAATAAAGAGGAAGTGGAAGAAGAAAAGAGCTTGAAAGAGGGTGGTGAAATTATTACCTC
The DNA here is from genome assembly GCA_963277665.1 of Viscum album. NCBI lineage: Eukaryota > Viridiplantae > Streptophyta > Magnoliopsida > Santalales > Viscaceae > Viscum > Viscum album. Next base: position 556,170,984 of record OY728142.1, read on the forward strand.
TTCTTTTGGTGTTTCCTTTTTAGTTGATCAAAAGGGATCCTTAGGTTGGCTTTATGATCAAATTAATGACTCTAGATTTAAGTGAGGGAAGTTTTGAGGATATTTGGTCAGGGTTTGGCTGAGCCAAATGGCTTTGGAGGTGTGAAATTAAGAGAAGGGGAAGTGCCCTTTTATAAGAGAGGTGAGGGTCACTTTAGAAAAAACTTGAAATATTATTTTATAATAAAATCATTTTCGGTTTCTAATGGCTCAAAAATGAATTATTTAAAGGATAAGGTGGGTATGGGTAGAAAAAATCTCAAAAAATAGGTTTTATATAGGTTTAGGTTATCATATTAACCTCAACTTTTAGATTTAACTCTTAGTTAAATAGTTTGACATTTACCATGTCTCTGTATTTTATATTACATGGTTAATAAACTTACTATAACAAGACAAGAGAACCACATGTGGTTAATTATTAATATATATAACCTTATATAAGTCCTTTGGCCAAACCTTAGATTTTTAGTAATATTATATCAATTAATAATATAGTATTTGTTTTAAAAACTCAATTATGTCAATTTTGACACTATTTAGTATTTGATTTTTTTTGAAAGCCATAAAAACTTTATCACTTCAAATAAAATTTATTTAAACAACCATAACATTTCATATTAACCTATAAAATTAGTGGAATTTATAATAAGTCTCAATTTACATTTATTTGGATATTTATAATATCAATTATTTTAATATTCCATTAATAAGGTAATTACTGCATCATCATTGTGTCATAAATAAATTAAATTATTTAATGTCTAAAAATTATAAATAAAATACCATTATGTAGGAAATATTTTTATATTTCTAATGAATATTTATCGTTGAATTTATATTGTGTGTAACCCTATATTAAAAATGGTTTAGTTATTAAACTTTGAATTTAACTCTTTAAAATATTCTTTAAATAAAATAATAATAAATGTCCTAGTCTAATCCAACTGGACCAAAGAGGATCATATTTTATTAATAAGGTTGTTTTTGGTTTAAATATACTTATCAAATAGAATTAGGACATGTTTTAGGGTAATTATGATATCATTTTTACCCTTAATTATTCTATTTACTTTCAACCGTGGTAAATAAAAGTCAAAAGTTACTATTCACAAAAAATTATTTTCATCTTATTGAACCAAATTTTGCTTAATGATATTAACTGCGTCTCTCAGATTTTTGAAATTTAACTCACAGAAGCGGTAAAATTTAGTTTTATGCAAATTTGCAAATGCTCCTAGAAGGTGGGTAAAAGAGGTTAAAAAGTTCAATAAAATTTAATACATCTAATTTTATTATAAAATGAATCCAATGAATTACATTGAAATTATATAGGTATTATATATATATTTTTACTTAAAATAAATTTAAATAAAATAAATAATTATTTAAATAAAAATTCAGTTTTAAATAATAACGCACTGTTTTTCACTATTCATCAAAAATTGAAAGTTTTCAGAAAAATACCAAAAATTCAGCCAAAGATAATTTTGATATTCCAAATTCAAAAATGAAGTCTATTTTACCAAATTCAAAACATATAATTTTTATTTATTAATTTAAAATTAAATCCCATTGTCAAAACCAAAAGGCGGGTTTTTAAAAAGTAAAAACTATCAAAAGATTGACATATGTTTATGTCAAATTTAAATGTGAAATTACTTATAATGACCTAAATTTTACTAAATGATAAAAATATAATCTAATTATACTTCAAAACCTTTCAAATTCATAATTTAACACTATAAATTATTTCTATTAAAAAAGTTTTTTCAATTAAAACATAGTATTTTTCACTATTCCTCAAAATATGAAAGTTATCAAAAAAGTACCAAAAATTTATCCAAACTAAATTTTTATGTCCCAATTCTAAAGAAGAATTTAATTTCATTAAATTGAATATATAAAAGTGTCAAATATTTGTTTTAAAAAGGGTTCTCCATTAAAAGGCGATAAAGTAGCATTTTTTTTGAAAAATACTTCTTTTATCTAAAAAAAATAACTTTGTTATTATATTATGTCTAAGAAACACATAATATGGATCTTAAAATTATATAGATTATATAAGATTCAAAATGAAGTTAATAATATTCATAACCGCTTTTTGAATGACTAGTTTGGTAAGTTGTGGTGTGCTCGAACTCGGTGTTGCGTGTATCACAAGCTATTGAATTACTTTAATGAGATAACTTACTATGAAATATTGGGGTGTTACAGAAGAAATATGACAGGGGACTATTCAAGGTTTAAAAGTCATATCAATATTGATGGAGTACATGTCACATTTAGTGACAATGGTAAAGGAAAAATCATTGGCTTAGGGCAGATTGGTAACCCTAACTCTATTTCAATTTCTAAAGTACTGTATGTTGATGGATTAAAGTATAACCTGCTCAGTATATATCAATTGTGTGATGATGTATTTAATCATAAATTTAAAAATTATGCATGCCATGTTTTTTATGCCAAGAATATTTTTGTATTTACTGCTTTTAGAAACGATAATGTATATGCTATAAATCTCGACACACTAGCCTCACAGAATGTCTCTTTTCTAAATTCCTTTCACAAAGAGTCTTGGCTCTGGCATAGAAGACTAGGACATTGCAACATACACTCTCTTAGAAAGTTAACTAGAAAAATCCTAGTTAGAGGCTTACCCAAATTAGAGTTTCCAGACAATAAGGTATGTAATCCTTGTCAAAAAGGAAAGCAACATAAAATATCTTTCAAACCAAAGAAAGAAGTAACTACTTCTCAACCTCTCAAGTTGGTTCAAATGAACTTGTTCAGACAATCTAGAATTTCGAGTTTCAATGGGAAGCACTATGTTTATGTTCTTGTAGATTATTTCTCTAGGTACACTTGGACCTTTTTCCTAGCCCATAAAAGTGAATCTTATTCACATTTTACCAAGTATACTAGGTCTGAAGAAAATCTTAGTGGTTTTAAGATGAAATACTTAAGAATTGATCATGGCCATGAGTTTGAAAATCAAGATTTTGAATCTTTTTTCTCACAAAATCTCTATAATCATAACTTCTCTACTCCTAGGACACCTTAACAGAATGGTGTGGTAGAAATAAGAAATATAACCTTACAAGAAATTGCTCGAACTATGCTTAATGAATATGATCTACCCATTTATTTCAAGTCTAAAGTTGTTAATATAACTTGTTACATAATAAATAGAGTCTTAATCATACCCATCCTTAAGAAAACTCCTTACGAGTTATGGAATAATAGGAAACCCAAAGTAGGTTATTTTAAAGTATTTGGATGTAAAGTTTATATTTTTAACACTAAAGATAATTTAGATAAATTTTCCTCTAAAAGTGATGAAGGGATATTTCTTGGATATTATACATCTAGCAAAGCCTATAGAGTATTTAATAAGAAAACCAAATGTGTGGAGGAATCTATACACATCAAGTTTGATGAAGTAGATCCACATGAGCCCAAGACCTCACTAGAAAATATTGAATAGGATATGTCCAATCTGGACATTAATGATAAAACATCAAATCATCATATGAAGGAATCTGTGAAAACATCCAGTTCTAGAAATTCTCCAGGTCCTAACCATGGTGAACCAGATCAACCTGACCAACTTGAAATATCAAGTCCTACCTTCTCTAGACCAACCAAAACCCTTAAGAATCATCCCTTAGATGCTGTCGTTGAATATTTAGATAGAGTAACACAAACAAGAGCTTCCTTGAGAAACCGGGTTGAACATCAATATTTCTTGTCACATCTTGAACCTAAAAATATCAATGATACAATCAATGATGAATTTTGGGTAATGGTTATGTAAGAAGAACTTAATCAGTTTGAAAGAAATAAAGTTTGGAAACTTGTAGATAGACCGAAGGATACTTTGACCATAGGAACCAAATGGGTGTTTAGAAATAACGTAGATGAAGCTAGAAATATAGTTAGAAGTAAATATAGGCTAGTTTCACAAGGATATAATCAAGAAGAGGGAATTGATTATGAAGAGACCTTTTCACCAGTAGCTAGACTTGAAGCAATTAGGATCTTACTTGCCTATGCAGCGCACTTGGATTTTAAACTTTATCAAATGGATCTCAAAAGTGCATTCTTAAATGGTTATATATTTGAGGATGTTTTTGTTGAGAAACCCCCAAGTTTTACAAATCCACTTTTTCCAAATCATGTGTTCAAATTATCAAAAGATTTATATGGTATGAAATAAGCTCCAAGAGCTTGGTATGAAAGGTTGAGTAACTTTATTATTTCTAAAGGATTTACAAAAGGACTCACAGATCTTACTTTATTTATAAAAAGAATTTCTAAAGAAGTTTTAATATCCCAAATATATGTAGATGATATTATATTTGGATCTTCTAAAAACTCTTTATGTAATTATTTTTCAAACATAATGCAAAGTGAGTTTGAAATGAGTTTAATGGGTGAACTTAAATATTTTCTTGGATTTAAAATATTTCAAAATAAAGAAGGTATTATTTTAAATCAAAGTAAGTACACAAAATATCTTTTGAAAATATATGGATTTGATATCATTAAGAGTAGTGAAACTCCTATGAGTTCTACATGTAAGTTAGATCTTGATAAAAATGGAAAATCAGTTGATCAGACTGCTTACAGAGGAATGATTGGGAGTTTGCTGTACTTAACTGCTAGCAGGCCATATATTATGTTCAGTGTATGTATGTGTGAAAAATTTCAAGCAAACCCAAAAGAGTCATATTTAAATGACGTTAAAAGAATTTTCAAATACCTCAAGTATAAAACTAATTTAGGATTATTCTATCCTATAGGACAACCTTTTGATTTAGTTAGCTATTCAGATGCTGATTTTGGTGGATGTAAGTTAGATAGAAAGATTACCTCTGGAACATGTCACTTTATGGGAAAGTCACTAATATCATAGTGTAGTAAAAAGCCAAACTCAATTGCATTATAAAATGATAAACTGGAATACGTTGCTATTGGAAGTTGTTGTACACAAATTTTGTAGATGAAACACACCTTATTAGACTATGGATTTCAATTCAGACATATCCCCATAAACTGTGACAACACAAGTGCTATTAACATTTCCAAGAATCCAATTTCTCATTCTAGAACAAATCATATTGATATAAGACATCACTTTTTGAGAGATAATTATCAAAAAGGTGATATAACTATTAAATTTATTGGGAATGAACATCATCTTGATGATATATTCACTAAATACCTAAAATCTAAGAAAATGAACTACATCAGACATGAACTAGGAATGATAAATCTCTAAGATCTCCTGAATCTGATATCCTGAAACCGATCTCCTAAAACCGATATCTTGAAACCGATCTCCTAAAATCGATCTCTTGAAAACGATCTCCTGAAACCGATCTCCTGAAACCGATCTCTTGAAACCGATCTCCTTAAACTGATCTCCTAAAAACGATCTTTTGAAACTGATCTCTTGAAACCGATATCCTGAAACCGATCTCTTGAAACCAATACCTAAAACCGATTCATTGACACCGATGTTTTTAAGGAATCTTTTGTAATTTTATCTATTTTAAATAAAATGACATTGTTTTGTATTCTTTTTTCTATGTTTAAATTTTATACTTTGCGATTTACAATCCCTAAATGATATACTAAGTCCAATCCATCCTGACCTTTCACCTTCCCACTACCGTAAATCATTCAACCCATTTTCACTCTACCTCTCGACCCTCGTCCTCAACTCTTTTGGAATCTGAAGCTTCAACATGGAAAGAACCAAGAACACTATGAAAGATCCAAGCAAATCACCTTCTGCTAAACGTCAAAAGGGTGAGTCTAGTGGGACTGCAAAACTGATCTTAGAAAGCCGAGTGGTTATGGCTGAAAAAGAAGTGTTTGCTGAGTGGCTTCTGTCATACAACTTGTTTTTATTAAAAGTACTGGAATCTCAAGGGTATATGAGTTGGTTTGCTAACAATGAAAGACCTTATTATCCCCAGCTAGTGCATGAATTCTATCAACATTTGAAGATATCTCTGGATGAAGCTGAGGCAGAAAGAATGAAGTCAGTTGTAAAGGGAAAGAAAGTAGCTTTTTTTGTTCAAGGAGTGGGCTGAGTGCTTAGAGATGCCTCATGAATGTTTCTATGATGATTATCCAGGTAATATTCCACCTTCCTCTAATTTTTTATCTTATGAAGATGATCTAAAGAAGATAAATAGAAATGGAGAATCTAGGAGGACTATTTCAAGTGAGTTTGAAGGATAAATAAGATTATTGTTTAAGTTTATACAACATCAAATCTGCCCAAGGAAGGGAGATTTATTTTCTGCGAAGTATCAGGATGTATTCTTGATCTATCTATTGAAACATGGGATAAAAGTAAACCTGTGTAGGTATCTAATGGTGCATGCCTCTGATTTGATAAATCCATATAATAATGCAACATGTTTATAATATCCAAGTATGATCTCTGCCATGTTAAGAAGGTTAGGTTGTGTGGAATATGGAGATGAAGTAATAAATGCATGTAGTGGTTACTGTCTTCCAAAAGACATTTTTAAAAGGATGAAGATATTCTGGAACCCATGGAAGAAATTTTGGGTAGGTGACTAGGAAAGAATGTATGAGGATTTCAATCCAATTGACCATCCTACTAGACCAAAGGATCAAGTTGATCCAAGTCTCAAACCAGGAGAAGAATCTATTTATTCTGATGAGGAAGCTGAGCCTGAAGTGCCAAGGGAATAAGGATCTCCTTTTGATGATAGGAGTGATCCTGATATTGCTAAAAGTCCCAAGGACATGTCTTATGGACTTGCTAGTCCACCTTTAGACTTACCCTTAAGAGAATCCTTGTTAGGTGATGAGGATGAGGAAGATACTGAGGTTACTGGAGTTGAAGGATATGTAAGTAAATCAGATAAGGAGTCTGATGATGCTGATGATGATGAAGAAGAAGGAGGAAATGATGATCATGTAAGTGATTCTTTAAAAGTGGGATAATAAGTGGTGGACAAATCCAGTGAGGAATCTGTACATGGAGCTGGTGATGGTGTTGAGCATGTTGAACAAGAAGATGTTGATCATAGAGATGCTAGTCATGAGGACAGATCACCCCATCCTAATGATGAAAATGAAGTAATCATTCAGGAATTGAATGAGCTTATGGATGGTGGACACGAGGAAGAAGCTGAGGATCAAGTGCCTCAAATTGAGAAAATTCCCGAAGAAGGTGAAGTGGCTGGAGATCATGCAGAACCTGAAGTTCAGTTGGTTCCTGTACCCAGAAATGTTGTTTTGGCTAGAGGACTGGATGAAGAAGTTGATGAAGACGATGTTGTTCCTAAGCCTCAAGGAAGAAGGATCAGGATTGATACTGTTGAGCCATGAGATTGTACCTATACTAGAGAGTGGAATAATGATCTAGTATACATTCTTTTTGGTTTGGAGTATGAATCAGATGAGGAGAGGGTGCCTCATCCTCCTGTTCCAGAATTCCAAGCTGAACCAGAACCTGTTGCACCTATTCCACCATTTGCATCTGCAACAGTAGAGCCAATAGCACAGATCGTGCCCAGTGACTATGTCACTAAGGCTGATTTGTAACAATTAAAAAATGATATATGTGAGTCAATGATAGCCTCAGTTTGATCTAGAAGTGAAGCCTCCACTTCAATAGGTATCTCAGATGCTGATGCAACGAATATTGCTAGAATAGTGATCCAGGAGATTCAACTGAATCTCATTACCACAATAGAAACCATTATTAGGCACAATACTTTGCTGAGAGAATAAGTAAGAAAGATGAGAAATGAGTTAAATTCTCTAACCTCTGACTTCAAGACCTCCTTCAGTGGTATTCTATAAGTTCTTAAGAACTTGGTGACTCATATAATAAGTGTGGATCTGAAGAAGTTGAAAGAGGAGCTTGAAAAAATGTTAACTAGCCCATACAGTTTTAGAAGCGGGAAAGGTGTTGTTGCTGATTTGGAGTCTCTCAAGGCTGTGATGAGAGAGGAACTCCAACATATTTAGAGTGTTTCAGACAAAGAAACTCTTGAAAAGGTGCATCGAAATACAGACCTCATATACAATATGGTTAGGTAGTGCACCAATGAAGCCTCTGATGCTCAGAAAGAGATTAGAGAAAAGGTGGATAAGTACTTTACTAAGATTTATACCAAGAATGACCTCATAAATAACTTCAAGTTTCTAGCATAGAATCTCAAAATACCTCTTCTTTTGGTGTTTCCTTTTTAGTTGATCAAAAGGGATCCTTAGGTTGGCTTTATGATCAAATTAATGACTCTAGATTTAAGTGAGGGAATTTGTGATGATATTTTGTCAGGGTTTGGCTGAGCCAAATGGCTTTGGAGGTGTGAAATTAAGAGAAGGGGAAGTGCCCTTTTATAAGAGAGGTGAGGGTCAATTTAGAAAAAACTTGAAATATTATTTTATAATAAAATTATTTTCGGTTTCTAATGGCTCAAAAATGAATTATTTATAGGATAAGGTGGGTATGGGTCGAAAAAATCTCAAAAAATAGGTTTTATATAGGTTTAGGTCATCATATTAACCTCAACTTTTAGATTTAACTCTTAGTTAAATAGTTTGACATTTACCATGTCTCTTTGTATTTTATATTACATGGTTAATATACTTACTATAACAAGACAAGAGATCCACATGTGGTTAATTATTAATATATATAACCTTATATAAGTCCTTTGGCCAAACCTTAGATTTTTAGTAATATTATATCAATTAATTATATAGTATTTGTTTTAAAAACTCAATTATGTCAATTTTGACACTATTTAGTATTTGATTTTTTTTGAAAGCCACAAAAACTTTATCACTTCAAATAAAATTTATTTAAACAAACATAACATTTCATATTAACCTATAAAATTATTGGAATTCATCATAAGTCTCAATTTACATTTATTTGGATATTTATAATATCAATTATTTTAATATTCCATTAATAAGGTAATTACTGCATCATCATTGTGTCATAAATAAATTAAATTATTTAATGTCTAAAAATTATAAATAAAATACCATTATGTAGGAAATATTTTTATATTTCTAATGAATATTTATCGTCGAATTTATATTGTGTGTAACCCTATATTAAAAATGGTTTAGTTATTAAACTTTGAATTTAACTCTTTAAAATCTTCTTTAAATAAAATAATAATAAATGTCCTAGTCTAATCCAACTGGACCAAAGAGGATCATATTTTATTAATAAGGTTGTTTTTGGTTTAAATATACTTATCAAATAGAATTAGGACATTTTTTAGGGTAATTATGATATCATTTTTACCCTTAATTATTCTATTTACTTTCAACCGTGGTAAATAAAAGTCAAAAGTTACTATTCACAAAAAATTATTTTCATCTTATTGAACCAAATTTTGCTTAATGATATTAACTACGTCTCTCAGATTTTTGAAATTTAACTCACAGAAGCGGTAAAATTTAGTTTTATGCAAATTTGCAAATGCTCCTAGAAGGTGGGTAAAAGAGGTTAAAAAGTTCAATAAAATTTAATACATCTAATTTTATTATAAAATGAATCCAATGAACTACATTGAAATTATATAGGTATTATATATATATTTTGACTTAAAATAAATTTAAATAAAATAAATAATTATTTAAATAAAAAGTGAGTTTTAAATAATAACGCACTGTTTTTCACTATTCATCAAAAATTGAAAGTTTTTAGAAAAATACCAAAAATTCAGCCAAATATAATTTTGATATTCCAAATTAAAAAATGAAGTCTATTTTACCAAATTCAAAACATATAATTTTTATTTATTAATTTAAAATTAAATCCCATTGTCAAAACCAAAAGGCGGGTTTTTAAAAAGTAAAAACTATCAAAAGATTGACATGTGTTTATGTCAAATTTAAATTTGAAATTACTTATAATGACCTAAATTGTATTAAATGATAAAAATATAATCTAATTATACTTCAAAACCTTTCAAATTCATAATTTAACACTATAAATTATTTCTATTAAAAAAGTTTTTTCAATTAAAACATAGTATTTTTCACTATTCCTCAAAATATGAAAGTTATCAAAAAAGTACCAAAAATTTATCCAAACTAAATTTTTATGTCCCACTTCTAAATAAGAATTTAATTTCATTAAATTGAATATATAAAAGTGTCAAATATTGGTTTTAAAAAGGGTTCGCCATTAAAAGGCGATAAAGTAGCATTTTTTTTGAAAAATACTTCTTTTATCTAAAAAAATGACTTTGTTCTTATATTATGTCTAAGAAACACATAATATGGATCTTAAAATTATATAGAGTATATAAGATTCAAAATGAAGTTAATAATATTCATAACCGGTTTTTGAATGACTAGTTTGGTAAGTTGTGGTGTGCTCGAACTCGGTGTTGCGTGTATCACAAGCTATTGAATTACTTTAATGAGATAACTTACTATGAAATATTGGGGTGTTACACAAGAAATATGACAGAGGACTATTCAAGGTTTAAAAGTCTTATCAAGATTGATGGAGTACATGTCACATTTAGTGACAATGGTAAAGGAAAAATCATTGGCTTAGGGAAGATTGGTAACCCTAACTCTATTTCAATTTCTAAAGTACTATATGTTGATGGATTAAAGTATAACCTGCTCAGTATATCTCAATTGTGTGATGATGTATTTAATCTTAAATTTAAAAATTATGCATGCCATGTTTTTTATGCCAAGAATATTTTTGTATTTACTGCTTTTAGAAATGATAATGTATATGCTATAAATCTCGACACACTAGCCTCACAGAATGTCACTTTTCTAAATTCCTTTCACAAAGAGTCTTGTCTCTGGCATAGAAGACTAGGACATTGCAACATACACTCTCTTATAAAGTTAACTAGAAAAATCCTAGTTAGAGGCTTACCCAAATTAGAGTTTCCAGACAATAAGGTGTGTAATCCTTGTCAAAAAGGAAAGCAACATAAAATATCTTTCAAACTAAAGAAAGAAGTAACTACTTCTCAACCTCTCAAGTTGGTTCAAATGAACTTGTTCAGACAATCTAGAATTTCGAGTTTCAATGGGAAGCACTATGTTTATGTTCTTGTAGATGATTTCTCTAGGTACACTTGGACCTTTTTCCTAGCTCATAAAAGTGAATCTTATTCACATTTTACCAAGTATACTAGGTCTGAAGAAAATCTTAGTGGTTTTAAGATGAAATACTTAAGAATTGATCATGGCCATGAGTTTGAAAATCAAGATTTTGAATCTTTTTTCTCATAAAATGGCTATAATCATAACTTCTCTGCTCCTAGGACACCTTAACAGAATGGTGTGGTAGAAATAAGAAATATAACCTTACAAGAAATTGCTCGAACTATGCTTAATGAATATGATCTACCCATTTATTTCAAGTCTAAAGTTGTTAATATAACTTGTTACATAATAAATAGAGTCTTAATCAGACCCATCCTTAAGAAAACTCTTTACGAGTTATGGAATAATAGGAAACCCAAAGTAGGTTATTTTAAAGTATTTGGATGTAAAGTTTATATTTTGAACACTAAAGATAATTTAGATAAATTTTCCTCTAAAAGTGATGAAGGAATATTTCTTGGATATTATACATCTAGCAAAGCCTATAGAGTATTTAATAAGAAAACCAAATGTGTGGAGGAATCTATACACATCAAGTTTGATGAAGTATATCCACATGAGCCCAAGACCTCACTAGAAAATATTGAATAGGATATGTCAAATCTGGACATTAATGATAAAACCTCAAATCATCATATGAAGGAATCTGTGAAAACATCCAGTTCTAGAAATTCTCCTGGTCCTAACCATGGTGAACCAGATCAACCTAACCAACTTGAAATATCAAGTCCTACCTTCTCTAGACCAACCAAAACCCTTAAGAATCATCCCTTAGATGTTGTCGTTGAATATTTAGATAGAGTAACACAAACAAGAGCTTCCTTGATAAACCGGGTTGAACATCAAGATTTCTTGTCACATATTGAACCTAAAAATATCAATGATACAATAAATGATGAATTTTGGGTAATGGTTATGTAAGAAGAACTTAATCAGTTTGAAAGAAATAAAGTTTGGAAACTTGTAGATAGACCGAAGGATACTTTGACCATAGGAACCAAATGGGTGTTTAGAAATAAAGTAGATGAAGCTAGAAATATAGTTAGAAGTAAATATAGGCTAGTTGCAAAAGGATATAATCAAGAAGAGGGAATTGATTATGAAGAGACCTTTTCACCAGTAGCTAGACTTGAAGCAATTAGGATCTTACTTGCCTATGCAGCACACTTGGATTTTAAACTTTATCAAATGGATCTCAAAAGTGCATTCTTAAATGGTTATATATTTGAGGATGTTTTTGTTGAGAAACCACCAAGTTTTACAAATCCACTTTTTCCAAATCATGTGTTCGAATTATCGAAAGCTTTATATGGTTTGAAATAAGCTCCAAGAGCTTGGTATGAAAGGTTGAGTAACTTTATTATTTCTAAAGGATTTACAAAAGGACTCACAGATCTTACTTTATTTATAAAAAGAATTTCTAAAGAAGTTTTAATAGCCCAAATATATGTAGATGATATTATATTTGGATCTTCTAAAAACTCTTTATGTAATTATTTTTCAAACATAATGCAAAGTGAGTTTGAAATGAGTTTAATGGGTGAACTTAAATATTTTCTTGGATTTAAAATATTTCAAAATAAAGAAGGTATTATTTTAAATCAAAGTAAGTACACAAAATATCTTTTGAAAATATATGGATTTGATATCATTAAGAGTAGTGAAACTCCTATGAGTTCTACATGTAACTTAGATCTTGATAAAAATGGAAAATCAGTTGATCAGACTGCTTACAGAGGAATGATTGGGAGTTTGTTGTACTTAACTGCTAGCAGGCCATATATTATGTTCAGTGTGTGTATGTGTGCAAAATTTCAAGCAAACCCAAAAGAGTCATATTTAAATGACGTTAAAAGAATTTTCAAATACCTCAAGTATAAAACTAATTTAGGATTATTCTATCCTATAGGACAACCTTTTGATTTAGTTAGCTATTCAGATGCTGATTTTGGTGGATGTAAGTTAGATAGAAAGATTACCTCTGGAACATGTCACTTTATGGGAAAGTCACTAATATCATAGTGTAGTAAAAAGCCAAACTCAATTGCATTATCAAATGATAAAGCGGAATACGTTGTTGTTGGAAGTTGTTGTGCACAAATTTTGTAGATGAAACACACCTTATTAGACTATGGATTTCAATTCAGACATATCCCCATAAACTGTGACAACACAAGTGCTATTAACATTTCCAAGAATCCAATTTCTCATTCTAGAACAAATCATATTGATATAAGACATCACTTTTTGAGAGATAATTATCAAAAATGTGATATAACTATTAAATTTATTGGGACTGAACATCATCTTGCTGATATATTCACTAAATACCTAAACTCTAAGAAAATGAACTACATCAGACATGAACTAGGAATGATAAATCTCTAAGATCTCCCGAATCTGATCTCCTAAAACCGATCTCCTAAAACCGATATCTTGAAAATGATCTCCTAAAATCGATCTCTTGAAAACGATCTCCTGAAACCGATCTCCTGAAACCAATATCTTAAAACTGATCTCCTTAAACTAATCTCCTAAAAACGATCTTTTGAAACCGTTCTCTTGAAACCGATATCCTAAAACCGATCTCTTGAAACCAATACTTAAAACCGATTCATTGACACTGATGTTTTTAAGGAATCTTTTGTAATTCTATCTATTTTAAATAAAATGACGTTGTTTTGTATTATTTTTTCTATGTTTAAATTTTATACTTTGCGATTTACAATCCCTAAATGATATACTAAGTCCAATCCATCCTGACCTTTCACCTTCCCACTACCGTAAATCTTTCAACCCATTTTCACTCTACCTCTCGACCCTCATCCTCAACTCTTTTGAAATGTGAAGCCTCAACATGGCAAGAACCAAGAACACTATGAAAGATCCAAGAAAATCACCTTCTGCTAAACGTCAAAAGGGTGAGTCTAGTGGGACTACAAAACTGAGCTTAGAAAGCCAAGTGGTTATGGATGAAAAATAAGTGTTTGCTGAGTGGCTTCTGTCATACAACTTGTTTTTATTAAAAGTACTGGAATCTCAAGGGTAGATGAGTTGGTTTGCTAACAATGAAAGACCTTATTATCCCCAGATAGTGCATGAATTCTATCAACATTTGAAGATATCTCTGGATGAAGCTGAGGCAGCAAGAATGAAGTCAGTTGTAAAGGGAAAGAAAGTATCTTTTTTTGTTCAAGGAGTGGGCTGAGTGCTTAGAGATGCCTCATGAATGTTTCTATGATGATTATCCAGGTAATATTCCACCTTCCTCTAATTTGTTATCTTATGAAGATGATCTAAATAAGATAACTAGAAATGGAGAATCTAGGAGGACTATTTCAAGTGAGTTTGAAGGATAAATAAGATTATTATTTAAGTTTATACAACATCAAATCTGCCTAAGGAAGGGAGATTTATTTTCTACGAAGTATCAGGATGTATTCTTGATCTATCTATTGAAACATGGGATAAAAGTAAACCTGTGTAGGTATCTAATGGTGCATGTCTCTGATTTGATAAATCCATATAATAATGCAACATGTTTATAATATCCAAGGATGATCTCTGCCATGTTAAGAAGGTTAGGTTGTGTGGAATATGGAGATGAAGTAATAAATGAATGTAGTGGTTACTGTCTTCAAAAAGACATTTGTAAAAGGATGAAGATCTTCTGGAACCCATGGAAGAAATGCTGGGTAGGTGACGAGGAAAGAATGTATAAGGATTTCAATCCAATTGACCATCCTACTAGACCAAAGGATCAAGTTGATCCAAGTCTCAAACCAGGAGAAGAATCTGTTTATTCTGATGAGGAAGCAGAGCCTGAAGTGCCAAGGGAATAAGGATCTCATTTTGATGATAGGAGTGATCCTGATATTGCTAAAATTCCCAAGGACATGTCTTATGGACTTGCTAGTCCACCTTTAGACTTAACCTTAAGAGAATCCTTGTTAGGTGATGAGGATGAGGAAGATACTGAGGTTACTGGAGTTGAAGGATATGTTAGTAAATCAGATAAGGAGTCTGATGATACTGATGATGATGAAGAAGAAGGAGGAAATGATGATCATGTAAGTGATTCTTTAAAAGTGGGATAATAAGTGGTGGACAAATCCAGTGAGGAATCTGTACATGGAGCTGGTGATGGTGTTGATCATGTTGAACAAGAAGATGTTGATCATATAGATGCTAGTCATGAGGATAGATCACCCCATCCTAATGATGAAAATCAAGTAATCATTCAGGAATTGAATGAGCTTATGGATGGTGGACATGAGGAAGAAGCTGAGGATCAAGTGCCTCATATTGAGAAAATTCCCGAAGAAGGTGAAGTGGATGGAGATCATGCAGAACCTGAAGTTCAGTTGGTTCCTGTATCGAGAAATGTTGTTTTGGCTAGAGGACTGGATAAAGAAGTTGATGAAGACGATGTTGTTCCTAAGCCTCAAGGAAGAAGGATCAGGATTGATACTGTTGAGCCAAGAGATTGGACCTATACTAGAGAGTGGAATAATGATCTAGTATACATTCTTTTTGGTTTGGAGTATGACTCAGATGAGGAGAGGGTTCCTCATCCTCCTGTTCCACAATTCCAAGCTGAACTAGAACCTGTTGCACCTATTCCACCATTTGCACCTGCAACAGTAGAGCCAGTAGCACAGATCGTGCCCAGTGACTATGTCACTAAGGCTGATTTGTAACAATTCAAAAATGATATATGTGAGTCAATGATAGCCTCAATTTGATCTAGAAGTGAAGCCTCCACTTCAATAGGTATCTCAGATGCTGATGTAATGAATATTGCTAGAATAGTGATCCAGGAGATTCAACTGAATCTCATTACCACAATAGATACCATTATTAGGCACAATACTTTGCTGAGAGAATAAGTAAGAAAGACGAGAAATGAGTTAAATTCTCTAACCTCTGACTTCAAGACCTACTTCAGTGGTATTCTATAAGTTCTTAAGAACTTGGTGACTCATATACTAAGTGTGGATCTGAAGAAGTTGAAATAGGATCTTGGAAAAATGTTAACTGGCCCATCCAGTTTTAGAAGCGGGAAAGGTGCTGTTGCTGATTTGGAGTCTCTCAAGTCTGTGATGAGAGAGGAACTCCAACATATTTAGAGTGTTTCAGACAAAGAAACTCTTGAAAAGGTGCATCTAAATATAGACCTCATATAAAATATGGTTAGGCAGTGCACCAATGAAGCCTCTGATGCTCAGAAAGAGATTAGAGAAAAGGTGGATAAGTAATTTACTAAGATTTATACCAATAATGACCTCATAAATAACTTCAATTTTCTAGAAATGAATCTCAAAATAACTCCTATCACCGAAGCCTTCAAGAAGAAAGTTACTCAATTGAAGGAGTTTACCCCTTTGCTGAATAAATTCATGGAAAATAAGGATGAATTCAAGAAAACTATGAAATATGGTGGTGAAATAATTAATGACTTCATCAATATCCTTAATCCATACCTACATGTATAGGCTGAAGCCATTGTGGTCCCTCCTAAAACTTCCATTGGTACTACCTCTCAGCCTCCTGCTCCAATGACTGTCTCTCAGAATCTTTCCCAGATTCGACCGGTCATTACAGAGCAAACTCCCAGTCATGTGTTGTCAGAAAGAAGGCCTAGCCTTGTAACAAATGTACCTATAAGTGTTGTCCTGCCTGGTGTTATCTTCAGACCTCCTCTATCCTTTGCCACTCCCAAACCTTCTCCTCCTCCTTCGAATCCTTCAGATAAAGGAAAAGCCCCTCAGAAGCCAAACCATTAGTGATGGATTGTATCTTTGATAGGTATTTTTTCTTTTTTGTTTTGATTATACTTTTCTGCATCTTAATGGAAATATTTATGGTGTATTTCTTTTATCATATTTCTCCTCTTATTTTCTGCTTCTCTTTTTTTTTCTAATCCCAAAAGGGGGAGAAAAGGCATAATGCATACATTATTAATCTAAGGAGGATAAATTATGGCAAAGGACACATGACATGTACTCAACATAATACATTTATTGAGGGGGAGATTTGTTTTAAAACTCATACAAGGGAAGGATTTAGTTATATTGAATAATAAAATTTAGTGAAGATTATGATAAGTCTAGTTATTATTATTCCTTATATTTACATGTATTCCATAATTTGTGATTATCAAAAAGGGGGAGATTATCAGACCCTCTATGCTATAGTTGTTTTAATAATCACAAATAATGTCTAACTATAGGTTCTACTCTTTCATTCCATTTAATATCTCTATGTAAATCAATTATATCATATTGAACAATATACTTTAATAAGAAAATAACTTATATTTATAAATCCATATGTTTATAAGTGTATTTTTACATGTATTTTTGTATGTCACTTAGTCATGTAATGTTATGTGTAAGATAGACTCTTCATAGGATTTTTAGAGTTCATGGCAACGAACCGATGTTTGACACACCGATGTTCGACACACCGATGTTCGACACACTGATGTCCGACACACCGATGTTCGACACACTGAAGATGACACACCGAAAGTGACACATCGAAGATGACACATCGAAGATGAAACACTGAAGATGACACACCAAAGATGACACACCGAAGATGACACACCAAAGATGACAGACTGAAGAAGACAAATTGATGCAAATGACTTACCGATAGTTATAAATAACTATTTCATTTTTATTAATTCAAATTTATTTCTAACGGTCATATTTAGAAAAATTAATGTTTCTGACATTATTTAATGTTGTCTTTAGGACTATCCATAGATAGTACGAGGTACATGCACGTGCGGAGATCTTCATGCCTACTGGACCTTGAAGTATAAAAGGATTACAAGATCAACCTAAAAAGAGAGTCACTGAACCCGCTAGAAAAACAAAAAGGCTGGTTGTGTGAATATACAAGATATTGCAAATAGAAGAACTCGAAGCTTGAGTATACAAGAAGTTTAATATTACAAGCTGCATCCTACTGAAGCTCACTGAACACCCTGACATCGAAGAGCTGAACCTTCACACACATGGAAGATAGATTACAGAGACTACGATACTCTGTTTTGGAGCCAAATTCCAGAAGAGGACTCAAATATCATTTTCTCTACATCCATTGAGTCCATATCTTTACTGCACAACACACAGAGATTTATAGACTCTTTTCTTCTTTATAACTCTATTGTGATCTTGTGTTTACTATTTGAGAAGTGTGTGTATCTCTTTGTATCACATACACTGTCTCCTGAGCATAACTGGAGGATACAAAAATATCCTCACTCTTAATCCCTTTTTACTCTTGTATCCCACGTAGAACTGTGGAAGAGATCCTGTGTGATCTGTTTATTAGTTTTTCCCATGAATAACTATGGTAGAGGTTAAGTGTAACCTGGAAAGCCCTGTGTGCTGTTGTGAACCCTGATCCAGGGCGTGGATCAAAAGTTTATTAATATAAACTGCTTGGTGGTAGGTGATCACTAAGTGAATAGGACTAAGTCTTAGCTTGAGACTGAACCTCTTGTTTTAACCGTTGTGCTGTTTGTCTTATATTTTTATCTGTTATGTATTTATCACATTAAGATAAACTGAACTTTGATAGTTAGTTTAGCAAGTGTTTATATCTATTTTGATTCAGTAGATTAACTTCAAAAGTTTTTCTAATCATAGATTGGTAAAACTGAGAACTAATCAATCTTCTGAGAAACTAATTGAACTTTCATGACTTTTATAAATTCACTACAAAATGACTTTGATTTTATTTTTATAGGGGATGTTATTTTAAAGAACCAATTTTTTTATAGATTTTTTTATAGATATTTAATTCACCCCCCTCTTGAGTGATCTACTCTGACCAAAAGATATCTTTTATTACATGCATCACTGAGTTTAAACAAACCATGATATATTATTAAAATATTATTATGTGAACTTTATAACCTAGTTGTTAAATTATAAGGCATGAATATAATTAACTAATTTATGAGATATATAAAAAATATCCTACTCAATATAAATGTATTGATTATTTATTAGAAAATAATCTTTCATTTTTTAGCAAAAATATATTATGCTTAAAAAATAGATTTCCTTCAAAATGATTTTTATTGCGTTTCATGAGAAAATATTATATTTAATTTTTTGAAACTTTTATAAATTTTATTTAATAAAACTAAATAAATTTTTTAAATCATAATATCAAAATTATTTTAGGGTGAATTTTAGATATTTTTCTGAAAAGATTTATTTTCCAGTGAATAGTGAAAAATATTAATTTTTTATTGAAAACTATATTTTTATTTCAAGCATGTACAAAGTTAATTTTTTTAAAATGTTTTAAAAGTAAAATTAGATCTATTTTATTTTAAATAATCCAATTAAGTTCATTGGAATCAATTTTATTTTTGAATTTGGTTTAAAAACATTTTTTATATGTAAAAAGATATTTTTTTGAAAAACTGTTTTACATGAAAAATATATTTTTATTAAAAAAATAAATTAATATTTATTAGTGAATGATTTTAATGAAATTTATATATTATTTACTTGATAATATTTTTTAAACATTCAAAAAATATTTTTTCTAGGTATAGGATAAAAATAAATCAAGTTTTACCCTTAAAAATGTATTTTTTCTAAAAATATTTTTTTTTCGCATTTTGTGCACTTAGTTTGAAATTATTTTCTTCCATTTATAGGTATTGAATTAGATAAAATTAATTACATATTTACAATTATAAGAATAAAATTTTGTAAATATACCCCTTTTATTTTTGGTCAATATGAATAGTAACAGTGGTAAAATTTATCACACCAGTAAAGGGTAAATTGAGTTAATCTAGGTTAAAAATAAGTGATAAGGTCATAATTTTTCATCCTAATTATTATTGAATTAATTTAATTCTAGACTTATCAAATTAGGATAAAAATTTATTAGTTTAATGAACTCTTTTCCCTAATTTAAATCAAATAAAGTTACAAAATATCACTCTCTTAGTTTTAAATATCCTTTATGTGTTCACATAAGAACAAAAAGTTGTTATGAAAAAATATTAATAGTAATTTTTGAATAATAAAATTATATTCATTATGTTAATTTAATTATAATTTTTAGGTATTATATAATACATTAAATTCTTACACAACACCAAAATAATTATATTCAATTAATGAAAAAAATAAAATAAATGATTTTGAAAGTATAAAAAGTGATATAGTTTTAGTAAGTTATAGTGTTACATGTTTTAAAATATTATATTATAATTTAAAATTTATCTTTATGTTGTTTAAGTTAAATTAAATGAATAGTGTAAAAATTGACAATAATGATATTTTATCAAAACAATATTTTATTAAATTATTTAAAAATCATAAAAAACTTGAAATAATACAAATTGTATATTATATTGTAAAACATTTCCTAAATTTTCAATTTATGGACCAATTTTAACCTTATAAGTAAAAATTACAACCCTTTAATATTGAAAAATTCATTATCGTAGTTAAAATCAAAATTGGTTAACTAAGTATTAATCAAAATGATGAGGTTTAAAATAACAACAAAACTTGTCTAAATTATATTGGTTTATGAGATTAAAACCGTATACTATGATTTATTTAAATAACTATCTATTTGGATTAATTTTTATTGAGAATTAATTTATTATAATTTAATCTTTTTAGAAATTCCAAAAGTGCCACTCAAAACAACGTTCATGTGTACGTACGACCTACCGTCTTCATGAACGATGCAATTCATTTTTCTATCTCTAAATTTTATAAATGAATATAAATATAAATATAATGAATATATATTATATTTATATAATTATTAATATTCTGTATATAATGTAACCAAAATAAATTTATGGGTACCGAAATTGCTGAATCGAAATACTCATGGTAAACGAAACAGTTAACACCGAGAAATGATGATTTTAATAAGGAATTATTGATAAAAGGGAGTGTTGAAATATTATAAAGGGATCATATATGATATTATAAGTATTAAAATGACTTTGGTATATAATTATAATAAATTTAAATTTATTATACAGGAGTTTAGAGTGCTTTTGAAGTAAGGTGGACTCGAGGTAAAATATTTTCATCTTACTTTTATTTCTATGGGTCACATTCTATAATTTACCACTTATTTATTTTGTGTGGTTTATATACTACCCATGATTTTTTTGATTAATATTATGAATTTTATTAGGATTTACTTATCTATATAACATTCTTTATTTCATCGGGATTATGATTCAAAAGTTATCATTGGGATAAGGATTTTATGTTATAATATCATTTTTTATAAGGATTGTTTATGATTAAGTCTATGATGATAAAATACTGTGATCTATATCTCAAGAAACTATTTAATTTTTTTCTCCTATGTTTATTTCAAAATAATACATGTTTTCCTTTTATTTTACTCACTTTATGTATTGAAAACACTGAAAATACATTTTTAAGGAAAATCGAATTTATTTCTCTCTTCGGTTAAAAATATTTTTTATTCTATATCCATGTTTTATAAAAAAAAATTAAAGAAGGTTTTTAATATTATACTATGATTTTTTAAATTCATTTTTACTCATGTTTTAATTTTTACAAAATAATTTTAAAGAAATATTTTTGTCATTTTCTAAATGAGATAATTTGCTAATTTTCTAAAAAAAGTATTGAAGGAATGTTTTTTTAAACTTATATAACACGAATAAATTTTCCCAATATCATGACTATTTTTTTCTTCTGATATTCCTTTAAAATTTTACATAGTTATTTTTAAAGAAAATTTTTTCCTTTATAACTGGACAATTTTTTTAATAAATGATTTTAAAATGGAAATGTTATTTTATTCAAGAATGTTTTAATGATATTTTAATAAAATTTATATTCATAAAAGGAAAAAACCCTTTATTTAAATTATAATTTACTAGGGATATTGTCAAAGGATACCATCCTTATTCTTTCTTTGGATGGTTTATGAATATGATGACACAATTTTTATGAAACCCATTTTTTTCATGGGTTATACTATGATGAAATGTTTATAAAACCCATTTATTTTCATGGGTTCTGATATCATGAATGATTTATGATATTAGGAAACACATATACCTGATTTTCATTATGTGGTGGGTGGGACCTATATCTTTCTCTAATTAATTGGGTAAAATATTGATATCACATGAGATAAATATGACTAGAATAAGGAGTGAACCCAATTCAGTAAGGGACTATGTTCACTATGATAGTCTTGGGAGTTAACCATGATTACTAAGATAGTTTGGGGAGTAAATCCATTACACTATTATAATATTGGAAATGATCATTGACTACTAAGTAAATTATTTTCTATGGTCATCTGTATGCCACAAACTTATGTCTTATGTCAATTTTATTCTCTCATGGATTATGTTATTTGATTACTTTATGATCCATGTAAAACTACCAAGATTTATGCCATGACTCTAGATTATGATATGTGATATGCTGGTTATGATTTTTAAATATCATGATCATGATATCATACCCTTATGTTCATGTTATGATTAATTGATCATTGATATCTCTCTTATTTACCCTCATTAATCATCTGATCTCACCCTTTCTTTTGTATCCTTTCCCTAGGTTATGAAGAAAGGTATTAAGTATTATATGTCTAAGAATGATGATAGTTATGAAAAAATAAGTGGGATATGATGTAGATATTTTATGAATAAGTTTCTTATGTTTTAAAGTTTCCCAAGATATTAGACCAAAATGATCCTAGATTCGATCAAAATGTTATGTAATTAATATTCATCTATTAATATGTAATATATATAGATATGAAAAGTATGGGTCTCTATATTTTTTGTTAAGAATATAAAATATTTTAAAAGAAGTAGTGGAATTATCGAGAAAAATCATCACAAGAATAAATTTGAACATATTCTAAATAATTGCATGGTTTCATAGCCAGGATAACTAGAAGAAATAAGGTGGTTGGAAGTGAAATAATGTAAGAAAATTCAATGTTCCATGATTTATGTAGTTAAGAAAACTCCACCATATAATTTTGTAAGAAAAGGTGAGGAGAATAAATCTATAAAACCCATGAAAATCAATATTTGGAAAACCAAGGGAGAAAGCATGAGGAAAAGTTAAGAAAAAAAATCTTCCAGTTTGGGAGAACTTTCTCAGCCACATTTCACTTTCTAAAGAATCTAAGAAATATCCAACTTATTCCCTTGTTTGTTTCAATAAGATTATAATGCGAAAGAGTATTTAATGTTATGATGTTTATAGGGAGTCCTAAAGTAGAAATATGAAGCTAGTTTTTCTAGGATCGTAATAAGGTGTTATAAAAAGGCATACTAGTCAACAAAGGTATTCCAACATCGAATACTAAAAAAATAAATTTTTTTAAATATTTTTTCATCCCCAGGGTACATTTTATATAATATCATTTTCATATAAAAACTTAAGTACAAATGTAAAAAGTGAAAATGTTTTTATAATGAAAAAGTATGTTTTATTTGTAAAGGGGGAAAAAACTACTCATGTTCTTACTTGAATGCTTTTGATAAATTTGTTAAGATGGATGTAGGAAAATTAATTGAATGAAAATTAGATTAATTTTTCCCTAAAAGAAGTTTTTTTTGTAAAGTTGGCATCACTTGGTAAAACTTCATGGACAACTTTAATGTCTGATCCAATCATGCTTATTTTATACACTGAGCATGGCTCACATAAACATATATTTGGATGATTTTAGACTTATTTAATAAAAGTGATGTTTTTATTCTCTGAATAATTTCAAAGTTTATACGTAGTAGGGAAGAAGAAAATGTGTGAAGAAAGTTACTCCCTCACCTCAATATGTAAAAAAGGGGGATTCAGATTCAGATTATCAAGGGGGAGAGAAAGAAAAGTTTTCCCTCACTTAAATCTCTTATAAAAGAAGAAACCTTTGAATTCATTATTAATAAGGGGAAGAAATATCTTATTAAATTTAAAAATAATATGGTATTGAAAACAAATCTAAATGGGGATATTGAAGTTCCTATCAAATGATGATGTTGATATTTTATATTTTTTCAAAAGTTTTTTGTAAATTCAATGAGGAAGTTGAGGGTAAATGTTTCTTAGGAAAAGGTTCATATGGAAATATTATTGGATAGTGCTACTAATGAATATAGGAGAATGTTGCGAGATACAAAATCACTATACATGTCATGTAAAATTGAAGAAATAAGTACCAATAGATAGGAATATTGAAGAAGTTTATAAAAATTTACTTATAGAGGATAAGAAAGTTTCCATCTACTGAAGGAAGTTATCCCAAATGTAAAACCATCAGAAGTATAAAATGGGAGAGTGAGTTTCTTCAGAATCCTAGGAAAATTTCTTTATATAGTTTAATAAAGGTTCCATATGAAGTTCCAAAGTAGGTTAAAGAACTTTTCTATAACTATGTTAGGAAACTTTCCTTATGAAGGTTATGAAACTTTACTTATAGATACTATGAAAGTTTCCTTAATAAGTTAGATGATGATATGTCATTCCTAAAAGTTCCTAACATCAAGAAGAAGATTATGATCTAAGATGAAGTTATTCACTTTAATATAGGGAGAGATAAGTTCAAAAATGACACCATATGTACATCATTCGACACAGATTATCAAACACAGATCATCAAACAGATGTGAGTGTATGGATATGTAGTAGAACTTTTAAGTAGAAGTTTCTTAATGTTATAGAAAAAACTATGCACAATATAACCAGGTTTACTAGGGAACTTGATACTAATCAAATATTTTTTTCTTGAAGTAATCACTATGAATTTATATACAATTTTACCAATTATAAGAATTATAAAGGAGGAATAAGTACAATGGCACAATAAGTTTTATGATTTGAGAAACAATACAAAGCTAAATCTACAACAATGGATAGTAAAGTATTTTATAAAAAAAGACTTTAGAATTTGAAACAATGTTATCACACAAATTATGGATCGAATCCACTAGATAGAAGAAAATGCGGTACTGAACAAACAGTTTCTATGAAGTGAAAGGTTATGAGTTTGTTACATAATATATAAAGTTTGATGATACATAGCCTATTTCCACATATCCATTTTAGTGACTTAGGATAATTCAATGAGATCCATGTAGTCAATTGTTCAACATATCAAAATTGCTACATAACCAATTGATAACCATGTAGGAAATTTTTATGAAGCTATCTGAATGAGTTTAAAAATTTCATACAAATATTTACTAAGATCATTGGACAAATAGGTGAAATTATTGGATATAGTTCCATGATGACATTAGATATAAATTTATGATGTCATTGACTGGACAAATATAAAGGTGATCCTGGTAAAAAAAAATATGAAGACTGTGATGATGCTTAATTTCTATCGGTTGAAAATTTCACAAAGTCCCACCGATCAGTGAAGTTTATGTATGATCTGTTGAAGATTCATTGAACAGATGAACATCAGACAGAGAAAATATGATGTCATCATATAGATGATGTTGTAAAGATGAACTAGGCTGGGATTTGTGATCCAAGCCTAGTATGAAGTTTAAGATTAGGTAGAATGATTGGACAAATAGATGGTGATTCATCAGATAGAAAATATAGATGAATGAACATAAGTCCATCAAATAGAGGAATGTACTAAAGTTCATGAGTCAAACATTTATGAATACAAAGGAGGAATATGAAGAGCATCAATTGATAAGGATATGAGTTTACTAGACTGAAGCAATCAATCAAATAAGTTTCTGGAAAGGTGAATCTCCATAAATAGAAATATCATATGAACCAGATAGAGAAATAGATATTAAGGAAATGTTCTTATAAATTCATCAGACAAACAAATATCAGATAAAGTACTAAGTAGATTTACAAGATTTTGTAAATTCCTTAATGATGATGATAATCAGTTATTCCTTAAATGTTTTTTTATCTATCTGATATAAGGAAGTTTAAATAATTTTTATAAATCAAAGGTTAAATAAGTTAAAAGAAGGTTGTATACACTAGATTTTTCATGAAGCTTCAAGAATATTCTAGAAGAGTTGAAAAGAATCTAGTGAAGTAAAAAACCAGTGGTTAGTTCAAAACCCAAATTTGAGTTGGGAAGGATAATGTGTTTTAGTGCCCTTTTTTTTTCCAAGAAGCACAACTATATAAAGTGGTACAATAGTATGAGAAAGTGGTTAGAAATAAACACTATTCATGTGCATAAAATAATCTAAAGTGTTAAAGTTATTGGATCAGTGAGAGTTTCCAACCAAGGAAATACTTAGTTAGAGAAAAGGCACCAGACATAGGTTCCGATCAAAGTTTTACTAGATAGAGGTTTTGATCAAAAACATTATACATAGTTTTTATGGTCTTAGTTATGATAGATAGATATTGTATCATAAAAAGGTACTAGTTAGAGATGGAATTGATTCAAGGTGCACTAGATAGAGGAATACCATATAGAGGTTTAGGCATAGAGTATTGATGCACAAAGTTTAGAGGCGCATTAGATAGAGTATTTCTAGATGGAAGGGGAGGTGTATCAGATAGACCATATTAGACTAAGGTAGAGTCACACTAGATGGACTACACTGGAATGAGTTATCAGGAGGAAGAATTTTCAGACAAAATTTCAGGGAACTGCTGGTACGTTTATCTTATGTTGGATCAATTTATAGGAAATATTTATAACTAATGGGAGTCATTATAATCAACTAACATGTGTTAGTATAATTATCTTTTGAGATACATAATGATTCTAATGAGAGTTGGATCACTGTATTCACCTTTCCATTATAATTAATATCCATGGATTAGGGAGATACCACGACAAGGATGTAGGTTATCACACTGAGGCTGAACCTTATAAAAATACCTATGTGTAGTTTTTCCTTATATCATCTTCATAATATAAGGGTAAATTAGTGATTAATAGTTTCTAAATATCCATACATATTAAACAATAGTAGGGGTTTGATCAACTTAAAGTAAGAAAAAGTTTAAGTTGAATATAGACCGGTAAAAGTTAGTCACCACTGATTCATCCCCCTCTTAGGGTGACTGCATTATCCACCTGGGAATCTCATATTTCATAAGCATATATCTCTAGATATAATATCCTAAGAATTATTATAGGTATGTTGTTCATGGGATATTATTTCATGAGGTATAATACATGATGTACAAGCTGTAGTGGATCCTAGAATATTCTCAATTATTATCTGGATGTGGATAATGTGATGCACATGGTGCATGATATGTGGTGATAGTGAGATGTTGTAATGCAATAGATGCCTGGTATAATACATATTACTAGGGGTCTTCTGGTGATATTACTTTTAGAGAGAGATGTCACCGGATGTGCGATGTTGTGGTAAAGAAAAAAACCAACGAGGAAGTGGTAGTGGGGTACCTTATTTGATATTATGTTGGATATTATATTACTATTGTATGCAATAATTTGTGAGAGATCCATGGTGAGGCTAAGAGCTTAGTATAACTGATTATGTGATGAGTTAGCTTCCTTTTTTGTTTAGTGAGCTTCAGTATTCTTTCTTTATCTTTTGCACGAGAGGATTTGGGGAGGATCAAATTGATTATATGTGTTATTATTACTCTATGTATATATAAACTATTTTTCAAGTCCGTGAGAGATGGTTGGATATTGGGATTGGTATCACTACCTCATGGAGTTGTTTAGGAGCTATTTGGGATTTGAGGTTTGGTACGCACATCACAACACGTCCAATTTGAAAATTTTTATAACCAACTAGATACTGTAAAAGTTACGAGTAGGGTCAAACCACAGAGAGTACAAAATCCAGTTCACTAAAAAAATCTCATTAGACAATGTTCATATGGACAGAAGTTGAGGGAATTTCTATTTTTTGTTTTATTTTTATTTTTATTTTAATTAAACTAAAAGATTAAAAGGAAAAAGAAACAAAGTAAATTGCGACTAAAAATGATGATAAACTCTGAATCAGTAAAATGTGTCGGGGATGATAACTTCGTACAAAAAACTACTATGCAGCCGTGCAACATATCCTTTTATGTGATTAAAAGTTTATTCTGCTTAAATTATCACCAGTTCCGAAAAAAATCAATTTTTTAGATGCTCATTTTATATCTCCTAATTTATTTAAGGTATCATTCTCTGGTGTTATAAATAAATTAGGAGACTCATTCAAGTGCTGAACTAAATGGAGAAATGACACAACCTGTTTCTCACAAAGCTGTGCCACCAATTTGCACTATAATCGGTCAATATGGTTTACCTTCTCGGACCACCGAATTGACTTATTATTAAAATGGCTAGTTTCAATTTCAGAATTTAATTCAGTGCAAAAATAATTTAAACAGATAAAAACTCAATTAAAATAAATTTAATTGGCAATTAATCAAAAACTGGAAACATTACATGGCATGTGCAACAATTTTAATTACTCGATCATCATCCCGACACAAGGAAATTTACCCCAAAATTATGACTGAAAGAATAAACAGGGTAATAAGATGATAAGTCATGTAAAATAAAACTGCGTTACCGAAAAAATAATCATGTCGATCTTCACTCTTACCGTGCACAAAAATCGTTGTCCTTCGAATTCTGACTACACCCTCAGCACGTGACGACGTCACACACCAACTGCGATCCCACCAGAATAGAGGATGTTTGTGATGTAGTAGAGGTTGGTCTGCTCTAGATGTGCTGTAGATGGCGGCAGCGGCTGCTCCTTACGGTAGTGGATGCTCCGAGCGGTGGTCGGTGCACTATAAGAGGGGTGAGGGGGGGAATAAGGGGGCGACGGGTGATGTGGAAGGGCAGTGAGTGTGCGGTGTAGTGGGGAGGTGGCTAGAGACTGGGGAGTAGAGAGGCGGGGTAGGAGGGGGTAGGGGAGAGGCGGTTGGGTAGGGATTAGAAAGGTACGGTATATGGAATAGGGGGTGGTGGCTAGGTGAGTACAAGGATAAAGGGAGAGGGAAAGCTGGTGTGCTGGGTGAGGGGGTTAGAGAGATAAGTGGGTAGGGTGAGCGGGTTAGGGAGATGGGGTGTGGGTGAGTGTGGGCCGAGAGATGGGGGTGGTGGGTGAGTGCAATGGGGGGGGGGGGGATACGGGGAATAAGGTAGGGGGATATGGGAGCGGGTGAGGGGGCTGATTGAAGAGAGAAAGGGGGTTTGGAGGGGTGAAGTGGGTAGGGGGTGTAATGGGTTAAGGGGGTTGGGTAGATAGGGAAAATAAATAAATAAAAATGAAAAATAAAAGAAGTCAAATCTAAATTTAAAATTCAAAATTCAAAATAATAAATTAATCTAAAAGTTAAATAATAATAATAATAAATTAGTAATAATAAAAGTAGTAATAATAAAAATAAGTAGAATTATATAAATATATTTATTATATTTACAAATTAAATTAATAAAATAAACTAATAAAAACTAATAATAATTAAACTATTAAAAACAATAAAATATTAAATGTTAATAAAGTAAAAATTAATAAAGACTAAAAATAAAATAAATAACTAATATTAATATAAAATTAACTAAAAACTATATAAATAAGTAAAATATTAAAAAACTACAAAAAGAATCTAAAAACACAAGAAACAGTTAGAAAATTAATTAAAACTAAATTAAAAATTAATAAAAAATGTTAGCAAAATCCATGTACATCAAGGTTGCTGCTAAGGTTTTTTAGTACTTGTAGTCTCTTTTTCATTAGTTTTAGTTGGTATAACCTTACATCCATGTATTTGGGATCATTTATTTCATCTTGAGTAGAAGTTTTAAGGTGGTTTTATGCTATCACTTTTTCCTCATGTTCTTCTTAGAGTGCAATGTCTCCTATCTTTGTATGTTACATACTATCAGTAATTGTAACCAAATCATATCCTATTGGAGGTGAGCTTTAGGGATCATCATCTCCCTTATCCCATTGTTGTCCTAGGAGGGTTATCTTTGGGGACAAGGGGTCATGGCATTAATTTCCATGTCATTTTTTTAATATACTATGATTTTCCTCATAATATTATGTGTTCACTACACATTTACATAATCTAAATTAAATGTTTAACTAATCATGTAGAAAGTGTCTTCTCCATATGATGATTCTACCAATATCAAGGAACAAGACACCATCGATGTTGAAACTGAGGAATTTTTAGGATGTCAACAACATATGATTGAAAAGAATACAAGTGATGTAGCACAATTGTGTTAATAAAAACTATAAATGAAATAGGAAATTTTTTAAAATTTGAGGTTGGGTGGAATCAAAATGATCAACCAATTGACCCCAAAATATCAATTTTCATTGGTTACATTAGGGTCATAACTCGAATGCATGTGCC
Source organism: Viscum album (assembly GCA_963277665.1). Classification (NCBI taxonomy): domain Eukaryota; kingdom Viridiplantae; phylum Streptophyta; class Magnoliopsida; order Santalales; family Viscaceae; genus Viscum; species Viscum album. Next base: position 556,201,565 of record OY728142.1, read on the forward strand.
GATTGTTGCAGATATGTGACAAAAAGTTCTATCTGCATTGAAGACAATAATTTGGGAAGGCATTAGGGTAATGTTATGATATACTTTGTCCATTTTGATGAAAAATTATATAACGAAACATTGATTTACTTTTCATTATCCCTTATAGAGCATGTTTATTTTAAATTATTTCTATAAGAAATTCATATTAATGATCATTATAAAGGCTCATAGAGCCTTTTAGACACTTCTAATAAAGAAACATCTCAAGGGTGTTGAGGGGAAAGTAAATCCCCACCCACCATCCATGTATGCACACATGTTAAAACAAGAAACATGGAATTATTTCATTGGTCACCATGAGGATGAACCATTTTAGGTGCATTTTAATTGGTAATAAATTATTTTGCATTATTTATGTTATTTACTTTTATTGAAAATTGTTAATTTATGAAATAAAAAAAGAGTTATGAAAATAAATAGTGTGCATCTAAACCAACATACCCCTACTGTGAAGCAAGTATGAGGTATGATTCACTTAAAAAAATAGTATGTATTTTAAATATATAGTAAAGGTTTATGTGATATGAAACAAAAACACAATTATATTCTTTTGTTTATATATAGATTGATGAATCAGAATCTAAATCCACTTCCATCCCACTTCATATGATATGGAAGGAGGCTCATGTAAATAAAGGAAAACTATTAGCTGAAGACACAAAAAATCATGAGAATCATGTGTAAGTATGACATAATAGTACTTTTTATGATCTATAACAATATTATATAAAAATATATGCTTATTTTTATATGTTTTTACGGTTTATACATGAGAATAAGCATGAAATATACTAGAAGAATGACTACTTACAATAAATTTAAAGCGGCCAGAACAATATGGTTATGTCAGAGGTGTAGATTTTAGAGTGTCAGCTCAAGACTATTTTGAGAAAGAAAATTCATAGGAGGCTATAAATGAGAAAATTAAATACATGATGCTCTGAAATAAATTATTATCAATTTTGGTGTGATGGACCAGTATATGGAAAGGCTTCAGAGAGAACCAACAATAAAATAAAAACCATTATATGAAGACCTAGACCCCAATAGCTTTGAGTCAATCCATTCTCCTCAACCACCTACCTTACCTGAGGTAATTGATTTTTTCATAAAAGTTTTTCCTAAATGTGACTCAAACAACTACCCATAACTTTCTTATGCTAAAATTATATAGGGTGAAACTTATTGTTATTTATATCTATCAGTACCCACCTACTGCCCTATTGCGAGGGGTACACTATACAATATCCAAGGAGATATTACATATAATAAACAAATCCCAAAAGATCATGTGATAGTGTGGATTCAAGCAGCTTATGAGCTGAGTGTTGAGCTTCTTGTTCCCCTTAATGACCTGAATGTTAACATAGTTGAACTTGCTATTAGAAATTTCATAGCATGATCATTTAATCTTATACAAATACATTATTATAATGTGTTATATCCTTTAAAGTTTTTTTCAAAAGAAAAACCTTTAACAATTTCTAAAAAATTTCTAAAATGAGGTATGTTACAATATAAGAAGATAGATAAGGGGAAATAGAAAGTTAGATCAAAATAATCAAGTGGATCAACCAAGAAATTAAAAGGACCTTTCTAGAGTACCTTTACCCCTCCAATTACACTAGAATATTTATTAACATTACAAGTACTTATTGATACAATATTAAAAGATAAAAGTATGACCTATATTGAATTTGGAGAAAAAATATTTAGAGAGTTCATTACAAACATGATTGGTCTTGAGAGTATAAATTAAATTCTCAATAATGAATGTATGGGAATATCAACTGTGAATGTATATTGTAGGTAATATATCATAATATGTTTATATAATAATTGATCTATTATGTTAATTACAATTAATTACTCTTCATATTTTCTACAGGTGTATATATCACTACTATATTAAGGGAAAACCATGTGAATAAAAATTTGGACTCATTAATACTGCTATTGTTTCTATAAAAAAACTTCATTGGATAAAGAATAAATTGAAAAAATAATAGATGAACTTGTCACAACATTTGAATAGAAAATAAAAGACAACAATATCTTATTAATTCCTAAAATATAGGGGTAAAACTCTATACTATAATTATATAAAATATTTTTTTATTTTTTTATCACTAATTACTTTTTGTTTTTTAAGGATCATTGGATTCTCATTGTAGTCAATTTGGATACTCTAGAGGTTTATTTATTTTTGGATCCAAATAATGTAATTCCAACAAATTGATCATAAATGATGTCCATTGTGAATTTTTAATACAATATAGTCAATATTTTATAAATAAACTTTAAATTATACATTTTATAATATGTTTTAATAGAAATTTTGTTATGATAGGGTGATCTTTAAATATTGAAAAATTCATGGTACGAGGTTGGTGACTAAGCATAAGAAGCCTATGGATTTCTACACATAGATATAGATTATTTTATTTATAATATTATTTAAATATCAAAACACATATCAAAACAAATTACTTATTTTTCTCAATGTTTCTATAGCATCTAAAACAAAATAATGACAATGATTGTGGATATTAATATTGGCACCATAAAAAAACACATCCAAGAATGGGACAGATACCTCCAAACACGATCCTAGAGTGTAGCTCATTTTTTAGGATTAAATTTGACTGGTCATGGATCACAAATAGAGTTATGGATAAAAAATTATGGCCATTTGAAGTTAGACTACCGAAAATATTCATCTGGGGCGATTCTAGAGAAAAGTATATAATTGTGAACAACTTTCCCAAAAGTGATTGAAACTCCTTTCCGGTCACATAACTATTTTGTGCGTAAAAGGTGATGTCAAACACATAATTTCCATGCATTATCAAGCCATCAAAGGAATTTTCATGCAACTCTATAAGTTGCGAGATACGACCAAAATTTGTGTGATAGATCCAAAAGTTTCATGCCATAGGCTAAAGTTTCATGCAACATCTGGGATGCCTATAAATATGGAATAAAACCCTCACTTCAAGAGGCCCACCTTTGGTATTTGGGTGTTGGAGCTCTCACGCATGCAACTCCAAGTTGCGCGCTGCATGCAACCCCCAAGTCCTGATGTTACATGAAATTACCTAGATGAAACCCCTCAAGAAGGGGGATTCTACTAAGATGTTGTCACACAACTGGTTTCACTGGGAACACAAGTTCACACAAATTCCAATCTTTCACGCAACTCTATTCATGCGTAATGACAAAGTTTCATGAAATAGTGTTTTCCAAAGTCACACTTGTAGGCCATGCCTCTAACAAACTCCCTTTTTGCATGCAACTTAAAATTTTCCTGAACTAACTCATAGTTGCATGACACAATGAATTATTGTCTGCCCTAAATGCAAAGTTGTGTAACCAAGGTGTATAGTTTAACGTAACAGAATTCAGCCACTTTCCTATTGGTCCAAACCATGGGGGATGTGACCCCACACCCCTTCTCGGTATTAGTTCTTGGATGTGGTTCCAGGACTCTCAGTTGATATATTTGATGCTGTCACCAACCCTCATAAAAAATGGAATATCACACTACAAAATTTTCAGGCCAGGCCATGGAAAATTTGGGTTGCACCTTATACAACCCCAAAATCCTCCCCACTTAATACCATGAGTTGATATACTCCTCTACACTCCCTATAATACCTTGAGTTGACCTATTCCTCTTAGTCCCTTTCTTGTGTGATGAGTTGAGATTGAACTCTTGGATTTCCCAAGTACCTTGAGTAGATATAGTCCTTAAGAAACTCCCCAAACCCCATTACTTAATTTCTATTCTAGGTTGAACCAGAGAGGGGCGCGATTTCGTAAGTTCCACACCGGCCATTTTTATACATCTTCCACCTATCATTCCTCACTACATGATGTTAAACTACAGTATATCCTATATGAAAAACATAGGATGACTCCTGTGAAAAACATGAGATTACTTATACATAAAGTGTAATATTCCTCATGTAATGATCATGATATGACCACCAACCACCCACCATGGGCCACCTTATCATGTACAATCCTCAACCATACCCCTCATCCCACTAGAAAGTCAAGATTCCCTCATGAAAAGATGTGAGGAAGACATAATGGGAAGCTCAATGCATAATCCTCACACACCACATCTTTTCACATGACTTTAAACTACAATCTTACCCCATGCAATAGACATGGGATGCCCTCATGACTTGACATATAAAAGAAAGGATGGTCAACTTCCATGAATAAGCCTCACACATCACATCATTTCACACAACATTAAATTGTAATCTTATCCCATGAAATGGACATGGGATTCCCTCATGACCTGACATGAGAAAGAAAGGATGGGTAACTTCAATGCATAAGCCCTGCACACCGCATCCTTTCACATGATGTTAAACTGTAATATTACCCCATGAAATGGAAATGGGATTCCCTCATGACCTAAAATAAGTAAGAAAGGATGAGAAATTCAATTCATAGGCCCCATGCACCATATTTTTTGACATGATGTTAAACTATAATCTTACCCATATGAAATGGGCATGGGATGCCCTCTTAAACTAACATGAGGAGAACATGATGGAGTTCTTCCATTCATAAACCCCAACCACACCATTTCTACTCCAAGAAATTAATAGGAAGATTCCATGTGAAATCCCCATTCACATAATTGATGCTTCATAGTAGCACTTGGGACACTTCCATGCATAATCCCCAACCACAACATCACTACTCCAAGAAGAACCTAGTCATCTTGCACATGTAATCCTCATACCATCCCCTAAAGAGTGACTCTCTTACACTGGGAAAATTCCATGCATAAGTCCCATACCATCCCATGTAGAGTGATCTTCTTATACCAAGAATCTTCCATGCATAATCCCCACACCATCCCCCGTGAAAACTCCCTTCGTGACATGAACATCCTTACCACACGACGTTAAAATGCATGGATCGATCCTATCACATGACATTAAACTAAAATATAAAACTATGTGGGTTTTGATCCCTATCTCGAAAATAGGGTACATAGGATGACTCCCTTAAGGTTAAATCCCAGTATTGGTAAACTCATGTTTGACATATTCCCTCCTAGGTATGAACCTCCAGATATACCTCAATGGGGTGTTTTGATCCATCAGTAAAATCATGTGTGACATCTTTCCTCCTAGGGATACACCTCCAGATCCACCTCAAGGGGAATTCTGATCCTTTGGTACACCTCCTCGAGGCATTTTGATCAATTGGTAATCTATCCAGGTGAGATATCTTCCATCCTAGGGATGGACCTCTCAGATCCAACTCCCCGAGGTGTTCTAATCCATTAATAAACTATCCAGGTGAGATACCTTCCCTCTTAGGAATACACCTCTTGGATCCACCTTCACGGGGAATTCTGATCCATGAGTAAATCCAAGTGTCCCCTCCTAGGGACATACCTCCTGGATCCTCCTCTATGGGGCATTATAATCTACCAAACCATCTCCACAAGATGATAAAATAATTCCCCAATCTATCTCAATAGGACGTTCCAAACTGTCTCCACAAGATGTTAAACTCGTGCCCAATCAGTCTCAATAGAATGTTCTAATCCATATCCACAGGGCATAGAACTTGGGACTCGGTCTATAATACCTACCCCATGCATAAGTGTGAGATGCATGAGGTAAAAAGACTTGGAAGACTTACGCCCTTGGCATCAATTAACTCATGGAAAACATGGGATACCTTAGGTTCTATGCCTAAGATGCCTCATATAAGATGCCTCTTACTTCAAAAGGACAAAACCTCCCTTAGCATTAACTACCTCATGGACAAAACATGATTCCTTAGGTTATGCGCCTAAGATGCCATATATGAGATGCATCTGCCTTCAAAAAGAGAAGAACTCCCTTGGCGTCAACTACATTATGACCAAAATGGGATGCCTTAGGTTTTATGCCTAATATTCCTCATATGAGATGCCTCCTAATTAAAAAGTAGAATACTTTATAGGTTCCTAATGCACCCAATGTCTAGAGATTCTTAGAAATTATTGACATTACCATCTACTCCGATGAAATGTTGCTGCCTTATTGAGACAAAAGTAGTGTAATTAACTGGTGTCCACATCAAGATGACACTAGGAATGAGTTTCATAAAAATGACTCAAATCTATGAGGGAGACCTAGACTTGGAAATGAGTTTTAATGAGGAATCCATAAAAGGAGAAACCAATATCCTATAATCATGTTTTGATCAAGGAGCCAACATCACCATCCCTGATGGCAGAGGCCACTCACCTTTGGAAAGAGGGAATGTGGGTCTAGAAATTCACATCACCACAATGATGTGAACCCCAATTATGAAAGCGTTAGAAAAAAATGGTGAACCTGAAGTGATCTCTTCTCCTTCAACTATGAGTAGTTGAAAAATGTCAGGTATGTCCAAATTGAGGCATCACCCCTGTGAATCCCCTCTCCTTCGCATGTGAGATGATGAGTAGCGTAGGGTGTATGAAGACCAAGAGGCATCAACGCATCACCAAAACCACCTCCCTCATGTGTTGCATAGGGGGAAACCACCCCCCCATTCCAATGGAACATAACTAACACTGCCGCCCTCATGGGGAGCGCATAGGGAAAACACCCCCTTCCATTAGCACATTGCCAACACTGCCACCTTCATGGGCCGCGCAGGGGGAAACCACCTCCATTCCAAAAGTGCCTTGTCGACATAACCACCCTCATGGGACACATAGGGGGAAACCACCCCCTATTACAACAGAGCCTCACTGGAACCATCACCATCATGGGCCACTCAGGGGGTAACTAACCCCCATTGCAATGATGATTCACTTGGGAACCTATCTTTAGAGTGCTCTGACAGCTCACTCCCCATGCCGAGGAGGTAAGGGGCATTCGAGTCACATCAACCACAACTAATTCCTAGGAGATACCATGGAGGGATCCCACCAAGACTTATCAATTATAGCACTGAATGGATACACAGGCTGAAGATTAGGTGGACTTCATCCCCACTCCACTAAACCCGTTTTGAAGCACCCGACGCCAACATCGGGGGTAGGCCCATGACAATTCCCAACAAGGGTAATCTTCTACAGCTCCCATGGACCTTTCCACAATTGGTGTGTCCCACTAGATCCATTCAATAGATGAATATAGATCTTTATTTTACCATATGGGATAGAGAACCTAGCCACCTCACAGGAAGACTGGGTTGACTCTCTCAATTACCAACACTACTAACTTCCGTTACGAGCCATCCCGTGATGATGGAAATTAGTACTGAGGTCCTACCCACACCATTATCAACCATCATGGAGGTCCTCCCCATGCCATAATCAACTAGTGTGTAGGTCCTCCCTACACCACTATCGACTGATACTAAAGTCCTCTCCATGAAACCACTAGCCACTGTGGAGGTTCTCCCAACACCACTATCAACTGGCATAAAGGTCCTCCCTATGACACCATAATCTAGTGTAGAGGTCCTCCCCACAACCCTAATAACTAGAAAATAGGTCCTATAAATGTCAAAAACATACCATAATCTGAATATACATCCCTAGTTAGGTTGGAAAATAACCACCAGTGTAGGGCCTCTCCACCCAACATTGAGGGTAGGTTGATCATATCCCCACTCCAGGTTTCTATGGTCTAGGATCTTCAACTCCAGCATCAAGGGAAGTTCAATAATATCCATAATCTTGTTTCTATGAATTGTGATATGACACTATGATAGGAATCCATAGCTTCTAGGCACCATCGCCCCATTGATCTGACATTGCAGGCTTCCACGCCTCTAGGGTGCCATCACCCCATCATCGACGATCCTGGCTTCCATGCCTCCCAGGAAACATCAACCCATCATACCAATAATCAAAGATTACACACATCCTAGGTTCCATATACCCATCATATCGATGATCCAGTCTTCCATGCCTCCTGGGCACCATCGCCTCGTCGTATCGATGATCCAGGTTCCCACGACTTCCGGGCATCATCACCCTATAGTACCGATGATCCAGGTTCCCACGCCTTCAAACCCTCTATACCAATGATCCAGGATTTCATGCCTCCCAGGCGCCATGTCTCTATTGTATTGATGATCTATGATCTCATACCTTCTAGGTGCTATCACCCCATTGTAGTGACAATCCAAGTTCCCACACCTTCCAGGGGCCATCTCCCTATCGTACCGATGATCTAGGATTCCACACCTCTTGAGTGACATCGCCCTATAATACTGACGATCTAGGTTTCCACACCTATTAGGAACTATCTACCCATCATATCAATATTATATGCTTCTATTCCTCTCGGGAACCACCTCCCCACTATAGTGACGATCCAAGTTTCCGTGCCTCCCGGGCACCATCGCCCCGTCATACTGATGATCTAGGCTTCCACATCTCCTGAGTACCATTGCCCCATCATACTAACATTACAAGCATCCATGACTCTCAAGTTACATTGCCTCGTCGTACTGATAATATAGGCTTCCATGTCTCCCATTTGCCATCTCCCCATCAAACTGGTGATCCAGGTTTCCATGCCTCTTGGGAGTCGTTGCCCCGTCAAACCAACAATCTAGGCTTTCACACCTCTCGGGCACCATCACCCTATAGAACTGAAAATCTATGATTCTAGGCATCCTAGGTTCCATTTTCTTATCAAACAAAAAATACATGCTTCCACACCTCCCAGACAACATCGCCCCATCCATCCGATGAAAAGGAAACTTTTTTTGGGCACCAAAACGACACTTGGGGCAACCTATCATCATTACCACAGTCAAAATCTCTCTAATATACTATATATCCCCTAACAACCTTGAGGAACTCCATGCCACCCCAATCTCTACATGGATAAGTGTTCTCGTCCAGCTGGGATCGAGACCCCAACCGTCTATCAGGCATGTTAGGTCGACTCTCCCTGTTGCTTGCACCAATAGAAATTGTAGAGGTACTCCCTGTGACCCCAACACTAGCTAGTGTAAATTTCCCTAGGAAATATCCCATCTCACACTTGGAGGAAATACTCATGTATACTGGTGGCATTTTAGTGTAATACTATGAAAGGACCCCCCCAATCCTCAATGAAAGCAAACCATCGAGATGGGGAAAAGATGACCATGACCATGGCACCCTGATCCTTAGGGTCATATTTCCAAAATAGTCAAGGTAGATCATTTTTTAAGATCTAATACATCAATTTTTTAAGGCCTGGGTTAGCCTAGTGTGACATCTCCCTAACCAGGGGCACTGTGTGTGGAATAATTCCCCAAGAATCCTAGTTGAACAACATTAAAATGCACAACAACCATCATCTTAGTTTCATGGAATTAAAATATGGGAAAACTTCTTGGTAACATGATGTGAAACTATGTGAAATTTTGGTCAAATCTACATGACATAAAACTACAACAACCATGTTCAAAGCTATGCGAACTTAAATGACAGCCACTGTACATCCTAGTTTCATGAATTTAAACTATGTAACATCATTGGTCTTATCTGCATGACCTTAAAAGGCACATACCTAATCATGGTTGAATGAAATTAAACTTCATAACATTAGGGTCTAGGAAGTATAACCATAAAATATTTGAAAATGGTCTAAGTTTTATGAATATAAACTAATAGTAACCCCATGGTCCAAGCACTACGACCTTAAACTAGTATCCCCCTTTGGTCTAAGAATAATGACCTTAAAATGTTTGCAATTGGTTTGAAATATATGACCTTAAACTAGGATTCCATGTTCCAAGAATCATGAACTTTTTTTTTCAATTGGTCCAAATTCCATGACCTTAAACTAGGAGTACAAGTCCAAACATTATGACTTTAAACTATGTGAGAGTCCCCCCCCCCCAGGAATGTGTTCTGGGGTGCAAGGATTATTTTTTCCCTCATTCATGTAAGGTTTATCACTCTTCCACACTACACATATCTATTTGGGATACTCAACCCTTTGGAACAAACTCTATGACCTTAAACCAATAGTCCTTTGGTCCAAACTCTACAACCTTAAACTAAGAGTCATGGTCCAAATAGAATGACCTTAAACTATTTGGAATCAGTCCAAGAATTATGAAATTAAACTATTTATATCCCATATAGTCTGATTTTTATGAATTTAAACTAAAAATCCTAACATCATTAGCACACAATGTTAAACTATGATCTTACCCCATATAAATTTGTGATGCCTCTTAATGAGAGATGATTTAACTTGTATAAGACTAAGATGCCACATATGATAAGTATATGATGATCCAATAATCGCTACCCTATATATAACTAGTATGACTTGTACAGTAAGTATGAGATGGTAAAAAACTTTACCCCATGCTCTAAACATGGGATTCCCCATGAAAATTGTGGGATGCCTCAATTCCCTTGCTAGAGAGGATTTCCCCCACCAGTTTTGATCTTCCACCACATCATATTCCAAAACTATTTGTGGCTTGATTCCCATCCTCATAGGATACATAGAGACACCTAGATTATATATATATAATACTAGCCAAAAATTTATCAACCCTTCATCCCCTTGGCCCCATTCAAGGTTCCGATATCATGAACTTAAACTATGTTATATTCATCTCAAGGTGTGAATGTGGTACATGGACCTCCCAGTCCCCTAATCTATGATGGGTTTTACCTCTTCTATTCCACACATATAACCTTGAGACCAACATCACCCCATTACAAGCACCATTACATTAATTTTTTTTTCCACCTTTCCCTAGGCCTAAGCATTATGAACTTAAACCATGCACCATTTTCTTCCTGGTACTTGTGTGGCACAAAAACCTCTTTTGGATCCATTCACATTGGGTTTTTACCTCTTTCATGCCACAAATATACCCTTGTAACAAACATTACCTCCCTAGTCCAAGCATAACAACTTCGAACTAATCACCTATAGTCTAAGAAACATGAATTTAAACTATTTTCCATAGTCCAAATTATATGACCTTAAACTATTTTCTGTAGGTCCAAGATCTATGAACACAAACTAGGAGCCCTAGTCTAAGCAATATGACCCTAAACTGTGTGCATTCACCCCTATTTTTCATTTTTTTCTTCATCCATAGTGTTAAAATGAACCCATGCCTCCATTTCTCTTCCAAAAAAACATGTGGCTTGATTCCCATCCTTATGGGATACATAGTGATGCATCATATACTTTCAGTCTTTCGGACTAGACATAGATCCAATAAAAAACCCTCTATTACCTATAGTGTTATCAACCTAAAATATGCTCATGGGACTCCTGTTAGGTATAATACCTATTCATTTACTCTGGTCCATTAACGAGACAAGATTCCCTCATGACATGACATGAGGAAGATATAATGGACATCTCAATGCATAATCCCCACACACCACATACTTTCACATGATGTTAAATTGTAATCTTTCCCTATGAAATAGACACAAGATTCCATCATGACCTAACATGAGGAAGAAAGGATGTAAAGGTTCCATGCATAATCTCCACACACCACATCCTTTCGCATGATGTTAAATTGAAATCTTACACCATGCAATGGACATGGGATGCCCTCATGACCTGACATGAGGAACAGGAGATGTGAAACTTCCATTAATAAGACCCACACACTACATACTTTCAAATGACATTAAACTATAATCTTACCACATGTAATGAACATGGGATGCCCTCATTACCCGACACGATAAAGGAAGGATGATTAACTCAATACATAATCCCCACACACCATATCCTTTCATATGACGTTAAACTGCAATCTTACCCCATGAAATGGACATGAGATTCCCTCTTGACCTAAAATGAGGAGGACATGATGGAAAAATTACATTTGTAAGCCCCATCCACACCATCTCCACTCCTAGAAATTCTCATTAAGATTCCATGCATAAGCCCCATTCACATCATTACTTCTCTATAGTAGTACTTGGGCTACTTCTATGTATAAGCCCCAACCACATCATCGCTACTCCTAGAAGAACCTGAGAATATTACAAACATAATCCTCATACCACTCTCTTTAGAGTGATCCTATTACACTAGGAAGCTTCCATACATAATCCCTATATGATCCCCTGTAGAGTGATCCTTTTGTACTGGGAAGCTTCCATGAGTAAGCCCCACACCATCCCTCATGGATTCTCCCTTTGTGACAATGTCCTTGCCACATGATGTTAAACTGCATGTATCGATCCTATCACATGACCTTAGACTATGAAATCAAACTAGAAGAGTTTTTATCCATGTCTCTTAAACAGGGTATGTAGGATGCCTCTCCAATGTTCAATCCTGACATCGGTAAACTCCGGTGTGACATCTTCCCTCTTAGGGATGCACCTCCAAATCCACATCAATGGGGCATTCTGATCCATTGGTAAACTTAGGTGTGACATCTTCCCTCCTAGGTATGCACCTATGGATCTTCCTTTAGAGGCATTCTGATCCTTTAGATCCACCTCCTTAGGGCATTATGATCCTTTAGATCTGCATCCACAGGGAATTCTAATCCATTGTTAAAATATCTAGGTGTGATATCTTCCCTCCTAGGGATGAACCTCCCAGATCCTCCTCCTAGGGGAATTATAATCCATTGGTAAACTATCCAGGTGAAACATATTCCCTCCTTGAGATGCACCTCTATAATCCTTCTCTATGAGGTGTTATGATCCATTAGTAAACCCAAGTGTTCCCTCCTAGGGACATACCTCCTTGATCCTCCTTCAGAGGGCATTCTAATCTACCAAAACATCTCCACAAGACATTAAACTCATGCTTGAATCCATCTTAATAGGACATTCCAAACCGTCTCCATAAGAAGTTAAACTCATTCCCCGATCTGTCTCAATAGGATATTCCAATCCGTCTCCATAGGATATAGAACTTGTGACCTAATCCATAATACCCACCCCATGAATAAGTGTGGGATGCCTAAGGTAAAAATCATTGGAAGAATTTATTCCGCTAGAGTTAATTACCTCATGGACAACATGGGATGCCTTAGGTTTTGTGCCTAAAATTCCTCTAACTTAAAAATAAGAAGACCACCCCTGGAATCAACTACCTCATGGACGACACAATATGTCTTAAGTTTTATGCCTAAGATGCCTCATATGAGATGCCTTTGACTTTTAAAGGAGAATACCACCCCTAGTGTCACCAACCTCATGAAAACATGGGATTCCTTAGGTTTTATACATAATATGCCTCATATAAGATTCCCCTGACTTTAAAAGGATAAGAATTTATAGGTTCCCAACACACCTAGAATATAGAGATTCTTATACATTCTTGACATTAACATATACTCTGATGAAAGGTCACTTCCCTATTAAGATAGAAGCAACATAATTAACTAGCATCTGCATCGAGATGGAATAGGGAATGAGTTTCACGAACATGACTCAAATCTATGAGGGAGACCCAAACTAGGTGATGATTTCCAAGGAGGAATCCATGGAATGAGGAACCAACATCCCATCATCCCATTTTGATCAAGGAGACAACATCACTATCCATAGTGGAATAGGCTGACCAAATTTAGAAAACAAGAATATGGGGATATAAACACACACTATAGTGATTATATGCACCCTAGCTATGAAAGAATTGGAAACAATTACATTTTTAAATTTATGAAATATATCATATTCCATAAAAAACTATCATTCCCAAAGAGGTAATTTTGAAGGTGATTATGAATTCATTCAAAATATTTATTAATATTTTTCTTGTATATAATTTTCCCGCACTACCAGGATTTTTGATAGTCTACTTGTTCAAAAGAAGAAGAAGAATTGTTTAGAAATGACTGGGAAGAGTACATGATATTAGGTTGTTTACAAAAATAATGAAGAGGTGATTTCCTATTTTATTTTTAATTATTATTTTTTATTTCTTAGAGATCACGATGAGTTGATCGACATTATGAAAAGTATTATTTCACCATCACATTTTTATTAAAGTAAAAAATCACATAAAATGGGTAAAAATTGAGAAAATGAGTTTGTATTATTGTGGTAACTTAGGAGAATTATCATTAGGAATTTATTTTTATTTGTAGGAATCAAACTCATGTAAATCCTATGCTTGGATTTCTTGGGGTGATCCAAATTACTATTTCACCTTTGTATTTTATTAAAATGAAATCACCATTTAACATGTCAAAATTAAGTAAACGAGCTCATATTAATAAGAAAAGATAGGAAAATTATCCTATTTTCATTTTTGATCTAGATAAATCAATTGATCAATAATATAATTCTTAAATTTCTTAGTATGATCCAAAGTAAAATTTCACATTTGTATTTTTATTAAAATGGAATATCACTTTTCAAGGGGTTAAAACCAATTAGGTGAGTTTGGATTAGCATATAAGCTTAGGAAAATGACCCTTAAACCATTTATGATATGTAGGAATCAACTACACATCGATATGATGATTGGATTTCTTGGTATGATAAAAAATATGATTTAAAATTCTTAAGACTTATTAAAAAATGAAAAATAATTAGTATAGAGGTAAAAAATGATCAAACGAGCTCATATTGGAACAAAAAATTAGGACAAGTATCTTAAAGTAATTTTGGATTTGTAGGAATTAAACTCATGTTATCCAATTCCCAAATTACTTGATATGACTGAAAGTATTATTTGACCTTCATATTGTTATTAAAGTTTCAAGTCACCTATAAGGGGTAAAAACTGAGCAAATAATTTCTGATTACCATGAAAACATTGTAGAATGATCCTCAAATAATTTTTGATATGTAAGAATTAACTATGCATCATTCTGATACCCTAATTATAAAATATTATCATAAGTACCATTTCACCATTATAATTATATTAAAATGATATATCACTCATAGAGTGGTCAAAATTGAGTAGATGAGTTTATATTGACATTAAATCTTAGTAAATTGATACTTGAATTATTTTTGATCTATAGGAATCATCCATGCATTAATACAATACCTAGATTGCCTGATATGATGGAACTTATGATTTAATAATGTTAAAACTTATTTGTAAATGTTAAATAACCTATATAGGTTCCATAATCACGCAAACAAGATCAAATTGAAATGAAAATTTGAGATAAAAATATTCAAGACATTTTTGATTTGTTGGAATCAACTAAACATCAATCTAGTACTCAAATTGATCTTCATGATCAAATGTGTTTTTGACCATCAAATTATTATTAAAGTAACAAATAACCTAAAAGGGGTCAAAATTGATAAAATGAGTTTTTATTACCATGTAAACTTAGGAAAAAAATCCCTGGGACATTTTTGATTTGTAGGAATAAACTATTCATCAATATGATGCTCATATTTCTCAATATGATCCAAAGTACCATTTCCCTTTTGTATATTTATTAAAAATAAATATCACCTATCAAAGTGTAAAAGCTAAGAAAACAACCTCATATTTATTTGAAAACTTATTAAAATGCCCCGTATGTTATTTTTGATTCATAGGAATCAATCGAGTATCAATATGATGCTTTTATTGCTCAGTATGACCCAAAGTACAATTTTAATTTTTTATTTTTATCAAAATGACATATCACTTTTCAAGAGGTCAAAAAAATAGGTGATTTTTTATTGGAATAGAAACTTTGGAAAATGATCCTTGGGTCATATTTGATCTATAGGAATCAATCAATCATCAATTTGATTCTTGAATTACTCGGTATAATCCAATGTACAATTCCACCATTTTATTTTTATTAAAATGACATATCACTCATCAAGAGGTTAAAACCAAGATGGTAAATTTGAATTGGCATATAAACATAGGAAAATGATGCTCAAATCATTTGTGATATTTAGAAATAAAATGTACATCAATATGATGCCTAAATTTCTATATATGATAGAAAATTGTATTTCAAATTGTTAACACATAATAATAAATGAAAATCACTAGTATAGGGCTCAAAATTAAGGAAACAGGTTTGGATTGGAACAAAAAATTAGACAAAAATCTTAAAGTTATTTTAGATTTATAGGAATCAAACATATATCAATCTAATACCCAAATTTCTCAGTACCTTCATATTATTATTAAAGTTTCAAGTCACCTAAAAGAATTTGAAACCAAGAAAACGAGTTTGGATTACTATGAAAACTTATCAGGATAATACTCAAATTATTTATGACTTATAATAATTAACCATGAATCAATCCATTGTTTGGATTAATCAATATGATCCAAATACCATTTTTCATTTTCATTTTAATTAAAATTACATATCACCCGTTAATGGGTCAAAATCAAGTAGATGATTTTATATTTATGTGAAAACTTATGAAAATAATCCTCAAATAATTTGTGATCTATAGGAATTAGCCGTACATCAATATGATGTTTGAATTTACCAATATGATGGAAATTATTATTTGATATTATTAACACTTATTAATAAATGAAAAATCACCTATGTAGGTGTCATAACCAAGAAAACAATCTCAGATTGGTGAAAAACCTTAGGCTAATGATATTTGAGTTGTTTTTGATATGAAAGAATTGAACACATTCCAATATGATACCCAAATTGATTGGTATGATTGAAAGTGTTGTTTGATTATAAGTGAAGTTTAAATTTTTTCATGGATTATATAACATTACAATTACAATTTATTTTTTATTTTTTATGTGCTATTACTAAAAAATCATGATTTTTATTTTAGACACACACATTTTTATGAGGTTTAGTTGATCATTAGAGAAAGCTTGTTATGAGAGTTTTGTTTTTTTGGAATTGGTTTTAATTATTTATGATTGTAATTATATTTTAAAACAATGTAATTATATTATACTTTAATATAATATTTGAATTGAAATGATGGTATAATGTGAATTTAATGATGGTGTAATGTAATTGTTTTTTATGTTTTGTTTTTTTTATGTTTTTTATGTTTAATGATGTTGTAATGTAATTGTTTTTTATTATGTTTTAGGGTTGATGAAAAGATTATAAATGTATATGTAGCAGCTCTGTAGAAATTAATAGGATTTTATCAGTGCTGGTTATAACACTGATAAAAGAAAAATCTATTAGTGCTAAAATTCATTCATATACGTGGCTTATATCGGGGTTTTTTTATCACTGATAAGTGATATCCTATTTACCATCTCTCAGTATGCTAGCATTATTTTAGCATTGAAAATTCTCATTTTGAGCATGGTTAATGTGAGTTTTTATAGTAGTATCTAGGCAGGTTGGCTGAACCTAGGTGGGTTTAACACACCCCTTGTTTCTTTTTGTGGGTTTCTAGAAAAAATGCCCACGACAACCTATTATTTTGGGTGTGAGGGAATTTTTTAAAATGTATTAAACATGTTTAGGAGTCTTGCAGTTGCCCCTATATTTTTAAAACATGAGAAGTGATTTAAAACCATCTCTAATGTTTTTAATTTTTTTAAATATTAATGACATTTATAATTATTATTATTTTTCAAATTTTTTAAAATGGATTAAAATAATCGCCAAAACAACAATCATTGAAGTTTTTTTCCTTAATAGATCTTATGAAAACCCACCACTAACATGATTTGGGTACATGATTCACATAGAACCATAAACATGGGAACCTTTGTGATGGTTGTAAGGCTTAGAGAGGGGAAGCCTAGCAGCGCTAGCCAAGATTCAACAGTGTGTGCTGAATATATACAACAAAAAGTATCTGTTATACATATTGGGACCATTTCAAGTGTTATGTTATTGGATAATGAAATATTTCAATATGTATGAGATCCATGATTAAGTATAATCCTAATATATATATTCAGGATGTTTATCAGGAAATTATCATTAAAGGGTGATAAGGCCTTGAAAATCCTAACACTACACTCATCAATTATTTTATTCCCATAAGATAAATCCCCCGTAGTAATAGATTGAATTCCATATGCGCTATATAGGTTTTCAGGTAAATTCTGGTGCATACAACAACAAGTATAATAACACCACTTATGGATTTCAGAATGGAAAATCATTTGATGTAGCGTGATAGTTTAAGGTGATGATGTATCAAGAGACTACTCGAGCTGAGATTAGATTACCTTCTCAAAATGAATTCGTCAACTTATCACATAAGTGTCTGATGAATAAAAATTTTATTAAAAATTTTATTTATAATAATTTATTAAATTCTCCCTCATTGTTATTTATTTGAATATTAATCAAAATTTGTAATTAAAGAATGAATTTATAAATTGTATGGGAATTCTTATTTTTCCCTTTCAAATTAAAAATTAGTATTTTACTTATAAAATTTAATTTTGAGTGTTTTTTAATTAAATATTTTTTAGTTGGATTACACACTAATATATCTAAATTTTTTATTTAGATAATGAAATATGTATCCACTATTTTTGAGGTAATAAGTGGACATGAATTCAACACTGATGTGGATCCAACTGGATGGGTCCTACCAAAATAATCTAGCAATAACATACCATTTCTTAATTTTATTGACATAAAATTTTGATAGAAGTTAGAATAAATTATTTTTATCATTTCATCCAATTGGAGTAACTTTTGGTTCACAAGTTAACATGGTCAAAAGTGAGAGTGAATTTGATGCATCCAGATTTAATGAATTGTTTAGGTTAGAAATATTATCATTAATATTTTGACCACAACTCCTTTAAATCATCGTTTAAGAGGATAAAATTTTAATGGTAAACCCAAAATAAATTGGATAAGAAGTCCACAAAATACCACATTCAAATATTTTACCATTAATTTATCCAAAAACTTGATGAAATTTGGTACATTGAATCTAGACAGTCTGTCTTGAAGGAAATATTTTCTTTAATGATATAGATACACTATCTTCAATACATGGCCAAATAAGCTGAAATTTGGATTCAAAGATTAAGACATGTGAAAAAAATATTTATTGAAGAAAATTTTCTAGATTGATCCATTTATTGGTCAAAAAACATGTAAAATTTCTAAGGATAGAATTGAAGAAAATGTTTTCCACCCACCTTGCCAATAAATATGAAATTCCTCTCTCCTTCAAAGGATCAAATTTGATAGTGATCCATTTCATGGGATAAGTGTGTTTTTTTAGTGTTGTAATAGTTTTTAATAATTTATATATATATATATATATTTATATTATTTTTTTATCTTTTATCTTTTCTTTATTTTATCTTTTATATTCATCCATAATGATCCTCAACTTCATGAAAACAGATAACTAACCTCATTTCTTATTCAAAGGAGGGAGAGATGATTCTTTGAGTTTGTTGTGCTTCAAAATATTTTATTTATTTTATTCTAAGAATTTCAATAGTAGTGAAACTGGTTTTAGTGTAGGGTTCATCCCGCTTTCTCTACTATTGGGTTCTTCTTCTTGTTAATCTATATTTCTATCCATCTTTATTATAATGTTGCATGTAGAGGGTCAATGTAACATTATAGTATTGATGTGAGGGATATTATATTACATGAAGAGGGTCGATGTGAGATGATAACAATTTAAAAAAGAGGCTGTCAAATGATAGATTTTATTTTAACACTAGATAAAATATTGAGAATTAATATTTAAAAGAATAATGATTTGCTTCACTTTGAAATCCTAAGAACAAAAAATTCTTACTAGTAACTTCTTTTATTTCCTTTTGTGTTATTAATTTTATTTTTCATTTTTATACTTAATATTTATATAACATTCATATTATAAAAAATCCCTATTTAAATATTTTATATTTTAATATAATCATGATAATAAAAAAATAGTTTGTGTGAGTGGTATCCTTAAGAGATCAACCCTAGGGTTGCACTATGTTGAATTCCTAGGAAAATAAGAATTTATTGAAGTGGGATTCATGAAAAATCTCACGCATATTTTTTTTTCATTTTCAGGGAGTCATATCACTTTCATAAACTGTTTTAGATTCATCACTTATTCATTATAATTCACTACCCACATTTTTATTTTTTAGATTCATTAGTTATTCATTACCTAGAGAGTGATAATAATAATGGTGAAGTGAGCACTATTTAGGAGAAAATGGTTTTGTAATTAAATCATAAAGAAGTTCATGGGTCTGTGCAATCTAACTTAAAAGTTGATTATTATCAGTAGGATCACAAATATTTGAATTATTCATGTTTTAATCTTTATAAAATGGAACTATTAAATGATTTTCATTATGATTTTCATGCATACTCAAAACTTTTGATACTATCCCTAGAATATGTTTAAGAGGCCAAAAAAGTAGTGGCCTAAGTGAAAGAATTGGACCCATTTTTTTCTCTTTTCCCCACCATGAAATCTGTACTACATTTCTAAGGGGTTATAATTTTTTATGCTATCCATGGGTTCCTTTAAAACTAGTGTTAATGAGTGTGAATTTGAAGGAATAATATGTGGTTGTTCAAATCATAAAAATCATATTCACCATCTAATTTTAATTTTGAAGTGGCATTAGCTAGGAGCTTAACTCAAGACTACTTCTAAAAAATAAAGTTAGGTGGCATCTTTCCTTCTCTTGGGTTATTCTACCCTTACCGATTTATTTTGTTGAGAATAAATTAAGGGTAATTATATTTAAGTGTGGGGGGAGTATCAACCTACTCAAGAGTCTTTTGTGCATTTTACTTTATATGTTTTATTTTTTAGGAACTTTGAGCTTCAATAAATATTCATTTTCATTTTTCTCACTTGAATTGATTTTGATAAATTTTTCTTTGTTTTTGATAAAATGTATTTTAAATTATTTTTGAAGCGGAAATATTTTCATGGATTATAATTTTCAAGATTTTTTATGAGTTTGGTCACTTTTTGAAATCCATGTCCATGAAACACTACCTCAAATTATTTTTCCCATCCTATGAGGTATTCTAAACCCCTTTGATATATTCTTCATAATACCCACAATTTTTATGAGAGAAACTTGGATTTTGTGTGTAAACTAGAGATTATGATTATTCTATTTAAAATAATTAGAATTCATGAAATGTTTTTGATGTTATTGAGGCATTTATTTAGAAATCCAAGTTTTTAACTTGACATATACCTTTTACATCAATCCATGTTAGCCATTAGAATCCATGAATTTCCTTATAGGTTTAAGACAAATTACAAGTTAATTTTTCCTTACCCACATTAAATATTTATATTTTTGCATGGATATTTCAAGTTTGAGTGTATAAAAGGGACTTTTGTTTGTGTTATTTGGGATACAATTCATTTTTTTGGTGTACGATCTATGTTCCATTATTTTTAGAAATGGAGAGAGATAAATGGACATGAGTCAATATTCATTAATATTTAATTTTTCTCATCCAATTATTTAAAAATAAATAAAATAATAAAATAAAATAAAAATAAAAACATGGATTGTTTCTTGGGTAGGTCAAAAATCAGCATTACCAAACTGATGGTCTTAAGATCATTTGGGGATAGGTGGTGGATGTGAGATCAGTTCTAAGTGAAACTTTTGAAAAATAAAAAGAATGATTTAAAAAAAAGAAAAAAAGAAAAAATGAGAATTGATATGATTTTTTTAATTGTATTCATTTCTTGACTCATGACCCATGTTTTTTAAAAGGGGTGTGGAGTTTTACTTTTTTTTAATGGTAATTTAATGAGGTATTATTCTTGTGTTTCACTTAAATATTCATGAATTCATATTTAAGAGTTCAATCACTTCTTTTAAGCCTTAAATTTTTTAATATTTTTACCCCCAACACCTAGCCACATGATTAACCTTAAAAAATCCCCCATGATTAATAAACTTTTTATGTCTCATAGTGTAGAGAGATGAGAATTTTCATAAGATTGTGGTGAAACATTCACTTTCCATGTACGAGCATGACTACAAATTTAATTTCTCTTAAGTGAAGAGTGACATGAATTTCAATGTGAGGTAGGTGTGATTGTGTCATGAATGAATTCTTAAGGCTGAAAAAATTTAAATATAAGATAAAAAAATGAAAGGAAATTAATTTTCATAAACTAGATACGATGAATTTTATTTTTGAAAACATCTTGGAAGTTTCTTTATTATTGATTTTTGTGTGAATTTGATATGAATATTAATATTATTGTGTCTGGATGTCTTCATGTATTCATATACTCATGGGATTGATGCTTGAAAATAGCACCCCCAAGGTCATTGCAACCTTATCCCTAGAGAAAGGGTAGCATGTTACCAGGAAATATTGTAATAATTGTATGACCAACGAAGCTCTTAGGCATATGGATCAACCTAATTTGTAAATTTCTTGAAAAATCATGATCAAAGAACCATCACATCATGAGTTAGAGCTGAGACAGTCTAGATGACAATAGTGGAGTAGTGTCTTGATTTAGGATGAGAGGCCAAACAAGTGACTAAAAATGAAGGGGCATAATTTTTTTTTCAAATCATGATGGGGAGCTTGTTGAATGCACTCAATTCACTATTAGACAAATCTCATATTGTGAAAGAACCAAAAAAATAGATAAATATGAGGCGTCATGGTTGTCCTTATTCTTGGAATTGATAACCACTTGAACTTACTTTCCAATGAAACCCATGAATTAGGTTTGTCCCATGTTGTGTCTCTATCTTCAACCCATAAATGTTCCCCCATCTTGTAACTCATGACTCACCTTTTTCTAAAGAAAACAAAAACATGAATAGAAACCTTATATCTCACTTCTATAGATATTGGAATGGGATATGATCTTGTGACAAGTAGAATCATATTTGAAAATTTATAAATCCCTAATATAAGGGAAGGATACAAACAAAAATGTTTGAAATTTATTTGATCTAGCTTCCCACCCTAAGGGATTTTTTTTGTCCAGTCACTAAAAAAAACTGGTAATTAACTATGTATTTTAGATGTGTTGTAGTAAAAACGTGTCTAAATTTTAATTTAGACGCGTTTTCAAAAAAACATGGAAAATTTAGCTGCATTTATTTTAGATGTGTTATAAAATGATTTTAAATTTGAATTTAGCCGCATTTTTAGAAAAACATGACTAATTTATCTGTGTTTTAAAACAATGATACATTTGAATTTATCCATGTTTTTCAAAAAAAATATGGCCAATTTAACCATGTTTATTTTACTCATGCTTTAAAATGGTGCTAAATTTGAATTTAGCCACATTAAAAAAAAACAGTTTTAATTTATCCATGTTTATTTTAGGAATGTTGTAAAATGGTGACGAATTTTAATTTAGCCACATTTAAAAAAAAATTTGGCTCATTTAACTATGTTTTAAAATGT
The DNA here is from genome assembly GCA_963277665.1 of Viscum album. Lineage (NCBI taxonomy): Eukaryota > Viridiplantae > Streptophyta > Magnoliopsida > Santalales > Viscaceae > Viscum > Viscum album. The sequence goes on from OY728142.1 coordinate 556,224,872, forward strand.
CACTAAAGTAAACTTGACCATGTTTTAGAAAAGGCTAAATTAAATAAGAAAATTTAAAAAAATTATTACATGCATACACACAACCATACATGCATACATACACACATCACACCCGCCTACACACTAGTTATAATTAATTAATAAATTATAATTATTATAACACAAACATTAATTTTTTATGTTAATCTATACATGAATATATAAATTTGTAAGTAGATTTATATTAAAATATATACATGCATATACATATATACATGCAATAAATATTAATAACATCACATGTATAATCATATTATATAGTAAAAAAATTATAATATAAACATACATATAAACATATACAACACAAAATTTAAAACATAATTATAATTAATTAATAATAACTGAATAAATGATTATTAATATATATATATATATAAAAAAAATATATATATTCATGTTTATTCATATATATATATATACATATATAATAACAAATATTTTAATTTATATATTAATATATGACATGTATATTAATATATAACAACACATTATAACATATATATATATATATTTAATATATAATAAAATATATAATAAAATATATATAATACATATATAGTAACATTAGCATGTATATATGTAACATATAATAACATATATGTCAATTTATATATTAAATTATATATATATATATAATATAAATTTATAAGTATAAAAACAAATATATTTATATAAATTAGCACATATATATTAACGTGTGTATACATATATATTAATGTATATATATACATATAATTAATATATATATTAACACACACAGAAACATACTAACGTCAATATATATATATATATATTAATATATATAATTATATTAACGTAAATACCTAACATATATTTATTCATATATTAAATTATATATATATATGCATGTGTTTGTGTATATATATAAATATAATTATCCTATATTAATCTATACATTAAATACCTAATATACATTGATTTATATGTTAAATTTTATATATATCTATATATATATCTATATATATTAATTTATACTCATTTACATAAAATATTAATTTATATTAATATATATATATATATATAAATTTATATGAATTGATATACTATAATAATTTAACATATAATATTAATATATATATATGAATAAATATGTAAATATAATTATATTAATATATATATATACATTAATTATGTATAAATACCTAGTAATATAAAATTTAAATAAAAAATAAGGCGGGCGAAGTAGTAATATAAAATTTACCCTCACCTAATTTCCCATCATTTTTATAAAACATGGGTAAATTATTTAGCGATATTTATAAATGAGTCTAAATGCATTTTTCTGTATAGTGTGTATTTATTTTTTCCAAAATAAAATTATAAATTTAATGTTTCAAGATAAATAAAATATTATTATAAATAAATAATAAATGTGGATGTCACCATTTTTAAATTTCACAACCCGCATTGATAAAAATTCTCAACTTTAACTTTTGATATTTCAACATTCATATTTATACTTTTCATATTTCAAATGTTGGATTTAAGATGAAACATATATACCAATATAGACATTTGATATTAATTTGTACAAATTTATAAATATGATATAACATGATGATGAAATAAGATATTTTTAACATATGTTACCATCTATACTTTTTATCTTTATTTCTTCTATTTGTGTACACCTTTGTCCATTTTTAATTGTTTTATTCTTCAAACAAAAACATGATTCATTTTTGATTGACCATGAGGTTTTGATTTTGAAATACTTTATGTTTTTAATCGTCGTATTTTCTATGGAAAACATTGGAATTTTTGGTTTTATCCTTATTAACATTTATGTAATGTACTATTTGTCCTGAATTTTGGATGTTGGTGTGCACCTGGATGCTAATGGCCTTTTTGAGGTGATCAAAATGAATAATCATATTTATGCATAGGTCCATGTCAAATTGCTAGTTATCCTCCATCATCACCTCTGTGATAATTTAAATAATGGATGTTTGATGGGTGAAAAATCCTTTGGTATCATGTAAAAATCACAAATAAAGACATGATCATTATAGGGAAATAATATTACCAAGAGTATGATATGAATAGAGTCTTTTGCGATTGAATAATTTTAGGCCAGTAAATGAATATGTCTTTGCAATGTATAAATTTAAATTGTGATTAAAACTATGTGAAGAAAATACTACCAATATTTATATGTTAGAAAATATGTTTTCCACTTTTCATGTATCGAAAGTTATTTTATAGAAAAAATATCATGATAAAGGACTTAAAAAATATTTGGAATTACATTCTTGTATTATTTTTGCAAAACCAAATAATCAACTCCTAATGAAAAATTATGAAAACCGAAAAATTTATTAACATCTATTCCTTGAAGAGAGTAATATTAAAAAAAGTGGCTATAGGTAATGGAAAAAACATAGTCGCAACCCATAAAACCAAGGTTATTTCTTATAGCCATGGTTAGAAAAACCATGGCTCCTATTTCCATAGTAATAAGGTTCTGTTGTTTGTGATTCTATAGTCTTAGGAATGCCTCATGGAAGTATACATATAGCCATGGAATTGGCCTATAGTAGTATACATATAATCATAGGAATACCCATGGATATTCTTCAATTTTATCCTAATTATCTACTAATCAAATTCAAGGATAGAATGAGGGTTGGTACCTATATTCCATAGGTGGTTTCAATCCCTAATGTATATGGGTACACTTTCAAACCTAAATGTATGTGGGTGTACTGGGTATGATGCACATACATTGAGTTTTATGATCAAATAAAATAAATAATGATCTTTGAGGCTATCTGAATATCATAGATATATGTGCATAAGAGGTCTGATCTCATTCTAGAATTATTGAATCGCTAAAGTCTATAAACAATCATATTCTACTTGATAAATGGAGAAGTTAGTATTATCCTGTGGGATGTCTACAAGGTCTATAGAGCACTGATTCTCGAATTAATATATGATGAATTTCTATCTCTCAGATCTATTTTGGGGATTTTCCTGAGAACTCCATCACTAGACTATGTACTATCGGTAGAGACTAAAAATTCCATGATGATGAAACATTACCCACAAATAGATATCAAATTTATCAAATGGATAAAGATCATCATGACACCATCTGGGTCACATGTATGATTTATTTTGAGTTTTTTATTTTCATTTTATTTACTTTATAGTTTTTGAGGTGTTGGGGTTGAAAATACAGATTCTTAGGGAAATAGGAAAGTTTTCATGGTTAACATACATATAATAGTAATCATGCACCTAACCACATGAGAGGGGGTTAAGAGTGAGCATAACCATTTTATATGGTTGGGGAATGGTTTTTCAAAATGGTGAAGACTCCTTAGGGAAAAAATGAAACCTACTTTTGTTCTAGGGGATGACTTACATGGTTAGAATAGAGTTAGTGAAAACTATGCTGACAAATTGTGCACTCCATCCATTTCACTTAAAAATGGATTTTACCTTTTCCCCTTTATGAATTTAACTCCTCCACTTCCCCTTTTCCTCCCAATCATGTTCCTTATCCCCTATCAGCTGTGGAGCTTCTACCCTTTCCTCCTTAGTCTTCTCCCTTGATTATTGAGTGTTTTCTTTAAGGTAAGGATTTATTTCATTGATATTTCTCCTCCCCTCTCCCTCTCTTCCAATGTTCTTCTATTTATATATAATTTTGTAACCCTAGTTCTCTAAGGGATCTGAACTCGGGGTTAAGGGTAGAGGTTTAATGTAATTTATTAGTGATTTAGGTTCACGAGGGCCCTTTCTTCTCTTTCTTATTGGTTTCAAGAAAAGGTGATGAGTTTCACATGATTTTGAGGTTGATGTCTCTATTTAATGGGAATTTTCCATGGAATACTCTTAATTCTTGGGTTTTTGTTGGTTTAAATCAGTAAATTATGATTGTTATGAATTATTGAGTGCTATTATATGATTTAATTTTTTTAATTAATGGAATGTATTGGATTTAAAGGCATTTTCCTTTGAATTTACCTATAAAATCAACTTTATACCTTTAAAGTGTTTAATGAAATGTTTTAAGGAGGAAAAGTGGTTTAAAATAAATTTAAAAGGGGATTTCAAATAGAATTTACCCTATATTTGGTATTCCCTTTTTTATGTGATTATGGGAATGGATTATATATATGTTTGATCATTTGAAACACATGGGAGACCTTGGGTGAGTTGGTAACATATAATAATTCAACCCATAGTGTAAATTGTGTACTGAATATGGTTACTAGCCTGATTAAATTGATCATGATAACAAGATGGATTCATACCCTATCAATACAATTGATCTATCAGGGATGTATTAATATGTTCCTTTATTCTAGCTAGAGTTCATAGGGATATTCCTAGTTACCTTATATACATAGGTTGATCCCATGGTGTTTATGTTGTGTTGCTTATTTCCTATTGTTTAATTGAGATTATAATATCTTGTATGGTGTGTTGCATTCATTTTTACTTTATGTTTGCCTCATTAATCTTGTTTTTAAACTTGGATTTGTTTATAAAACTAAAGGGATTTATGGATCATTTCCAAAGAAAGTGTTTTTAAAAAATCATTTTCAAACTAGAACTAATGGTATGAATAGTGATGTACATTATATAGATTCGTGGTAGTATCCTATTGGGCATTTCCTCATACCCTACATATGCATTTTGGAATATACAGACTTAGTTTTTCATGATACAGGTTAGGGAAAGGGTGACATGTGGTTTGGTGGTTCTTCCCAATGTTTTTTGGCCTTACTGATTATGTTTCTAATGGTGACCATGGGTCATGAGGTGTTTAGGATCATGTGGATAATTTTGGGATCCTTAGTGATTTTATACTATCTTTTATCAACCACTTTGGATTTTTTCTTACTCTGTCACCCATTTGTTTATATATATTAGTTATCATTTTTTTAGGAGAATGGAATGATGGATATGATTTATGGTTTATTTTTTATACTTCTTAAACTCTTTTTTCCTGTTATTTTTTTTAAAACTAATTATTTATTGGTGTGAGAATAGAATATCTGGATGATTCCTGATGAAATTATAGGTGAAATCCAATGTGCTGTTTATTTAGATTTATAGGGTGAAACCATTCTCAAATGGTTTTATTTTGACACCCTGGTGCTTACCACCAGCCCATGACGATCATGAACATGCTTCAAGTCTTGTGGTGATTGGGATGGTGTGATGGGATGGGTTTACCTAGGTTGGTTCATTATAAAATGGTATCATAGAACTCTTTTTATTAGTGGAGTAAAGGTATAATAAATATAGAATCATTAGAGTTTGAGTGGTAGGTGCAAAGGAGTGCTTGACCAGCTCTTCTTCATGTAAAACATTGAGTTCCATGGGTGTTTGGGATATGTGACTTGGATTTGAGCTCAATTTTTAATTGTTTTGATTATATTTGATGTTGATTATTATTGGCTATTGGTTTTAGGGAGAACCCATAAATAGGTGAGAAAAACAGAGGCACACGATTTAGGTTCCTGGTAAGTAGAAACCATATGGCACCTATGTGCCTATGTCTATAACCCTTATAGTACCATTTCACACAATTTATGAATAGTTATTCAAGCTATGCAGATAAACTTTTCATAGTGGGAGAACGCTTAAATTTTTAATTTTTTCACCCCTTTGGTATTTAAAATTATCATGATTGATATTATTACTTATTTAAAAGTAATTTAATGAGTTTTTATGATTATATTAATGATTTCATAATTGTAATTTTATATTTATTGAGTTTATAGTATGTGTTTTATAGATCATACCTCCCAAAAAATCCCCTATAAACTGAATAGAGGAAGAGTAAATCATGTCCCATAGTCTATCACTCTATCAGAACATGCTATTATGGAACCTATCATTCAAACCATTTAGTATTTGGGATAAAGGGGTGGAAGAGGCCAAGCTTAGATGGAGGATTGTACTCAATATTTTACAAAAAAAATCCACTGAACTTTCATGGAGGTAAAGGACCTCAAGAGCTCAAGGAGTGGATGAAAAAGATTGAGTGTATCTTCCATTTTCTTAAGACCCCAAAAATTACAAATCTAACTTCACCACCTATATATTAGAGGGACCTAGTTGGAAATAGTGGGATTCAATAGTGCAAGCCAAGTTTCATGAGGTTCTCACTTAGACCACATTTAAGAAATTATTCAAGAAATATTTTTATCTAGGAACATTGAAGGTGATGAAGGTCCATGAGTTCCTGGATCTAGAGAAAGGGATTCATTTAGTGGTGAATTATGCCACTTTTTTTGTCTAAGTTGGTATATTTCCTCTTGATATCATCATGAATGACTATCTTAAGGATAGATGCTTCAAAATGGGGTTAAATCCCAAAATCAAGTTAAGGATTATTGTATAGGTATTGGATAAATCTGTGATAGTTGCGACTCATATTGTAGGATTGAGGAGCCTTAATAGTTCCCCTTTAGTATCTAGATATAGTAAGAGCTCATCGTATGACTAGAAGTAAAAGTTAGAGGAGTCCTGCCAGGATAGTGGTGGGGGGACCCACCATTCATTAAGTATTGCGCCAATGTATTTATCAATGTTTAAGGTTGTAACCTACTTCTAGTGTGGGAATGAAATACACACTAATCCAAAAGGTCAGGAGGCACCTAGGGAATGACACCAATGTGGGTGCTTGGTCCATCTTCAATGCTTTTATAGAGGACCTCCTTAGGGAATTGAGTTGTATCTTCTATCGTTAGAAGCTATCGGGTTTTATATGATGAATATAAGGGAATGATACCCCAACCACAGACAAAGAGAGATTAACATTAGGCTAAGAAGGTGCTAATTATGTTAGAATTCAACTGTTTACATACAGTCAAACATGTTTCATAGGATTTGGGTACTGGTCCAACCACTATTATAGATACAATGTCTGTTGATTCTTATATCGATTTGGGATTATTTGATACAATAATGTCCTATTATTTTATATCATCTAATTTTATTGATGAATTCACAATGTGATCATATTTTATTCCATTTATGTTGGATCTTTCTACTATGTTAGGAAGGAATAAGGAGAAATACTTCAAGTATCTATAGTTTCATGTCATGGTTGCCTATTTTGATATTGTGTGGGATTTATTAGTCCTTGTTATATATTATTTTGATTATCAAAATGTAATAAATCATCAATTTTGGGTCCCATATAAACTTCTATCATCATTGGGTTTCAATTACACTCTCCTGATAGGAACAATCACATCTTCTAGGGTGAGTGGGAACCTAGGTTAGGGAGAACATGACCCATTGTTTTGGATATAAGGTGGATATCATTCCAGATATCTAGTTTTATTTTTAAATATATTGATTATATTTCAGTGGGTTATATTCTATTAGTGGTAAATAGGTATCCTGAGGCCTTTCCAGATGATCATTTGGGCTTACCACCTTAGTGAGAGGTGGAGTTCTCTATCGACTTACTTACCAGGATGAGATCAATCTCCTTATCATCTTACCAAATGGAAATTTCCAAGATTAAGGAGCTAAAAGTTTAATTGTAATAACTCTAATGAAAGGTATTGATTTGATTGAGTGTGTCACCATGGGAACCTTTGGTTCTCTTTACAAATAAGGTGGAAAAAATCCTCTAATTTTTCATTGATTATCAAAAACTCAACTAAATAAAAATCAAGAATAAATACCCATTGCCTAAAATTTATGATCTATGTTATCAGCTCATGAGATCCTAGTGGTCTTCCATGATCGATTTGAGACCAATATACCATCAATTGAGGGTTTGGGAAGCGAACATCCCTATGTCCACTTTTAGAAGTAGGTATGACCACTATAAGTATTTGGTTATACCATTTATCCTTATCAATGATCCTATAGTGTTAATAGAATTAAAAAAATCATATCTTACACTGCCATATATATTATTTTTTCTTTGTGTTTATGGATGAAATCCCGGTGTACTCAAAGTTGAGGGAGGAACATGAGGACCACCTAGATATTGTCTTGGGGGCCTTGAGAGAGAATTTCATATATGATAAGCTATCTAAATGTAAATTATAGATTCAAGAAGTGTGATGATTGATCCATGTAATATCTAAGAATGGAGTCTTAGTATCTCCTAAGAAGATCCAAGTGGTGATTCCTTGAGAGTATCTCAAGAATGTTTTTGAGATCTCTATCTTATTTGGTTTAGTTAGATACTATGGATGCTTTATTTAGGAATTCTTCATGTTAGATTCACCCTTGATATACTTGAATCAAAAGGGGTGAAGTTTTAATGGTATAATAAGTGTCAATGGTCTTTTGAGGAGTTGAAAGTGAGGTTGAATTCAGTTCTAATTATGTATTTACCTAAGCCAAGTAAGGGTTAAAGCCAAGTAAGGGTTACTCCATGTATTATAATAATTTAAGCTCAATATTAGGGTGAATGTTGATGCAAATTGACCATGTGGTGGAATATAAATCTATCAAGTTATGAAAACATGATAATAATTTCCCCATTCATGACCATGAGTTAATGCCAGTGATGCATGCCTTAAAGACATGACACCACTATCTTTTTTGGAAGCGGTTTACAATCTATTCAGACCATAAGAGTCTAAAGTATATTTTCACTTAGAGATACTTGAATCTTTTTTAGATACACTGGGTTTAGTATCTCCATAAATTCAATTTTGATATAGAAAATACCCTAAAAAATTGGAATATGGAAACCGATTCCTTGAGTAGTAAGTTACCCTCCCAATCAGTGTGAGAACTAGAGGATGAATGGCACCTGATGGGTTTGTTTGATGAGATTCACTTTGATGTGTAAGAGGAGGGAAAACAAGTTCTTTTGGATTATGTGCAATAAATATCTTTATTGGATGATTATATTTTAATCAATGAGGTAATAGATCCTAAATATTAGCATTCTAATAAAGTTTTAAATGGTAGGGATACCTTAGGTATTTGGTATCGATTTACTAAGGGTTATCTCTTATTTCAAAAGTGGTTTTTCATTCCCTTAGCCTTGAGACCATAATTAATGGAAAGTGGACACTGGTATAGTTAGGATGTTCACCCCTAAGCTTCCAAAATATTTTATAATCTAAAATGGTGATATTGGTGGACCAGGCTAAGGTAGTCAGTTACTGATTTTTCTCTCAATGCCTTACCTATAAGATGATTAAGGCCAAGAATTAGAGACATGCAAGTTTATTGTAGCCCCTTCCCATTCCAATATATAAATGGGATGATATTTTCATGGATTTTGTAATAGGTTTACCTCATAACATGGGTTGGTATGATGAAATTTGGGTGGTTATTGATTGATTGACTAATTCATCCCATTTTATACCAATTTAGAATCCAATGAAGGCATATGATCTTAGAAACCTATACATGTAAGAGATCACAGGACTCTATGGAATTCCTTTATCCATCATATTTGATAAAGACCTGTGATTTACATCTCAGTTCTAGTGAGGTATTTATGAGGTAGTAGGTTCAAAATTGAAATTGATCATAGCATATCATCTATATACAGATGGACAAACTGAGTGGGCCATCTAGATTCTTGAAGATATGATTTGAGAGTGAATACTTGAATTTATCAGTTCTTTAGAGAATATTCTCTCATTAGTTATTTTTTTATAATAATAGTTATCAAGATTCAATAAAAATGTAACCATTTGAGGTTTTGTATGGGATACTATGTCAGTTGCCTCTCTGTTGGATGGAATTGGGTGAGCATTCCTTGTTGGGTTCAAGAATTATTTAGGCGATGAAATAGAAGGTGAAATTGATTAGAAAGATGTTAGATACAACTGAGAGTCTTTAAAAATCATATTTCAATCATTAAAACCATTTGTTAGAGTTTGTGTTTGAGGGTTTCTACTCAATTTGGACACTGTAGGATGGGGTTATAGGGAAATCCGATGATGTTCTATGTTGGGACGTTTGAAATCATGGAGCTCCTTAGGAATATGCTGTACCAGTCAGCTTTACCACCTTAGATAATTTCCATCATGATGCATTTCATGTCTCCCACTCAAAAAAACACTATATGGACCCATACCATTTGATTTAATGGTATTATTTATAGTTGGAATCCAATACCTCTATTGTTGAGTAGTTAGACTATATCATAGATTATTAGAATAATGTGTTACATGGTAAGTTTATTCCCTCATTCCATGTACTATGTTAGTGTGTAGGATTTAGTCACGAGATTTGGGAGCATGATGCATGTATGGGGGATTAATGACATCGCATTTTCATGGATTCAATACCTTGTAGACTTTTTGGGGGAAGAAAGTAGCATGGTGGTGAGAATTATGACAAGTGTCGGGTCACTGGTATGTTTTATTTTAAGTTTTTATTTTTATTTCATTTACTTTTGAGTTTTTAGAGGGATGTGGGTTAAAAATGTAGATTTTCTTTTAAATAATCTAGTGCACATGATTAGTGCATGGATAGTAGTAACCACACACCTAAATGTGCAAGAGGGGGTTGGGAGAGACTAAATCCATTTTTTCATATTCAGGGCATGTTTTGTAAAACCATGAAAACTCCCCATGAAAACCATGCATCCTATTTTGTTCTATGGGATGACCTGCACAATTAGTGAAAAATTAGTGAAAATTGTGTATCCAAACCATGGAACCCGCCTATTTCACTTACAGAGTAGATTTTACCTTTTTTTACTTTACAAATTTAACTCATCCACCCCCCTTCTCCCTCCCAGTTGGGTAATTTATCCACCAGAATCCATGGAGCTTCTTCTCTATTGACTCCTTCGTGTTATCCTTTGATTCTTGGTTGATTTATTCAAGGTAAGGGTTTATTTATTTGAGATTTATTCTCCCCTCTCCCTCTATTCCCATGTTATTCCATTTCTATGGAGTTTTGGAAACCTAGTTCACTATGGGAACTAAATCTAGGGTTAGGGGCAGAGGTTTAATAGAATTTATTAGTGATTTAGTTTCATGAGGATCCTATATTCTCTTTACTAGTGATTTCAAGTGAAGGTGATGAGTTTTACATGATTTTGGGGTAGATTTATCTACCTAATGGGGATTTCTCATTACATTATCTTAATTATTGGTTTTACTTTGGTTTAAATTGGAAAATTACGATTGTTATGAAGTATTGAGGCAATTTATATGATTTAATTTTTTAATTATTGGCATGTATTGATTTTAAATTAATTTTCAAATGAATTTCATTAAAACATAAGCTTTGTGCCTTGAAAGTGTCTGATGTAATTTTTTAAAGAAGAAAAGTGGTTTAAATTGAATTTAAAAGTGGGGTTTCAAATAGAATTTACCTTGTATTTTGAATTAAATTATTTATGTGATTATGGGAATGGATTATATGTATGTTTGATCATTGGAAGAATATGGGATACCCTGGGTGATTTGGTTACTAATATAGATTCAAACCCTAGTATAGATTGTGATCTGACTAGGGTTAGTGCCCTGGTTAGACTAATTATGCTAACAAGATGGATTAGTACCTTGTCAAGACAATTGAGCTCTTAGGTATAGATAAATAGGTTCTTTTATACCAACTATATTTCCTAGGGATATTCCTAGTTTCCATAGATCTATAGTTTGATCCCATAGTGTTTATGTTGTGCTGTTTATTTCCCATTTCTTGATTGAGCTTATGATATCTCGTATACTATGCTACCACCATTTTTAATCATGTTTTCCTTATTCCTATTATTTTTTCACTTGGATTTGTTTTATAAAACCAAAGGTATATATGGATAATTTCCAAAGAAAGTGTTTTCAAAACATCATTTTAAAACTAGAACTAATGGCATGAATAATGATAAACATTATGTATATTCATGGTGGTATCCTACTAGGAATTTCCTCACACCCTGCACATGCCTTTAGGCATATAATTTTTTTTTAGGATATAGGTAAGGAAAAGGGTTCCATGTATTTTGGTGGATCTTACTAATGTTTTTCAACCTTCATAAATATGTTTTTGGTGGTGACCATGGGTCATGTAGAGGTTGTGCTCATGTGGAGCATTTTGGTATCCTCAATGATTTTAGTTTATCTTGTATTAGTCACTTAAACCTTGTTCATATCTTGGAAACCATTTTTTATGGATGTTAGTCATCATTGTTTATGAGAATCATATGATGGTTATGAGTCATGGTTTATTTTTTCTTCTTCTTATACTTTTCTTGCCTATTATTTTATTAAAAAATTATATATTTGTTGGAATGAGCATCCAATCCCAGGATAGTTCATGCTAAAATTATGGGTAGAATACATGTGTTGTTTATTTGGATTCTAAGGGTTAAAATATTCCAAAATGGATTTATTGTGATACTATGGTGCTTGTCACCAACTTATGGTGATTGGGAACATGCTTTGTGCCTTATAGTGAGTGGTATCAGGTAACATGTTGAGTTATACTAGGCTGGTTCATTACAATCATCCTGATCCCATATGGAGATGATCTAACCTCAAAAAACCCAATGGGGTATCCCTCTATGAAGAATACAAAAGTATCAGACACTTATCGGCCTAATATAAAAATAGGTTAATATGAGAATTAGGGAAATTATGTTAATCCACATATCCCTCATTAATTCTTCTTTCTAGAATTCTCTCCATGTGGATCACTAGATACATGCTCTTACTCTATGATTCACACATAGAAATAAGTATAAGTACTTTTTTAATGGTGAAAAAACTAGAAGAGTCAAGGTCTATTGGTTGGATGATATCAGCGTTGGTTACGATTCATTATTTTCTACAAAAAATATTGAAGAAAAAGTTTCCATTTCATATCTTAGGACTATTTCAATTGTTACAGGGATGTATAAAGACAAATTTTAATATTTATGAGCTCTAAAATAAAGTCTAAATCCCATTATGTAGACTCAAGCTATTCATCCAAGAAATTTTCGATATCAGTCCATTATCATTGAAGGGTGACAAGGCTTTGAAGATCCTAATGCTACACTTGGAGTTTATTTTTTTCCCTTACAGTGAATCTCTCATCAAGACAATCATAGATGATAGTTGATGTAGTTATTAAGTGTAGCTATATAATATTTTAATAATCTAAAACATTCTATATTCCCATATAGATGATGATATATTTAGAAAATCCTATGAACCATAGAGATTTGCGCATCAATTCTGGTTCATAAAACAAAAAAGTAGTATAATCACTTAAAAATGTTAAAATAGAAAATTATCTGATGGTAGCGCAATGATTTTGGGTGATTATGGATCAAGAAACTAATTAGACCAAGATCATATTACCTTCTCAAAATGAATTCATTAGCTTGGAACCTTATTATTCTCATGCATTGATGTCTTCATATCCTCATGAAATTCTTACAAACAATGTCCCCAAGGTCACTGTAGTATTATCCCTAGATAAAGGGAAGAAAATTAAAAATAAATATCATAAGAAGGGTAAAAAAATAAAGCACCCATGAATCTGGATCAACATTGATCATAGGTTCTTAGATAATTCATTATCAAAGAGACATCACATCCTGAGTTAGAGTTGATATGGTCTAGTCGACGATAGTGAAGTAGTGTCCTAACCAAGTAAAAGAGTCTATATAAGTAACTAAAAATGAATGGGCCTAAAATTTCTTTAAAGCCTGACGAGGATCCTACTAAAAACCCTTCAAATTATCTATATCTTGAAGCTTATTAGTTCTAGTGCTGATGGACATTATTTAAATACATTGTGGGTTTATGGAATGTCCTTCAAGGTGGATTTTTTATTCGAAACCCTTGGATTTTAACTTCAAAACTAATCCTAACTAAGTTGGAAGGTTTATCGGGGGGTTAGAGATGCTTGTACATGTGATAGATGACTGGATTCCCATTACGAGGAGGATGTAGAATATAATGGACCCAGTAACCAATGAAGGGATAATAAATTATTCTATCAATGATGAGTGGGATCATATCATCAACCCTAAAGATATATAACAACAACTCTTTGAAAATTTCATCTTCAATTTTAAACTATTTATGATATACAACTCAATTCCTATTATAGAGGACATAGATAGTTCATGCACCAATAAGGCCTCCTGAGTACACTAAGGGTAGAAACCTAGTTAGGAGTGTAGTGGGATTGAAAATTTTAGAGGAAGTTTAATCATAACCCAACCATATAATTATGTTGGAGGTGTAGGGATGAGACTCGCTCTACACCTTCCCAATTTCTGGATCGTCTAACCCAAATATGGAACAAAAAGTCCACAATATCTAATCAGTCATAAATGAAGTGATGAAATATTATCTAAACACATTCAAACTGGTGAAATAGATTGGTTTTTAAGCCTCAATCTTTTACTTTCATCTAGATGCTGACATCATAATCCTTTAGTCATAGAATCTATCTTTCCCAATAGAGATTATTTTAAGCCGATTCCACATGATGATGAATGGGAACTACAAGATACATTATTTTCTACTATTAGAGAAAAAATTATGTTAGTATTGGAGGGAACATTATTGGATGTTATCCTTACCATTATTAAAGAAGAGAATGGATCACGTATAGATACCAAGCACAATTACCACATTTTGTACCACATTGCTTATTTTCTTTCTCATGAAAAATTTCATAATTCTTACCAAACCCACAACGAAGGTAGAGGATATTCTTCCCATGATATAAATCCACTCATCTCTAGAAAAATACAGTAAATTCTATAAATAACTACATGGACATAATTATTCTTTGATTACACCTACCCAATTATATTTATCCGTTATATGGTATCTTAGAATCCAAGATTATATATCTTTGTCTATAGAGAACAATGCTAGGTTAATCTGTCAATGGGAGGTTAGAACTTGTAACTCCCTAGCCCAAGATGCCTAAATAGAGCTTATGTGTGGATGATACCTGATATCAGGCACAAATCCCCATACACTAAAGGCTACTAAATAATGGTGAGGGATTAAGATTATCATAAGGAAACTATTACCTTTAAAATAATACTTAAGGGTCATGCATGAATTTACCAAAAATTTAACATTACCCATTCATATAACAGACATTGGAAAAACCTATAGAAATAAAATAGGTATCCCCATGAGCCCCCGTATCCCAAAATAGAAATAAGTAACCTAGGATATATGATGAATCAATACAAAATAGAGTAGCATAAAATAAGTATGGCTAATATAAATCATGTATAACAAATGACCCACTGACCAATACATGATAAAAACAACTAAAATTAAATAAAAAGTAAAATAGTATTTAGAACAACTCATGATAATAAACCTACCAAATCCTCAACCACCATAAACTTATAGATTCGTACTATGTGTCTAACTCTAAGAAGAACCTGTTCTCTGTGATAAAAAAACAATATGTACCCATGTACATCGAAACCTATACTATGTACACGGGTAAGAGTGAGCCCAATGACCAAATATGAATCCCCAATGCCTCAAAAATACTGAGTGTTATTGTGACCAAGTAGATGTACATACAATACATATATAAAGATGGTTTTTGTTCTCATAAAACACAACCACCCAAAAACATAACATAATATGCACATCAAACATACATGTTGGGTAGTTAGGTGTCAACTAGACCACCTCAAACCCCAAGCATACATGCTTCAACCCGTGTTAGAGTGTATTTGTGCACATCATAAAATCATTCCAACAAATAACGATCCCAATTACAATATATTATTATGAATGAACCCCATATCCTTGGAAGTATTCAAAGGAATCCATAAAAATTAGGTTTAAATGTCGATCCCTAGGAGTTAATCCTAGGTGATCAATAATCATCAATATCCAAGCCAATCCCTAGGAGGTAATCATATCTAATCAATAGTCATAAGGATCTATGACAATCCCTAAGAGGTAATATTAGGTTATCAATATTCATTTGGATCCAATTTGATTACCAATAGGTAATACTAGGTGATCATGTAGACTTGAAGGTTGAATCCTAGTATCTTGAGCATTCCATATGTATCAGGAATCATTTCTAAATCTAAGGATAATATCCAAGGAATAAAAAAGTATCAAAAATATATTACAATTCTTAAGGGATAACCCTAGGAAATCATAGTATCAAGAATAACTATCAGATATAAGGGGAAAGTCTTAGGCATCCCATGGTAGCACATACAAATCCAATGAGTGGGTTTAAGGAATTAAAAACCAATATCAAGAATGAAGGTAGTATCCAAGGAGTGTTTCCAAGGCATGCCATGTATCTACATACATCTCAGTGGGAAATGAATCCCACCCAAATCATCTTATAGTAACATGTTTCACATGGGTTGTCTATCTGACCGAACCCATCTCATATACCCCAGGTTATCCTCTCAAGATCATGACCTATCATCACTATGATATCCATATGAGGATGACACTAATGATTTGAGTCTAAGTTAATAATTATAATCAACACTAATATTTCGTACACCCCCAATCTTAGGTAAACATACTACTAAAGAACCATCCAAGGATCCCCTAGGTCAAACCATATTTTGGTCACCTAGTACGGGTTCCTTGATCACATTCCCATATATTGGAACTAACCTATTATTTTAGGTATAACATCTCTCAACATTCGTTAGGGTCCTTCAGACTCGTCTCTACCCTCTAAGAGTCTGCTACATCCATCTGGATCAACCCACTACTTTGATACCAAAATAAAACATCATCGATTAACACACATAATATGCATCAAACATGAAACATGCAACACACAAGATAATCAAATAATGGGGGCACATATAAAATCACTCATGATTCAGAAAGCAAGTAATTTCCCACACATGGTCAAACAGACCAAAAAAACTCAACCAAAACCTCTAGATTTTCCTTGAAAAACAAGAAAGAAATTACCATTTATAAAACATTTAAAAAATTACCACACACCATCTTTTACTCATTCTAGGTACTTTTCCCAAATCTCATTGAAACATTCCTTTGGAAACCCCATAACCATTTTGAAATACCATTTCAAAATCCATATTCAAAATACCTCTATTTCCATGAAATTAAACTTAGAATCAAAACCCAATTTTAAAATAATATTTTAATAAGGAAACCAATTTTATTTCTAAAATCTAACACACACTATCAAACAATCCATAAAGAGGGCCACCGACACTCATTTGACCAAGACACCACTATTGAATCATTTAGTAAGCTATGAGGTCTATGTTGACTATTAGGATAACATCAGTCTATCCTAATTTATAATGGTATAAAATAAGACATATAATATACATGTAGATATAATAATTATGGAAATAACCAAGAGACTTATAAAAGTTAAGGCCACTTACCTCAATTGGTCCATTTACCTTAATTTGTAACCTGAACACCACTGTTTAGGCTTTTCCAAGCTCCAACATCCACCATGGGCTCCCATCCCATGCCCCGACGCCACAAAAAATTAATTATAACACTTTATAATTAATTATTCAATTAAATTAAATTAATTTCACAATTTATAATCAATTAACCAAATTTAACCAATTAAGCTTAATTACCAAATCACTCACTGGGAAATCTCGTCGCACCTAAATAGAGACCAACCCAAAATGAAAGGTTTATAACACACTCCCAATATTAATACAATAAAAATACCTATCATCAAGCACTTAATAAAAAGAAAATTTAATGTAATTCAATTCAAAAAACACTAAATTAATCTGTTGAGCAACATACCTCAAGAAAAATGATGTTTGTCAGCTAGATTACATCCTATTGGGATTTAATCTATGAGAGTCACACAAAACCTAAATAATTAGGATGATTTATATAATAATATAGTGGAAATAATTATAAAACCTAAACCATAGAATCCAAAAATTAGGGGAAACCCAAAAGAAATAAAAAATAGGGAGAAAGGGGAAGATCTCACCTTAAAATTCTGAAAGATTACATTAAAAACTACTAAAATCCAAGTGGGATTGAAATAGAAGAGAGGGGGAGAGTCACCATATAGTATCAAACACAAGTGAGAAGGAAAATTTAGGTTTGATATTAAAATATTATAGGTGAAAAAGCATCATTTCCTACTTTTTAACAAAAAATGGCAGACCACATGGTTTTCCAAACTATGTGGATGACACAGTCCAAGAAATCCTCCTTCGCATGGTTTGGATGCACGATTTACCAAACCATGCACCAAGAATGAAAAAAATCTCTACAATTTTTTTTTTATGGATTGTCTATAACCATGTACAAACCACACACCATAACTCTGGACAAAATTAATCTGCATGGTTTCTCCTAATCATGCACCAAACATACACAGAGCCAAACACTTTAAAAATTTATAAAATTCAACCCAAAGCTCTCGAGTCTTTATCAAGAACCTGATACACCTATCATTACTCAATATATATCCAAAAATATTTCCTTGTAAATCCTCAACGCGAATAATTCAAATCTGAATCTCGATTCAAAAAATATCCCATACTCTAAAAAATTTATAAATTTAAAATCTATCTAAACTTTATAACTCAAAAGGAGCGGGGTTTTACAACCTCTACACTATAATAATTATTTTACATGAAAATACTCATAAATATTTCAATAATAGATCCCAAACTATCTAGGTCATTAATTCACCACTAACCATCCATGCTATATCTCTAAATATTGAACTTACCTCCACTACACAAATCTAACCACTATACCTAGATACACAGGATTTCCTCCAAATTCCTA
The DNA here is from genome assembly GCA_963277665.1 of Viscum album. Classification (NCBI taxonomy): domain Eukaryota; kingdom Viridiplantae; phylum Streptophyta; class Magnoliopsida; order Santalales; family Viscaceae; genus Viscum; species Viscum album. The sequence continues at coordinate 556,243,621 of OY728142.1, forward strand.
GTATGATCCTCAAACCACCTTGAAAATTTCTCAAATGGTGATCCTGATGTGTTTTAAAACTCACCACATACATTAACACAACATCACCAATCAAAAATATTCAGGCTATCTTTTCTTAAAAAATGCTTGGTCTCACTTACTGATAGTAATACAAAATAGGTGGGTCGGTCCAAGCCCGCACAGGCTTGAACCCACAAAAGACCACATTAAAAATAAGTTTATTTTTCAATTTTGAACAATAACATACCAATAATTTAGAATATATATTTTTAAATAAATTTTATTTCTTTGATAGCTTACGTTACACACACCACTGAGTTTTAACAAATCGTAATTTACTATTAAAATACTACTATTTAAACATGAAAATTGTAACCTAGCTGTTAAATTTGGTAGTATAAATATGAATAAGAACATTATAAAATATATAAATGTCATACTCAATAATTTTTTTGAGTAATTCTTAGAAAATAAGCACTAAATTTTTTAGTGAAGTCATTTTGTGCTTCAAAAATGCATTTTCTTCAAAAATGATTTTTATTGATTTTTCCCTTGAAATTATAATTAATTTATATCACTTTTTAGAAATTTTATTTTAAAAAACAAAATTAATATTTGAAATTTTCAATTTAAAATTAACTTAAATTGAAGTTTTTGGATTTTTCTAAAAATACACATTTTTCAGTGAATAGTGAAAAATATAGATTTTTGTAAAACTATCATTTATTTTCATTGAAAAATCTCCCTAATTTTTTAAATTTGATACTAAATTAATATAAGTATCCTTTATTTATAAATAATATAATCAATTATATATGTATCGACATTTTACATGATCTTCGTATAAATATACATTTAGACTTATAAATGCATTTTTTCTTAAGAAAATTGTTTTTCATCGCGCTTTGTGGGATACTTGTAAAACGAATTTATTTCAATTATAGAAATTTAAGTTAATAAAATGGATTATATATTTTTAATAAGCATAATTAATATTATTTAATAAGTTAAACTTAATTTCTGGTCATGATGAATAGTAAAAACAGTAAAAATTTGTCACAATGGTAAAAGGGTAAATCAAGTTAACTTAGGTTAAAACTAAGTTATAAGGCCACCATTTTTCATAATAAATCTTATTTTATGAAGTAATTTTCAACCTTATCACCTTAGTCTCAATAGTTATTAGTTTATGGGAAACTTTTATATGAAATTAACCCATATAATATTTTATATTTATATATATTAAGTGATTTGGGGATACAATTACAATGAAATAGGTACACACCTTATAAGTGACCCATATATTATTTTAAGTAAAGAAAAAGAAAAAATGCCACTCTCTTACTTTTAAAAAATATTATATGTTCACATAGGCACAAAAGAAATATGTGAAGAAATATTAATGGTTATTTTGAGAATAATGAAATTATTTTCATGATGTTAATTTAATTCCAATTTTTAGCAATTATATAATTACCTTAAATGCTTATGAAACACCAACATAGTATTTTTTCAATTAATAGAAAAATAAAATAAACGATTTTAATTTTTTTAAAAGTAATATAAATTGAGTGATTTATAGCATTCCATGAATTTTTTAGACACATATTACATATTGGGGATGTGTGAACATATTATATTTTAATTACATATTTGTCTTGGTCTATTTAAATTCAAATTAAATTAATAGTTCCAAAATTTACATTAATGATATATTATAATAAATAATATTTTATTAAGTGATTTAAAATTAATAAAAATCCTATATTCATCTAAGTGAATTTAATATGGATGAAAATATAAAACATGGTCCATTTATGAGTCATTTTCTATTTATGATAACATTATTAACCCTTTAATATTGAATTAGTTTTTACCGTGGTTAAGGTTAAAATAAGTTAACTAAGGGGTTAAACCCAAAATGAGGTTTAAAAACACTTAAAACTATCCATTTTTACGAGTTTATGGTATTTCAACCACATCATACCTTATCTTAGAATATCTATCCATTTAGAATCATTTTTCTAGAGAATTTCCTTTTTATATTTTAATATTTATGAAATTCCAAAAGTTTCTCTCCACTCACTTATAAAAGGGTACATCCTCTTCTCTTTTATTCATGCTTAAAAATCCTTTTAGTTGAGTAAATAACTATCCAAATTCCTCAATTACTTCCATTAAAACATCCTATAGGCCTTGTTTTTTTATAAAATCCTCCTAGGAAGGATTTTGGTGCAAACCTAAAGAGGTTGTCTGAAGAAGAGACATCATTATTAATTGAGAGTTTTTTTTATTTATCCTTCCAACTCCTTAAAATATTATTAAACCATGATGATATAATAACATAAGTATTTAACATATAATAAGATGTTATTATTTTAATGTCATAACCTACATCAATCTATTCTTTCATTAAATGGGAAATGAAACCATAGTTTGTGTATACGACGAACTAACGCCTCACAAACTGATGTAATTTGTTTTACATCATCAACTACCATAGATGTTTTTGATGATGGATTTAATGTATATATATTATATTCATTAAATGTTTATAATTATTTAAAATTAGTATATAATATATTTTATTACCTTTATATTCATTGAAAAATGATAACATCATTCATGCGTGTGTGTGAATTACCAACTCTACGAAGTGATGAGATTTGTTTTTAATTTACATATCATGATGATTATATATATAAGTGAATTTAAATAAATAATATGATATTATTATTATTATTTTAATATAAAATAATTCTTACCTTCTTTCCATCACAATCATTGAAAAATTGAAACGATACTCATGCGTACGTACGACCTACCGTCTCCATGATTGTAATATAGTTCATTTTTCATAGACATATTCCATGGTTGGTTTTAAATGTATAATTTATTTATAAAAATGATAATTATGCAATTTTTATTATTATGTAGATTATAAAATAATTACCACATTGACCATAATCAATCGGTCAAAGTCATTTTGGACTTATGAGCTGAGTATCATTAAAACGTCTGACATAAACTTAATTGATTAAGTAATTAAATATAAAATGGTATTAAATAAGATAAAAGTAACGATAAAAATTAAAATGGTTATTAAGAAATTAAATAATTAACAAAATATTATTATTCAGGAAGATAAAGAATGTATGTGATGAGTTAGGCTCGAGGTAAGGTAATTTCATCTCACTTTTAGTTTTGTGAGACATATGCCATAATTATCACTTTTTTTATTTTATGTGGTGAATATAATTCCCATGAATGTATTTTATAATAATAATTATTAAAATTATGGGGATTTAAATATACATATAAGGTTATTTCCTTCATGGGTATTATGATTCAAAAATTACCAAAGTGGTAAGGGTTTTATGTTATAATCTCATTATTTATTGGGACTGTTTATGATTATGTTTCCAATGATGAAATTTCATGATATAACTCTCAATAATCTCATGAAATTTCTTCTCCTCTAGTTATTTCTATAAATTACATTTTTTCCTTTCATTTTTCTATCTTTATGTACTCAAGATACCAAAAGACCATTTTAAGGAAAACCAAATTTATCTCTCTCTTCGGTCGAAAGTTCTTTCTATTCTATGTCAATGTTTTCTAAAAATGTTTTAAATAATTTTAAAGGAATATTATTTTAATTTAAAAAATGTGGCTATTTTTATTTTTTACATAAAATGTGAAAGAAATATTTGTTTTCACTTATACGACATGAACAAAATTTCTCATCATCATGACTGCTCAATGTTTTGAAGATTCCTTTATAATTTTATAAGGTTATTTTCAAATAAAATGTTTTCTTTAATATTTTGTAAATTTTTAGATTTTAAATAAGTGATTTAAAAGTAAAAAATATATTTTCCTCAAGAAATGTTCCAAGTTAACTTTTAAAAGAATTTTTCATCTAAGATGACACATAATTTGATATTTCCTAATCCTTAATGGGGATATGTTCTAATGATATGAAGTGTGGAAAATTGCCTCCTATCGATCATTTAAAGGTTTGGTGCTCTGCTGATGTGTATAGAAGTACTCGGGTTGAATCCTCAACGATGGTATGAATTTTAGAGTCGATTGTTTTTAATTGATTGTATTTTCATTGGGTTTTTTATAGATATTAGATAAAATGATTAATTAATGAAGATTTATTTAACAGTTTAATAATTATTTGGGTGAGTTCATAATTAGGGATTTAAGCTTGTGATATCCTTAAGCTTTGCTTTATATTGTATTAAATTAACACCCACTTCACAAGATGAATTGAATCGGAATTCCTAAGTGTTAAGGCCTTAATCCAAGCCTTAAATTAAATTAGGGTTATAATTAGTCAAAAATTGTTTATGCTAGTGTATTTATGGTTCCAATAATCCATTCAATCCACATTTTAAACAAAACATTTCATTAATACATGATATTTTGAGTTCAACATACACATTATTAACCTAAATAATATTCATCATGAAAAAGCTCTCAATCACTTAATATATCCAATTTATGACTCACCCCAATGGTATATTTAATCATCCATTAAGATTTTTAGTAATATGGTAATATGTTTTTATGGCGATTAATTATAAATAGAATGAAAATAACAGGATAAGAAAAGAGTTGTGCGTCGAACTCACACATGAATGATGATGAGAATTAAAAATAGACTTTTGATTGAATGATGAAGCAAAATAAGGGAAGGGGTTTCAAATTGATTTAAACTATTTTATGATAATTAATATTTAATAATAGAGGGTGGGTGATTAAAATAAATTAATAAGAATAAATATTCATTAAAATAAAATTAAAAATACAAACACTTATGATATTACAAACGAAGAAAAATGAAAAAGTAAATCAAAATAATCATAGAGGAATGGTATCTAAAGTAGAAACTTGAGTATAGAATATCCTACCTAGACTTTTTTGATCCTTGTTCATTCAAAAATATCCTACTTTTCTATAAAATGCTAACTCTATGCAAGGAGAAGAGGGGGAGGAATTTATTGCCCAAGGTGGTGGACTGTTTTCATTCCAAATATGACCGTCCACTTGGATCGCCAATTTATCCATCTAGATATCTGAATATTGAGATATTATCTTCTTAAATTTTTTCTATAATGATTTTTTATGCCTAATCTGAAAATTTTTCAGTCATTGGACTTTTTTATCCAAAGTTATGGTTATTTTACTAAATAATGCACATCTTTCCATTTTTATCAACACCTTTTCAAATATTGGAATGTGAATGGATTTTTGAATAGTAAGATGCCATCAAATCCAAACTATTTATCATAAAAAGTTGGTTGTACGTATATTTTATTTCACACTACAAAATCTCAGCTCAAATTGATGTCTATATTAGGAGAAATGTCAATAAATGTGTTCTAATTTTAATTCCTAGACATAATAGTGGGATAAACTTCAAAGAATCATTTGGGCCCCTTTTTACTATATTCGGGCCTTAAATTTTTTATCCATGATTAATTTGGATAATAAAAAATATATGTTTTAGTCTCATAAAATTTGGGTTTCTGGATTGAGCCTATAAATTCAAGCATCATGGATGTTCAAATTTTTTCACAGATTCTTTGGGTCTTCTTGTGTGGACCATATGACCATTCCAATGGAAAAATTTGACAAAGTTTACTTCTAATGATATGTTTTTAATTTTATAAGGAACCCTAAAAAAAATAACAACACAATTTGGATTATTAGTATGAGATTTATGATTAAAAAATTAAACTAACTTGAATATAGATTAATTCAAATAACACTCAAAAATTATATTTAATATTAAAACATGAATATTTCACACCAATTATGCACTTTTACATGAAATTTACATAAGGGAGTAGAAAAAAAGTTATAAATAAATTAATAACATCAACTCCCCCACACTTAGTCTTGTGCATGTCCTCATATGAAACAAATATAAAAACACAATAAAATCATTCTCACTCACCTACAAATATTAAAATTTTGTTTTCCCAAATCATAGGAGGTTTAAACCTTTTCACTCATCCATATTAAATTCTACCAAAAATTGTTACAGAAATAATATTCCAAAAAAAATTCATTTTTCATGCTCAAATTAGAAATAGAAATGGTAGGAACTCATGTCACACCCCGAACCGGCATCTTGTTGTCACAGTTATTATTATTTTTATTTGTGTCTTTTGGCTTCTTAAAATTTCAAAATTTATTAAATTAAATTTAAAATGAAATAAAATAAAATAAATAGAAAACAATTTAAGATCAATAATATTATCATGGTTAATAATAATAATAATATTATGCTTATTATTATTATTAATATTATTATTATTAGAGTTTATTATAATTCTTATTGGGTTTATCATTATTTATTAAAGTTTTATTTTATTTTATTTTATTTTTCATTTTTCATTTTTTTATTTTTTATTTTTTATTTTATTTATTTTTTTTGCATTTCCATCTCATTTCCCTCTCCCTCCCCTTCCTCTCCCTCGTGAGAGCTGAACTACCCTTCCTCTCCCTGTATCGCACCCCCTATGCGACCCCCTCTTCCATGGATGCCGCCCTATCCTACCTCCCAACGAAGCTTTGCTCCTGCCCCGATGACCTTGCACTGCCCTGCCTCATCTGTGCATGCTGATATCCCTTGGTTGGACCCCTTACTAGCACATATGTCCCTTCTGGCGATCGCAACCCCCTCCGCACCCCTGTTCTTCCAACGAACACTTTCCAACATCTCGATCTCCTCCAATGCATGCAGATTCCCCCTGGTAAGCCCCTATTCCTCATATCCTAAGGTTTTGGATTATGTTAATTGAGTTTTTGGTTTGTCTAGCAGGAAAGGTATTGTTTCAGGGGTTCAATCTTGACTTTTTTGGTCTGATTTCCTTGATTAGGGTTTGATCTGGCCTCTCGGAGGTGCGGGTGAAGTGCGATTGCTATTTCAAAACATTTCCTAGAAATTTCTTCATAAATGGAAGGTGAATCCATGTTTAATCATTACTTGATGAATTATTTTACTTTATTGATTAATCTGGTGTGTTCTATGATTAATTGGTTTGGTGTGAAATTGGTTTTTAAGAGGGTTTTGTACTCATTTGATATTTTGTGACATTTTTATATAAAAATGGGTGAGTTTTTTATGAAAACCCATAATGTGTCATTTAATAGTGTCTTATGATCTATGAAATTATTTTATTCAGCTGTGTTGGTGGTTTAAATTGTGTTTTGATGTAGTATTGGTGTGCATTTGGTTTTAAAATGACATTTATGCGTGAAAATGAGAAAGTTATTAGTGCAAACCGTTGAGGTACTATTTATAAATGTTTTATAAATGATTTAAGTGATTTATTAAATTACACATGTGATGAAAATCAAATTTTAAAATGGTTTTGGAATGTGTATAATTTTAAAATAGGATTTTGAGTGTGGTTCTGTGTCCCATGGTGACACATGAGGTCACTTAAGGTATGTTTTTCTACTTAGTTTATTCTTATTTCTGCTGCTTGGTTGTTGCACCATCTAATTTAAGGTACTTAATTGTTTAAAAGGTACCTGGTTAATTTTACGTAGTGTGTTGGACTGTTTGGTGTGGTTTCGAGTCATCGGTCCAAGGGAGACTCTCCTGCATGTGCATAGGTAAGTAAATATATACATGTAGGTTCCCCATTATGTGTATATTCATCCATGACATTGAATTTACATGTATGGGGCTAGGTGTGAATATGTGTATATATAAAAATGCATACGCAGGTGAGTGGAGACTGGTATATGCGTATAAGCATACCTATAAGGATCCCCTTGCACATGTTTATAGGCCATGCATATGTATGCATAGGGGCTAGGTGTCCTTGCATGTATGCGAAGATGCATATGCTTAGTGGGGGAGAAAAAATTTTTAGTTAGAACGTGCTAAGATCTGAAGTGGATGACTTGTTTCCAGCTTGAGGTAGGTCCCCTATACCTATACCTATAAATTTAATTCCTTAATTACATGAGTGTTTTAAAAAGTATTTTTTTTATATTAGATAGTATACGCATGCTATGAAAAGTGATAGTGATGCTTGATATTGGTCTTTCCTTTTTTTAGGTTCTCTTTATGTGTTGACATGTCTATTTTCCATTAAAATATGATCCAAAGCTTGTTTTAGAATTCTTAAGATTTTAAATTCTTAAAAGTAGTATCTAAAATGGTTTTGGGTGTGTGGTGGGTGTTTCTTAAAATTTTGGTGTGCATATTAGTTTTGAAATTGGATTTAAATGAACATGGATTATGGTATGTTTTTTAAAATAAAGGGGAAATTGGAAAATTTGTAAGTGATGACAAAGGTGTTAAAAAAGGGCTTTTATATGGTGTGCATAAATTGACAAAGGTGATGTTTTTGTAAAGAGGTGTGTTTTCATTGAAATGTTTGGCCTTTGTGTGAATGTGTAGGTAAGGTGTGTGTGCATGTGAACTTTAACTTGAGCACAAGGGAAACCCTGAGTACCTAGGTGGGTGGACTTGGACTAGTACTCTAGATGATACATAAGTGGTTCATCCTGGTTTCATCTAGCAATATTGATGTTACAACACTAACTAAATATTTGTGATGATTTGAGACCACTAGGTTATGGGTGTGTTCCCTAATAGTGGAACGTGCACGAGAACGTAGACCGTTGTGTCTCCTATGCCATGTTTTCACCGAGGTACAAGGTCTCTAGGGTCCCACATGTGCTAGCTACCTATAGGGATTTCCCATGGTGCTCGTTTGTGGAATAATTCTTATGATGTGATTTTCTTTTCTATTTCTCATTCTTGATTCCCCATTGTGAAAATCCATATTTTAATATTCATTTCTCCCCTTTAATTTTGAAATGTTAACACATGCATGTAATATATTTTAAAAATATAGTGGAATATAAATTCTTTCCTTAAAAAAAATTTAAACATGTTACTTGGTTTTTAAAAGATTGAAAAAAATTATTTCAATAATTATTATTTTTAAACTAGCATGGTTGGGTTTATTTTTAAAGGAAAAGGCATAGAGCATTGTTATTTCTTGGATTTCCTATTTAGCATCTCAGTGTTCATGCCTACTTTACTTTTCAGTTTCAGGTTCTAGTCAGGTGATCTCTCTTGGAGCGAGCATGGTTCTATGTTTGGAGGTGACCCATAGGGTCACTTGGAGGTATGTCTATCTAGTTATCTTTACTTTATTTTCTATTATTAGTGTTTACCTATTTTGTATTTTTGTTTATCTGTCTTTTATTTTCTAGGCTAAATAATTCCCAAATGCTTGTTTTGATGCCCGAAACTAGTTTCTAGCCCATAGGGATCAGGGACGCCCTTCGGGCCATGCCACAGACCGGCTCGGGTGACTGGTTCAGGATTGAACCAGGTTGGTTCATGAAAAAATGGTATCAAAGGGTCCCTTGTCAATTGGGGTGTTAGGTAGCTTGGTGATTAGGTGTTTCGGGACTTGGGAGGTAGGTGCAGGAAGGATGTCATGAAACCTTTCTCATCCCGAGCCTCGAGTTTCTAGGGGTAGTTCATGATTTGAATTTTTCTTTTTCTTAGTCTATGTGGATAAATGATGGCAAAGGAAGTGATTCAGTGTTACGTGATGAGCTTTCATGTAGTAGAGACCCATGTACAACCCCAGTGCACGGTTCAAGATACATCCTATGGTGGATGCTTGCTCAGAGCATGGTCTGCTAATCCATGTTACCGAGTTGGCATAGCCACTAATCCCTTATTTTTTGAATTTTTGATGTGAGTTATGTTTGGGATTAGTTTTGACTGACTTGAGTTGATTTCAAAAAAATGGAAATGGTTCATAGAAAGGGGGTTTTCAAAATGGAATGTGGTTTTGGAGTGGAAAAGTGGTTTTGAAATGGAAATTGTTTTCTTTTAATGGAATGTGTGGTTTCAAAGGAAAAATTTGAGGTGTTTTGAAAGTTTTTTTGGGATCTTACTAACACTTTTTGGAATGTGAATTGGAAAATGTTTGAAAATTTGGAAATGTATTTCTTTAATTATAAGTGACATTTTCAAATTAGTTGAGAATATGTGATTTACATTGAATGATATGTTTTGGAAATGAGTAGTGTCTTTAATTGACCCTTGGTATTCCTATGAGTGATAACATACATGGAGGTATGAATGCGGCATAGGGATAATTGGTTGTATGTGTGGATAGGTGAATGAGATAGCAAAAGGATATATGTATATGTGAGACTTCATGGAATACCAATGGTGGATATTTAATTTGTTTTGTTTGTTGTAAAATGGTTTTCAAAATGGGTAATTTAAATGTTTTGAAAAGTGAGTGAGCAATTGTTTAGTGTTCTCTTTTCATGGTTGGTATCCTTTTTTCATGGGATCTTGGTTTTGAAATATTTAATTGTGGTCAGAATGGTATTTTTATTTTAATACTAAGTTTGTTATTGAAGTGTGGAATTATTATTCATGATGAGTTTTGATTCAGCTTTGTGCCTCTTGTTTTTGAGTATACTTCCTAGAAAAGTCCCAGCGGTTTCTAGTGAGTCTCTTTTAGTTGTTGGTTCAACCCAGACTCTTAGAGAAGTGGTGGAATTGAATTCTTTTCAATTTTTGTCCATCTTCCTTGGTGATTGTGATATATTGTAGGCAGTATACTGGCTTGGTGAAATCATTGGTGTTTCTAGGTTATTGGGAACTCTCAAAGCTATGAGAGCTCATGTTGGTTCGAGTTCATTTGAGGGTTCAACTTTGGATTGGTAGAGGAGATAATACCAACATTTTTGTATGATGGTATATCTTGGAAGGTGTTCAAGACCACTTTCTTTCGATGGTTTATACCCGAGGAGGTGAAGGTGTGGAAAGTGGCATAGCTTGTGAGTGTTCAGAAAAACCAACGGACTATGGATTCCTATGCTGGGCATCTCAAGGAGTTGGTTCTTCTTTCTCCGAAGATAACATCATGGAATCAGCTAATGTTTCACTTGTGTGGGGTATTATTCCAAGGTTAAAGGACCTATTATTTTTGGTGTCTATAGAGGTTCCCCATCTAGTGAAGAGAACGAACCAGAGGAACCTGTTTCAGATAAGTCTTCTTGTCAGTTTCATCCTTTAATAGCCAGGCCACTCTCTTGTGTGCTTCTGGTGAGGTCAGTTTGAGTACTTTAATTCACATTGTCTTCATCCTTAAAAGGACTTCTGTCAGTTTTTATTGTTGTTTATTGGATTGAAATTGTACAAAATGACGTGGTTAAGTTTTTTGAGGAAATTCTGAATGAGTGTTTCTTTGAGTATTCTCATTGATGATTCTACCTAGACTCTGAATTTAGTGGTGGATCTAGAGACTTTATTGTTTTCGGACTACACCTGAGTCTTCTTGGTTCATCTCCCACCTTTTCTAGCTGAAAAAATAGAATAATGTCTCATTTATAGAGTCTTACAAAAATATGTTTCATCCGGAGTGGTTGTTTGGATCATCCAAAGGGGGTTTTGTAAGTCGATCTACTAAAATTGGAAGTTTTAGTTGAATATCATCAGATCCTGACTACAGGGAAGAAAATTCTTTAAGACATCAGATCTCTAACCATAGGTCTCAAAGTGAATCTTTTCACATAGTCAGGAAATCATTGGGTGTGGAGGACCTTGGTTTGGCTTTTTTGTCTCTAGTACTAAAATAGAGATAATTTAAATTTCTCTGTTGTAGCTTTTTCATCTTTGAAGGTTCTGTTTTACTATAAGAGGTGTAGAGGTCTCATTTCATCATTATGGTCTTTGTTATTTGAATACCCCACTTTGGGTGTAAGAAGGAGTGGTGATATATTTTTCTTGTAATTCCAGTAGTTGCGCCTCCTCAGATGTGAACTTTGAATGCTATCTCTTTGTGGATGTGAGTCTTAAGATGATTTTATCTCTTTTGTGGCTAGATCCTTCAGTGACCCGTTATTTTTTTTCGGGAATGCTTGTTTTGGAGCCACATGCGTCTTGGGAAATAAAGAATAGGGGTTTGGTTCGTTGTTCGGTTTGGGGTTTTTCATCGAGTACCCCATGTGGTGGGGGTTTGGTTTATACAGATAGTTCGTGGGTCAGTTTGTGTTGGGTTTCCCACATTGGTCCGTGCTAATTGTCCTAAGCTGATTGGTTCTCAACTGGTGAGAAGACCCAGTATGGATCATGCCATGCCTTCTTCGAGAGTTGGTTTTTGTGGGAGTTTTGTACTGTGTTGACAATTTCCTATTTTGTTCAAGTTAGTAGTTCTAGAGTTATCCCATGCTGAGAGTCTCAATGTTGGTTGTGAAAGTTGAGTTCTTATGGTGGGGAGAGCCCTCCTCATTTCCTGATTTCTCTTCTTAGTGTATTTTTCCTCAGAGCTGGTCAAGTGTGAATGGTGGAGTGAAAAGTCACACTGAGTTCTCTATTTCACTGGCCTCGTTCAGTTTCAAACTTAAGTTTGATTCCTCGTTTAGCTTAGTGAATTTCTAGGGTCAAAAAGTTTTTGTAGTGGAGAGAATTGTCACATCCTGACCTGACATCTTGCGGTCGTAGTTATTATTTTTATTTGTGTCTTTTGGTTTCTTAAAGTTTAAAAACTTATTAAATTAAAATCAAAATGAAATAAAATAAAATAAATAAAAAACAATTTAACAACAATAATAATATTATTATGGTTAATAATACTATTATTATGTTTATTATTATTATTATTAAGATATTATGAATATTATTATTATTATTGGAGTTTATTATAATTCTTATTGGGTTTATCATTATTTATTAAAATTTTATTTTATTTTATTTTATATTTTATTTTATTTTATATTTTTTATTTTATTTACTTTTTCCTTTTTTCTCTCATTTCCATCTCCCTCCCCTTCCTCTCCCTCATACAACATGACTTCCCCTCCCTCTCCCAGTATCGCGCCGCCTGCGCGACCCCCTCTTCCATGGCCGACGCCCAATCCTACCTCCCAGCTAAGCTTCAATCCAAACCTGAAGACCTTGCACCATCCAACCTCCACTGTGTGTGCTGGTCTCCCTTGGCTGGACCCCTTTCTAGAATAGATGTCCCTTCTGGTGATCATGACCCCCTTTCGTTCCCCTTTTCTTCCGACGACCACTTGTCGACGTCCCGCTCTCCTTTGACGCATGCGACTTCCCCAGTAGGCCCATATTCCTTCTTTCATAAGGTTTTGGATTGTGTTAATTGAGTTTTTGGTTTGTCCAGTAGGTAGGGTATTATTTTATGGGTTCAATCTTGACTTTTTTGGTCTGATTTCCTTGATAAGGGTTCGATCTGGCCTCTCAGAGGTGCAGGTGAAGTGCGGTTGCTGTTTCACAACATTTCTTGGAAATTTATTCATAAATGGAATGTGAATCCATGTTTACTAATTACTTGATGAATTATTTCACTTTCTTGATTAATCTAGTGTGTTCTATGATGAATTGGTTTGGTGAAAATTTTGTTTTTAAGAGGGTTTTGTATACATTTGATATTTTGTGACATGTTTATATAAAAAGGGGTGTGTTTTTGATGAAACCCCACAATGTTTCATTTAATAGTGTCTTATCATCTATGAAATTATTTTATTCAGTTGTTATGGTGGTTTAAATTGTATTTTGATGTGGCGTTGGTGTGTGTTTGGTTTTAAAATGACATTTCTGCATGAAACTGAGGGTGTTATTGGTGAAAAACCTTGAGGTTATATTTAGAAATGTTTTATAAATGGTTTAAGTAATTTATTAAATTACTCATGTGATGTGAATTAAGTTTTAAAATGGTTTTGGAATGGGTATAATTTTAAACGAGGATTTTGAGTGTGGTTATGTGTCCCGTGGTGAGCCATGTGGTCACTTGAGTTATGTTTTGATACTTAGTTTATTCTTATTTTCACTACTTTATTGTCACACCATTTAATTTAAGGTCCTTAATTGTTTAAAAGGTCCCTGGTTAATTTTTCGTAGTGCGTTGGACTGTTTGGTGCGGTTTTGAGTCACCGATCCAAGGGCGGATTGCCTGCGTGTGCATAGGTAAGTAAATATATACATGTAGGTTCCCCCATTACATTCATATTCATCAATGGAATTGAATGTACATGTATGGGGCTAGGTGTGCCTATGTGTATATATAAAAATGTATACGCAGGTGAGTGGAAACTGGTATATGCATATAAGTATGCCTGTAAGTATCCCATTTTACATGTTCATGGGCCATGCAGATGTATGCATAGGGGCTAGGTGTCCTTGCATGTATGCGAAGGCACATATGCTTAGTGGGGGAGAATCAACTTTTAGTTAGAAAGTGCTAAGAGCCTAAGTGGATGACTTTTTTCCACCTTGAGGTAGGCCCCCTATGCCTATACTTTTAAATTGAATTCCTTAATTGCATGAGTGTTTTAAAAAATATTTTTTTATATTATATAGTATATGCATGCTATGAAAAGTGATTTTGATGCATGATGTTGGTCTTTCATTCTTTTTTTTTTCATGTTCTCTTTAAGTGTTGACATGTTTATTTTCTATTAAAATATGATCCCAAGATTGTTTTAGAATGCTTAAGATTTTAAATGATTAAAAGTAGTTTCTAAAATGGTTTTGGGTGTGTGGCGGGTGTTTCTCAAAATGTTGGTGTTCATATTAGTTGAGAAAGTGGATTTAAATAAATATAGATTCTAGTATGTTTTTTTAAAAGAAAGGTGAAATTGGGAACTTTGTAAGTGATGGAAAAGGTGTTAAAAAATGGATTTTCTATGGTGTGCGTAAATTGACAAAGGTGATGTTTTATAAAGAGGGGTATTTTCATTGAAATTTTTGGCCTTTGTGTGAATGTGGATGTGAGGTGTGTGTGCTTGTGAACTTTAACTTGAGCACAAGGGAAACCCTAGGTACCTAGATGGGTAGACTATGAATAGTACACTAGATGATACATAAGTGGTTCATCTCGGTTTTTTCTAGAAGGATTGACATTAAAACAATTACTAAATATTTGTAATGATTAAAGACCACTAGGTTATGGGTGTTTTCCTTACTAGTGGATCATGTACAAGAATGTAGACCATTGTGGATCCTATGACACGTTTTCACCAAGGTATGAGGTCTCTAGGGTCCCATATGTTCTAGCTACCTATAGGGATTTCCTATAGTGCTCATTTGTGGCATAATGATTGTGATGTGATTTTATTTTATATTGATCATACTTTATGCCCCACTATGAAAAACCATATTTTAATCTTCATTGCTCCCCTTTCACTTTGAAATGTTAACACAAGATTGTAATATATTTTGAAAATATAGTGGAAGAGAAATGATTTCCTTAAAAAAAGGTAAACTTGTTACTTGGTTTTGAAAATATTGAAAAAAATTATTTCAATAAGTATCATTTTCAAAATAGAATGGTTGGGTTTCTTTTTAAAGGCAAAGTCATAGGGCGTTTTTATTCCTCAGCTTTCCTATTGAGAATCTTGGTGCTCACTCATACTTTATTTTTTAGTTTTAGGTTCTAGTTGGGTGATCGCTCTTGGAGCGAGCATGGTTCTATATTTGGAGGTGACCCATGAGGTCACTTGGAGGTATGTCTAGCTGGTTATCATTACTTTATTTTCCACTGTTAGTGTTTACCTATTTTTTCTGGTTTATTTTTGTTTATCTATATTTTATTTTTTGGTCTAAATCGTTCTCAACTACTTGTTTTGATGCCCGTCACTAGTTTCCAGCCTATAGGGATTGGGGATGCCCTTCGGGCCATGCTGCAGACTAGCTCGGGTGACCAATTCAGGGTTGACCTGGGTTGGTTCATGACCACTCAAAAATTAATTCTCTCAAGAGGATAAAAATTTATTTATGGAGGTTTACTCATTCACTAAACAATATTGAAAATCTTAGAGTTTAAAAGAGCTCTCATCTTCCATTCTCTATCCTAAGTGCATAAGAATCAAGAGGTATTTTTTAGGGGTTTTTCTGTGGCTATGGGATGGTAGGAATTTAATGTCCAAAAGAGTGGAAAAGTGGGGTAAAAAACTAACTTGGGTAAGGCAATGTAATTTCTTTTGAAATGAAACATAAAAAGAAATGAAAACACATATTTATAAGGGAATTATTGTGTGAATAAAGACATAAAATAGGAAGAAAATTTGAAGTGGATGAGAAGATGAATTATTTAAAAAACACTAAACTTCTCCCAATGACATAAGTGATCTTTTTTTTCTTTTTTTTCTTCATTTTTTTGGAATTTGAACTTGAAAAATATCTCAAACTCATCTCCCAACCCATGTTTGATATCATCACAACACTAATTGTAATATTTATAATAAGATCAAAGGTTGAGGTAGAGTGATTTTTGAACCTCCCAAGACACAAACCATTTTTTTGTTTTTTTTGTATTTTGTATTTTTATTTATTTTTGAATTTTTTTAATAAAATTTGTACAAGATTTAATAAACATATATAAATTCTTAAAACTCATTGGATGAAAACCTCACTATCACACTAAAATGGATGATTTCCCTCAGGAATATGATAACACCCTGAAAATCAAGAAAAGGATACCCAAAATGAAATCCATTCCCCCCACACTTAAATTTCAATAAATTATGCAATGGAAATCCATGTAGATGTTGGGTGGGACATGATATTGGGCTTGTAATGTGGTTATCAAAGAAAAGGTTTTCATAGGCTAGAAGGGGATTTTAAAAGGAGGATTAATGTAAGGGTAATGGGATGCTATTTGTATATTGTGATTCTCATGTCGTTTAGAAAATTCCTCTAACATATTAATGTACACTAAAGTAGGAAATTATGTTTTAAGGTCCAAAAACTCAAGATTCATAATTGGGGGTGAAAAACAAACAATATGAAAATATGTTCATAAGTAACCTTGGTATGAAAGCTAATGTTATTCCTCACAGTTCGGGAGACTCATTTTCCAAATCAAAAATTGAGAATTAAAAATATGTTGGTTTTGAAACAATATTATTTATACAAATTTATGATCAAAATAAAAAAACAATTAGATGAAACCATGTCTTTTGACTCCCCAAAATGGTCAGAAAAATTTCAAGTGGATGGTGAGTAATTAATTTTTTTGTATATATTTTTTAGTTTTTTTATGTTTTTTTAAGTTTTTTTAAGTTTTTTTTAGTTTTTTTTAGTTTTTTTAATTAAACACCCACACATAAGAGAAATAATAAATAAAAAATTTGAGGAGTAATGTGGTAAAAAAAGTAATGTGAGAGGACGAATAATAAATAGAGAGAGATATAGAGGGAGATGGATAGAGAGAGATAGAGAGAAGTTAAAGGGAAATAAGTGCCCCTTGGTTTGGATTTGGTGGATTTTCATCTCAATATAGTGGTGGGTATAATGTAGAAGTTGGGGATATGATGTAAGTTGATGTGATTCTCGGGATGTGTATCCTCTTTGGTGATGTTGTGGAAAATTTCCATTACCTATAAAATAAAATAAAAAACAAAAATCATCATTCATTTAATGAAAAACTAAAAAAGAAATTTCATAAAAGTAAAAGAAAACATAGGTTGCCTCCCAAGTAGAACTGCATTTATTTTGTCTACAACTATAAAGTTATAGTGGAATACCCATAGTCTGATGGTGGCCACCATATTTTCTTAATTCCAGCGTGCTTCCAGAAAAACTTCTACTTTAGGAAGCTTAGTTGTTCATTGTATAATTTCTTCCCTTCCTTGTTGTTTCACTTTCAATTAAATAGGGGTGGAAGGATAATATTAATATCCTCCCTTTAGTCTTCAACTTGAGGAATGATGTTATCCACAAAGTTCTAGTTTTCTATTCTTGTAAATTTCGAAAGATGTTTCAATTATGATGGCATATTTATGTAAGGTTCAAATAACACGAAACCATAATATGAGATCCTAATTTTTTTTAACTCATTTATTTCATCACTTATGGATGTACAATAATTAGGATTAGTGGATTCATAAAACTGAATAAAATTTTCAATATCCATTATATAATTTTTTTTCCAAATAATGGTTAATTTTAACCTCACCAGTGATCACTTTTTTAATTAGGGAGAAAATATCACAAAAATCACCACCATCAGGAAAATATAAACACATTGGTTCTAGGTTCACCTCACATAAAATAGAATTTATAGAATCATGGATAAGAAATGATGAATGTTAGATAATCTAATCTAAATCAAAAAATGATCATGCTAGTTAATTTTCCTCATTACCATCCAAGTTGGAGTAGTGGAGGTTAGAGGTGAGATGGGATTCCAAATATTTTTCAATATCCTTTAAATCAATAGAGTTTATATTTGAAATATAAATATCAACTTCTCCATTTATGGCTTGGTTAATGAGGATGTATAATTCATAAGCTCCTTTATCTTTAGAACATGAAGAACATGATAAATCAGGATTCAACTCACTCTTAGTGAGACTTTTAGAAGTATGGATAGAGAATACATATTGATTCTCTGATAGGTATTAAAAGTATTGAAAAATGTTGAACTCGACCATTTAGTCACCAAATTCCATGGATAAGATTCCACCATGGACATCAATTTTGGTTTTAGAAGTCATGAGGAAAGGTCTTCCTAGAATCAGAGGAGATTGGAAATAAGTTGTCTCACCTTCCATGTCAAGGACATAGAATTCAACTGGGAAGATAATATCATTAACTCAGACAAGGACATCCTTAACTGTTCCCTTAGGACTGGCTGTGATTCGATTGGATAACTAGATGACAAAACTCTTTGGGTGAAAGGTACCTAGACCAAGGTTAGAGAATATGGATTTGGGAATGACATTTATTGAGGATCCTAGGTATATGAGTGCATCATCAAAGTTAGAACTCCCTATTTGGCTTAGAGTAGTAAATGTATCTGGGTCTTTGCATTTCATGGGTATGGACTTTTGGGTCAAAACATTTTCAAAGGTCCTAATTTGTCTTTTATGGGTGCATAATTCCTTAAGAAACTTTTCATACTTAGGAATTTGTTTGATGTAATCTAAGAGGGTAATTTTGACTTCAACACGTCTAAACATGTCGAGCATTTCATTATCAGGTTCAAAGGACTTACTTGGCTTATATATGTCTTGAGGAAAAGGAATTGGGTTTTTTAGAGGAATGGAAGGAGGTGAGGGAGCAGCTTCATGTTTTTTTAGGATTTTTGGTATTTTCATTTTCTAGGTCAACATTTAACGGTTCATTTGAGTATCCATCATGAGGTATGGACTTTTTTTCTTGATCTAAGTGAAATTTCACTCACATTACCCTTGGGGTTGGGTAATGATTGAGCTGGGAGTTGGGAAGAATTGGATGGTTATTACTGGCTAAGGTGGGATGAAATTTGAACAATTTTGGTTTAAATGTTTTTAATTCTAGAATGGGTGAAAGAGGTAAGATTTTACACTGTACTTTCCCATGGTTTCTTGGAAGAAGAAGCTTGTCCTGAATTGGGATTGCCTTGATTTTGGTTCCTAGGAAAGTGCTTGTATTGGGTTGGGAATTGGGAAGGCTCATTAGGATAGTGTAATCTAGGAGGAGTAAGAGGAGGATTGATCTTTTGAGGTTGAGGAGCAATAGGGTAAGGTTGTTGGAAGTTACCAACACCTTGACCATATTGGAATTGGTTTGGGCTTTGAGGAGGGAATTGAGGGGAATGAGAAATGGGATTACCATACCTCAAGCCATGGTTAAAGGTAGAAGGGAAGATCTCAGAGTGGGGTTGGTTGAAGTTTCTAATGAACTGAACTGATTGTTGAGGTTTGGTGTTCCTATGATCATATGATTCATTGAGATCCATTGGTCAAGATGAATCAAATGGATATTCTTAAAGTTGTAGACATGTGTCAGTTGGATGAGTAGATGAGCTATAGATTTCATAGTTTTTGATAGGTTTAGGGAACATATATTGTAAAGAAGATGAGTTTGGATATTTGGATGCCACAACTAGTTGATGCACAAGACCTGTAAGTTCACTCATCCACTCGGTCATCTTATTAGGCTCTATGGATTGATTATCTTGGACTTGTTTGACTTGAGTATGTGTTTGAGTATGGAATTTCTACATTTTTCAGCCATATTACTTATGAGATCTCGTGAAAGTATAAGGGTTTTATCAACAAGAGCACCACCACTTGAGGCATTAATTAATGTTCTCTCTATAGCTAATAACCCCTCATACAAGTATTGGATCAAGATTTGGTTAGATATTTGGTAATGTGGGTATGTTTCCACAAGCTTTTTGAACCTATCCTAGTACTCATGGAGTGATTCAATGGGGGAATTGATGGATACCACCAATTTCCTTTTGGATAGAAGCGGTATGAGAAGAAGGATCCAATTTCTCTAAGAAGAGTTGCTTCATGTAATTCCATGTGGTTATGGAACCAAGAGGAAGGTAGTAGATCCATGACTTGGCAGAGTCAGCTAAGGATAAAGGAAATGCTTAGAGTTTGATTTGTTCTTCAAAAACCCCTTGAAGATTCATGGTAGAGCACACAACTTGGAACTCCTTAAGATGAAGATATGGATCCTCACCAGCTAGCCCATAAAAATGAGGTAGAAGATGAATCAAACCTGATTTGAGTTCAAAATCAGACTCAATGTTTAGATATTAAATACCAAGGGGTTGGTAATTCATATCAGGGCAATGAGTTCTTTAAGGGGTTGTTCCCTAGGATTGGCCATATCTAGTTCAATTGGTTGGACAATGACTGGATCTTGAGTGATTTGATTATCTCTAATGTCCCTCCTAAGTTGAAGAATATTTTGATCTATTTTAGAATCAAACAGATCTGATGGATTTTATAGGAGGCTAATGGTAATTTAGATAAATTTTGAAGGATTAGGAAGGCATGTTTTTCTTTGTGTTTGTTTCCAGAATTTTTTTTGGTTTATTATTTTTTTGATTTTTTTGATTTTGTTTTACAAAAATAAAAAACTACTGACAACTTAATGCACCATCTCCAAAAATGATTCAATTTTAAGAATGACTGATTTTCACTTATAGACCATTAAAAGGTTTGGTTCTCTACTAATGTGTATAACCATAATCGGGTGGAATCCTTGGTGAAGTTACAAATTTTAGTGTCGATTGTTTTTAATTGATACTCTTTTGATTGGGGCGTTTGTTTGTAGAGATTAGATGAAATGATTGATGAATGAAGATTGATTTAACAGTTTAATAATTATTAGGGTGAGTTCATAATTATGGAGTTAATATTATGATATTCTTAAGCTTTTCTTTATATTGCATTAAATTAACACCCACTTCACAAGATGACTTTGATCGGAATTCCTAAGTTTTAAGGTATTAATCCAAGATTTAAATTAACTTAGGGTTATAATCAGTAAAAAAATTGTTTATGGTAGTGTATTTATGGTTCCAATAATCTATATAATCCACATGTTAAACAAAACATGTCATTAACTTATGTAATTTTGAGTTCTACATACACAATGTTAACCTAAAGAATATTCATCGAGAAAAAGATTTCAATTACTTAATATCCCCAATTTATGAATCACAAAAATGGTAGATTTACTAATCCATTTATATGTTTATTAATATATTATTATGTGTTTATAGTGATTAATTATAAATAGAATGAAATTATTAGGATAAGAAAATAATTGTGCGTCGAACTCACACACGAACGATGAGGATAATTAGAAATGGGCTTTTGATTGAATGAGGAAGAAAAAGAAAGGAATGAGTTTCGAATTGATTTAAAATATTTTAATATCATTAATATTTAATAATTTAGGGTGTATGATTAAAATATTTTAATAATAAGAAACATGCATTAAAACAAAATTACAAATACAAACACTTACGAGATTACAAATGAAGAAAAATGCAAAAGTAAATAAAAAGAGGCATGGAGGAATGGTATATAAAGTAAGAAATTGAGTATGTAAGACATTCAAAATACTTTTTAAGATACTTGGTCATGCCAAAATATCCTCCTTTTCTCTAAAATTCCAACTCTATGCAAGGAGAAGGGGGGGATGCATTTATAGCCCAAGGTGGTGGACTGTTTGCATTCCAAATATGACCCTCCACTTGGCTCGACAATTTGGCCATCCAGAAATCTTAATATCAAGATATTATATTATTAAAAGTTGTAGATATTTATGTTTTATATATAATATGAAAATTTTTAGGTATTTTTACTTTTTTATCCAATTTTATGGCTATTTTACTAAACAATGTGCATTTGTCCATTTTTATTAACATTTTTTCAAAGGCTAGAATGTGAATGGATTTTTGAATAGGAAGATGCCATAAAATATGAACCATTTATTCTAAAAATTATTCCACATATATACTTTATTTTACAATAAAAAATATCTTCTAGAATGGATTTCTATATCAGGAGAAATGTCAATAAATGTGTTCTAATTTTAATTCTCGGACAGAATAGTGGTATGGAATTCAAAGCATCATTTGGTACCCTTTTTGCTGTAGTTGGGGATTAAATTTTTTATCCATGATTAATTTGGAAAATCATGAACATATTTTGTAGTATAATAAAATTTAGGTATTTGGATTGAACCCAGAAATTCAAGCATCATGGATGGTCCAGTTTTTTCAAAAATTCTTTGGGTCTTCATATGTGGACTATATGACCATTCCAATGATAGAATTAGCCAAAGTTTCCTTCTAATTATATGTTGGAAATTTCATAAGTAACCCTAAAAAACAATAATCACACAATTTGGATAATTATAATTATATTTATGATTAAAAAATTAAACTGAATTGAATTTGGATTAATTCAAATAATGCTAAAAATTATATTTAATACAAAACATGAATATTTCATACCAATTATGTACTTTTGCATGAAATTTACTAAATGGAGGATAAAAAAAGTTATGAATAAATTAATAACATAATTATACCATCCTTATTATTTCTCTAGGTGATTTATGATCATGATTATAAGAAATTTATAAATGTAGATACCCGAACTTCTCATACATAGATATCACATTTTAATAGATGAATATTCATTACATTTAAAAAATACATGATCAAGGACCATAATGGTTTAATTCCATTGGATACTAGGTATACAATATTCTTATTTAGTGATAGATATTCAATATCTCCCATAAAGATCTTCCCATTTTTTACTCCTAAAAAATATATCCTATTTAAAACCTTTCTTCATAACCCAAGAAAGGAAAAATAAGAAAGGGTGAGCTTAGATTCTCAATAAGGGTAAAAATGGAAAATAAATGAACATAACATGAGCATAAGGTTATGATAACATTAGAATAACATATGAAAACCATACCCTACATATAAAAGATCAAAATATTATGTCATGGAATAAATATTGGAATTTAATAAGACATGAATCATAATGGAATCAAAGAACACGATCTGTGAGTATATAACATTGACATAAGAAATTTATTTGTGGTATAAACATAAGATTATAACATTGTGAGAATGTATAAATAGAAACATGTCCAACAATTAAGTTAAGGACATGAAATCAGGTCCTCACATAAACTTATGGACATGAAACCAGGTCCATGCATAACCTTATGGACATAAAATCCAAGTCCACACATAACACTATGAACATGTAATTAGGTTCATTCATAACATTGTAAACATATAATCAGGCTCATGTATAAAATTGTAAACATATAATCAGGTTCACACATATCATATTTTATCATGATTTATCTATCTTTAACCAATTAATTGGAGGTAGATATAGATCTTAGACATCACATAATCCATACATTTGTGTTACAAAATATCATAAAAAATTTCTTATATTATAAACAATAAAAATAGGTCTGATTATAAAAATATTTCATTATAGTATAACTTGTGTAAAGAAACAGGTTTCATAAATATATTTACATAATAATAATAAACAATAAATAGAAATAATAAATATGGTATCATTGTATCTTATTCCCAATACAACTTATGTAACATCAAAGGATGTCATCTTAGATAGAAAATGATTTTAAAAAATCACTCAGAAAATTTATTGAGGAAAATAACTTTTCCACTTTGAAAAACACTTTTTAAAACATATATTTTTTTAAAATTGTTTTATTTGAAAATAAATTTAGAAACTTATAAATCAAGCTTTAAAACATTGAAAGGTCATGATGGCAGAAACTTTCATGCACATTAAAAAAAGATTGTTTTAACATTTTTGGTAAAAGCCAAATGAGCCTTGTTTTGAAAACGTCATGAAGCATCATTTTAAAACACATTATAAAAAGTTAAACATGGGTAAAAATTCCTTAATAAATCATTTTTAATGTTATTTTTTTTTTATTTTTTAGAAAACATGGATATGTAAGAAAAAGGGTTTTCAACTGAAGAGAGAAATAAAGTTGGGTTTTATTAAAAATATTATTTTGAACTATTGAGTAGATAAAGACAGGAAAATGAATTTAAAACATGTATTCTAATGAAATAAATATAGGATGATAAATTTAATGAGTTTCTTGAGATATGGATCATAATATTTCATCTTTAAAAGCATAAACCTAAACAATCTCGATAAACAATGAGACTGTATCATTAAACGATTACCTCTTAGGTAACATTGAATCATAAGCCTCATGAAAGAATAACATCAAATAAAACTTAAAATATCATTAGAATAAATAATTTTATAATATTACATGTTAAAGGGTCTATAAATACACCTCATAAAAGAAGATATGTGCATAATATAACATAAGCCTCAGAGAAGGCAAATTGAGACAATAATCCCTTACCGATTTGGTATCTTTTAAACCATAAAAACCATGAAAGAGAGATACTCAAATGGATATGTTATTGAACAAAATTTTTAGGATAAAAATCATAAAATAAATTCATGGGAATTATATACACCACATAAAAGAAACACATGGTGAATATGGATTGTGTCTCACAAAAAATAAAAGTGAGACGAAAATCCCTTACCTTAAGTATTGAATTCCTTCATACATGATCAAAAATCCTATATAATAAATATAATTTTATTATAAATATATCAAAGAAACATAATTATAAATATCATACCATGTATTATTTACTTACAAAATTTTATTACCTGTTTATTAACAATTCCATGTTAAAGTTCTGTTTTGTGTAATAACTGTTTTGTTTTTCATGTATGTTTTGATTTGGTATTTTCATTCCTATAACTTTCATCATGGTTACATAATATCCAGAATTTTAACCATGATATAAATATAATATATATTAATTATATATTTATCTCTAGTAATCCATAAAAGTTATAGATAGAAAATGAAATACACTGTTTATGGAGACAGTAGGTCATACGTACGCATGAATACTATTTCCATTTTCTCAACAGATGAAATGAAAGAAATGTAAATTATATATTATTATTAAAAAATAATTTTTATTCCATATATATCACATATATTCATTAAATTTATCCTAATTACCTTCAATGTAAAGTGTTAGTGAAAAATGAATCACATCGCTTTACGAGGCGGTAGTCCGCCATATACACGAACAACGTTATCATATCCCTTAAAGAATGTAAAGTAAGAAGGTATATGTGATATAATAATTTTATAAGTATATTTACATTATAAATATTATATATATACATTATATCCATCATCATACCCAACTTTGAGAGGCGTTGATGAAAAACGTGTCATATCGGTTCGTGATGTGGTAATCCGCCGTAAACATAAGCGATGTTATAGTTTCCCATTTGAGGGAAGAAGAGATGGATATAGCACATGAAAATAGTATAATAAAATATTATTATATTTAAAATAATTATTTTATTATATTATCATTTTTTAATAATATTTTAAATAGGTGGAGAAAGTAATAAAGTAAAAACGTTTGTTGAAGAACGTTACCTCTTCTTGAGGTAACCTATTTGGGTTTGCACCAAAATCATTCCTAGGTTTTATTTATGATAAAAATAAGGATTATAGGATGATATAATGGAATTATTAAATTTATTTTGTAATTTATTGGATGAAGCAAAGGTTTTTGGACGTGTAAAGAGGAGAGGAGAGGGGTAGCCTTTTATAAGCGAGGTGAGTGCCACACTTGTAATTTTTTAAAAGAAAAAGGTGTATCCATGTTTTTCACATTACAAAAGGCTATAAAATGGGCCATTATAGAACATTATAGGTTATAAGGTCTAAAAATGTCCAAAAAATTGGTTATATACATTATTCTAGGTCATTTTACTCCTTATATTTTTAGTTTAATCCCCCCGGTAAACCCGTTTTAACCTTAACCATGGTAGTTAATTTTTAATATTTTTACTATTAATTATGGTAAAAAATTAATTTAAACTTATTAGATAATATAAATAATTATTATTAAAAATATATAATACATTTTTCAAAATTCAATTATTTTAATTGTCAAAATTTAATTTAAAATTAATTCCACATACGCGATGAAAAAACGGGTTTCTAAAGAGAAAAGTTTCAAAAGTTTATAAGTTTTTATATAAAAATTTAATATGAAATTAATTCAAATGAACTAAATTGGATTAAAAATATATAAATTAAATAATTTTACTTTTTAAACCATTTTAAATCAAAAGGAACCTTATATATTCTTTAAATGAAAAGGCAATTTTTAACCAAAAACAAGTATTTTCACTATTCGTTGAAAATTATTCTTTTTAGAAAAATCTAAAAAATCACCCTAATATATTTTTTAAATTTATATTTCAAAAATATTTTTTATTTTTTAAAATAAATTTTCTAAAATTTTCAAAAATTACTTTTATTATTTGTTCACCAAAGAAATAAAAACATTTTTTTGAGAAAATAGTATCTTTGAAATATATAAAGACTTTTCCAAAAATTATTTACTTTTTATAAATATGTTTTATTTATATAAAACCATTATAGTTAATATTTAAAATGTGTTTATTTCTATTTAATCTTCTAACTTTAAAGTTTATTTAATAAAGGTTGTGTTTAAATAGTAATATTAATTGTTTTTTATGGTTCGTTAAAACTTGATGTTGCATGTAACTAAAACTATCAAAGAAATTAAATTTATTCAAAAAGAATATTTCATAAAATCTTTGGGTGTTAAAATGAAACCCATTCCTTTTCCATGTGTAATTATATGATGAATTTATGAAATGATTATGAAACCCATTTCTTTTCCACGTGTTCTTCCATGATAAAATTTTATGAAACACATTTATTTTTCACAGGTTATAACATGATGAATGTTTTATTATCTTATAGAAAACATGTGTATGATTTTAATTATGTTATTGGTGTTATTTGAATTATATATCCCTCTAATTCATTGGGTAAATATGCATATCTAAAGAGGTTGTATAAGGAAAAGGTATCATTTTTAGCTGAGCATTTTTGTTTTATTTCTTCCTCTATGCCATTAAAATATTATTTAAAAATGTTGATATAATGACATAAACATCTCCCATATACTAATATTTTATTATTTTAATGTAATAAACTTCATCCATCTCCTCTTCCATCAAATGAGGTATAAAACCATCGTTCATGTGTACGAAAAACTACCACCTCGTGAACCGATGTAATTCTTTTTTCCATAATCTCCTCCCAAAAATATATATGATGATGGATTTAATGTGTATATATGATAATATTTAAATATTATTAATTCTTTAGAAACAATATATCATACATTTCCTCACCTTTCCATTCATTGAAAAATGATAACGTCGTTCGTGCATACGTGTGGATTACCACTTTAACAAAAAAATGTGATTCATTTGTCATTTCTGCATCATTTGGATGATATATATATAAGAATATTTAAATAAATAATATGATATAATTATAATTATTTAGAGATAAAATAATACCTACCTTCTTTCCATCACGATCGTTGAAAAATGGAAACGTTACTCGTGCGTAGTATGACCTACTATCTCCATGACACTACGGCAAAATCACGATTTAGTGGCGGTTTTTTTTTGTTTCGCGGTGGTTTAAACCGTCGCTAAATAGATTGGCGGCGGTTTTTCAAAACCGCCGCGAAATCATGCATCGGGAAACTATTCACAGCGGTTTTTAAAACCCTCGCAGAACGTTTCGCGGCGGTTTTTTAGCGGCGGTTTAAACCGCCTCTAAATGATTTAGCGGTGGTTTTTTAATTTTTTTTAATTTTTTTTAATTTTATTTATTTATTTATTTATTTATTTATTTATTTATTTATTTATTTATTTATTTATTTATTTATTTATTTTATTTATTTCGTATTTATTTTCTTTTTCTTATTTATTTTGTATTTATTTTATTTATTTTATTTTTCTTAATTATTTTATTTATTTTATTTATTTCGTATTTATTTTATTTATTTCGTATTTATTTTATTTAATTCGTATTACTTTATTTACTTTATTTATCCATGCATGCACATCCCATGCACATGCCCATGCACATGATTTATTTTATTTATTTCGTATTTATTTTATTTATTTCGTATTACTTTATTTACTTTATTTATCCATGCATGCGCATCCCATGCACATGCCCATGCACATGCCCATGAAATATAAAGAAATACTGCGTTTGGTGAGATTTGAACCCCTAACATCTTGCATATTTTCCAAAGACTTTACCACTCCAGCAAGCTCGTCATGTGGTTAATAAACAGAATTTAATATACTTATATATATTAATTGAAAAAACAAATAATACATAAATAATAGATATAAACTCAATACTAATAAATAATAAATAATGAATAATGAATAATAAATAATAAATAATAAATAATAAATAATAAATAATAAATAATAAATAATAAATAATAAATAATAAATAATAAATAATAAATAATAAATAATAAATAATAAATAATAAATAATAAATAATAAATAAATAAAAATAATAAATAAATACAAAATAATAAATAATAAATAATAAATAATAAATAATAAATAATAAATAATAAATAATAAATAATAAATAAATATAAATAATAAATAATAAATAAATATAAATAATTAATAAATATAAATAATAAATAATAAATAATAAATAATAAATAATATATAATAAATAATAAATAATAAATAATACATAATAGATAATAGATAATAAATAATAAATAATAAATAAATATAAATAATAAATAATAAGTAAATATAAATAATAAATAATAAATAATAAATAAATATAAATAATAAATAGTAAATAATAAATAATAAATAATAAATAATAAATAATAAACAATAAATAAATATAATAAATAATTAAAAAATAAATATAAATAATTAATAAATATAAATAATTAATAATTAATAAATATAAATAATAAATAATATATAATAAGTAATAAATAATAAATAATAAGTAATAAATAATAAATAATAAATAAATATATATAATAAATAATAAATAATAAATAATAAATAATAAATAATAAATAAATATAAATAATAAATAATAAATAATAAATAAATAAAAATAATAAATAATGAATAATAAATAAATAATAAATAATAAACAATAAATAATAAATAAATATAAATAATAAATAATAAATAAATATAAATAATAAATAATAAGTAAATATAAATAATAAATAATAAATAAATATAAATAATAAATAAATATAAATAATAAATAGTAAATAATAAATAGTAAATAATAAATAAATATAAATAATAAATAATAAATAATAAATAATAAATAAATATAAATAGTAAATAAATATAAATAATAAATAATAATTAAATATAAATAATAAATAATAAATAATAAATAAATATAAATAATAAATAAATATAAATAATAAATAGATAATAAAAAATATAAATAATAAATAGTAAATAATAAATAATAAATAATAAATAAATATAAATAATTAATAATTAATAATTAATAATTAATAAATATAAATAATAAATAATAAATAATAAATAAATATAAATAATAAATAATAAATAAATATATAAATAATAAATAATAAGTAAATATAAATAATAAATAATAAGTAAATATAAATAATAAATAATAAATAATAAATAATAAATAATAATTAATAATTAATAAATAATAAATAGATATAAATAATAAATAAATATGAATAATAAATAATAAATAAATATAAATAATAAATAATAAATAAATATAAATAATTAATAAATATAAATAATTAATAAATATAAATAATTAATAAATATAAATAATTAATAAATGTAAATAATAAATAATAAATAATAATTAATAAATATAAATAATAAATATAAATAATAAATAATAAATAATAAATAAATGTAAATAATAAATAATAAATAAATATAAATAATAACAAATAATAAATAATAAATAATAAATAATAAATAATAAATAATAAATAACCAGTAACAAATATTATTATTAATAAAAATATTTTATTATTAGTACTAATAAATAATTAAAAATAAATAATAAATAATAAATAATAAATAATAAGTAAATATAAATAGTAAATAAATATTAAATAATAAATAATAAAGGTAACACATGAAAAAGTATGAAAAGATGTGGTAAGGGATGAAAAATCACGAAAACGCATGAAAACGGATGAAGAAGCATATGAAGAATGAGGCATTCGAAAGAATGAGAACGTATGAAAACTCATGAAAACTCTGAAAAACCCCTTAATAATTCAACATAATCAATATAATAACCCACAAAAAACCATTGATAAAGATAACAAGTCATGGAAACCCAAATAAACAGTAATAAATGGAGCAACCGTTAAAACCCGTCAAAACGGTCACAAAGAGACAAAAACATTGGACTCACATTAACAGAGATAACTTATGATCCGAGAGTCCATTTTAGATCTATGACCTGTCAAATCAAATATCCTGAAACGATCTTCGACCTGATAGGTGAAAGATTCCGAATGGACAGGCGGATCGGAAGTTATGACCATTTAAAAAAAAAGCTGACGGGGAACGAGTGCTAGAAATGAGGCATCGAAAAGCATAACAAACCCGATACCCACTAAAAAGGCCATAACATATGATCCAGGAGTGTATGTGGGCGTCGTGACCAGTCAAACTGAAGCTCATGGAACGAGCTATGATCTGGCAGGTGGAGGTGTCCGAACTGACACGCGGATCCAAAGTTAGGTCCGTTTGAAGACAAGTTCGACGGGACATCGGTGACGGAAATGGAGTTTTGGAGGCCTTTGGAGAGATTTTTGGGGTAAAAAAACATGGTAGAAGCTTGCTTCTCTCAATTTTGTGCGTAGCTCTCTTCGCTGGCTTCGATTTTATATGTGGTAGAGCCCAAACGGATACCTGGAGCGAAAGTTATGGTCGTTTGAAGTTGGAGAACTTTTTTCAACATTCTTATAACTCTAATATCTTCTACACCTTAGACCGTCTCATGGTTTTGATTATATGTGCCTCTATATCTCTTCATGAGCTTTGATTTTACTGGTTGTGGCGCTCCAACGAACGCCCGGATCAAAAGTTATGATCGTTTTAGTGATTTCGGGGTTTCTCGTGTTTTTTTTATTTTTTCCTTTCATTTCGCGGCGGTTTTACCGAAACCGCCGCTAATCCTCGAAAAATAAAATAAAAATAAAAATAAATAAATAAAAAAAAATTATGGCATTTCGCGGCGGTTTAAAAACCACCGCGAAACTGCTGCCCGAAACGCGTTTAGCGGCGGTTTTTAAAACCACCGCGAAAAAACCGCCGCTAAACGGCAGCTTTCTTGTAGTGTGATTGTAATATAGTTAATTTTTCATAACCATATTACATTTTTGGTTTTAAGATTATAATTAATATATATAAATTATAATTATTTCATGATTATTATCCTAGATATGATGAAATAATGACCTCATTGATCATAGTTAACCTGTCGAAGTCATTTTTCACTTATGAGCTGAATATCATCAAAACATCTGACACAGACTTAGTTGATTAAGTAATTAAATATAACATGATATTAAATAAAATAAAATGAATTATAAAATTGAAAAAGGTTCTTAATAAATTAAATAAATAATATAATTTTATTATTTATGAAAATAAATATTGTACGTGATGAGTCAAACTTGAGGTAAGAGATTTTGATTTCACTTTTACTTCTCTGAGACACATGCCATTATTACAACTTATTTATTTTATGTGGTTTATATACTAAACATTAATGTATTTTATGATGGTTAATATTAAAATTATGGTTATTTACATATCCATATAAGTTTCTTTCCTTCATGGTGCTTATGATTCAAAAATTACCAAAGTGGTAAATGTTTTATGTTTCAATCTCATTGTTTATCGGAATTGTTTATGATTATGATTACAATGATGAAATGTCATGGTATACCTCTAAATAATCTCATAAATTTAATTCTAATATGGTTATTTATTGAAATTACATGTTTTCCTTTCATTTTCCTCTATTTATGTATTCAAGAGACCAAAATAATTCTTTTAAGGAAAACTGACTTTATCTCTCTCTTCGGTTGAAATCCTTTCTCTTCCATATACATGTTTTTTAAGAATGTTTTAAATAATTGTTTACTATTATAAAATGATTGTTTAAATTAATTTTTACCCATGTTTTACTTTTTTCAAAATGGTTTAAAAGGAATCTTCTTATAATTTTCTAAATTAGGTACTTTTAACTTTTTATTGAAAATGTGAAAGGAATATTTGTTTTATTGTATACGACATGAATAAAATTTCCCACCATAAATAGTGATCAATTATTTTAAGATTAATTTATTTTTTTCTAAGGTTATTTCAAAGAAAATATTTTATTTAATTTTTGAGAATTTTTTAGATTTTAAATAAGTGATTTCAAATTGAAAAGAATATTTTCTTCAAGAAATGTTACAAGTGATATTTTAAAAACATTTTATATCTAAGATGACATCCTTTGATGTTTCCTAATACTTAATGGGTATATGATCTGATGATACCATCCTTATTATTTCTCAAGGTGGATTATGATTATTATTATAAGATATTTATGAAACCCCTTCCTTTTTCCTTGGTTAGGCTATGATGAATTGATGAAATGATTATGAAACCCATTTCTTTTCAATGGGTTATTCCATGATAAAATATTTATGAAACAAAATAATTTTTCATGAGTTATTGTATGATAAAACTTTTATGATTTCATGGCACACATATGTATTATTTTCATTATATTATGGGTAGGATCAGAATTATATATCCTTCTAATGCATTGGGTAAAGGTAGATATCTCATGAGATAAACATGAATAAAATGAGGAGTGAACCCATTTCAGTAAGGGACTCCGTACACTATGATAGTCTTTAGAGTAAACCTTGAATACTATGATATTTTAGGTAGTGAACCCATTCCACTATGATAATTCTGGCCATGATCCTATTGACTACTAAGGAAATGAGTTTCTATACTTATGTGTATTCCAAAAATATATGTCTTATGCCAATGTTATTATCTCATGCATTATGTTCTTTGATTGATTTATGATTCATAAATTATGAACTACCAATATTTATTCCATGACTTAATATTATGATCTATGATATAAAGGGTATGGTTTGAAAATGTTATGCTCATGTTCTCATATCCTTATGCTCATGTTATGTTTACGTGATCATTGATATCTCCCTTATTTACCCTTACTAATAATCTGATATCACCCTTTATTATGTTTCCTTTCACTAGGTTATGAAGAAAGGTATTAAGTATGATATTTCTTAGAGGGGTTATAAATATGAAGAACTTAGTGAGAGATTATTTAGTTCACTTATGAACTAGCTGTTTCTATATCCAAGTGTCTAAATATACTATAACTATACAATTATCAATTGGATTGTTATGTTATGTAATAAATATTTATATAATAATACGTAACATCTATGTATGAAAAGTATTGATCACTATACACCCCACCCCACAATAGATTCGGGCAAGCCCACGGGTAACCTGCATTCTTTATTATTTTTATTATTTTTTATTTTTTAGTAAGCTTGTAAAAAACTACATGTAAAATTAATGAATTTATGGTTGTAAATCACTAAATATCGAGTATATGAACTTATGAATTTTAAAAATAATATAAAAAAATGATTGGATAAAGGACAGTACTAGAAAGACGAGGGGAAGATAGGATATCAGAGGAGGGGTAAATTGGATGGTGGATGAAGCAGGTGTGGGGAGGTGGTGTTAGCAAGTGTATAGGGTTGAAATAGATGGAGGAAGATTCCTAGTGATGAAGTGGATGAATTTTGAGAGTTGTAAGGAGGGGGATATGGGATGTCAGATGTTTTCAGCCAACATTAGAGAGGTAAGTTAGAGGATGTTGGTGGTGAGGACTTGGAGGGTGGATGGAGGTGGAGGATGCTAGTGAGGGGACTAGAATATTGGGTATAGAGGGAGGGAGGTGGGAGATGGTGAAACATGGTATTGAATTTAGTCTAGAGGGAGGTAGATAGTTAAGAGATGATGAGGAGATTGTGGTGACTAAATGGAATCATTGGATCTGAAGAGGGAGGCAGGTGATGGTAGGGACTAAGAAACATTTTGGGTATATAAATAAACATTTAAGGGGGGGGGGATATAGGGAGGATATCGAGGAATATGTTTGAAATAGGATAGGAGGGGGAGTTATAAGGTATGGAGTTTTCATTCACATAGGGTGAATTAGACTACTAGGCAGGATTATAGGAATGGAAGGTAATGAATGAGTATTTTTTTTTTAAAAAAAATCGAAGAAAAACCCCTTGGTCCATCTCACATACACACGAGTTTACCCGCATAGGATGACTACCTATACAGGAAGTCCTTGTAAGACCACTTTGATACAATCATTTTGTAAGAATCCCACTCCCCCACAAACCCATTTATCCCATGGGCATGTGACCCATTTTACACTGCTACCTACCAACACATCACAAAACCTACCAATTATGATACTATAACTCTCGAGGTCATCTGATAACCATCCAAACACCCACACCAGAGTCTAAATCCAACCCTGAGTGTAATTTATATAGCTAGATCCTCAGTCGACCCATCCAAATATCATGATCCACCTATGAGAACTGATGTACCATCAGTCTGACTCACTTTTGGGTCATACTACCACCATCCTGAGTCTATCTCCATCACACATACTCTGTTCAAAATTGCACATAAATTATCAAACAAGGTTCATTTTATCACCAACATCCCACTATCATTACAACTATTCACAAACTAGTTTCACTATACTCATGACCCTTCTGACATAAGGGTCATATATATCTAACTGATAATATTCTCACACTATATGAGTATCCATATCATCACCCATCTGAACCAAAACATCCAACCACCAAACACCAAGATAGTAATCAACCACACCCATCGATCCCCAAAAAATTGAAGCATCATTAACCAATTCTTCTTGAGGATTATGTCACTTAAGACTTGGTTATCACTAGATGATTCCAACTAATGATGATCCACACCATATGAAACACCCATATAAAACAAAATTAAATGGTCTACACTAGTGGAAAAACATATTTTGATGTTTTTTTAATTTTTAACATCGGTTTTTAACCGACATTGATGTAGGCGATGTTAAAAATAATAGTTTTGACATTGGTTTTATTAAAAACAACATTGAAACATCAACTAAAAGTGACTATTAGGTATGTTTAAACATTTTTTTTTGAAAAACTGACATTGAAAATTTATTTACACCTTTTCCATGTCAGTTTTAATATAGAATCGACATGAAAAAATCCCATAAAATATTTCATGTCATTTTTTGTTAAAAACTGACATTGAAACCCACATTCTATGTCATTTATACTATAGAACTGACATGAAGAATATTCTATAGGGACTTTCCATGTTGATTTTTACTAAAAAATGATGTGGATTTTTTTCAATGTCATTTTTTGGTAAAAACCGATGGTGAAATCCCTATAATTTTGATTCAATATCATTTTATAAAAAACCTGATGTGGAAAGTTATAATTTAAAAAACATTTTAAATTATATAGACTAAAAAAATCTAAAACTCTGTAAAAACAAACATAATATACAACATAGAATAACCCTAAAAATAAAAAAATAGAATATACCAACTTAAAATAGAAAACTATTGTCTGAATACTCAATTTTTAACATTTAATTAAAAGATACGTATCTAATAATTTAAAATTTAATAGTAAAAATAGTTCTCAAACAAACTTAAAATATAGGTAAGGTCTTAATTTATATATGGATCAATATCATTGAAAGTGTACAATATAAATGAATGTTATAAGATTAAAAAATAAAATATTTTGATATAAAATAGAAACCTAAAGTTATATTTATAGAAAAATAGAAAAAACAAAATTTCAATTTAATTTCAGAAGAAGTCATTTAATAAAAATGACTCAACATTACTTATATGGCTTTTCTTGGAGTTTAGTGATTCATTAATTATGGTGCATCTTATCTTGGATTCTTTGGTTATGAAATATTTTCTAATGGTTCATAGGGGTTATTTGGTAGTTCTTGAAGCATTACTTGGAGATCATTAGGTTGATGTAACTTTACAATGAATAAGGTAGGGGGTCTCAAATCATCGAGTGAATTTACAGGATGCACGTAGGACATGCCTTCCAGTTTACCCAAATAAATGATAAAAATAAAAATTTAGTTTCATAATTATAAATAGATTATTTTTAAATATATTTTGATATATATAGTAAAATTATTTCCAAGGAGTTTTTACATAAAGTGTGTAATAGTTTTAATTTATGTTTCCCTTCTTTAAAAACTTATTATTTACGATTATGTGAAAATTAACTTTAAGAATTTTTTTTCAATTAAAATTGATAATTAGTATAAAGTAAGGTGTGATTGGAATTATTTTTTCTTTGCTTATATTTATAGCTTTACACATTATTATATATTTTACATACAATATAAATTTGGTAGATATATGTTTGTCAAAGTTTAATTTTCTTAAGTTAGTTGTTATGTATAATTTTTTCTAAAAAGTTAAGTTTGTATGTTACATTGATTTTTTTCTAGAGTTACATAACTTAAATTATTTCAATGTTTTCTTGATTCATTGATTTTATCTCACTCATATGAGTGCATGGTTTGGTTACTCATGTCCTTTAGTATTCATGATTTATCTTTCTAAATTAAAGTCTTGTGTAGTTTAGAAATTGTTTTATAAATCCATAACCCTTTATAAAATAGAGAACAAACCTTTAAAAAAAATATACCAACTTAACGGCGAAAATAATTATCTAAATACTCATTTTTTAAAATTAAATTAAAATATACATACCTAATAATTTAAAATTTAATCATACTTAACAAATAGTTTGAAAACAAGCTTCGAAGATGGGTAAGGTCATCATTTTTATACTAATTGAAATCATTTAAAATCTATAATAACAATAAATGTTATAAAATAAAAAAATATAATATTTTGATACAAAACATAAAATCATTAATATAACCAACCTTATCAAATTTATTCATTAAACCGGTTGTTATTATCTCAAACATAAATCTTAAAACATAATAACCACATCCCACCCTTCATTTTTGATGATGAAACTGTGGTTATAAAATATTAACTTGAAAATAAAAACCAATATATATATATATATAACAAATATTATCTAATATAAAATATATTTACATTTAATTTCACATGTTGGATTTTAGTTTTCTCTTGTATCAACAAGAAATCTTCGTTAAACTTTCTCCATGACCTGTATTTTCATATATATTAACTAGAAACACATTAATAAATAATAATAATTTTAAAAAATAAATTATGAAAAATAATAAAACTCATTTATTTAAAAATTTTTTAAAAATTTTATGAGCACCACCTAATAAATAAAAAATCTAATATAATGTGCATTCATGTGGGAATAATACTTCTAACATCCAATGACCACTACAATAAAAAATGTTCACAATTATTAACATTATAATGAATATTAGTTAATAATTATCTTAGTATTGTTACCCATCAAGGAATGAAGAAAACCAACACTCAATCTCTATATTTTATAATCCTTCACATATATATAACTCTAGCATCATTATTTATATATTTCATAGACATTGAAATGTATTCTAGATATAGAAGACCATAAAAATAGTGGTCTCATTTTAAATGAAAAGCATGTGTAGATACCTAATTAAAAAAGTTATATATTACATCACTTGAAGTTATCTTTATTTAATGAAAGAAAAAATGAAACATAAATTTACTTATATGAAAAAAAACTAAAAATAATATATATTGAGATCATAAAAAATAACTCGATCCATGATATTTTTTTTAATATTCTTAATGGATAGTCTCTTCCACATATATTAGACATCATTTGAAACTCATAAATATTATCCAAACAAGAAGAGATCTGGGATAATATTTTTACCCCATAAAAAATCTCATAATTTTATGAAGTTTTTGGTTTCTAAATCTTCTATTTCTATTGTAATAATTATTTTGATTTTAGATAATCCTATATAAACTAAAAATAAGAAAAAATTATAAGTAATTTTTAATAAAATGTAAAGAATATTTAAAAAACAATGCATGAACTGTATGTGAGACGATGAAGAAGGCTAGCTAGTAAAAGTAAAAAAATACCCATACAATATCCAAGTCTAGTAACCTCCTCTTAAGGAAATGATAATGGAGTATTTGGATCAATAATATCATGTATCGATACTCTTATATGACCCAATTTCATAGGCCAATGATATACAAAATCCCCCCAAAAATATGTATGAATTAATACACTACAATACGCAAATTGGGATCTCTAGAATAAAACCCATAATATAAGGTTATTTTTGAACAAGGAGGTGGAAGATCTGAGTAGGAAGGTTGTGCTGGATGCATAGGCTATGTAGACCGCACAGTCTATGATTGTCATGTTAATTGTTTTAACATATCCTGTACAACTGGTTAAATTTGATTACCCATAGACTGTTTTAGTTCTTTCATCTCAGCTTTTAAGTAATCTATTTTCAGGTCTCTTTATTTATTACTTTGACAAACAAAATCTTTCATAATACTGACACCCACAACATATCCTCTTATGTAGCCGATGTGTTTTGTATTTTCTAAAGCAGTATCTAGGATGTCCCTCATATCCTCAGGGATAAAATTCCCCTATATATTTTTTTTCTTGAAGATCATCTTGAAATGAAAAATTAAAATGGTATATTTATGTTATTAATTTTTAAAATACAAGCATTCATGGAAAATAAAAATTAATTTCTTACAATTATGTGAGCTACTTCCTTAGATCTTTCTATAATATACCTTTTATTTTTTTTCTTCTTACTTTTTCAATTTTTTATGGTGAGAGGGGAAAGGGGGAGGACCAAATTGGAGCTCTTCTGAAACACTACTAGATTTAGATCTTAATTCATCAGACTTTTCTACAATCATTTTCTCCTCCAAATGATAAAGTATGGGGGTTTACATTCTATAACTGGATCTCTTGATGAGTTATCCTAGGGCCCAATTACATAAAAATAAATTACCAAGTAATCAGGTAATATACAAGAAGTTTTATAATACAAAATAATTATCATACTATTAATGCTTCATCATGTCAGATGGTAAAAAGTTTATTCCATGTATCTGCATCTAAAAACCCATAATTGTGGCATGGTTTTTCATTATATAACTTTCCAAATTTTTTTTTTCAATTTTGTTTTAAAATATCTCCATCAAACCACCACTAAGGATATAGAAATATTTTCTTAATTTCATTCGTTTCTTGAAAGATGAATGTCATATATAATTGAATATATTAAATATTAGTCATATAAAATATATAATATTTGAATAATTATATAAAAATAAATAAATTGAGATATTTTAATGTTATAGACTCCCAAAACTTCTCTTTCTCTATCTTGTCGACAAACTTCTTATTAGTTTATAAAAATTATAATCCTGTAATGACTTTTCATGGTGATATAAATCATAAACTACGTTAAATTTGGGCTAGTTGGGTTATCATCATCATAAAAATTAATATGTATTCTCTGGTCTCTATGAGCAAGTTAAAGTTTTGGTAAATGTGTAATCCCACATCTACTAGATCTAGGAATTGTTTTCTCTATAGAAGAAGAAGAAGAAGACTCCTCTGTAGGAGGAACATCAGTAGTTCTAAAAATATTTTTTGTAAATTAAGTGTTTATTTTCATTAAATAATTTTATTATTGAATACTTAATAATATTTAAAAAAGCTATATACCTTGGTAAATATTCCTATACCTCTGTGTCTGTCATTTAAATAACAAATGTAATGATATTCTGTGTACCTGTATATTATTAGAAAAGTGAATATTAAAAAAAAATGATTACAAAAATAGGTTAGTAGAAACATAGGGTCACACATGTGTAAGTTTAAAAAAAAATCATTATTCTTAACCAAAAAATATACAACTTAAACTATAAAATATAAAAATTAATTATAAAATTGAATAAATGATCAACATTTGAAATTTTAAATATCACAGTTATAAAAAATTATTTTTATATGAATAAATTTTATCAAAAAATAATGATTAATATCTAGTTTTTCAATCAAAAAATGTTTAACCAGAACTGTTGTGTATAAATTTTAACACAAAAATCATATAAATAATCAATACATACATAATTAAACATCTAAATTTAAGAAAATAGAGTTTTTACATGAGTAAATATCAAAAAATAAATAAAATATAAATATTAAACTAAATAATTAGGAGAGTAAATTAGTGTCTTACAATATCCCTTCAGCATGACCATTTCATAAAATATGAAGCATGTCTGAATTATAGTCATAGTTATCATTAGCAAATCACGTAATAAATAAAGAAATAACATAAATCCATAACATAATCATCAAATTCATCACCCAAATGTACTATTTTCCCTTGAAAAAAAAATTAATCATTGATCATTCAATGGATCAATGACATAAAATATTTGCTTTGTATGTATTTCCATGATAAATGGTTCCTCTATTCAATTAAATCATTTCAAATCAACTAGTGTAAAACCACAATCATCATGTTTCACACTACTATTACAATCAACCTAGTTACACTTAAAAAATATTACTCAAAATTTAGTATAATCAATTTCCTATATATCCTCAAGAACTCTAAAATATAACTTTGATGTAGAAATTGAGTTTTTATCTTTTTCACTCAAAAAATGCAGTGTTTCAATGATGACCATTACCAAACTCTTTTAAACAGTAGTCTTGTTATCTTGATTTTTTTATAAAATGTGTACAAATTAATATCAAAACTAGATCATGTGATCACATTAAGTGAAAACCCCCTGATTACCATTTCAATGTTTCTAGTGCAGATATATCTATGTTGAATTTCTCTTTAAACCATGAAACAAATGTCTTTTTATGCTCAATGATCAACCAATTTTCATTTATTTTTATATATCATTCCTTTAATTCAGTAATATGTGATGATATATATGGTTTAACCTTATCTGTGTTGTTAAAAATGTATTAATGTGCCTATATCAATTCATCATGTAGAATGAAATTTACCTTTAATCCACGAATCAATCTACCTTCATTATCAACTATCAAATGGAGAGATATAGGGAAAAATATTCTCCTTTTCATACAAATAATAAGTAAATAACTCAAACAAATATTCTGATATTTATTTTTGAACAACAGAGGCCTCTTGTCATGAGGATTTTTAACACATCCCTTCAAAATTTTTATGTATATTTCAAAAGGATACATCCAACATAATAAAAAATCCCACATATTCTTATCTTAAACACCAAATGAATCACTAGATGAACCATTATATCAAAAAACATAAGTGGGAAATACATTTCTAGTTGAAAAAGTATGATTAAATATTTATTCTCCTACACATCTAAAAAATTTAGATCAATGAATTTAAAACAAATGAATTTGAAGAAACAACATAACCTGATGATAGTATTTCTGATAGGTTTTGGAAATATACCAAACAGTGTGACCGGTATCATTTTCTATATCAATACATGATAATAATGATATTTCATACCTATTAATTTTCAATCCTTTAATGACACTTAATTCTTCACATTTTAAGAATATCCATTGGGTACTTTAATACCATGAAGACACTGAAAAAATTCATCTTCTATGTATTTCTTAATGTGTATCAAACTAGAGGTAAATATGTTCTATTTCTTTTCATAGTGGGAGCTAACTCCAAACATATTCACATATATATCAATTCCAATCTAGCATGCAATCCATATTTTTTTGTTCCTTCTATTTATAAAAAAGTACCAATCAAACTATCACATATGTTTTTCTCAACATACACAATATCAATGTTATGTTTTATCTCTCAAAATCTCTAATAATGTAGTTTGAATAAGATAGACTATTTCTTCCAGATATTTTTTTGATGACCAGAACTTCCTTTCATTCGAAATGCGAAATCAATTTTTTTACCCTGTTGTAATATTATTCAGTTGATAATGGTTTTGGGGTGAGATTATATTCCTATAAACTGTTAAATTGTTTGTTCAATCTATGATAAGGATGATCAATTCACAAAAATATTTAATGTTCCATGCACATTGTCTTTCTTCCATTCTACAATTGATAATATGAAGTCTCTTCTTTACAAATTGGATATTATTTATGTCCCTTAACCCTACATCTAGATAATATTAAACATATAGTAAATTCCTTTATAGTGAACATTATCATAGCACACAAAAGAAAATACTCTTTCTTATATGCCTAAAAAACTATAATACTTATCTCTTATAGATTTTTCAAATCATCAATCAGTGATGAAAGATCACATAAATATCATTTCTCGACTATTTTGGTCCATATATCATCAAGATCACCATAAATCATTTTTTCTTTATACATATCTATGGGGGAAAGATGTAAAATACCGAAAAAATAGGCCATGAACTTTTTTGACTAATGAGGCTCTGAAATACATTCATTCATTTTGTGCACAATTCCATTCTAAGATTTCTAACTCCACTTCCAAAATTAAGATTTTTTTATCAAATTTCTTCCACTATGGTGAATCAGTAGGGTGGCATAAGTTACCATTAGAGATGCACTCATCTTTATTAAATCTTAACATTTTTTCATCATTTAAATTTGAAAATAGACTCTTCAAATGAATAAATATTGGAAGGTACAAAATTTATTTAGTATGAGGTTTAATTCCATTACCTTAGAGTGAATGAGAGTTGAATTTTTCATCCATCTTATATCTTGATGTCCCATATTTAGAAGATTTGTTAAACATTCATATTACTTCCAATAAAACACACGATCATTGGACAAGAATTTATATTTTTATACCCCAATACCATTGGGCATAATATTTTATTTTCCCCATAATTAGAATCTGGAATCCTGTTTCCTTTTAGAAGCAACTCTTTTAAAAGTTCAAGCAATTCAGAGAAACTTTTATCACTCTAGCCATTTCTTGCTTTCAAGTTAACTAATCTTAGAGCTGCTAATAACATTGTAAATTTAGTGTAACTTTAGAATAATGGTTTCTGAAAATATCTACACAATTATTCAATAGTTTATATTTTTTCAATG
The DNA here is from genome assembly GCA_963277665.1 of Viscum album. NCBI lineage: Eukaryota > Viridiplantae > Streptophyta > Magnoliopsida > Santalales > Viscaceae > Viscum > Viscum album. The sequence goes on from OY728142.1 coordinate 556,287,189, forward strand.
GTTTCAATGAATACATAATGAATTAACTATTCAATATGATCCTATAGCTCATTCTAAATATTTTCATCAACATTATATATTGAATTTTCAGTTATTTAACCATGCTAGATCAAATGTGTATAATTATGGCTAAATCCATAGAAAAGGATATGATAATTTATTTCTTTAGAATTTAATTTTCTTATGTTAAAAAACTTTACACATGGAAATAAAACTGAATCTTTGTTTTGAATATTTAATTTAGAAAATTATAAGAAACCATCAACTCATTTTTCTTGTTCATCAATGGTTCTTCGTAAATTTATCCAATTATGATCCATTAATTACCTAATATCACAATATAGAAGGTAAATATATTAAAACATATAAAAATTTAAATATATATATATAAATAAATTTTAAACATAAAAAATATAATCAAAATAATAAATTATTGATAACTATTTGATCAAAATAAACAATTATACATAATTATTAAAATATATCTTTAAAAATTAAAATAAAAGTGATTAAAAATATATAAAAAAATATAATTTAAACAAGCATAAATTTTTAACAAATAATATTTCTTAAAAAAATTTAAAAATTAAAAACAGGTTACAAAATTTTTTTTAATCAAAAGTTATTATATCGATAAAAAAAATTTATATGTGAAAAAATAAATTGAAGAAAAAAATTATTTCAACCACAAAAAATTATAACAATAAATAAACGTATAATTATAAAAAATTATAAATACAAACGATTCTAGAAAAACAACTCATGGTGAAAAAAATTAATAATCATAAAAAAATTATAACATTAAAAAAAATTTAACAGAGAAATTTATAATTGGTAATAAAATGAATAAAAACAAATGGATTAATGAATCAAATTTATAACTAACAGACAATTAATTTAACTTAAAAAAAACTTAAAAAATATGGAGGTTAATAATGAAAAATATATCCTGAATTCCAATAAAATTATTTTAAGTTTGTGGCAATAGGGAGAACAATGCAAGATTGAAGAAAAACATTTACAAAAACAAAGTAGAAAAAATAACCAACAAAAAGCTTGAACTATGGTTTATGGTCGACTATAATAGGGTTTTTGTGAACTAAATTATACCAAGGTTCATTAAAAAAGGATTAAGTATGGAACATTGATGAGAAATAACTTGAAAAGTGATGAAAATAGACTAAAAATGGAAGATCGATCACCGTCAAGGGTCTTGGGTGCTGCCGGTGCCATCCAAGGTCGAGAGAGGAGGAGAGTTTGATAAAAAATAAAATGAGGGTTTCTTTTTCTAGAATTTTTTTAAAAGAACTTTATCATTGATTTTTTTAGAAAACAAAATTAAAAAGTTTTTTTTAAAATTTTAAGTATATTTTTAAAAAACTGATGTGAATAAGTTTTTTTATTTCTTTTAATGTTGGTTTTTTTCTAAAACCAATGTCAAAAGTTCCCCACATAATTTTTAACATTGGTTTCTAAGAAGAGGATTCTAAAACCTCAACATATTAGATATTATTTCTACTAGTGGCAACTCACAAAAACATAAAAACGCCCATCAAAGAGTCAATTACTCGGACCCACCAACACACATCCAGCAATTCGATCCCAACACAATCATCCATTTCATGATATCACCACATGTTACTCTCTCCCAAAAAAACTATTGTATACCTACCGAACACACAATAAAAAACTTGGGTTATCTCAATTCTTTATAGAATTCTAATCAAATACAGTTTACATAAGAACTAGTTACTGTTGTACCTCTCGTACCCCTCGTGGTTTAATTTTCATGATCACAATCACTCTCTTTTTTATCTAATCTTGTTTTAAGTATTTTTGGATGATAAGGCATGATTTCAGGTTGCCAAGGAATTGGGCCAAGAAAGCCAGAAGGAAAAAGTGGACTGAAAATCAGTCCACCGGCCAACCGGTGTCCCATCACCGGCCAGCCGGTGGAACCCAGACAGAAGGGTCAGCTACTGTCTCCTCACCGGCCAACCGGTGGCCTCCTCACCGGCCAGCCGGTGGTGCCTGGGCAGAAGCCCTCTCCCTTTTCCAAAGCACCGGCCAACCGGTGGCCAAGCACCGGTCAGCCGGTGGAGCCAGTCAAACTAGCCGTTGGGCTTTGACCAGACTTGTCCACTTGACTCCCAACGGCTCCGAAGGCCTCTCCAACGGCTCTGAAGACCCCCAAAGGCCATTTGAGGGTTCCCCCTCTATAAATAAAGGACTAGGAAGCCCTGGAAATGAACGGTAGCCCACGGGAACATTTTTCCATCATTTGGCGAACCTCCGGCGCATTCCTTCAAGGAACCTCAATTGCTCCAACCCACTTCCACATCCAAGGAGCACCACCATAGAAGCTTGGGAGTGCTCTTCATCAACTCCAATCAATCCATTGGCGCCCAAGGCTTCTCCTCTTTACGGTTTTACATTATTTATCTTTTTGACCATCAATTTGGGTTTGTGCCTACAAACCCCCATTTCTTTTATCCTCTCTTTGTTTGGGTTTTCACACCACCTTCAAGGTGTGAAGAGGTTAGTCAAGCCTTCCCTTTAAAAGGCTTGAGTCATAGGTGAGCTAGCCTTCACCTGTAAGAAGGCTAGTGGGTTCTTGCTCAACCATTAAAAGCAAGTGGGTTCTTTCTCAACCATTAAAAGCAAGTTGTAATAGGTTCTAGACTACCTTAAAGTCTAGTGGGTTTCTTGCTAAAACCATTAAAAAGCAAGCGGTAGTAAATCTCTCAACGGTTGAGTTGGGAGCGGAGACGTAGGCTTTGGTTTAAGCCGAACTCCGTTATCAAGTTTTGTGTCTTGCCTCTTTTATTTCCGCTGCACTTTGATAATTGTTTTAAATTGTTAATTAATTTTTAAAAGGCAATTCACCCCCCCCCCCCCTCTTGCCATCACTCTCCGCCCAACAATTGGTATCAGAGGAAAAATTTGAGTAATACCTTAACCGGTTTCAAATTCAAGATCCATTGTGATGGCTTCATCTTCTTTCACCCCCGAAGGTTATTCATTGGGTCGTGCTCCATTTTTTGATGGAACCGACTATACCTATTGGAAAACCCGCATGACCACTTTTCTTAGAATCATTGGTTATCCTATTTATAGAATTGTCATGCATGGTTACTCTCTCTCTTCTCCCGATGAATCCAAATGGACCCAAGCCGATATTAAAAATTTCGAGCTTGATGGCAAAGCCATGAACGCTCTACATTACGGCCTTGATCGTAATGAATTCAATCGAGTTTCCACATGCACTTCATCTCATGAAATCTGGAAACTTTTGGAGGTTACCCATGAGGGGACCAACAAAGTCAAGGATACTCGATTGGACATGTACCGTCAAGATTTTGAAAGCTTCACCATGCACCCACACGAATCAATTACTGATATATTTACTCGTTTTACTGACGTTTGCAATGGAAGAAAATCTCTTGGAGATGATGTGTCTGCAGAAATGATGGTCAAGAAGATCGTTTAGATCCTACCAAGCTCATGGGCACCAAAAGTCACGGCAATCCAAGAAGCAAAAGACATCAAGAACATGCCGGTCGAAGAGCTCATCGGATCCCTCATGACCTACGAAATCACCATGAGGAGGAAAGCTGAAAAAGGAAGGCAAACCGATCAAAGTTCCAAAGAACATCGCCTTCAAAGTTCAAAAAGAAGAAAGCTCCGACTCCTCATCGTCTTCCTCTTCAAGCGGCGATTCAGAAATGGAGAATCTTGCCCGCAAGATGCACAAATTCATGAAGAAGAACAAGAAGAAGAAATCCCGCAAGGCTCAACCCAACGAAAAATCCAAGCCCGAGGTAACATGCTATGAGTGTGGCAAAAAAGGCCATTACAAGCCCGATTGTCCACTCAACAAGAAAAAGGCCAAGCAAAAGGAAAAGAAGAAGGCATTCAAGGCCACATGGAGTGATAGCTCCACATCCTCCTCCTCCTCCTCAAGTGACAACGGTAAAAAATGCCTAATGGAATTTCATGAGGTATCCTCTTCCGACTCCTCTTCCTCTAGTTCTTCAAATTCTTTCAATCATTTATCTTATGAGGATCTCCAACATGCTAGAGATCAATTGGAGGAAGGTTTTCACAAACTTTCTTCCAAATTTATTGCTTTGAAAAAGAATTTCAAAAAACTCTCTTCCGAAAAGGAACAACTTCTCAAAGAAAAGGAGGACTTGTCCCTCAAGATCCAAAACCTTCCCGATGTTGATTCTATGGAATCAACAATCAAGGATTTAAGGGAATCCCTAGCTAAGTTCACCGAAGGTGAACATAAACTCTCAAAGCTCCTTGGTTCCCAATTCATATCTAGAACCACACAAGGGCTTGGCTATTCCAAGCAAGCTTCCTCTTCCCATGCTCCAACTATTTTTGTAAGGGGGAGCTCCCAATATAAATTTTGCAACTATTGTAAAAAACCCGGGCACTTAATTTATGAGTGCAATTGCAAAAATGCCCGGTATGGAAGACCCAAAACCATTTTCTTTAATGATGAATTTCATAGGAGAAGACCCGCCACTAGACAAGTATGGATTGAAAAATCCCTTTTAGCAAGTCTCACCAGACCAAAATTTGTCTCGGTTCTAAAATACTCTCCCCGATGATTTGTTGTTTTTATTTAGGGGGAGTTAGGATCGTTTAAGCCTTTTTGCAATTTTCTTTCAAAACTTTATTTTCAAAACTTTCATTTCAAAACTTTCAAATCAAAACTTTCAATTCAAATTTCAAAAATTTCAATTGGTTTAAAAAAACTCTATCTTGTTTTTCAATCCTTTCCCTCAATCAAGTTTTATGCCCCGTGCTATTTTGATAATCACAAAGGGGGAGAAATTCTTGGTTGATTGGGGGAGAAATCTTTATCTCATACTTTACTTTACTTTTCAATTTATCCTTTAAAGCATGCCTTTCATTTTAGTATTTTACATTGCTTGATTTGGTGATTGTGATCATCAAAATAGGGGGAGATTGTTGTACCTCTCGTACCCCTCGTGGTTTAATTTTCATGGTCACAATCACTCTCTTTTTTATCTAATCTTGTTTTAAGTGTTTTTGGATGATAAGGCATGATTTCAGGTTGCCAAGGAATTGGGCCAAGAAAGCCAGAAGGCAAAAGTGGACTGAAAATCAGTCCACCGGCCAACCGGTGGATGACCACCGGCCAGCTGGTGGTGTCTTGACAGAAGGCATCCCCTCTGTCCAGACCACCGGCCAACCGGTGTCCCATCACCGGCCAGCCGGTGGAACCCAGACAGAAGGGTCAGCTACTATCTCCTCACCGGCCAACCGGTGGCCTCCTCACCGGCCAGCCGGTGGTGCCTGGGCAGAAGCCCTCTCCCTTTTCCAAAGCACCGGCCAACCGGTGGCCAAGCACCGGTCAGCCGGTGGAGCCAGTCAAACCAGCCGTTGGGCTTTGACCAGACTTGTCCACTTGACTCCCAACGGCTCCGAAGGCCTCTCCAACGGCTCCGAAGACCCCCAAAGGCCATTTGAGGGTTCCCCCTCTATAAATAAAGGACTAGGAAGCCCCAGAAATGAACGGTAGCCCACGGGAACATTTTTCCATCATTTGGCGAACCTCCGACGCATTCCTTCAAGGAACCTCAATTGCTCCAACCCACTTCCACATCCAAGGAGCACCACCATAGAAGCTTGGGAGCGCTCTTCATCAACTCCAATCAATCCATTGGCGCCCAAGGATTCTCCTCTTTACGGTTTTACATTATTTATCTTTTTGAGCATCAATTTGGGTTTGTGCCTACAAACCCCCATTTCTTTTATCCTCTCTTTGTTTGGGTTTTCACACCACCTTCAAGGTGTGAAGAGGTTAGTCAATCCTTCCCTTTAAAAGGCTTGAGTCATAGGTGAGCTAGCCTTCACCTGTAAGAAGGCTAGTGGGTTCTTGCTCAACCATTAAAAGCAAGTGGGTTCTTGCTCAACCATTAAAAGCAAGATGTAATAGGTTCTAGACTACCTTAAAGTCTAGTGGGTTTCTTGCTAAAACCATTAAAAAGCAAGAGGTAGTAAATCTCTCAACGGTTGAGTTGGGAGCGAAGACGTAGGCTTTGGTTTAAGCCGAACTCCGTTATCAAGTTTTGTGTCTTGCCTCTTTTATTTCCGCTGCACTTTGATAATTATTTTAAATTGTTAATTAATTTTTAAAAGGCAATTCACCCCCCCTCTTTCCATCACTCTCTGCCCAAGAGTTACTTTCCCATCCTTTGGCCAAAATAGGTCTATACCCACCAATCACTCACCATGGTCCCAAAAAAATATGACCCTTAATAAAAACACACAATTCAAGCATCTAGGTCATTCCTTTCCAAACCACATAAAAATCTAGAAAAAAAAGATTTATATAGGTACTTGTTGCTTCTTTTCAAAAAACCACTCAAATCAATATAAAAATTCCAAAACTCACCCAAGTTTTCAAAACACCCCTTGAAATCCAAGGTTTTTTCATCAAAATCAAAATCTAAAAATCCTTAGCCCAATCGAACCCTTTTCCAAAAACCATTTTGGAACCCAATTCCAAAATCCATTTTATCACACTCTTCTCAAAACCCAAAAATCTCAAACCATTTCAAAATCATTGGATCCATGATAAATTTCACATAAAACAAATTTATAAAACTACTCCATTCAGACCTCACACTATCACATGAGTTTTCTTTCAAAACTAGGGTTTCCTAAAAAATACACACATCTCAAAAACCATTTCCCTATAGTGTATAAATAACCACAATTATAATCAATCATATAAACCCTTGAATCCATATTAATCTAATCAAAATTTATAATATATGTGAGAAAAAATCATTTTTATTATAATTTTCTTCAATTAGTTATATATTTCAATAAGAAAATATATCAAATAACATCACCCATTGGAATGTGTATCATGACCTAGGTATGAGACCATCACAATGAATGAAAAACTCATTAGCTCCCATCCAATCTCTATGATTCATACTGAGTGTCACCCATCCCACTTTAGGATTCTTGGTCCAAACCCAGACCTCACTCATCCTAGAGTGCATAGTCCCAACACTATGGCACTACTTTATAATTCCCCACCTTGAGTTTCCCAAATGACGCCTATGTGGGGATGCTACTTGACATTGGGAATGCCTCCCCATACATAAAAAGTTTTCAACTCATGATGAGGGACTAAGACAGTCATAGGGATACTATGAATTCTAAAATAATGCTTGAGTGTCATGCCCAAATATACAAAAAATTATGCATGACCCATTCATATAACAGACATCCTAAAAACCCATAGACATAAAATAATGATCCCCACAAGCCCCCACATTATAGAATTGAAATAAGTAAACTAGGATATATGATGAATTGATATAAAGAAAATAATTAAAAAATAATCATGACATAATATGCATTATATATAACAAATGAATCACTATCTAGTACATGATGAACAATAGCTAAAACAAAACTGAAAATTCAACTGGCCTCCGACCCAACTCATGATAATCAACCCATCCAATCCCCAACCTTCATAAACAACCATACCTATAATATATGTCCAAATATAAGTTAATCCTATGACCTGAGGGAAAACAGGAAGATATACCCACATAAATTGAAACCCATTCCATGTACATGTCTTGGGGTGAGTTCAACAAACCAGTAGAAATCCCTAATGCCTCAAAAATACCGAGTGATGCTGTGATCAATTGGATGTGATTTAATTTCATATATAATAAGTGTCTTCATGCTCATGAAACACACCACCTATATTTATAATATGATATTCACATCAAACATATATATCGGGTCATTAGGTGTCATCCAGAACACCTCGAATCCCAACCATATCTGCTTTTGCTAGTGATATAGTGTCTCTAAGCACATCAAAAAACCATTCTAACCAATACTAGGCCCAAAATATATATAGTAGAAAATGTGAATTCTTGATCCTTAAAATTATACAAAGGAATCCATAAGCGTCAGGTGTAAACGATGATCCATAGGAGGTAATCCTAGGTTATCAATAGTCATTAGGCTCCAAGACTATGCCTAGGAGGTAATCCTAGATGATTAATAGTCATCATGCTCTAAGAAGATCCCTATAATGTAATCCTAGGCGATCAATAGTCACTAGGATCTAAGATAATCATTAAGAGGTAATTATAGGTGATCATCTAGACCCAACGACCTAATATAGTGTCCTAGGATTCCATATGAATCAAACATCTTCATCAGATCCAAGGAGAATATCTAAGGCATTCACAAATATTAGGAATATCTATTGATTACTAAGGGGTGATTCTAGGAAATAAAAGTATCAAACATAACTACCAGATCATAGGATCAGGTCCTAGGCATATTGTGGTAGCACATACAAATTTAAGGAGTGAATTTGAGGCATTCCAAACTAATATCAGGCATAACAGATGGATATAAGGAATATATCCAAGGAATTCTATATATCTATATTAATCTAGGTATGTAGTGTGTCCCACCCAAATAATCTCATAGTAATACATCTAGTAAGGGTTGGACATCTACTTGAACTGGTCTCACATACTTTAGGTCAATCTCTCAAGCGCACAACCTATCATCACTATGTTAACCATATCTAGATCACACCAACAATTTGAGTCTAAGGAAACACCAGTAATCAATACCCATATCTCACACATCTCCTCTCTTAGGTCAAAATACTACTGGTTCACTTTCCAAGGGTCCCCTAGGTTAAACCATAGTTCGATCACCCTACATGGGTTCCTCAATCACGTTTACATATCTTGGAACTAATATGTTATTCCATGAATAACATCTCACATTGATCACTAGGGTCCTTTAGACCTTGATCTACCCTCAAAGGGTCTGCTACATCAATTCAGTTCAACCTAACATTTTTATACCAAAATAAACCCTCATCATCTAACACTTATAACTTGCATAAAACATGAAACATTAAACACACAAGTAAATCACAATAATGGGGCACATAAAAAATCAATCATGCTTTAATAAAAGGTATCACCCCCACACGGTCAAATAAAAAAATAAACCAACCAAACTCTCTATATTTCTCTTGAAAAGCAAGCTAAAAATTCCCATTTATAAAACATCTAAAAAAACCACATGCCATCATTTAATAATTTCTGATCCTTTGACCAAAACCTATCAAAACATTCCTTAATAAATCCCATAACCATTTTAAAATAAAATTTCAAGATCCATTTGAAAACCACCTCTATTTCCATGAAATTTCAGTTAGATTTAAAACACATTTTTAAAATAATATTTTAATAATTAAACCCATTTTATTTCTAAAATCTCGCACATGCCTCTAAAAAATCCATAAATTGGGCCAACGACACTCATTTGAACAAGGCTCTACCATAAAACTATTTAGTAAGCTATGCAATCCATGTTAACTATTAGGCTAATGCAAGTCCATCCAATTTATATAAATATCATACAATTCATAAAATATGTAAGAAGATATAATAATGATGAAACAAAAACATAAAATCACCAAATAAAAAAGATACTTATCAAGGTCAAGACCACCTCCCTTAATCAATCCATTATTCCTTAATTCAAAACCCAAGCACCATTTCCTAGGATTATCCAAGCTCCAAAATCAAACACAAGCTCTTATCCCAAGCCCTGAAATCATAAAAATTTAATTATAACACTTTTTTATTAATTATACAATTTAATTTTATTAATTTCCCAATTTATAATTGGTGCCATTATTGGGGAATGATTATTTTTTATACTTATAATCTTTATAAAATTTATATTTTCTTTCGCTTTTTCACCATTTTACACCTGGTTTTATCATTCCATAGTTTTAGTAATGATGTTAGTGCACAAGTACTCAACCAGGGGTAAGAAAAAATAAGGAGATATTGCTTTCAATCCCAAGATTCAAAGGAAAATTAGAAGAAAAAAATAAAAACACACAAGAAGAAATCCTGGCTGGAAAAGAAGATGGATAAGGAGTGGGACAAGGAGTATACCAAGATCTCAAAGGAAGTAATCTAGGGATATAATATTTAATCAATTATGGAAGTATCTCAAATGTGGGGATCAATCCAAGAATACTCATCCCACTAATCACTTCATAAAAATTCGAGATCAAGATAATGATCATACAAATGATATCTCACTCTATTAAATTCATCAAGCTACCCCATGAAGACCCCAATTCTCACATTGGAAATTTCTTATAATTGTTAGACACCTTAAAATTCAATAAATTAACATGTGACATGGTAATGTTGCATATATTCAGATTCTCACTCAAAGAAAAATCCAGAGAGTGGATCCAGAGTGTACCCCCACACACAATAATGACTTGGGAGGATCTGGTAAGGAAGTTCCGATGAGATTCTTCCCTAATTCAAAGTCTATATATCAATGGGTAACTATTATAAATTTTAAACAATTGAATAAAGAATCATTATATAGTTCATGGAAAATATTAAAAAGTTTTATTAGGATATATACTCACCACGAGATAGAAACATGGTTACTAATTCACATTTTTTATGAAGTATTATCATAGGGTAACCGTTTCATTGTAGATTCTTCCATTATAGGGATGTTAATGATAAATTCACTAGAATAGAGTTATGATTTTTCATAAGAAATGTCCAAGAATAGTTTCTAACGGTATATGGATGAAGGAAAAGTAAAAGGAGTATATATGGTGTACAATAGATAGGTTTTCCCCCATATGAACATAATGTCAAGGAAATTAGATACGATGATAGCCAATAAAAACCCCCCAAGGTGTGCAATATGAAGATATAAATTATTTAGATTATAATCATAAATTTTTTTCATTTGGATGGAGTACACAACAACCACAATATAATCAAGTTTAATGAATTCATCAAGGGCATGAATTTTAGCTAAGACCTTAAGGGTTTAACCCAAAAAATTAAGGACTATCTTCGACAAGTCAGGTCCACTCATTAGAAGAGACTTTGACCAATTTTATAACAACCATAAGAGAGGTACTCAAGGAGTTTAAAATGTACTTCAAATATCAAGGTGTTTCTATATAAGAACTAAAATATCACTCATAAAAATCAATGAGAAGCAATGTGGAACCTGAAAATCCAAGTCAATTAGATTACTAACCAACTGAATGAGAGGATAAGGGGAGTTCTACTAGGTGATAATAAAGTCCCAATACATGGATATCTGAAAATCATTACCCTAATAAGTTTAAATACAACCTAAGAAAGTGCTGAAGAGTTTGTAATTTAGATTTAAGAAAAATATGAAAAAGAAATAGAAGTAGTTCAAGGTAGAAAAGAAAAAGGAAAAGAAGTTGATGAGTTCATTTGAGAGGAAGAACTACCACCATTCTGAACACTAATACTATTTATGGAGTGAGAAAGGAAATTAAGGTTTGATGAAAAAATAGATTTTTTTTATAATGTTTAAAAAATTTCACATCAACATACCATTCACTGAGGAGATCATGAGCATGGACACCTATGTGAATTTTATGAAGGAACTAATGTCAAAAAAAGAAATATGGAAGAATTGGGAACCATACTATTTATGGAGGAATGTTTAATTGTGGTCTCAAGAAGCCTAACAAATAAGAAAATAAATCCCAATAGTTTTTCTATTATAATTATTATTAGTTATAATGAGTTTGGAAAATATTTATGTGATTTAGTTATAGGTTTCAATATGACGTCATACTCAACATAAAGGAGTTCTGGATTGAGAGAGATTGTTTTGACTCACGTTATGCTTCAACTTGTGGATACAACAATGAGACTTACCTGAGGATTATTTGAATATATCAATGTCAAGTTAGAAAAATTCTATTTTATGGTTGACTTTCTCATGATGGAAATAGATAAAGAGAATAACCCAATTATTTTTAGAAGACTATTACTCGCCATGAGAAGGGAATTGATTGATGTTAGAAGTGATGTGATATGATTAAGAGTCGTTGGATAAGGGGTAAAGTTAAACATGCACTGAGTGATGGAAAATTTGGATGAGAAAGGTGATGATTTGAGAGAATATAACTTTCATGAAGTTGGGGACACTGATATCCTTAGAAATATAAGTGATATAGATATTATATAGAATAAATAATAAGGTGAAAATAAAGTAAACAAATATAATGAGTTGTTGGAAAAAGCAAAATATATAGGAAAAATAGTTGTCTCTGAAGAATTAAAGGAAGGTCAGTAGGTTTGGGAAGTTATTGAACTACCATATGATTTTCCAAGATAGGAAAAACCCCACTATATTAGGCCCATGGATGTTGAGAAAGTGTTATAGGAAGAGTAAATATAGTTTCTGAAAAAGGAAGAGGATCCATATACATGGAGAAATCCCAACTTTGAAACTTTGTTGATCTAAACCAGGAAACCTCTTTATTACCCTCAATAACTTGACTTTGAGAGGTAAGTTTGAGCTTAATAACCATGAACAAAGAACATTCATAAGGCAACCCACATTTTTTTAATATTCAGGACTCAGGATTTAATGTATTTTCAATTCTTCTTAGGAACTAATTTAGGAGTTTATTCCTCTTTATTTTTGAACTTTCATGTGAATGGGCATGCACTTTCACTATTTAACTTGATTTTCAGGACTATAATGATTCAGGGTATAAAGATCTAAAGTCTCTAGTAAAGAGAATAAAATAATCTTTTAATTAAAAAGGGTCGTAATCTTTAGTTTTTAGTACTTAATTATACTTTCCTATTCTCAAAATCTATTTTGAGATTAAGTGAGAAAAAAATGCATTCCCACACTTTGATTAGTGATTTAGTTTTGATCAATGACACTTAGAATTTTTAATAAACCCATGATGCAATGTTTTAGTTTCCAATTTGATGAAATTGAATAAGTAATAAGAGGATATTGAATGATTAGAGTAAAACATGGGAATTTGAATTCAATGAATCATTATTTTTCTTTTTAGTCAAATGTAAATGAAATTTCCCGTTCCACATTTCATGGTTTGAATTTTCATAAGTTCATATAGATTAATTTATTACTATTACACATTCCATGAGTGATTTTATTCAATTTCATATATTCCCATTCCCAAGAGGTTTCTAGAACATTTTTTACAAAATATCTCAGTAAATTTCTTAATAGAACTTGGGACATGTTACCTTTTAAGAATTGGATTTGATATTTTCAAAATGATTATTGAAAAAATTAACTATGAAAATAATTGAGTAAATTTTATTGATTTAAACATTCTCTTACATTGATCCTACTTTTATCCCTTAGATACCATGTGTGGATTTTGATAGGATGAGACATGTTACAAGACAATTATATCCATTCCTACCTATACTCTAGTGTTTTGCATGATTATCATATTTCAAGTGTGTGGGAGAGGGATTTCATGGTGAAAAGGGATATTTTTTATTGAAGAATTTTTTTTGATAGTGTTTCATTGGGTTTTGGAGAAGGTTCATGTCATTATTCATTTTAATAATTGTTTACCACTCTATAGAAAAATTTGTTGAGTTTTTGAGTGTAAAAAATCACCACTAATTGACTAATTATTTTCATCATTTGGGGTTGGGTGGTGGATATGAGACTTTTCTTAGCTCATTTTTTGAAAAATTTAAAAAATTTAAAAAAGGAAAATGAAAAAATTAAAGAGGGTGTATTTATTCATTATATTCATTGTTCATGGAATTAATTTGAGCTTGGGATGTGGAGAGGATGTACTTTTTAGAGTGGATAATTTCATTGGAATTTACTTTTATTACAATTCATTTTACTTTAGAGATAAATTTCATTTTTTAGATTTAATTATTTTTACATAAATTATCTACTTTCCTTTAACCTTAGAGTCACATGATCTTAATTTGAAACTTATCATGATTATTAGTGATTTTTGTCTCTAAAAAGTGGATAATGCAGGTCATTTTCAAGTTTAAAGTTTGGTGCATTCACTCAAGGTATGTATAGAAGAAAAATAATGGTGAGGTGGATCATCATTGACATGTTAATAATCATATATTAAGTGGATCGAATGGAGGTGAGGAGAGACTCCATCATTTTTCATGGGAAAAATAAAATACACTGCATCTAGTGAGGATTTGAATTATTTTTATATATTAAACACTTTAAAATTATCTCTCCCCCATTGATAATTGTTTAGTTTCATTGATTTTGAATTTTAAATATTAGTATCATGGGGGATCCTTTACATTATACTGGAGATTTATGTTTGAAGGAAATCATTTTTCAAGTGTTGGGTATTTTATGAGTTCACATTATGTATATAATTTTTGAACTCAATTTCATTAAAGTGAGAATTTAATTGATCAATAGTACCCCTTTTTAATTGAATTATATTATATTTGGGTAGTTACATTTGAAAATAAATTTTAAAAAAAGAAAAAAAAGATTGAAAGTGTATTATTTTTAATGAATAATGTATGATGTTCTTTTTCATGATTATAGGTTTGAAATGGAAAAGGACAAGGAAGATACTCATCCAAAAATATGGGATAGTAAGGGATAACCCTCAAACCATGGGGAAATAAGACACATGTCATCCCCATGAGGGGCCTTTAGCCAAGCTTCCCATATGGAAGCCCAACCACATTCATCTGGAAGAAAGCATAAGTCTAGAATGGTTCATGAATGGTCATTGCAGTGCACCAACACATAGATATTATATTTTTTTAGTGGTGGGGGGAAGGACTTACCGACACATGGTGGAACTGGAAGCACAATGCATCCTTTGACTCCCATTTGTCTTGATAACCACTTTATCCATTAGTTGTAATATATTTCGGGTCTTATCTATGAAAAAATTAGACATGGGACAAAAAATCATATGGGGTACTATTAATTTTAACCTAAGAGGTTCTATTTTGGCCTCCACTTGCATGTCATCTCCCTTAGATATAAGTTACTCCACAGACTACTCGTGCTATTCCATTGTCATCCCCAATGCACCATGGAACCACTTTATATGACTATAGAAGAAGCTCCACCACCACTGTAGATCCGAGCACAACTATTCTACAACCATGGATATATGGAGTAGTCAATTGAGGATCTCCAAAAAAAGTCAGAGGCTACACTATGGTCTGTATACTAAACAGTATCCCTGTTGCACTAAGTTTGAAAAGAGGGGGTTGTTCCTCCATGCACAGTAGAGTTTCTTTTCATTTTTTGATTTTTTCTAAATGTGACTATGCAATTTTTTTTATTTTTGTATTAGAAAGGAAGAAGAGGCCCTGATGCCTTTTAGAAAAAAAATAAAAAAATAAAAATAAAAGTACATGTTTATATATTTAAAAATATATATGTTTATATATTATGATATATATATATATACTATGTTTATTTTATTTCATTTATAATTATGTCCATTAATATTTTAAATTGAAAATGTTATGTTTTTAAACAATAAATGTTGTGAAATGTAAATTATATTTTACTTGTTATAGTTATGAATTTGTTTATTTTCAAATATGTTTTATATATTGAGTCACTTTGTCAAATATACCTTACATTGTATTTATATTTTATAAGTTATATGATTTCAAAGTCACCTACATGAAACATAATAATGTTTGAAGTTGGTGTCTTTTAAAGTGTATAACTTATAAAATATAAATAAAATCTAAATTATATTTGACACACTTATTGAACATATAAAAAAAATTACAAATAACAAGGATTTTGTAAAAAAATTTAATGAAAATTAATTTTAGTGGAATAATATATTGTTTTTTAAACCATTATAATTATATTTATAATCTTTTTTTTACATTCATTTCATTTTCAATTATTTATTATATTTATATTTTTTTATTTTCAAAAAAATTTTAGATGCTTTGGCTATGATTTGAATTTTATTTATATTGTTTTTATATTTTATATTTTATAATAATTTAAAGTTACCTAATTGAAATTTAATAAGTTTTTATATGTTTCAAGTAGTCGACTTTGAAATATTATAATATATAAATAGTAGCTAAAATAAAAATGAAAATTGAAACTGTGGATAAACATGTAAAAAATGGTTGATCATAAAAATAATTTCATTATTTTAGTAGACATAAAACATATACATGGATGAGTATATTCACTGTCTATGGTGAGGTACTGTACCCCATGGTGGTGTACGATTGAGATACTCGTATTGAGATTGCCAACCTCTATTCTAGGGTGGAGTATGATAACCTAGAGAGGGATGATCCTCAGGTGCTGGAACCTTGATTTTTAGATGCTATATCTGTGTCTCAATGGGAGTAGGTGTCTACTAGATTTCATCCTGTACACCCAATCCTTCTCCCACTTGGTGAGTAGAAGGACCTTCCATCATATCCTGGGGGATCTATATAGCCTGTGAAGGGTCTGTCATTAAAGTTGGTGGCATGAGAAATGACCCTTGATAGAAGATCAGATAATCTACACTAATAGAAAACTCTATATATCCTACCAATACCGATGGACCCCATTCCTCCCATTTCACATCCCCAATCGAATGAGGCTGGACTACTAGAGGACCGACCTCTGTGTAACACCCCAAAATGATAACAGGTTAAATAACTAAATGATATGAATTATGTCAATAAGGTGCATCTTCCGTTTTAGGATCCTACCTGATTAGAAATCTATAGTTAAGCGTGTTTATCCTGGAGTAGTGATCAGGATGGGTGAACTTCTAAGAAGTTTCCTAGGGTGTGTGTGAGTGAGGAAAAAACACACTAGAAAGAAAATGTTTTGTCCTATGGAGACTGTTATTAGTCACATGACTCGTTTAGGCATGTGTGTGGGCCCTAGGGTGGGGACTATGTGTCTTTGGGGCAACTAGTGGTACCTAGTAGCCTAGGACCCGAAGACCATGTTAAGGCGGGGTGTCTGTGCTATCACTGAGGGCCCAGTTGTTACATTTGGTATCAGAGGTGGTACCCATCCTTAAGTGTGGTGCACTATCTGGGTTGATATATAGGGTCCACAATGAGGACGTTGTGCTCTATGTGTGTGTGTGTGTGGGGGGGGGGGGTGAATGTAACACCTCAGAATGATAACGAGTTAAATAACTAAATAATACGACTCATGTAAACAAGGTGAACCTTACTTTTTGGGAACCTATCTGATTAGAACTCTATAGTTAAGTGTGTTTGGACTAGATTAGTGATCAGGATGGGTGACTTTCTTGGAAGTTTCTCAGTGTGTGTGAGAGTGAGGAAAAATCACACTAAAAAGTACTTGTGTTGGTTTGTGGGGACTTTCATTGGTCAAATGACCTATTCAGGCACATGGGTGAGCCCTAGGGTGGAGACCATGTGTCTGCGGGGTAGCTGGTGGGCCAGGACTCGACGACCTTGTTAAGGCGGGGTGTCTGTGCTATCACCAGGGCCCAGTTTTTATACTATGCCTATGGAATAGGTGAGGCCTCACATGGATCATGATGTGGTCTACATCATCATCGTTGTGGCTCCTTAGAATCAACAGCTGCTGGAGGAGGTTTCTTAGTAAGAACCTTCACTCCCTAGGAAGGAACATCATATCCCTAGGGTGGAATATTGAAGATACTATTGCAAACCACATGATAAGCTGGCATCATCCCATACACTACAACATGAATCACTTCCAGGCTGGAAACCTCCTCCTCCTTTGGATTAGTCATGTGGATAATCTTTTTTAGTTGAGTATATTATAAAGAGATTAAAAATTAATTAGAAAATATCATAATAAAAAAACTAATGGAAATTTATTAACTTACTTTATCCTGAATCCCTATTCCATGGGTAGTAAGATACAATATGGACTTCAGTCTATACCATGGATCATACTCAACCTGCTATGATAGATGGAATCAAAAAATATGTACACCCTTAATATGAAGAGATGATTTTCTGCCCCAAAGGTCAAGATACTCAGCATTTCATTGGCATCAGTTGACATCCTGCCTCCCCATCAGCTTTACAGAATGAGGCGTTGGTGACTGTCTCAGTGGAAATAGAATACACTGAACACAAAAAAACTGGCGCATGACACTATCAGGATGTTTCTACTCAATAATATGAAAGTGAATGAGAGGAACTATATCCATAACATCATGAAGTTCAAACGTTTAGTATGCAAGAAACTATTCCAATAAATCTTAGTATGGAATCCATGAAATCTAAAATGACATGTGAGTTTTTTCAAAAATGTTTCTTACTAAAAACAAAAAATTATGAAATTATGAAATTTGTTAGTCAATGAAATATTGTATATATTTACATCCTTGGGTAGGAGACTGTCCAATATGAGATGGTATGCACCCAAATTGTGTGTCAGAGCATTGATGAAGTGGTGTTCTAGGCTCCACCTATAAAATACAACATCAAAAGTGATAAATAATAAGAAATCAAATTAAATAAATCCTACTAGCATCAGAAACCAATAGAGATGAGTTATCATACCAACATCCATGAGGAGCTTCATGTAGCACATCTATAGGCAGATCCTTACTAGAAAAAAGGGGATATGGGAGGGATGTGATACCATGACCACATCTGAAGAAGGATGATGCATCCCCTGAGATCCATGTGATCTAAGAGGCATGCAGTGAATAATGATATTTAAGTGTAAGATAATTACACAAATACCCAATTGTATGTCCCAACCTAATCAAAATCCTCCAATATCCCCAGATACATCATGGGAACATGTATACCTGAGTTATTAGTGAACAATGTCCCTCTAATGATCTATAAGATATAGGCACACACATAACACATGATTGTCTGATCATCAGCTTCATCTGGTAAATGTGAAAATTGCATCTCAAGACTCCTCATAGATATCAAACCACCATCTATAACAACATCATCAGCCAAAATTTTGATGCCTAGAAATCTCTATACAAGATCAGTCCAGTCATCATCGGTGGATCCAATAACTACACCCCCCTGGATAGGAAGACTGAGTAAGACTACCACATCCTCAAGGGTGATGGTCATATCTCCCTCAAGTAGGTGGAATGTGTGTGTCTCTAGTCTCTATCTCTTGAGTAGGAAAGCAATTAGGTGATGATCAAAAAATGTGAAATAATATACTTTAATTTCATAGAATCCAGCATGATGTAGGTACAATATAATGGCGACTGGAGGCAGCATGTGATGATGATGGTGCACTTGACGCACCCCGATCCATCAAAACTAATGACCCTCTATCATATAATGGGAAATATGCCTATCCCACTCAGTGAGTAGTATATTATCCTCCATCTATATGTAAAAAAATGAAACAATTCTTAAGTGTAAAATTATTATTTAATCACATTATTGCTTTATGGTTTAGTTATGGATAGTCTGATCATGCTTCCATGATACCTCACATGTACTTTTAACATTCCTTTTAATGCGAATATGAAAATATTATTGTTATTTGATAGTAAAATTATTTAGAAATGTTATAAAATTCTACAAAATAAAGGATCTTATATTAAGACTATATAATTAACAATATGAAAAGATCACATTGGAGAAAATACATCATTATGGCTGAGAGTGTGACCTTGATCCAATAATGCTAGGGTATTTTTTATAGTTATGAACTTCTCGATGGCATATGCTACATCTCAAACTTTTACCTTGTTCTTGAGGCCAATCCATCTCATTCTATATCCTTATAGACTTTGGTCTCCCTCATTGATGCAACCTATTGATGCCAGGTATCAATATCAGCTGGTATTTGGGCATTAAAAAGTTTCAAAACTCCCCAATAGGCATCCATGATGAATTATAACAATGATCAATGGTGTCCAAATAGTACAATAGATCAACATATTCTTCCCATGATATGTGCACAGAGGCACATACTATAATAGTGTTTACACATGGAAACCATAATGTCTGGAACTTTCCACCTTGACATTGCCTTTCTTTTATAGATACCACTATTTTTCACCGCTGCTATTTGTGATGGGGTCCTAACAATATTAAACTTAAAATTGAGAGTCTTCTTGGAAGAAAAGGCATACTAAATAACTGGAAGGTTCTTTAATGTTCTTTTCAATATCTCATTGAAAGTGTCTTCCATACCTTAGACCCTATTGAATCCCGTTTGAGGCTAGTTTTTGTCTATCAACTAAGTACTTCACGCAATAATAAAATTTCTCCTGAACTAGGGAAGTTATATATAACTTTTGAATTCACTTGAAGAGACCATTGATACACTCCACAATGTTTGTGGTTATGTGTCCGTACCTCCCCCACATCATATGCTAATATCCATTTTTCTTTTGGGATCTGCATCGTATAATCATACACTCATTGTTTAACCTTGAAGATTTCTTCAAAACATTATTCAAAACTTCATTGATCTAGCTCAAATATTACACAAAAGTGATCATATTTCATGTAAAGTAATTTTATCTTTACGTTGAAATAGTAAAAAATAATAAATAAATTGCACTCCAAGCCTTGTGATTTCTTGTTCATAGGTTCATTATGGAATTTATTTCACTTGTTTCTAGAAATATGTCTAATTTAGTATCGATGATGTAAATTTGGGGGTCTTCATGCATCTAGATCCACATTTATTACCTCATTGATTTCCCAATACTGATTAGATATAAAAAAGACACCCTGAATTCAGGTGAAATAGTTGCTGATACATGCCTAAAACCAACTCCAAGTTTTTTAGTTTTTATTATCCATAATGGAAAATGAAATAAGAAGAGGTTAATGGTTTCCATCTTGGGTTTATGAAGTCAACAATACACCATTTTATTTTTTTATAGAAATGTTCCATCAATAAGTATGCATTGTTTGGTGAAATGAAATGTAAAAATACAAGGAAGGAATGCCCAGAAAAATTGATGAAATTGAACATGATATGGATATATTTGATTATATTGAAACACAAGTTCATTCATATGAATATGGAAGAAAACTTGGTCATTATGTCTCAGTATGGCTAGAAATTATGAAACACCCGATATGAGTCATCCCAATCACTATAGACCTTCACAATTGCCTTATGTTTCACCATCCATGCCTTATTATAGAAAATATTATAACCAAAAGTTTGTTTTATAATATATTGAAAAATAGATACGTGCACATCTTATCATTTCCTAATAATATCGACAATAATAAATGACATAAATTCAGTATCCAATGAAGTATGATCTTGTGTCAGGTTTGGATAAACGCAAGCATGAGAGGCCCCAATATTCAAAATTATCCAACCTCCAAATGAAATGTTCGGAATTTACCTTAAGAAAAATATACAATCATCCCCATATTTATCACACCGTATGATGTATTTTTTATTTCTTGATTCCTGAACTAAATAACTACATTTCCTCTCAATATAAAATCTTTTTAGTATGTTTTTTAATGCATATTTACTTGGAAAATTCCTTCCAAAATATAATTTTTAGTAAAAATCACTAAACCTATCCACTATAACTTCAGAAAGCTCAATTTCAGGTGTGAGAACATTTCATTTGAATTCAAAAAAACGTGACATTGCATCCGACCAAGATACAAAGAGTGGTGGATGATTTATTGTGGGTTAAGGATTTTGTACAACTACTACATTTATAGAAACTTTATCCCAAATTTTTATTGCTCTCTCCTCATCAACCCAATTGTCTCCATTTGTTTCATCATTAACAAAATCCTCATAAAAAATTAAAATTTACATATACATCCAAGATATCATATAGGTTTTCCTATTTCACATCATAGGGAGGAGCCTCAATTTCTTAGGATGGACCTTCTTCAACCACTCTTGTAAGTCTATGTCTTTTTAAAATTAAACATTGTTATTGTACATTAGAAACCTCAACATATAACCCCAACATAGAACCATATAACCACCAGGAATATTAATATTTTTCTTGGACCCACTGCTCATTAGAAACCAATGGACAAGCTATATGTCATAGTGTTGTTGGGAATTGGAAAATTCTATAGCTAATAGACTTGATCTCCTAATCAGGTCATAGATTTAAGCAACCAGAATTTATTTCTTAAAGTTCACTAAGGGTTACATAATCAAATTTCCTAACCATTTTTGTTGTTTTTGTATTATAAGAAACCCCTTACTCGATTTGAATAACCTACCTATAATAGTAGACATAGGTAAACATGATTCTCTACATCAAAAATGTTTTTTATAAATATTTTGATAGTGTAAATAATATTTACAATGAGGGTTGACCATATAATCTTTATGATAATAAAATTTTAGTGCGTGTTTTTATATCCTAAAATATTTTACTAATTCTTTTTTATATAAAAGTTTATTAGAAAATAAGTCACATAATATTCTTGAAAATGAGGTAAAAAGAAGAGAAAACATCAAATTAGTTTATTTATCCATGATAAAATGACAATTATGATCATATAAAGTGAAATGGATAAGAAAAATTATATTAAATAACACATGAATGGTCTACAATAGATAATAAATACATTGATATTTTTCAACAGAAAAACGTTTGGATGAGATGAGCCTAACTTCAGAAGTGAAGTAAAATCCAGATTATTATCAAGTGGTATCTTAATAACATCTTACAAAGGGATGTAATTAAATTTTAATTTTTCAAAAGATGTTGGCATTTTAATGACACCATAATAATATTGGGAGGCCTTTCATTAGAAGGCAAAAATATTTTGAAATTTTAAAAGTTAAGTACATCTATTTGGAAGATTTTATTAATCTACCACTTAAAAATAAGCTGTAGTTTACATCACTTCTGAATTCAGACTCATCTCATCCAAAATCTGTTCTATTGAAAAATTTCAAGGTATTTATTATCTGTTTTAAAGAATTCATGTGTTATTTAATGGGTTTTTTCTTGTCCGTTTCACTTTACATGATTAGAACTGTCATTTTATCATGGATAATTAAATTGATTTGATGTTTTCTACTCTTTTTACCTCAGTTTAAAAAAACATTCTATGACTTATTTTGGCAATGATAGATGACCATATAATATTTATGATACTAAAATTTTAGAATGTCTTCTTATATCATAAAATATTATACTAATGTTTCATAGTAAAATTTTTAATCTTCCTAAAGGTATTTCTATATTTTATAAAGAAAATATAAATCATCTAAAGAATATCCCTCCAGAGTTTCAAACCATTTGTGTTGTAAGGATCATTGTCGTGCATCAGTTCCTTATAGAGTCTAGTTCAATGCAGTGTTTTCGGGTTTTAACCCTAGGTAAATTTGTTCCAAATCCACATCCAATTGTAGTTTCTATATTGGGATTTTATTGCTTATATAACCACATAATATTTACGATACCAAAATTTTAGAATGTTTTCTTATATCCTAAAAGCTGACACTAATGTTTTTAGTAAAATTTTTAACTTTCTTAAAGTTTCTTTAAATGGTTTTTGAAGAGAATGTGATTCATCTAAAAAATATCCATTTACGTTAACAAAACATGAATGCAATAAGGGATGAATCATCTAAATCACATGAGTAACAAATCATGTGTGCAATTAAGCCTCTTTTTCATCCAGTTTGGTATCTTTCATCTTATATTTATTCTATGTTAATCCAAAGTTAATAATTGTTTAATCATTAGTTAATAATTGGTTAATCATTCATTAATCATTGGTTAATCATTCATTAATAATTATTTAATCATTGTTTAATCATTATTTAATCACTCTTTAGTCATTCCTTAATCATTCCTTAATCATTACTTAATAATTATTTAATAATTAGTTAATAATTTCTTAATCATTAGTTAATCATTATTTATTCATTCTTTAATCATTCCTTAATCATTATTTAATCATTAATTAATCCTCATTTAATCATTCTTTAATAATTAATTAATCATTACCTAATCATTATTTAATCATTAATTATTAATTATTTAATCATTAATCAATTCTTAGTTAATCATTCCTTAATTATTAGTTAATTATTGCTTAATAATTATTTAATAATTATTTATTCATTCTTTAATCATTATTTAATAATTACATAATCATTAGTTATCTATTATTTAATCTTTCCTTAATCATTGTTTAATAATTAGTAATCATTATTTAATCATTAGTTATTCATTAGTTAATCATTAGTTAATCATTTATTAACCATTAGTTAATCATTAGTTAATCAATAGTTAATCATTAGTTAATCATTAATTAATCATTAGTTAATCATTAGTTAATCATTAGTTAATAATTATTTAATAATTTCTTAATCATTCCTTAAACATTATTTAATCATTACTTAATCATTAGTTAATCATTATTTAATCATTAGTTAATCATTGGTTAATCATTAGTTAATCATTCTTTAACCATTCTTTAATAATTACTTAATCATTATTCAATAATTCCTTAATCATTATTTAATCATTACTTAATAATTAGTTAATCAATATTTGATCATTAGTTAATCATTAGTTAATCATTACTAAATCATTAGTTAAAAATTCTATAATCATTACTTAGTCATTATTTAATCATTAGTTAATCATTCATTAATCATTATTTATTCATTAGCTAATAATTAGTTAAAAATTACTTAATCATTAATTAGTTATGCCTTAATAATTAGTTTATCATATGATATTCATTAGTTAATTATTATTATCTAATCATTATAGGTAATAATTCTTTAATCCTAAGTTATTCATTATTTAATCTATACTTAATAATTACTCATAATAAATATTATTTCTAAACTATATATACCTAACTAAACTACTAAATAAATAACATATTTAGAATTAACTAAAAATAAATCAATCAAATAAATAAATAAATTTAAATTAAATAAGAAAAATACATCAAAATGATGATTCATAAAAAATAGGCACTTCTTTTAGACCATTGGAACAACCATGCATAAAGAATGCTTCTTTTAGAGAGAGAGGGTGTGGAATTTAGATAGAGGAAATAATTTTAAGTGAGGAGGGGGTTTCACTTTTATAGGGACTTATGGGAAAGGTTGCAGGGTGTGCCACCTTTTGCCTTTACATTAGGCGAAAGTTATCCAATCCCGAGATGTATTTCACTTTATTATAGGCGAAAGGTGGCCACCCCCACCCATATTTTCCATGTCGTCGATATGCATTGATGAAAAGAAAAGGTTTCAAACCCCTTACCACCTTTTAATAACATGGTAAGGCAGTAGGGCCCCTTACACCTTTTTGATACATAATTCAATTTTTTTGACCTACCTATATTTAATATTTTTTAGAAAATTTAAAAAAAACTCTTTATAGTACTGTTTCATGGTCAGATATATGTGAGAAAAAGATACAGTATAAAAAATCACTTGTACCATAGGACTAGCGTGGATGATCAAAGAAGGATATCATCACCACTAAAAAAAATAACTACTATTCCCCAGGATTCACCCCTGTGTCTTAACAAACCAAGGAGCTCAATTCAATGAAGGGAGTTTCACTTTCACCCACATACATTACACCATAGTTTAGGTAGTGAAGAAAAATGATGAAATGGAAGAATAAAGACTAAAATATAGGGTTTTGATTATAATATGGAGGGTTATAAATTGGAAGTGGTGATGTTTCAAAGGATAAGAAGGCTACACCATGAGAAGGTTGTCTATGACATAGACTATTCATAGAAATGTATACCTCAAAATGGTTGTGTTGTAAGGTTTAATCTATGTTATAGGGTTTTATCCATTTCAATTTAAAAATAATGAGGTATTTAGGATATTCTAATGCTATGAATGGATTTGGGGTAATTTTAGAAGAATCATGAGCATGTGGGGGCCTCGTCAACACATAGGAAGTTAGAAGTTACCACAAAATAAGGAAGATCGAGCAAAAGATCAAATAATTGAGGAGGATCATTCCTAGGGGTTTTGATTGGTTTAAGTGGGATAAAAATATAGGATGGAAAAGAAAATTAAAAAACTAAATATAAGTGACATGATACTACCTATAAATAAAACCTCGAGGTTATTATGCAAAGAGGACATAGACCTGTATCAGAGCCCTAGGAGGAAGGAGACTCGAACTCATCCCAGAATCCTAAAGTGGTGCTACTACCATGGAGTGCTTCTTAGGCAATTTTCAATTTTCTATCCTCTCATGACTACTATGAGGGTGTAAATATTATTTTACCAAGATATATAATGTATGGGGAGTGCATGTAGTATAGGGGAATTCGTTTTATTAAAAATTATAATGGGTTTTTTAATTTTATCCTTTCATCTTAAATCTTACCCTTTTCTCTCATGCATGAACATTACTAAGAGAGAAGGGCCTACTTACTAAATACATCAACTATCCACCCTTCCACATGGAAGAACCAATTCATGATTTTGGTGTAGCTATGTTTAAATATGGTTTGAAACACCTATATATAAAATAATCTAAGTAACTGATAGGGGAAATTTGAATTTATAAAATAGAGGGTGAGGAATCTAAGAGAAGGCTCACCAGAGTTCAGTTTTGACCCAATTTAAACTGAAAAAAATCAAAAAAATTATCCCTTACTAAGTGCATGAACATGAATTTAAAAATTCTTATTACATTGATCTCACTTTTCTCAAAACCAAACCAATTTCAATCTCTTGTTTTTGATCATGTTTTCCTAAAACATTGAAAGTAATTTCTACATGTTCTCAGTGGGTCAAAATCAAATTCCACTCTACTATGTTTTAAATTATTTAGTGTTATTTAGAGTTTAAATTTTTAATTTTATTTAACCTAAGATAATTTAATTACTCCATTTGGGTGACCAATAATTAATTAACCCAATTAAACCAATTTTTTATAATTATCAAATCACTCACTTGGTAACATCATTACTTCAAAATGGTGACCAATACTATGAGGAAGGTATAAAACACACTCCCAACACAAATCTGGGAAAAATACCTATCATGAAATGCCAATTTAGTAGCAAATTTAATATAATTAATGCTAAAAACCCTAAATAAATCTACCAGGAAGCATACCTTAAGAAAAATGATAATTGAAATCTTGATTAAATCCTCTCAAAACCAACTTTATGAGACACACAAAAAACCCCCAATAAGTGGGATAATTTCCACCATGATATAGTTTAAATCATTATAAACCATAAATCAAATAATCCCAAAATAATAGAAAACCCAAAATAAGAACAAAAGAGTGAGAAATGGGAAGATCTCACCCTAATATGCTGAAATATTGCATAAAAAACTACCCAAATCCAAGGGTTTTTTAAAGAGAAGATAGGGGAGAGTCTCTTAGATAACAAACACATAAGGGAGTATGAAAAGTGGGGTTTAAGATTAAAAATATAAAAGGGGAAAAAGAATCATTTCCCACTTTTTAATAAAAATATACAGATCACATGGTTTTCCAAACTATGCACCAACTGTGTGGATGACACTATCCAAGAAAACTTCCATCACATGGTTTACCAAAACATGGTCCAACTATACACAATGATTATAAAACTGATTTTTTTTATTTCACATGGCTTGTTTGGAATCATGCACCATTCCCCTGACCAAAACCAAGCCCCATGGTCTAGACACACAATTTCTCCTAACCATGTGCCAACCATGCATAGGACCAAACAATTTCAAAATTTCTAAAATTCAACCCAAAACTAATATGAATAATCTAAGAAACCTATACTCCTCTAATTCCTTGATCTATATAAAAAAATATCACCATAAAACAATCCCACAATTTGAATTCAAATTTAAATCTCAATTCTAAAAATGCCCCATGACCCTGAAATTCAAAAATTAAAATTCCCTATAAATTTCATAACTGAAAAGAAGTAGGGTTTTATAGAACTATCATTACAATTTAGGTGGCGTATTTAGTGAGCTAATATCTATATTTATAGACCTATTAGACCTATTTAAAATAGACCATGAAGTGTCTATGGAGTGTTCGCCTCATCGAGTTATCCCTACCCCAAAAATCAATGAGGTGACCACCATAGGTGGGGGTTAAGATCATTTAGATAATAAGTTTATTATGAGAGATTATTAAATTTCTATTGGGCTAGATAATGAGGTGGTGATGATGAATAAGTAATCTCCCATTATTACAGATGAATAAGTAACAACTAAATAGAACACCCATGCTAAACCACCGGAGGGGGCAACAACAGTTGAAGAAACTGATGCTCTGGTAGGAGTAGGTGAGTTTTTATAATTCATTCCATTAACTTTGACACTAATAGGTTGATTATTATGCTTTCTATGTCACTTAAATTAACACCATTTCAAATATATGGGCTAGTCGAAGAAACAACCATCTCAATACTTCAAATTCTAGAGCACACAGAGCTTAGAGCTATTTTAGTGTTAATGAGATTTGGGTGGGGGTGAGGTGATGGATGCTTAATACCTTTGATTGAAATAGTCCCAAAATACATTTTAATATACACTAGTGATTCAAATAGAGTCCATTAATTTTTTGTGCTCATCACAACAACATGCGTGGAATGAAATTTTGAAGATGATATACAAAACTACCATGGAGGGTCTGTGTAAGAAATTACATAAGATCCCTCACATGTTCAAAACCCTAGTATATAGTGTGGGTTCAACTACCTGACCATTCATGATGTCATAAAGGAAATAATCCCTAAAAAAGATCATTATCAAGTATCATAATCAAGACTTACCAAGGAATAATCAATGATACATTATATGATTCTCAAAGCCGTAGTGATTTAATAATGATTTCATTATATGGAGTCAATTTTAGAGATTTTTTTAATCGATGAATAAATAACTCTTGTATGACATATCTTCCAAGAATTGAGTGCATACAAATGTAGATTAGTGGAACACCAAAATTTTCTCAAAAAAAAGATCATAGAGTTTATTCCCCATCACAGAAGTTCAAGCTATAAAGATGGTTGGACTTCAACACAACATTGATGAATAAAATAAAATAATTGATCACATATGAGAATTAGTAGAGAAAATTTTGAAATAAGATATAATTTATAACTCCTCCCTCTTTTAGAAATTTAATCTGTTTATTTAATTTTTGGATGCTTCACCTCTTTAATTTGATGAATGGAAATCTTGTTTTATTTTTTTTTTCAAATTCTTAAACTTACATGTTTATTAGACTATAAATTAATGATAATATATAAAAATATCAAAGAGAAACACCATAATACCTGAATCCATCTAAAAATTAAACAAAAATGAATTATGTAAATCATAATTTCCAAACACTTGAATTAATGATGAAATATTTGACTCAGTATATTATATTTAAGTAATGTTCCCTTAGATGGATATAGGCAATATGTATACACATCAACATACCATAATCATAATACAAGGAAAACCTATGAGAAAAAAATATTAAGTTTGATTTACTCATGAACATTCACTCTTATATTAATATAGGCAGGCCAAATATGTGGAATTATTTCCATCACTTTAATACAAGGTTATTCCATTTAGTTAAATTCTTATTGAACTTTTAATCTTATATAGATATAGGTTATCTAGATACACAACATGATTACTATCACCATAATCCAAGGTTTGTCCATTTGGTTGACTTACTATTAAACTTATACTCTTATATAGACAAAATCATTCTAGATATGCGATATGATTACCATCACCACAATCTAAGGTTAGTCCATCCATGTAATAAAACACATATTTTAATGTTGTTATTTTCTAAGAAAATTTGAATTTTTAGATTTTAAGCAGGATTGGTGTGGCCTTTCTATAGAGCTTTACTACAGAAGGCCCATCATTCCATGATAGGTGAGGATCACACCGTGATATGGGGTTGATGTGTAATTACTCCATGTCCAGGAGGGGAACTACAACGTGAAGGGAGAGAGTCATTCCATGATTAATGGGTTGTATGAAATAGTTAATTTTGTTTGATATTTATTCACTAAGAAAAAGACTCTTACATATTTGATCATATTGTGTCCTAGGGAATCACACCATAAGGATGAATCTTAAATATTGGGTTAGACACATAGGGCATAGGGATCATATTTTATATAGGGAATCACACTGTGGTGATGAACCTTATGTATTGAATTTTGAAAAGGGGAAGACTCTTCTATGTAAATTTTATGCCATGATGAAGGGTTACATGTCTTAATCATACATAAGATAAAATCCTTATGTATTAGCTTTGAGATTTTTCAATGAGAAGGAAGGTTTCTTCATGACCCTAGGGCCACACTGTGAAGGCTTTTTATAGGGAGGTGTTATATCATAGAGGGTGAATGCCACACTGTGTGGGGGGGGACACATTGTGAAGGGAGGATAACAAATCATGAATTATTGAGATATAAGTATATTAGTTCTACCTGAGGGAGGCGTGTCATGCCATGAATTGAGGGGCTATTCCATGAGAAGTTTCTAATAAGGGAATCCCATCATGGGCCCTATGGGTCATGCCATAGTGGGGCCCTATACCAGTTTTTAAAATGGGGGGAAATCATCCTTTTCAGTCCACCCCTTCATGATTTAGATGAAAGGGGGTGTCAGGAGAGGTCTATTTTGACCCTATGTTTCCCTTCTCCTTAATCTCTTCACACCCCTTTGATGAGGAGTAATTCTTGGGAGTTTCCTATGATGATTTTAGATATAATTTTACTATTTTTCCTATATTATTATTACCTTTAATTAGCCAATGATTTTGGTTTATATGGGATCGTTTTTTATAAAAATTTCACTAGATTATGGTAAAATCTAGCAGAGTTGATGAGGATTTTTTTAATGATTATTGAGAGCATTCCGTGGGATTTTAGCATGTCATTACTTGAGATTTCAGTGAGTAGATGACACTCAGTGAGTTTTTAGCCATTATGTGTCTTTCGATTAAATTGAACAATTAATTATAAATTTGTAATACCCTAATAATTTATAATATATTTCCCTTATAAATTTAATTTTTTTATAACCTTCTTTACATGCAATACTAAGTTTAAATGAACTGTGATATACTATTAAAATATTATTATTTAATATGACAGTTATCACATAGTGGTTGGATTGTAGGTATAAATAATAATAACTAAATTATTAAAAATTATTTTTTACACATTTATAAAATGGATTTATTATTTATAAAAAAATTAGAAATGAAAATAAATTCATTTGATGGTAAAAATATAAGTTTTTTTTCTAAAAAGACGTTTTTTATAAAAAGTTGTTTTTATGAACACAATTTATTTTTATCTTAATAAATTAAATTAATATCTATTAATGAATGATTATAATAAATTTTTTAGATAATATATTCAATAAAATATTATAAAATTTATCAAATATTTTTTACATTCTAAGGAATGAAGGTAGACTCGATTTCATGCTTAAAATTGTATTTTTGCTAAAAATGGATTTCATTGCATTTTGCATTATTATTTTAAAATGAATTTATACCACTTATAAAAATTGAATCTTGTAAAATGTAATCCATATTTTTAATCAGTATAACTAATATAATTTAGTAAGGTTCATTTTTTTGTCATAATGAATAGTAAAAATAGTAAAATTGTGTTACTAGAGTTAAGGTTAAAACAAGTTCACCGGGGGGGGGGGGGTTAAAATAAAATATAATGATTAAAATATCAAAAAAACTTAATTTAATTTGATTTTTTATGGTATTTAGAAATTATAGTTACTTTATTTTATTATTTGTAATTTTGTAGCCACTTTACTTGAGTAAGACATTATTATATTTTAATCTTTTAAAAAATTCTAAGTGTTTCATATCCCTCTCTTATAAAAGAATACTACACATCCTCTCTTACTCACACTTCATGATACTTAAATATCATAAAATACATATAATAATATATTATTAATATCCCTACACATTTCGTTGAGGTACTGATTTAATTATAATTACATAATTTTAAGGATTAATGCGTAATACAAATGAGGTTTCTCAATGAAGAGGTATAACTCTTAACTGAGCACTTTAAATTTTATTTATTCTTATACATAATATATATATGATATAAATTATAAAATAATATATTTAATATATTTAATACACTAAATTTTTATTATTATGGTGGATGAATAACTTTCCACCTCCTTTATATCGAATGGGAAATGAAATTATCTCTCATGCATATGTGTGGACTACCACCTCTACATAGTGATATGATTAATTTTCCATCACAATTAGTCATGATTAGTCACTATGATGGGTTTAATGTTTATATATGATATATATGAAATAATTAGTCTTCTTTAATTATAATATCTTATCTACCTTCTTACATTTCCATTTATTGGAAAATGATAACGTTGCTCATGTGTGCGTATGGACTTACACCTCCACATATTGATGTGAGTCATTTTACATCATATCTTTATATAAATAATTATTAAATTATATATCATGAATAAATATTATAATTATTCCATGATTAATATTATATATACGATGAAACTTTGATCAAGGTGAAGGTACTAGAATCAGAAAATTGAAACATGCATGGAAAATGAACTAATTTTCACCCGGATGCTCATTTTAATGAAGAAATTATTAATAAAATAATAAATATAAATTATAAAGGAATGATTAATAATAATTTATGTATGAATATAGTTATTAAATATTTCTATAATAAATATATATTTATTATACAATATATTTGAACACATACCAAGCAAGACGAGACTTGAGGTAAGAGATTTATGTTCCAATCTCATTTTAATAAGGATTTTTTATGCTTTAATTTATATTAAGGGAAATTATATGGATATTTACTTTCAATAACACATTTTTTCTTATACTATGGTTATTTTTATGGTTTTTATTTATTATTACCAGTTTCCCTTCATTGTTACTTAATATGATTGAGAAAATGTTTTTAAAGAAAAGCCAACCTTATTTCCTCTTTAGTTATTTTTTTTATTCCATGTCTATAATTTTCAAATTTTTTATTAATATTATTAAATATAATTTAAATGATTTAAAAATTTAATTTTTACTACATTTTAATTTATTTACAAAGGCTTAAAATGGAATCTTTTTAAATAAATGTTTTTTTCCAAACAAGTTGTTTTTGACTTTTTACAAAGGTGGGATAGGATTGTTTCCTTTCATAATATATGACATGAATGAATTTTAGAACCATCATTAACATTATTTACTTTAAATATTACTTCAAAATTTTCCTTGTTTATTTTCAAATAAAAGATTTTTTTTCAATATTCTGGGATTTTTTATTGAAAATGTTGTCAAAAGGAAAATATATTTTCTCATGTTTTCAAAGAAAAGTTAGAATGATCGTTTAAAGGTATTTTTAATCTATGTTAACATACTTTAAGTATTTTTATGATTTAATGGGGATATTATATTATAATTCCATCCAATTTATTTTTCTAGATAACTTATAATGATGATTATTTAAGGATGATTCTATGAAACTCATTTCTTTCCCATGAGTTAATTAAGTTATGATGAAAATTTTGTAAAACCCATTTTTTTCATGGGTTATGTTATGATGAAATGATGAAAATTTTATGAATCCCATTTAATTTATAAGAGCTATTATATGATGATATTATAAATGTTTTATGATCTTTTGATACACATATGTATGATTTTCATTATGAGACAAGTGAGACCAGAATTATATAGTCCTCCAATGAATTGGGTAAATATGGATATATCATGAGATAATAAGGATTTGAATAGGGAGTAAGCCTAGTTCAGTAAGGGATTCTATCCACTATGATTGTCTTGAGAGTGAACCTTGACTAACAAAATAATGTAATGAGGAGTTAACTCAATACATTATGATATCCTTATCAGTGATAATTGAATAAGGAAATGATTTTATATACTTAAGTGTATTCCAAAAACTTATTTATTATGATTATGATATGATCTTCTTACTCATGATTGATTATCGATGATTCTACACACTTATGACTTGTGTATTTTTTTATAACAAAGAATTTTTCTGTGATTTATAATTCATGATCTTTGATTGTTTGGGCATGATTATTGTAAGTTATGATCATGTTATCTTAACCTTATTCTTGTTTTTTATCACTTATGATCATTAATTGATATCTCTTATGTTTACCCTTACCAAGATTCTGAGCTCACACTTTCTTATATTTCCTTTCCCCTGGTTTTGAAAATAGGTTTTAAGTAGGTAATTTATAAGAATTGTATAACTAGATAATATATTTATGGGATATGTTGACGAAATTTCATGAAATAATATTATTTATGTATCTAGTATATGAATACTCTAAACCTTTATAGTTATGGACAATATTTTGTTATGATATGTATTGAATATTCATATAAAATTATGTAATATATTTGTAGTAAATACTTGGATAATTTTAGTTGGTATTAAAGTATGGTTCAATTAATCTTTAGAGATTAATATTAGATAACTTTATTGAAAACTTTGAGGACAAGTCTAAGTATAAGATAACATCCCGAAGCTTTAGTAAAGTAGATATTATGTGGTTTTACTAGAAAATACAACCCTATATAGATATTGGAAAATGGATGTGTCTGTGTCATAAAAGAATCCAAGGGTAAAAAATCTGAAAGGGATAGATTGGGTATTAACTTGACTATCACTAGTGCACAATGAGCAAGCCTAATACTACACATAGGGCTAGACACTCTCGTAATATATTCTTGGGTTAATTCACATTTTCTTTATGAGAAATTATGAACGATTTAAATAGATGATAATCATGAATGACCAAGGTAAAACCTATGGTTTCATAGATTGAAAATAAATTTTCATGATTTATATATCCTATAAATTTTTTCTCATGATTACATGATTACTCACTATGGTTATTTTTTTTGACACTATGATTTTTAGCCTTAGTTAATGGATTAACCTAGGAGAAATCATGTTAACACCAAATGTTATAGGAAATTCAATAACTTCACTTATGATCAACCAAATTAAATGGGAGGTTTGATATGAAATATTATAGTTATACTCACCCAAACTTCTCTAGCTATGAACAATAACATGAATCATGTTGATCTTCCAAACACTCAAAGGAATAAAAAACTCACTATTGAGTCTTTTATTCGGAAATGTACACCTTGATTCAATGGATACTATGACCTAGTAATTACTAAGAAATGGATAAATACCATTGAAAATATATTTTTCATTCTCTAGTTTTTTGAACATGAAAAAGTTTTCCTAGTATTATATCACTTAGAAGAAAAATCCAATCAATGTTATAATCTTATCAAGAATAAAAGTTAAGAGGAATAAATTGAATCTATGACATTATAAGAGTTTGAGAAGGTATTTTTTAATAAGTATTTTCCCTGAAATCTTCACACAAAAATGGAAATGAAATTTTTGGAACTAAAACAGAAGGATGACGAATCCATTAGTACTTATGAGGAAAATTTCACTATATTTTCAAGGTATTATTTTTGTTTTATCATCAATACTAAAAGAAAAATTTACCGATTCTTTATTGGATTGAGAAAAAATCTCAAAAAGGTTTTGAATATAATGGAATTTAATAGATATCAAGATATAATTAAATGTTTTCTTAAGATAGAATTAGAAATTAGAGACTCTAAGTGTTATCTTAGTTTTAGGGAAAAAAAGAGAAAGAAATAATTTTAAAGAAATTATAATAATAAAACACATAGAAGAAATAAATTTAATCTTCCTTAATGTCAGAATTGTGGAAGAAAAAATAAAAGGAATTGAATTATGGGGTTTGTTAAATTTTTTAACTTCAGAAAGGAAGACCATCGAGCAAATGAATTTTAAAGTGATGTGAAGAGGAAAATCAGTGAAAGGAATGGTTAAAAATATCATCATAATGTTTCAACCACACTCTAATGATATAATTTAAAAGTTTATAGACATAACACCAATAAACAACTAAAATTTAGGGTCAATGAAGATAATTGACCTCAGAAACCTCTTAATCCCAGAGACAAGGGAATGTTCATGCGATCAAAACCACTAAAGTGGGTCCTAAGAAAAAAGTGGTGAAAGGTATACTTACCATCCACTATAGAATTGAAAATGTCTTATTTGATTCTATATCTAACCAATATTTTATATATAAATACTTTGATAAGGATATCATGTCACCGCCTCAATGACTAGATGTTGAGTTAGCAATAAAAACTTCTAATGTCATGATGATCACATATCATGTCTATAGATCCTCTTTGATAAAAGTTTTTGGGAATATAATTTCTAAAAATTATATGATTCCACATATAGTTTATTTTTTTTGTGATTTTTGGAATGTATTGGGTCTCTTTATATAAATCCCATATCAATTTTCAAGGAATGTAATTCAAAATTTGTATTTCAAATCAAACTATGATTGTCTTTCAGTGTGAAGTTGACTATGAACCTGTAATGGAAGTTACTTCTATTATATGGGTATTACTACCTATTCATGATAGATATTTATCTCAAATTTTTAGGTAAAAACTCAAAATTGAATATATTCCTATTGTTCCAGATTATGCTAATGTATTTCTTGAATACTTTCCTAGTCATCCCCTAGATTGTGAAGTTGAGTTTTCAATAGAACTCATACCCAATGCTACACTTATTTTAAAGACTCCATATAAAATGATCCTGATTGAGTTGTAGGAATTAAAGAAGAAAATCCAATATAATGTTTATAAGGGATTCATACACCCTTTTTCATCACCACAGGGTACACTTGTTATTTTTGCTAATTAGAAATATGTGTCAATGCATCTTTACATTTATTATTGAGAACTTAACATGGTCATTATCAAGAAAAAGTATCATCTACCTCATATTGATGACTTGTTTGATCAACTGCAAAAATATCAATACTTTTTTAAGATTGACCATCATTATGGATATAATCAATTGAGGGTAAAAAAGGAGGAAATATACAAGACATACTTCCATATGAGTTACGGTCATTATGAATTTATAGTGATGCTAATTGAAATCACCAATTCCCCCACTATCTTTGTAAATCTAATGAATAGAGTCTTTAGAGATTACCTTGATCAATTTATGGTTATATATATAGATGATATTCTTATATATTAAAAGGTAAATTAAGATCATAAAGATCATTTGATAATTTTACTGAAGACACTTAGGAAGGAGAAGCTATATGATAAATTTACCAAATCTAAATTTTGGCTATAGAAAGTTTCATTATTAGATTATATAATATTAACTGAGAGTATATTGGTAGATCCTTAAAAAACGTTGTTATTGAACAATGGACTAGATCAACCATGGTAACTGAGATCCATAGTTTTCTTGTTTTTATAGGATACTAATAATGATTTGTGAGATATTTATTGTGGGTATCTAATCCAATAACTAAGTTGAATTAGAAGGTAACCATGTTCCTTTGGAAAAATGAATGTAAGTAAAGTTTCAAGGAGTTGGAAAGAAGGTTGGTCAACACACCTGTACTTACACTACCCTATGGTGGATACGGTTTTTTAATCTTTAGTAATTCATTGAAGAATAGACTGGGTTTCATCCTCATTCAGAATGATATGGTGATAGCTTATGACTAGCTCCAGTTGAAAATTCATATGAAAAATTACCCGACCTATGAATGGAGTTGGAAACAGTTATTTTTGCACTACAAATAAAGAGGCATTATATTTATGGTGAAAAAATTATGTATATATAATGACCATAAAATTTTGAAGTCTATATTCATATATAAAGAGTCGAATATGTGCCAAAGGTGATGGTTGGAGTTAATTAAAGACTATGACTGATTAATACACTACCACCCTAGGAAGGAGAACACAGTGGATGATAATCTATGTCAAAATTACCATGATATTTTTTACATGATGAGGATTAAAGGAGATAAAATATTTATGGATTTATAAAATATAGATCTTGAAATCCTAAATAAAGGGTACAACTCATATCTTTCTCAGATGAGTTTTCAACCATCCATTCATGCGAGGATTAAAGAGTTGTAGAATTTTTATGTGGAACTACAGAATAAAGTGATAAATGTTCTCAAGTTCAACCATGATTATGATTTAATGATAAGGTTTAAGAACTGAGTATGTTTCTTATAAACACTATACTAGAAGAAGGAGCTTTTGGATGAAGCTCATAGTTTATCATTCTCTATTCATCCAAGAAGTATGAATATGTATATAGATCTGAAAGTGTATTTCTACTGGGATAACATTAATAGAGATATTAAAGACTATATATATATCACTACCTAGTATATCAACATTTTAAGGTGGAGCGACAAAAATTTAAGGGTATGTTATAACCATTACCCATACCATAATATAAATTGCAAGATATTACCATGGATTTCATCATTGAACTCCCCAAAA
Organism: Viscum album; assembly: GCA_963277665.1. Classification (NCBI taxonomy): domain Eukaryota; kingdom Viridiplantae; phylum Streptophyta; class Magnoliopsida; order Santalales; family Viscaceae; genus Viscum; species Viscum album. The sequence continues at coordinate 556,325,506 of OY728142.1, forward strand.
CATCTAAAGGGTATAATAATATTTGGTCTATAGTTGATCACCTTAAAAATTCACCACATTTCATTGTTATTAGATAATATTTCTCTATTGATCAGAATTATAGGATATATATTAAGAAAGTGGTTAGATTTCATGGAGTACCACTCTCAATTGTGTCTGATCGGGATTCAAGGTTTACCTTGAAGTTCTAGATAAGTATTCAATAGGTTATAGATACAAAGATGAGGTTTAGTAATATATATTATCCTTATATAGATGAATAACTTTAGGGGAACATTAAAACCCTAGAATATATGTTGAGAGAAAGTTCTATATATTTTAATGGTGGTTGTGATCAACACCTTTCTAGAGTCGATTTTTTTTATAGTAATAGCTTTCACTTGAGAATTCAGATGGATCCTTATGGATCCTTCTATAATAGTAAGTGCATAAATCCAACATGATGGGATGGATTTATATAATTAAATCTATTGGGACCTGAGATAGATGAGTAAATGGTAGATAATTTTAAATCTATTTAGCATCACATTAGGGAAGATCAGAGTTGATAAACAAGTTATGCTAATAATCTTCAGTGAGATTTGAAGTTTGATGTTGGAAAGAAGGGATTAATTTGAATTTATATATTGAATAAGGTTATGAGATTTGGAAATAATGGAAAACTAAGCCCTAGATATATGAGTCACTTCAAAATTATTTATCATATTCAGAAAATTTATTTTCACTTGGAACTTCAATTGAATCTCTCTCAAGTTCATGATATGTTTTATGTATCTTTCTCGAAGAAGTATACACCTGATCCATAATATGTACTGAAATTATAGGTCTTACCACTAGAACATGATATCTCTTCTGAGTAACAAGTGGTGGAGATTTTTTATTGAAGATAGAAAGTTTTTTGTAACTAGATCACTCACCTGGTCAAAGTTTTATAGTGAAACCATAAATTTGAGGAAGCTACATGGGAACCAAAATATGTGATGAGGCAGAGGTGTTCTGACTTTATTTTATCAGAGTGATGGATTTTTTATGGTGAAATTATTAGAAGAAGGTAGAACTTAACACACCATATTTTATGATATATTTATTTTTAATAAAATTTATTTATTTGATAAATTTCTTTACACACAACATTGAGTTTAAATGACCTGTGATATACTATTAAAATATTATTATTTAATATGATAGTTATCTTATAGCCATTATATTGGTGGGTATGAATAGTACTAAATAAATTATGAAAAATTATTATTTTTACACATGTATAAAATGAATTTACTGGTTATAAATGAAAATAAAATCACTGGAAGGTAAAAGGAGATGATTTTTTTTTTCTAGAAAACTATTTTTATGCGCACAATGAGTTTTTATGTTAATAAATTAAATTAATATCTATTGATTAATTATTTTAATGAATTTTTTAGATAATATATTTAATCAAATATTTTAACATTCATCTAATAGTTTCAATATTTCAAAGAATAAAGGTAAAATCAATTTTATACTTAAAAATGCATTTTGCTAAAACATTTTTTATCGCGTTTTTCATACTTATTTTAAAATAAATATATACCACTTATATAAATTGAATATTTTAAAATTTATTCCATATTTATAATTATAATAATTAATATAATTTAATAATTTTGACTTTTTTTCATAATCAATAGTAAAATCAGTAAAATGTGTTACCATAGTTATGGATAGAACGAGTTTATTGGGGGGGGGGGGGGGTTACATAAGAGATAAGGTTTAAAATTTTACAAAAAAATTGATTTAATTTTATTATTTGATTTTATTTTTACCTTATAATTCCTATATTTTAATATTTTTACATTTTTGATCCACTTGAACTAAGTAAAACATTATTGTATTTTAATCTCTTGAAAAGGTCCAAGTGTCTACTCTCCCTCCCTTATAAAAGGATACCACCTCTCATCTTTTACTAAAATTTAGTGAGAATAATATATCAGATAAGATATAATTTAATAAATTTATAACATTCCTATCCATGTTGTTTAGTTATTGGTTTAATCAAAATACCATCATTTTAAGGCTTAAGGTGTAAGTTAAAGGAGGTTTCTCAACGAAGAGTTATAATTCTTAACCGAGCACTTTCAATTTTATTTCTTCTTTTACCTAATTTAAATCTATGTTATATATTATAAAATAATTAATTTACTATATTAAATATAATTAATTATTATTATGTTAATGCATAAACCATTTTCTACCTCCTTTATATCAAATGGTAAATGAAAGTGTTGCTCATGCGTATGTGTAGACTACCACTTCCACATAGCGATATGATTCATTTTACATTACTATCATTTATGGTTGGTTAATATGATGGATTTAATATTTATATATGATATTTATGAAATAATTATAATTTTATAATTATAATATATTATCTACCTTATTAACTTTCCATTTGGTGGAAAATGATAACGTCACTCGCGCGTATGTGTGGACGACCACCTCTATGCAGTGATGTGACTCATTTTTCATCACTTATTTAAATAAATAATTATAAAATTGTATATGATGAATAAATATGATACTTATGTTATGATTAATATTCTGGATATTATGAAACCCCAACCAAGGTGAAATTATTAAAACCATCAAACCAAAACATGTATAGAAAACATACGAGTTTTCACTTTAATGTTCGTTTTAGTAAAGAAATTATTAATAAAAGGATAATTGGAAATTATAAAGGAATTATACATAGTATATTATATATGAATATGGTTATTTAATATATTTATAATAAATATATGTATAATAAATATATATTTATCATATTGTAGATTTGAATGTGTATGAAGAAAGATATAACTTAAGGTAAGATATTTATGTTTAAATATCATATTAATTGGGATTTTTATGCTTGAATTTCTATTGTGGGAAATTATATGGATCTCATACTTTAAATCCCATATATTTTCTCATACTATGGTTATTTCTGTAGATTTTATGTATTATTACCATTTTCCCCTCTTTTGTACTTAAAATCATTGATAAAATGTTTTTAAAGAAAAGCCGACCTTATTTTCTCTTTGGTCTATTTTTTATTCCATTTACATACTCTTAAAAGTTGTTTTTATGAAAGTTCTTACCTATAATTTAAATGTTTTAAAAATTTCATTTTCACTACCTTTGACTTTATTTACAATGGGTTAAAAAGTAATCTTTTTAAATAAATGTTTTTTCTAAACAAGCCATTTTTTAATTTTTACAAAGTTGTGAAAGAAATTTTTTGTTTTAATGTATACAATGTGAATGAATTTTATTATAATAATGAACATTATTTTATTTGAAGATCCCATTATAATTTTCCTTTTTTATTTTCAAATAAAATAATTTTCTCAATATTCTATAATTTTTTAGTTAAAATTTTATCAAAAGAAAAGAATATTTTCTCATGTATTTAAATAAAGGTTTTAATGATCCTTTAAATGTATTTTTCATGTGTATAAATTTTATTTAAGGATTGTTTTGATTCATTGAGGATATGATTCTATGATACTAACCAATTTCTTCTCTATATTTCTTATGATGATGATGATGATTTAAGGATGAATTTATGAAACCCTTTTCAATCCCATAGGTTAATTAAGTTATGATGAAACCTTTATGAAACATATTTCTTTTCCATGAGTTATGCTATGATGAATTGATGAAATATTTATGAAAATTGTTTCCTTTACATGGGTTATAATGTAATGATATACTAAATGTTTTATGATCTTATGGCACACATATGTACGATATTCATTATGATATGGGTGAACCCAAGATTATATATCCTCCTAATGAATTAGGTAGATATGGATGTCTTATGAGATAATAAGAACTATAATAGAAGCAAACCCAATTTAGTAAGTGAATATGTCCACTATGATAGTCTTGAGAGTGAACCTTGATTAAGGAAATCATGGAATGGGGAGTGAACCCAATCCACTATGATTTACTTAGCAGTGAGCCTTAACTAAGAGAATTATTTTCTATGCTTATGTGTATGCCAAAAACTCATGTATTATACTTATAATAATATCTCATGGATCATTATTTATTATTAATGTTTCCACACACTTATGATTTATGTATTTTTTTTATGGAAAATCCTTCTACCATGATTTATTATTAACTACATTTGGCTGATTGGGTATGATTATTGTTATCTATAATCACATTCTCATACCCATATTCTAATCTTACACTCACTCATGATCATTGATTTATATCTATTATGTTTACCCTTACTGATCATCTAAACTCACACTTTCTTATGTTTATTTTCCTTAGGTTATGAAGAAAGTTTTTAAGTAGGGAATATAAAAAAACTATAATATATGAGAAGATATTTGTGTAAGATATTGAATATATTTCATGAAATAAGATGATATTTTTTCTAGTCTCCAAAGACTCTAAACCATTAATGTTATGGGGCATGTTTTGTTATGAGATGTATTGAATATTCATCTAAAATTATGTAATATATATTTATTAAATTACTTATTTACCTAAAAATTGTTATAATTAATTATTTGATATGTTATGTCTTGATATAGGGGTTCGAGTGTTGGTATGAGTTTTCATGAGGCATGATTGATTTGGTTGGGGATGAACAAAGCTTGGAAATGATGGTAACTCAATATTTGAGGTAGGTGAACCCTATAATATAAAAATATATTCTTTTTGATTCATGAGTGAACATATATACATTAAATATGGGTTCAACTAAAATTTATAGGGACCAATAGTTCCCTAGGTAAATATATAGGATGACATTGAGCCTCATAGAGTTGGAGTAAGTGATTCTTTCACTTTGGGATCTGTTGATATTTCTCAACAATTATGTTTCCAAGGGGGTGAATTTACCATTTGGGGTTATTAGAGGGCCAAGATAGGTCCTTAGGGTTACTATGTGATGAAAATAACCTAAGTGTGTTTCCTAGGGATTTTTGGGTAAGAATGAGAGGCTTAGGTCTGGTGGTGATGGGTGAGATAGCTATATATCTCACACATGATGGGGAACACCATATTGAGGTTGTAGTGGAGACTTGGTGTGTTTTATGAGAGATATGAGTCATCTAGGTATATATGAGGTGTGATATGAAGGGTTTCCTTTAGATTAAATTTTTGGGTGATCTCCATTGGGAGATGTGGAATGGGGGCCAAGTATGGGTTGATGAAATCATTTTAATGACTTGATATTGGGTTGGAAGGGGATAGAGTATGAGTTATCTTGAGTTGGTCTATGGTTAGTGGGATGATATTGTGATTTCATAATTTTATGAGGATTTATACCTAAATCTTAAGGCCTAGTTTTCATAGGGCCTACAAACTAAAGAGTCACTTTGGGGCAATAAGTGCATGTCATTTTTAATGAGTAGAGATTGATATGGGTCTGAAGGACCATAATGGATGCCCTCATGGGTGATATATGATGATTCCAAGAGGTTTTAAATATAATTTTTGTGTGACTAGGATAATATTTAGGAGAGAATCAGGTGAGGATATATGGGCATTGAGATGTGATTTGAGATGTGGGGCTAGGTTTCAAGTGACTAGCACCCAAGTTGGGAGATGGTGAGATCATGGGATTAGATTTAATGCCCTATTTGTCATTACATAGATGTACCAAACGTGTGTATGTTTCATTAACATAATGTATAGATAACCTTAACTTGAGTGAGAAGGTGGAGGCATGATCTTACCTTTAGTGAGAAGGTAGTGGTTAGGTTGAGTATATACAAACACCTTTGAGTGAGAGGGGATAATTCAAGATTTTATGAAATACCTCACTTGAGTGAGAAGATATGATTCAATATTTTATGTATGAACTCTATTGAGTGAGAAATAATGGTTTGGGTAGTTAATGTGCGACCTCCCTTGGATGAGAGTGGTTGGTTTGGGTACTTGATTTATGAACTCCCTTCAGAGGGGTTGGTTTGGGTACTTTTTGTGATATCTCCCCCAAGTGGGGTTGGTTTTGGAACTTGATGCAGTAAATCCATTGTATGAGAGGGAATGGTTTGGAAACTTTATGTATGTCATACCCTAACTATGAGGGGATTTTTTGGGTACTTGATGTGTGAACTTCCCTGAGTGAGAGAAGATGATTCAAGTTTTTATTGTGGGTCCTACCCTAGGTGTGAGGGTATAGGTTGATACATGGTAAGAAAAATTACCATGAATCTTTTGGTATGGGTTAGGACATAGTATGAAACCCTAACCAGAGTCTTAGGGTATGAGTCAGGACTCATGGCACAAAAAAACTTCATTTACAGTATAGGTTGAAGTAGGTGTGGTCAGGCATCTTGGTGGATTGGTTAACACATGATAACCTAATACATATGATTGTGTGTTATGTTTATTTTATTCAATTTCATAGTTAATATATAAATATATAATGGTATATATTAGTTGAACTTGGTGAGACCCTATTGATATGTATTTCTCACATTTTCATGGGCACTTTAGTGCATGTGTATACCTTATATCTATTATAGAGTTCAGTGAATAAGATGTGTAGAGGATTGGGTTGGAGCAGCTCGATAGGTATTTAGAGATAGGGTTGTGGTAAGGATTGAGTATGGTAGTAAATCCTCCTTGTGTGTTTATTATTTTATTTATTTTATATATTTTATCATCTCCGTAGGTGATCATTGTGATGTATGCCTGTATAACTTCTCTCCATTTTTTATATCATGAATATTATTTATTGATTCTGTGTACTTTGATTATTTATTGTGGATTATGTTTGGTTTTTTATTGGTATTGATGGTTATGATATTGAATATATAGTCTCCCCAATGCATGATTTATACCCTCACCACCAGTCGAGATCTTTTAGTATATGAAGAGGTGTGATTTAGGTTATGTGATGTGTCGATTTAGTTATTGTAGAGTGATCTTGGTATGGGGGATAGAAAGTGGTATCAAAGCATATTTTACTTTCTATTAATATTTATGATATGGTAGATAGATAATAGGGAAGTTTTAGAGATTGTGAAGGATGTTGGATTAGTGATTCATGAACACCTTTTATATGGGAATTCTAGGTTACCAAGTTTATAGGGTTTCTGTTATTGGTTTTTGTTGCTATAATTAAATTTTTTATTCAAGTATGATGTGTGTATTTGAGATTTTTTTGGTTTTATCTCTTGTCCTGTAGTGGAAAGAGGCTTATGTATATGCATCATATTTGGCATATTGGATTCATATGACATAAATATGCTTATGTGTTATTTATTTCACAAATGACACAAATTTCAACTATTTAAATTTCCAATAATAACTTATATAGAGTTTTCCTATATAACTTATTCGTGTAATTATACTTAGATGAACCATGGTATTTTTCTCTGATGATAGGTTATGTGAATCTTATAGAGGGATTTTCTATGACGATGGCAATATAGAACCTATATGCAAGGGATGTATAGTGAACCCTGGTGGGTTGGATTAGGCATTGTATGCCTTGGAGGTGGTTTGATATAGGAAGAATATGCATGTGATATGTGGTTTGATATGGGAATGAGTTTCCTTGAGGATTGGGATACCCATGTGAGGGTGGAGGAAAGGAATGTGGAATTCTTTATGCATTGGATATGCAAAGCACTCAAAGTGATTTTGGTATTGAGGTTGAGTTTGGAAGGTGATATCAATTGAATGAATAGACTTGTGGATCATAATCCTATATGGTTGAATATAAAATGGATAGAGTATGAAAAACAATTCTACTATTGGAATTATGATTGAGTAGTAGGTGATCGTGTGATGGTCCTTGGCACGCGTGAGATGCCTTAGGCTTTTTCAAAAGGCACCACTAAGGGTGATTTTGGATATATGAGGTTGAAATTAAATGAAATAATGCTCATTTATTTATGTGTGTGAGCCTATGTTTAATGGTGTGAGAATCATTAGAGCATCAGTCAAGGTTGTGATCAGGAAGTATGAGAGAGTAAAACTGTTGGGTTTAGGTGAAAAGTGTAAATTACTTTACAAGAAGTGTCCAAGTAATGAATAAACACATTTGAATAAATAAAATTATAATTAAAGTGAATGTATTCAATGTGAAATATAGGAAAATTGGTTTCATACAAACAATACTCCAAAATTTTTTGGTGATCCTTATAAACAATCAATTAAAAGGAGAGAGAGAGGTGTCAAAACAAACTTTATTGACTAGACCATGAATTATGATGATGTCATAATAAAATTTTATGTATCTAACTATTTTATAAAACCTAAAGATATTTAACATAATGAGTGATGGAGATATTACCTAAAGTCTATACATATTTGATGTGTTTAGGATGGTATCATAATTTATGATATCTATATTTCATATGGTACGACATATAAAAATCCAGGCATATCGTAATTCTTAGTTTGGGAACATCATAAAGCATGATATATTGATATCACAACACCACCAATTACAATCATATTGTACAACTTGGATAGATCATAATGCCATAATATAATTAATAATATGGAACAATTAACATGACAACCCTATGGTTCATTTTTGGAAACCGAGTGTTAAATGTTAATGTTTAAATTATCTTCCACACAATCCATCATTAACACATGTAAAACATGGGAGAATAAAAAAATGATAAATGAAATATGGATAAAGGTTACAATGAGTTTTGGTTGTTTATATTTACTATTATGTTTTGTAACATATGAGTAAATTTCACATAGGCTCAGGGATTATCCCTGATGTAGGATCCTAGATAGAGAAGGTAGAGATTCAGGGGGGTGAATTGAAAATCTATAAACAATTAGAATAATTTAAATGAAAATGTGAAATTTAATGGATAAAAGGAATAAAATATTTAATCATAAAAAAATAAGTGCATTGAGTGTGAATAGTGTGAGTATAATAATAAATAACAAGCTATCACACATATTTTTACATTATTTCAGATAAAAATAATCCTATATCTACTCTTCACACTTCTCTAATTGGTGAGAGATATGGACCCCACTATAGAACCAAAATTTTAAAGGAGGTTGAAAATTATTTACAATATGGTTTTTTCACTTCATAGGCACAAACCCTAAATCCCACCTTTCACACACCTGGAAGTTCAAACCCATAAACTTACTTTTGAAGGGGAGGAAGAACATACCTTGATTTTTAACTTAACCAAGGCACAATCGAAACCCATTTCCTTTTATTGGACCCAAGTCATAACTTGTCAACATGATTTTTTATTAGGTAGAAATAACCAAACAAATGTAACTTTAAAGGGAGGTATAACTCATGAAATCTAACCCAAAGAAAAAATTATAGTGTAAGAGTATACAACACACTGAAATAATAAATAGTTAAACCATTGAATGAATGTCGATGAGGTTACTGGTGTAGGATCATGTAGCTTTTCCTTTTCAAAAAATTATTTAATGATGCATTCTCAGTAAAACCAGTAAATACAATGTCAAAATTTTAAAACTTTAATATGTAAAATAGTGAGTCTTGAGAGCCCCATTTAACTACATTGCTTAGATTCTATATTCTTTAAATAAATGATACGATAATGACTACATTATCTAAAAAATCTCTATAATAATACACCTTTAATGTTTAATGATAAAATCACATGAAAATAGCCTATAAAAAATATATCCATTATAATAATAAATAATAAACATTTAAATAAAGTTACCATAATTCTGTTCATAGACTCACAATGATATTTCTCTACTTCTTCATAAGAATTTAAATCTATAAAAAATAATATATATTTAATCACTGAGAATAATCCATGTAATAACATTAATCAATATCATTTAAAATTATAAACATTTGAATTGGAATATCATATTATTTCTTGAATATATCCATACCACATTATAGGTTTTAAGGTACTCTTTTCTCAATGTAACCTGAAAATCACACTTAATAATACATTTTTCTTGCAACATATCTTCACGACCTTCTTGAAACTATACTCATTAGTGAAACATATCATTGTGGCAATACTCAATTGTACATTTCTTGTAACATAGTCTCATGATTCAGTTCTTGATAATACATCTCCTTCATCATAGTGTCATAATGAATATAATAAATATGATATTATTCTATTATAATGTTTCATTAAAACCATATGAGCACAGATATTACTTTTTCTTACTTAAAAAACTATCCAACTACTTCGATTAGTTTTGTTAATATCCATAGAGGAATATATAACACATATAAAAGAGTGAATAAACCACAATAAAACGTATTGATTAGAAATATAAAAAATAGCATGAAATAGAGTATCATGACACCAAGTACGCTGGTGTGATTTCATAATCACATGTTTATCCTTTAGATAGTGTTGGTACTAATGTAACCTTGAGATTAATCTTGAGAGATCATTCATTACGCAATGGTATGTGAAGTATAATTCCGTTTCAGTTATACTATTATGGTAATATAATATTGAGTTTCCACCAACCAATACGTTGTTTCAATATAATGCCAACCTGAAATTCTATGCCAGTTTGACATCAGTATATTCATACCAATATGAGATAAACTAATAGCACAATCATATCCTATATTACTTATATTTTGAAAATTCACTTAGATTTATAATTCATTAAATATATTCTCAATAAAACTTATTTAGCACAAGATATCATTGAATAAAAATAGTGAATATAATTTGAAATCTATAAAATTATGATATAAATCATTCAGTTACTTCATACCAAATTGTAAATATCCAAACAATAAATTCATACATCCTTATAATTGAATAAAATTCAAATAATCTTCTTATCTATCCAAATAAATAAGAATCATGAAATTTCACTCTCTTATATCTCAAGTTATGATCAAAATATAGTAGAAAAATTACTATAGAAAAAAATTTAATAAATTCAAATGTAAAACTCATGGACCATCCCTTACAAAAACTTACGTATCTTTAAAAATAACTTATATATACTATTAAAAAAAATTATGAATCCTATGATGAAAAACTTAGCCATCCTATAAAACTTATGAATCTTTAAAAAACTTATTTATCCTATTTAAAAAAACTCAAGGATAAAATTATAAAAAACTTAAGTATTAATAGTAAATAGAATGATAAAAACAAATATCTTATGCATAAATAGTAAAAAAAATATTATGTGTGAACAAAAAAACTTATAAAACACTAAACCTTTCATAAAATATTTATACAGATACAATAATAAAGGATTATTCAAATAAAACAATTAATAACAACAAACAGGAAGATAAATAAACAAAGAGAAGGAAATTTGGAATTATCAAAACTTAAATAATCAAAGGAAAATAAATAGAAATGATAGAATCAACATTATCCACCTTCTTATAATTACAAAACTTAAATATCTCTCCTCTGTTTTTAAATATAAAAAATAAAATAAAATATTGAATGGATCTCATAAAAATAAAACTAAAAACTAACATGAAAGGGTAAGAAATAAAATAATAAATATAGAACATCTCTCCCCCTTTAGGATAATAAATATAACAAATAGATATATCACCTTATATTAAACACAAAAGTTTAGTAAACAATAATAATAAATTAAAGATTAAACCAACATGATAATTAGGATATGAACAAAATATATAGAATTCTCAATAGAAATATAAATAGTTGAAAAGAAAAACTACCCCTAAAATCAGTCATAATTAAAAATAATACCAATTGTTTAATAAATAATTATGTATTAAAAATAGTTAAAGTTCCCCAATAATCCAAGATTCTTCCCCTTCTTAAAATTATTTAATAGTAGATACACACCAAGAAAACTATTACTGTATAAAAAACATGTCACAAGGATTTATATATCATATTAATGATATTAAATTAATTATAAAAAATATAAGAAATGAATTAGAAAATTAATTAGTAGTTAATCACATGCTAATCAAAAAAATAAAAAAAATGAAAAATACATGCTCTATGTCTATAATAAAATCTTACAGAATAAAAATAATGACATCATACTTTATAATAAAAACATAAAGGGTATTCATGCTAGAAAAAAAATAAATTTATCAACTTTTAAGGTAAACCAATTTATATCCAATATAATTAGAATAAGAAACTTTAGGAACCCACATTGTGGAAGGGTTAAATAGTTTTATATTTAAATCATATTTTAAGAAAATATTTCTTATAAAAAATATAATCAACAAATAACAAAGATAATTCAGATGTATAATGACCAAAATAACCAAATTTAAAATAATTAAGAGAAGAAATAACTTCTTTTTTACCTTTAAAAAATTATTTTTATACATATGAGGTAGTAAAACACCATAACTAAGACCATTATTTTTCTTTTTCATCTTATTCATAGACAAAATACTGGCATACATCTCTCTTCCTTGAAAAAAAGTTGATTCTTTTTTTATTATACTTTCTACTTCATCTTTTAGATTGTTATTATCTTTTTGAATAGCCTCTAAGACATCACAAACTTTATCATTCAAGTTGGAAAAAGTGTTCTCAATTTTTCTATTCTTATCCCTTAACTTTTTATTTTCTCTTTTAAGATTTATGATTATGGAATAAAAAATATTTTTCTTTTTTATTGAACCTTTTTGATCCTTATTTAGCTTTATGTAGGAATCACCAAAAGTAAAAAAACTATCCTGAAACTCATCAATATTATTTTCCAACTCTTTAACACCATACTTAGTCAAACTAGAATCAAGGTTAGAATTATAATTAGAATCATGACATAAATTACTTACTTCATTGATTCTACCCATAAAACAAATATTTCTTTCTTTATTTGAATATTCATCAAAGTAACTTTAAAAATGTTTGTGGGAAGGTTAATATGAAACATTTCCATATTTATCTATAAAAAAGTTAGTAGTTTCATTCTATCTTATATATTTATCACTTGAACCTAAATTTTTAGAACCAATCCATGTAACCATAGATATTTTCTCTTTATTATTAGACCATTTATCATTTCTTGGATTATTTAGTAACAGAATACCATATTCAATGTGACCTTTCTCCCTATACTTATAAAATGTAAAATCTAAATTCAAATTTGAACAAACTTTCTTATTATCCTTTCTACCATCCTTTATGAACTTATTTATCTCTATTATGATCTAATTCTTTTTTATCTATTTGTAAACTCCTTTCACAACTTACTTATCATATATTTTCCATCATTTAAAGAACCTGAATCATCGTCATAAGAATTGGATGAAGTAATTATAGTTTTAAGATCTTATTCTTCAAATCAAATTCATTTTCAATATTTTTTATCTCAAGATTATATTGTAAGAGTGAACTAATAAGATCATCCAAAGTTCAATCCTTTATGTTCTTAATTTCATCAACAATTAATTTCCTATAATTCCACTTATTGGGTAACCATATGAGATCTATTTCAACCATATTAGTATTTTCAATGCTTTCCCAAGAGAACTCATCCCATTCACATTGCTTATGAACCTGTGGATTTTTTTGGCTATTTCATTTTCTTTAATCTTGAAGCTTTGATAGTCATCTTGCAACATTATAAGATTTTTTCTTATTAAATTTTATGATCCATAATGAGTAAATTTCAAAATTATCCACATACCATAACATCCTTACATGTAGATATATGACTAAAAACATTCACTACTGGAAAATAAGCCTTTACCAATGGTTCAAAACCATTGGTAAAGACTAGATAACCATTGGTATAATATATACCAATGGTTATCCAAACCATGGGGAAGTAAGGCATAGGGAAAGAGATATGACAACAGTTTGTGAAAAACCATTGGCATATCTTAGGATATCCACCTTATACCAACTATTTTACATAACCGTTGGTATAAATTTTTCACCAATGGTTTTAAAATATTGGTAAAGAGTTGGTATAAAACTCCCTTTACCAATGGTTCTAAACCATTGGCATAGGCCATGATGGTATAAAATTCCCTATGCCAATGGTTGTAAACCATTGGCATAGGTCGTGCTAGGAAATTGCAGCACCATGCTACTACTGTGAGTGGTGAGTTGCTGCTGTCAAGGCCTCTTTCAATGATTTCCAAGCTTGCATTTCCAGGCTTGAATTGAATACGTACATAGAATGAAAACATATACAATAAAAAACATAATTCTAAATAAATTAGTTTACACCTTTGAGAAACTATACAAATATAGAATGAAAACATAACTCATAAGGTAATTATAAACATACATAATTGATTTAGAATTCAATTCTGAGAGACAATTACATGTGCAATACAAAATTTAATTCATAATTGAATAATGAATTGAATATATACATAATTTAATTATCAATTATGAATATAATACATAAAAAACTGAATACGTAATTATATGTTTTATACAGAATTAAGAATACATACAAAATTTCATTTTGTATAACACATACATGATTGAATATATAAATTAGAAGCTAATAACCCCAAAATAAGGAAATGGATAAATGACTTCAACCAAACACAAATATAATGTCTCATGGTTTGGGGTGGGTGTCTTTGAACTTAGTGATGATGATAATGGGTGTGTATCAATGAGATTGTGTGACTTAGGGAATGTAGTTGTCCTTGGTGTAATAAATGACATGTGTTTTAGAATAGGGGTAGGAGTTCCTCACATGAGAAGTGGATTGTGTGAGGCTGGACCATGGATCCTTGTGCTCAAGTATCAACACAATCCGAATACGTTTGGTTAGTTTTCCATATGCCAGTTGTTTTTACTTAAAATGATGTCAATTTTAAACAAAAGACAGAAACTTAGAGTGATACGGGCCACACCGTGCCTCATATTGAGGCGGGGTTGACTTGTACATGTCACAAATGACCCATGGATCATTGTCCTGAAGTATCAACAAAATCCGAATGCGTTTGGTCAGTTTACGTATGCCAGTTGTTTTATTTACTTAAAATGTTGTCCATTTCAAATAAAAGTGAGACACTTTGAGTGGTACCGGCCACACCGTGCCTCAGATTGAGGTGGGGTTGACTCGTACATATCACAAATGACCCATAGATAATTGTGCTAAAGTATCAATAGAATCCGAATACGTTTGGTTGGTTTTATGTATGTCAGTTGTTTTAACTTAAAATTTTGTCCATTTCAAATAAAAGTGAGACACTTTAAATGGTACCGGCCAAACCGTGCCTCGAATTGAGGTGCAGTTGACTCGTACATGTCAAAAATGACTTATGGATCATTGTGCTAAAGTATCAACACAATCAGCATACGTTTGGTCAGTTTTCCATATGTCTGTTTTTTTTACTTAAAACAGTGTCCATTTTAAACAAAAGACAGAACATTCGAGTGATAACTGCCACACCGTGCCTCAGATTAAGTCAAGGTTGAATTATACACCTCAAAAATGACCCATGGATCGTTTTTCTAAAGTATCAACAGAATATGAATGCGTTTGGTCAGTTTTCTGTATGCCAATTGTTGTTTTCACTTAAAATGTTGTCCATTTAAAATAAAAGTGAGACACTTCGAGTGGTACTGGCCAAACCGTGCCTCATATTGAGGCGCGGTTGACTCATACACGTCAAAAATGACCTATGGATCATTGTACTAATGTATCAACATAAGCAGAATACATTTGGTGAGTTTTCTGTATGGTTGTTGTTTTTACTTAAAACAATGTCCATTTTAAACAAAAGATAGACACTTCGATCGATAACCACTACAATGTGTCTCAGATTGAGTCGGGGTTGACTCGTACATGTCACAAATGACCCATGGATCGTTTTCCTGAAGTATCAATAGAATCCGAATGCGTTTGGTCAGTTTTCCGTAGGTCAGTTGTTGTTTTCACTTAAAATGTTGTCCATTTCAAATAAAAGTGAGATACTTTGAGTGGTACCAGCCAAACCGTGCCTCAGATTGAGGCGCGTTTGACTTTTACACATCACAAATGACCAATGGATCGTTTTTCTAAAGTATCAACACAATCAGAATACGTTTGGCTGGGTTTCCGTATGGCTATTTTTTTTTACTTAAAATAGTGTTCATTTCAAACAAAAACGAGAAACTTTGAGTGGTACTGGTCACAACATGCCTCGTATCGAGATAGGGTTGAATCATACACATGAAAAATGATCCATGTATTTTTTTGATAAAGTATCAACATAATCCGAATGCGTTTGGTCAGTTTTCCGTATGTCAGTTGTTGTTTTCACTTAAAATGTTGTCCATTTAAAATAAAAGTTAGATACTTGGAGTGGTACCAGCCAACCCGTGCATCAAATTGAGGCACAGTTGACTCATACATGTCAAAAATGACTTATGGATCGTTGTAATAAAGTATCAACACAATCATAATAAGTTAGGTCGTTTTTTCATATGTCTGTTGTTTTTACTTAAAACAATGTTCATTTTAAACAAAAGAAAGACACTTCGAGTAATACCTACCATACCGTGCCTCAGATTGAGTCAGGGTTGACTTGTACATTTCAAAAATGACCCATGGATAGTTTTCCTAAAGTATCAATAGAATCTGAATGCGTTTGGTCAGTTTTCCGTATGCCAGTTGTTGTTTTCACTTAAAATGTTGTCCATTTCAAATAAAAGTGAGACACTTTGAGTGTTACCGGACAAACCATGCCTCGGATTGAGGCATGATTTACTTTTACACGTCAAAAATGACCTATGGATTGTTTTTCTAAAGTATAAACACAATCAAAATAAATTTGGTCAGTTTTCCATATGGTTGTTGTTTTTACTTAAAACAATGTCCATTTTAAACAGAAGATAGACACTTCAAGTGATACCAGCCACACTGTGCCTCAGATTGAGTTGGGGTTGACTCTTACACATCAAAAATGACCCATGGATAGTTTTTCTGAAGTATCAACAGAATCTGAATGCGTTTGGTCGGTTTTCCGTATGTCAGTTGTTGTTTTCACTTAAAATGTTGTCCATTTCAAATTAAAGTGAGACACTTTGAGTGGTACCGGCCAAACTGTGCCTCATATTGAGGCAAGGTTGACTATTACATGTCAAAAATGACCCATGGATTGTTGTTCTGAAGTATAAACACAATCAGAATATGTTTAGTCAGTTTTTCGTATGGCTGTTGTTTTTACTTAAAACAGTGTCCATTTCAAACAAAAGTGAGACACTTTGAGTGGTACCAGCTACACCATGCCTTGGATTGAGGTGGGGTTGATTCTTACACATCAAAAATGACCCATGTATTGTTGTTCTAAAGTATCAATAGAATCCAGAGGCGTTTGGTCAGTTTTCAGTATGTCAGTTGTTGTTTTCACTTAAAATGTTGTCCATTTCAAATAAAAGCGAGACACTTTGAGTGGCACCGGCCAAACCATGCATCATATTGAGGTGCGGCTGACTCGTACATGTCAAAAATGACTTATGGATCATTTTGATAAAGTATCAATAGAATCAGAATATGTTTGTTTGGTTTTACATATGTCTGTTATTTTTACTTAAAACAATGTCCATTTTAAAGAAAAGACAAACACTTCGAGTGATACATGCCACACCATGCCTCAGATTGAGTCGGGGTTGACTATTACATGTCAAAAATGACCCATGGATCGTTTTCCTGATGTATCAACAGAATCCAAATGTGTTTGGTCGGTTCTCCGTATGTCAGTTGTTGTTTTCACTTAAAATTTTGTCCATTTCAAATAAAAGTGAGACACTTTGAGTGGTACCAGCCAAACCGTGCCTCAGATTGAGGTGCGGTTGACTCATACACATCAAAAATGACCTATGGATCATTAAGATAAAGTATCAACACAATCATAATACATTTGGTTGGTTTTCCATATAGTTTTTTTACTTAAAACAATGTCCATTTTAAACAAAAGATAGACACTTCGAGTGATACCCGCCACACTGTGCCTCAGATTGAGCCAGGGTTGAATCTTACACGTCAAAAATGACCCATGGATCATTGTACTGATGTATAAATAGAATAAAAATTCATTTGTTCAGTTTTCCATATGCCAGTTGTTGTTTTCATTTAAAATTTTGTCCATTTAAAATAAAAGTGATACACTTTGAGTGGTACCGGCCAAACTGTGCCTCAGATTGAGGAGTGGTTGACGACTCCTACACGTCACAAATGACCAGAATGAATATGTTGGGATTCTATAGTGTAAGATAAGTTTCAAAAAGGTCTTACCTGGGTTTCATTCAATAAAATATTTAACCAACTTTTTATCATGAAACTTTACAGGTGTAAAATACTTTAGAGTTTCTGAAGTTGGAGAAAGTGAAGCGTACTCTTCTAGAGTTCTCCAATCACTTTGTTTAGTTGGTGAATCTTGCACTATATCTTTTCAAAAATGATTACATAAAATATTGTAGGTTTGATATGGGACTAAGGGATGATGTTTGGTTGATGATAGTTATTTTTATCCTTCCAACCTTCCTGGTGGTATTGGATAATGTTTATTTTTCTAAAGAAGACATATTTGGAAGGATAGACTTTGGAGGAGCTTTAGTGGATGAAATAATTATTAAAAGTTATTATTTTTGTTATAAAAGGAAGTAAAAAAGTGTCTAGTATTTGGTCAAAAATAAATATTTATATTGAATTCAAAAATATCCATACTAGAGTGAAAAACCAGGTTCAAAATTAAAGAGTTATACAGAATTCAAAAATGTAATGGATCAATCTACCCCTGATCACCATCACCATCACCATTGTCATCATCAGCCTCATCCTCGCCGCTATCTCTGTCCTTGTCTTTGTCCTATTCATCATCCCCATTCTCATCCTTGGTCCCATCCTCACCCTCATCCCCATCCTCTCCCTCGGCCCAATCCTCGCCCTCGGCCCCATCCTCGCCCTCGGCCCCATCCTCACCCTCGTCCTCATCCTCATCCTCAACCTCATCCTCTTCAACATCCTTGTCTTCACTAGTAACTTCATCATCTCAACCGACACTAGAACTACCACTTGGTGCATTGGATAATGCACCCATCGACAACATATATGTCTGACAATCCACACTGGCCTCTGGTGGAATTGATGAAGATAAATCTTTGACCAGTTTCATAAATTCTTTCTCCCTCATTTGAACATGTTCTTCCAACTATGTGACCCTTTTATCAGTCTGTCTTGCATGATCCTTGACATGTTCCAACTTGGTGGTACTAGAATGGATACCTGGAGAGGACCAATACCTCATCGGAACTATATTCTTACCAGGTCGGCAGCATACTCAACCAGAGTGCTCATCTCCCAAAACCTGATATAAATGATCATGTGGCCCTAAATTGTCAGGATCTTGGGCATCAAGGGACTCTAAAGCAGCCTGTTAAAAATATTAATTGATTATTAAATTTTAAAATATATATTAAACTCTGAAATAAACAAATTAAAACTTACAATCTTTTCTTGTGTCGGTTCATTAACCGCAGTTCCATATTTTTTCCTTCTACTTGAGAAAAACAATTTTGCTTGAGGGATACGTCCTTCAATATTCAATTTTTTCTTTTGTAATGAAATTGAAAAAATATAAAGTTAAAGTATAATCATATGTTCAATATTCAATAAATCACATAATTTAAGCAGGAAACAATAAAAAGGGCAAGTCCTAAAGAAAAATTATAAACAACTATATCGTACCAGCTGCCTCTCATGATCTGACATAGTAGTGTGCCCCAAAGTGTGGAGGTATTTCTTTGAATCAATGTTTTTTTTTCAGAAGATTCCTAAATAATGTTTAATAATAAATAATATAATATTAATGAAACATATGAAAACTGTCATTTAAATACCTCAAATGGGATTAATACCTTAAATTTGGAAGTCGCCCAATGGGTAATCATTTGGAAATATTGCTCTATCAGGTATTCATCCATGATAGGTAATGTCTCCAACTCCGTTCCCAATCTATCACACTAGCCAAAATATAGCTTATTCTTATAATCTCTCCAAAGCTCTCCTAGCTCTTTTAAACGTGCTGTTTGTGCACGTTCTCCATCAGGGAAGTTAAACCGATGCTGACACCCAATAGATTAATTCATATAAATACAAAAAAATAATACATTAATTACAATAGATTTTTACCCATATTTGTGCCCACACATTATCCTTGACTTTGTGTGGCATATGTCTCCAAGAGAGAGGGCTGACCGGAATGATGTCAGAGTATTTGGCTAGTATCTCCAAAAAACCTAGACATTCCTGCCCAGATTTATCAATCATCTTTTCATCATCATTGTATTCAACCATCAACTATGTCTGGCGGTTCCATACTGCATGTAAGCAATTACGCCCCCTCCCCCGCCTCCTATCAATATATGAATATGTTATTAAAGAAAAAAAAATATCAGTACAAGTTATAATAAAAATAAATTTTGGTATAAAAATTTGTTAGAGTTATATAAATATACCTATAGTAGTCGGATCAATGGGTGTTACTAGATGTGAAGAAGCTGAAGGAATATCCTGTACAGGTGGAGTGTCCCTCAGTGTATGATCCTCAGCCACATACTGTTTCGGGGCAGGAGTCGAAGAAGGTGGAATATAATTGCTCGGATATAATGAACCAGAAGCAAAAGATGATGGCATAGATGTCTGGCCAACTGGTAGTGCAAACATCAGAGGCCTAAATATCCTGTGTGTCCCTAAAGACACACCAAGATCAAAATGGGGCGTAGAAGATACGTCTGTGGTAGGGTCATAGTCCAATCAGGTATGACCAGTGGATTGTCTAACTCTCGCACCATGAGCCCTCGTACCACTGGCCTCAGTACCGGGACCACCAGATGATCCTCTAACTCTAACACCACCCCCTCATACCACCAGCCTCTGTACTAGGAGCAATATCAGGCTCCTCATCAGATATCTCTCGTCTAGGGGGTGGATCCTGAAAAACAGTTTAACACAAAAGTAAACACATCATATTATAAGTTATTGAAATATATATATTTGAAATAAAATACACACAATAGGGATGAGTGGAGGAACACCCATCTGTATCATGAGACGATTATTTTCTGTCATCTTTTTCCACCGCCTCTCTTAAATGGATGTCATTTCCTGTAATGAAAACAAATATGGAAGTAATTAGAAACAGATAACTAATGTGTAACCCAAAAAAAAAACAATTCTGATAAAAAAACATAAAGAAACATAATATTTATGGTGGTTTGAAGGTAAGTACTAGGATACACACTCTAAATGATGTAGGTGAAACATGTAGGTGAGAACATGACTGTATGATTCTATATATTTCCCACCACAACTTCGAGTTCACAATCAACTTTGAAAATTGAGCTATTGGAGTCATCATAAGTAATAAACGGATTGTTTCCAATTGCAGTAGGGATAATGTCAACTTCATCATCACCATCATCAAAAACATGTCTAGGATTTACTTAAATAATTACACTGAATTTAAGATGATGATGATCTTTGACATAAAAAATTGGTTTAACCATTGATGCCAATACATATGGTTCATCGGTGGCAAGAGTGCGAGTCATGTCAATAACTCGAAATCCACAATCATCAATAAAGGTACCTTTCCTCGTCATTGAATCAAACCATTGACATTTCATCATCAGGAATCGACCATGCGAGTAATAATACAATACTATTATTTTCTCCACAACTCCATAATAAGATACATTTTCAGAATGAGGTCTATTATCTGATGAACTGACATAACAGTCTGTTGTGGCAGTTATCATAACACCATCATGTTGTGTTCTCATGTTTCTTTCTTGTTCAGTGATAATAAATTTTTATCCATTGATCAAAAGTGATTAACAAGAACGAACCATGGTATTAGGACCAAAATCCAATGCTCTTATTTTCTCAGAAACAGAGTCTGCAGGCAAAATCGATACCTGAAATATAAAAAAATAGCAAACTTAATTAAATATTATTTTTATTTAGTTATTACAGAAATATTTTTACCTTCAATTTCAACCAAGCAGAAAACCATTTTCTATGCAAAGTCTCTTTCCTTATCAAAGATAAAGAATGATGCTTTCTATTTATCAATTCTTTATGTTCCCTGTAGATAAAAATAATAATAGTTTAACAAATATTTAAAATTTCAAGAGATAAGATAAGAGATACATGTATAATTTACTTAATTTATATACTCATTGAAAAAATCACAATTGAACAACACTGTGCGATGTGCCATCTCTCGCTCTTCAAGGATTAATGTCATCAATGTATATGATCCCAGAATTCCTCCTGTCCAAGGAAGTGATGGAAAACTGGGTTCAATTTTCTTATACTATTCTTCTTCATTTCTCATTTGTCTATTTATTCTCGTAGTAAGATCAGACAAATACATTGAGCAGAAATCCATAAATTCTTGAGCCAAGTAACCGTTAACAATAGAACCTTCAGGATAATTCATATTCCGAACATATGATTTCAATGTGTACATGTTTCTTTCAGTTGGATACATCCAACGGAAAGCAACGGTTCCTCCAAGAAGTATTTTGGTCGGAATATGGATAGTCAGATGCAACATGCATGTAAAAAATGGTGGAGGGAATATTTTATCTAACTCAAACAAAATTAATGGTGTCTCTACCAAATGTTTTTGCATGAAGGATTTGTACAACTTCTTAGCACAAGGATCTCTAAACAAATAGAACAACCAAATAACTGAGACTCTTAAATTATTGGACAAGAGATGGCATATTTCTATTGGAATCAACTCATGAAAAAGGATGTGATAATCATGAGTCTTCAAAGATTTTAGCTTTAAGTCTTTTCTATTGACCTGTTTTGATATATTTCTTGAATAGCCATCAGGAACTTTAGTAGTCTCTAGCACTTCTAAAAATTGATTTTTTCAGTAGGTGTCATCACATGAGAAGCACATGGAACTTGCCATTTATTTTCACTGATACAGACATGATGCAATTCTGTTCTAATCCCCCAATATACCAAGTCATTCCGAGATTGTAAATCATCTTTTGTTTTCCCCTTGACATTTAGAAGAATCGAAAGAAACATTTCACATATATTATTTTCAATGTGCATTACGTCTAAGCAATGACATAACAAGTTGGTTGACCAATATGAAAACTCAAAGAATATGCTCTTCTTCTTACAATTGTAATAGGTATCATTGGAAACATTTTTCCCCTTTCTTGATTTCATTACACCCTTCCCAAATAAATAACTGAAATCTTTAAATTCATTAAGCACATCAGTTCCAAACATACACTGAGGTGGATCGTTAGTCTCCATGGTATTGTCAAATCTTCGATGATTGTTTCTATTTGGATGGTTCATTGGCAAGAATTGTCGATGTCCCATAAAACTAAAACTATGATGATATTTCAGTCTTCTCGATCGAGTATTCTTTATACAAACCAGACATGACAATTTTACTTTTGTGCTCCATCCAGACATCATTGCATAAGCAGGAAAATCATTGATTGTCCACATAAGCGCAACACGGATCTGAAATATGTATTTCGAACATGCATCGTATATGGGCACACCCACATCCCAAAGATGTTTCAACTATTTTATTAAAGGTTTCATGTATACATCTATATCATTGCTGGGATCAGAAGGGATAGATATCAGTATAATCAAGAAAGTTTAAGGATTTTTTATACACAACCATGGGGGAAGGTTATAAATGTGTATGAAAACCAACCATGTGCTGTGAAAAGTAAGCATTTGTTAAAATGGATTAAAACCGTCACATGAAAGACCCAGTCTCACATTAGGCATGTTGGATGCAAATTCAGGATATCGAGCATCAAATCTCTTCCATGAAAATCCATCTGCAGGGTGAACCAACTCTTCATTATTCTTTTTTTCTCTCGGTGTCATGCCATCACATTTTTACTGATATTTCATCAAACATGAAAATGTTCTGTAATCTAGGGATCAATGGAAAGTGACACATTACATTTTGTGGCACACAAGATGGTGTTCCATCATCTTTTGACTTCCATCGAGAGGTTCCAAATTTGATACAATCATTTCTTTCAGTAGTTTCCTCCCAAAATAAACTGCAATCATTCGAGCAAGAATGATTTTTTTAGAATCCAAGTTCATCAACTAAGTTCCATGCCATATAGTGGTTTGAGGGAATATCTGCATCATTTAGAATTAATTCCTTCAAAAAGGTAAGAATGTAATCAGTTGCAGTATTTAAAATCCCATACATAGTTTTCCCATGAAACAATTGGATTAAAAATTCCAACTTTTTCATTTTACCACATTGCCGATATACTAGAGTCGTCATAGAATCATTCAATTTTTTCACCCTATCAACATCATCATTTTCATTGGACGCATCATGTGTACTTGTATCGAAATCTTGTTGGCTGGACATCCTTTACCTCTCATGATAATGAATAAATGGAAACCGATCATATATCAAACTCTCCAATTCAGTCCTATCATTTGGATCATCAACATTTTGATATTCCATTTTCTCTCCATTGTGATACCACACATAATAGTTTGTTTGGAAACCATATTTGGTTATATGATAACTAACTACGTCATGACTCAATCAAGGTCTTCCAACATAATTAGAACATGGGCAGTGTATGCGACAACTATCTGAAGCCTTGTCAAATTCAAAATCTAAAAAGATGTTCAAATTATTTTGAAAATATTTTGAAATCCGATCAGTTTTGTACATCCAACTTCTATCTATTTTGTAAAAAAATTTCAATAAGTCATTTCAAAGCAATTCAATAATATTGAAGTTCAATCAAAAAAATATTTAGGTAAATGACAATTGTTTACTTTAAATAAAAGCCTAACTGAAACATTACTCTATATGAGAATCATATTAAGAAATACAACAAAATACATTATATATAAGAAAATAAGATACAAAATTTCTAATGCCTATATTCAGGGATTGCCCAGTAAGATATTGGAAGTGGATCAAGGAATACATAATCCTTAAGGGTCTTGTTGGGAGTACATGAGTTTTACACTTTAACTTTTTCTGGGAGATCAGGATGAGGAGTAGGATGAGGATCACATCAAAAGTAGTTATGGCCTCATCAAGTTTCACCTTAACCATAGATTAAAGGATCCTAGGTTTTGGGACATAGATCATAGGTTGGTCGGGTGTATTCATTGAATCATTTCCCAATTGATTTTGGAGAGGGACCTTCAATAGTTATAGGTATGGATTTGATTAGAAACTCATATAAAAAGGATATCCAGGAATTGTAATGTCCCAAACCAGGATGACACTCATTAGTGACCCAAACCCAGATGGCCACTCATTGGAGAGGGACCTTAAAGTTCTATTGTGTTTTATATCACATATGAATAATGATTTTTGGGTTGTCCAGGGTCCAGGGAGAAGGGTGGTGGGCTGTCCGGGGTCCAAGGAGGAGGGTGGGGGGGGCTGTCTAGGTTCCAGGAAGGAGGGGGGGGGTGTACTGGGTCTAGAAAGGTGGGTGGGGGGATGTTCGGGGTCTAGGGAGGAGGGGGGGGGGCGTCCAGGGTCCAGGAAGAAGGGTGGGGGCTGTCCGGGGTCCAGGGAGGAGGGTGGGGGGGGGGATTTCTAGGGTTTAGGAAGGATGGGGGTTGTCCTAGGTCCAGGAAGGAGTAGGGTTGTCCTGGGTGGACCTCAAAACACTGAATGGGGTTCCACTCTATATTTATAAGAATATATTATCCAAAGCTACAAAGATTCCACCTGTAAACCTGACGACTTTAAATCAGTTCCTACTATAATTTCATGACATTTAAGGGATATGTGTTTTGTGAAAGGCCTATAAATTATATTAATATTCATGAATAATAATTTTTTCCCAAATGTGTATGGAATTCAGTAACGAGGATGATTTCTTCAATTTAACCAATGTTATAGTGTACATTTAGGATGAATTCTTGCATTTAACTAGTGTTCCAGTTTATTTTTAGGTGAGGTGAGTTAGAAACCATGTTAGGCATGTCATTAAAACATGGGTTCTTCCATTTAACCATGTAGTCTTGAATTTCAGGGATGAAAGTGTTTTGACTGAGCTAATTACTACCTACTCTATAGTATGGCCAACACATCATGTGGGCATACCCATGAAAAAAATCCATGTGTAAATGGTCCATTTTCAGCACCCCATTTGGCCAAACATACTTTTCACCATAAGGGATTGGCCATGTATATTTACATGGATAACCAAGTCATGTACCGTGTGTACATTCCCATGTACATTCCTAAGACACTAGATTATCGTAGACACCCTGTCAAACATTATACACACCATGTGAACCCTTATACCATATCTGTTGGAGTTGGTGGTCTAGAACCAACTAATTTGTACTTTATTCATTAAATAAAAGCCTTATCACATCTTAATTGTTCTCTTGCGTGACATGTCATGTGATAATGTCCTAAGGACAACTGTTGCATTAAAGGGTCGTAGCGGATCCCTACTATGATGAGAACCCGGAAGTGACATAACACTGTTCTTGAATGTATGTTCTATGGCCGGATGATATTATTTGAGGGACACAAATAATACAGGTCATTAGGGGTGAGGACTCATAAAACATTGAGGCACCTTCTCATGGTGTGCGCCCTTGGTAATATCCAGGAGGATATTATGAGAACGAGACCCGCCAGTAGGAAATCCACATTTCATAGTGTCATTGGATGTTCCTATCCGCGGACGTGTGTATTGGTCCTTAGACTTTAAGATTATTATTAATGGGTATTACAACTCGCGCACTTAGATGTATTGACAAAAACTGTGACAACACACTGTTCACAACGAGGTAGGATACGTTGGGTACGTCACGAGTAATACCGCATTAATAGATAATGCGAGAAAGGATTTGTCCCTTCTGTTCCATAACAGAAGTAGATATCTCAGGCCCTTTGATGGAATTAATATAGCCTAAATAAATCCATGTCCATGGTAAGGTATAGGAAAGTTCAATTTCGGGAAGTCAAAGAAAGAATAATCAAGCACATGGGTTGATGGCACTAGCATGCAACCTGCTAGATTAGAGATATCGAGACAAAGGGATTATATTACACGGTAAGAATTCATAGGAGGTGACACGTCATTACGGCATTAACTTCTTTCTCTATGGGTGCCTTGGCGTGTTTCTAGACGCTAACCTTGGACTTTAGGCAGGCTCAGCCTAATTCCACTGAGAAAGAGTCCTAGAGGGTCACACACTAAGTGTGTCCATGTATCTCAGTTAAATATCAATTTAACAAGTTGAATAAAGATTATTACCGATTGTGGTTTAATAATTATTCAAGGATGTCTGATCGCATTTAGTTCGACACTAGTTATTCGAGAGAATATATTGTGGACGAAATAATATATATTTATTAGCGAGTAATGCAGTTACATTTATTTAAGAAATAAATATCCATTACTAAAGGTCTAATAAATATGGTGGAGGAAAATAAATAAAACTGAAAAAATAAAAGTACACGCCGTGTATATTTATATATACACGCTGTGTAGTTTATTTTTCCGGGATTCGTGAGAAAATATTTTTTATTTAATTAAATGATATTAAATGTAATACGTTGGACGCATGTCAAGTAATAATGATGGTCAACTGTCATTATTAAGACATGGGGTATTGCTAAGAATTAAATGAAATGATTAAATACTTATGAGTAATTAATTTATTTTATTATTCTAGGTATTATAAATCCTAATTACATTATTCTCAAAGGGGTTATCCAATTTTTGGTTGTGCACAACGGATTGGAAATACTCTCAATCCAAGATAGAATTCCCTTTCCACCAAGAATGCTTTCAAGTTTCAAAAGCTAGATCCTCCACCGGATCAAGGCGATCGAAGACGAACATCGCAAGCGAAGGATCTTCCGCGCTAGCACCCAGAGTTCCCTTCGGCGACATCCAGAGATACGTGGCACACGTGTGGATCACCGCTAGAGGAATCCTACACTTGGATTCTCCAACGCAATGACGAATCACAAGATCGTGACCGGAGACACCAACGAATAAAGAATTCCATCGAGGTAATTCTTATGAATTAATTAAATTAATTATAAACAACATATGAAGATCCTATCTCAAGGGTTCCGGGACTCTTCTTTTCTTTTTTGTTCTTCGTTCTATTCTGAAGATCCGACGTTTTATATCGTGATGGATCCCGTATTGAACGTCGTTTAACACTAAAATTAAAGTTGGGTAAACCCACCAACGCGCTTCCTCTACGCCCGGAACCTTCAAGTGGTATCAGAGCGGTCATATCGTTGATTATAATTATTTAGTTTTTCGTTGGTGATTTAAGAATTTAATAATTTAGTTATTTCAATTCATGTTTAATCGTTCTGGAAATCTGAATATCAAGATCCGTTCCACCTCCCTCGTTTCTCGTTCACCTCACAGAAACGAATTTTTCTTTTAATTTTGATTAAAATAAAGTAGAGGAACTCATCCGGAGGAGCCAAACATTTCTGGTCGTACAACACCAGAATACACGGCGTGTATTCGGAAGTACACGCCGTGTAGTCCAGGTTAAATGCATTGACCGATCCGCCAAATCAGGTCTTGTATTGAGGTCATTTATGACACCGTGTGTTGACCAAAAACAGGTGGCACACGGTTTGCGGATTACATGCCGTGTGGTCCAACTGAACACGGCGTGTGTCCAAAAGAACACGCCGTGTACTCCGAGAATTTCCGAAGTACATTTACACGCCATGTCCTCGGACGTGTACTTCGGATGGACGGTGAAGAAAAGTACACACCGTGTAGTCAGAAATAAACACCGTGTACTCACCCAAATTACACAGATTTATTAAAATTTAATTATTATATTATACAAACCCTTGAGACGTGTACTATAGTGCAGGCTTAAATCTGAGGCACAACACGTGATAGGTGTTTTATATATATGTGTTTAATTTAACATTTGCATAATAAATGAGAATTCACCGGGTTGCCTCCAAGGTACAAGTTACGTACACAGATAATTTTAAATGAATTTATTTGTTTAAAATTATGATGGATGAGAATCTCAAGGAAATTCATAAAAGGGATTTAAGATAAAAGGATTGATTAATTAAAGATAATTAATTGATTCGAGCGCGATTTATCTTAAACAAGAACGATTAAAGAATTGAATGCTAGTTTTATTTATGCGTAAATATCATTGCATGTATGGATGATCATGAGCTAGACCGAGACCTTTGTATGTGAATGGTTTCTTTTAATTAATTTATTTAAATTAAATTTGTTGGACTGCGAGCCATATCCTCATTAATATGTAAGGCCTGCACGCCCAAGGATTCTTTTATATAAAAACCTCTTTTACCCCTCACCTGCGTGTGAGATAAATGCATATGTAATGGATGGAGCTCCCAAGCTAGTGGAGGTGGCTCAAGTCAGGAGCCAAGGTGAAACCAATCCAAGGAGATACAAAGGTGGACAGGTGGAAAGATGTAAACACGAACCCGAAAGGTTCAAGGTGTTTCTCCCCTAGGTCTTAGGTTAGTTTATCAACTGCTAGATAAAATAACCAATAGAAAATCTCATGATCATACCATTTATTTTATTTCTGTCAGTTTCATGGTTTATTTATTGTGGGCGTGTTGTCACGATCACACAATTAATGAATTAAACGAGCATGCAAGATGGAACTAAAATAAAACCGGCTTATATGTAAATATTATCTTAGACATGGTTAATCACTTAAGTATATCCCAATTAATATTAACAAGCATGTAATCAAGGATAATAAAATGGAAATTTACGTATAAGGATAAAATCCCTCAAAATAAAAATTAAGTCGACATAGCCTTCCATAATCTTGGTTAGAATCGAACCATAGTTCAAAGTGCTTGACCAACCTTAGTTGGGGTGATTTCAATTATTGGGGAATTCTAATTCAAGGTTTTGGGTTGACTTGACTTGGTTCGCATCAAGGGTTGACTACCACAGCAGGACTTGATGTGACCAAGAGGCAAAGGTTGAGGAAATCCAAAAAGGATTTCAGGATTGGGGAGTCCACTCAGCGGATCAAGGAGCTGCGAGTTAATGCAGTTGGAATTTGGAATGCCTATTTAAAACCCTTCAAGTTGCTTGACCAACCCTATTTGGGGTAATACAAAGGTCAATATGGATCCTTGACACTAGAATATTCATGCAACAGAATATTCCAAAGTCAATGGTGAGGGATATTAGATTTCGATAAAATAGTGGGAGACTAATATGTATTAATTTATTTATTTGTCTCATTTTTTGTAATAAAGTACTAAACCTTTGCTCATCCTAATTTGTAGAAACAGAAAGAAAATGACTTCAAACATATCATTGCGCACTATACTCGAGAAGGAAAACCTTGTCACTGACACCAATTTCTAAGAGTGGCAGAGGCGTTTACGCGTCGTCCTTAACCACGAAATGAAATTGTATGTGCTGGAAGAGCCTATTCTAGTTGCTCCTGGGAAAGAGGCTAGTGATGAGGAATTATCTCTCTACATGAAACACATGGATGATTCCACAAATGTCCAGTGTTTTATGCTATCGGCCATGTCTAATGATCTCTTGAAGCAACATGAAAACATGGACGCGTGTAGCATGATGTCTCACCTTAAGGATCTCTACCAAGAGAAGGAGAGACAGGAGAGGTATGAGATCTCTAATGCTTTGTTCACCACGAATCTTGGAGAGTATGCACCATCTGGGCCTCATGTTGTCAAGATTATTGGCTACATTGAACGCCTGGACATCTTAGGGATTAAATTCCCGGATGAGTTGCGTACAGATCTCATCCTATTATCACTGCGCAAGACCTTATCTAGCTTCATTGTCAAATATAATATGAGCGGCAATGAGAAGAGTATATCGGAGCTTCTGACCTTGATTCTCTAGGTAGATAAGGATATGGGGCATGAAAACCCCGCAATCCTTATGGTGAACAAGAAAAGGAAGGACAAGGAAAAAGGGCCAAAGACTTATAAATGGTCTAAAGCCCTCAAGCACCGTCCCTCCAAGAAGGTGAAGATCCAGAGGCAGGGCAAGGAATGGGAGACAGTGTGTTTTGCATGTGGCAAACAGGGCCAATGGAAGAGGAACTTCACCCACAAGCATGGGGATGCTAAAGGTGCGGTCGTTATTGAGTGCAATCTTTGTATTTCTACACATTGGGTATTAGATACAGCTTTTGGGGCTCACATATGTATTCAAATGAAGGAACCAAGTAGATTTATAAAGATCGCCAGAGGAGAGGTGGGTCTTCGAGCTGCCAATGGCGCAAGGCTGGCTGTGTTGGCTATTGGCGACTACCACCTCTCATTGCCGACTGGGATGATTTTGGTTTTACATAACTGTTATTTTGTGCCTAGTGTTACCAAGAACATAATTTTTGTATCTTGTTTGGATATGGATGGATTTGTTTTCAAGTTCGGAAATAAGGGTTGTCTCTTTTATAAGAACAATGTATGTTATGGTATGGCACATTTGAATAATAGTTTGTATGTATTAAATTACGAAAACCAAGTGTTGGCAATCGATAACAAAACAAACTCACATGACTCATACATCACCCAGTTGTGGCATCACCGCCTTGGTAATGTAAATGAGAAGCGCTTGACGAAGCTATGTCAAGATGGCAATTTAGACTCTACTAAGCTAAAACCACTTGATAGATGTCATGCTTGTTTACAAGGAAAAATGACCAAGATGCCTTTTGGTGGACAAGGTGAAAGGGCCACAGAGCTTCTAGGATTAGTACACACGGATGTGTGTGGACCATTTCCAGTAGAAGCTAGAGGTGGATATTCATACATCATTACTTTTACTAATGATTTGAGTAGATATGGCTATGTCTAATTAATGAGGTATAAGTCAGAGTCCTTAGAGAAATTTAAGGAATTCAATAATGAAGTAGAGAATCAGCTTGGTAAGAAGATAAAGAAGCTTCGATCAGATCGAGGTGGAGAATATCTGAACCAAGAGTTCATCGATCTTCTACGGGAGTCTGAGATTCTATCTCAGCTCACTCCTCCTTATACACCACAGTGGAATGGTGTTAGTGAAAGGAGGAACCACACCTTGTTGGACATGGTGAGGTCGATGATGATTCATGCGGATCTTCCATTATCATTTTGGGGATATGCATTACAAACCGCAACATACACATTAAACCAAGTACCAACTAAGGCGGAAAATGGAATTCCATCCGAGTTATGGAATGGACGGAAACCCAGTTTGTTGCACACACGTGTATGGGGATGCGAGGTGTTTGTTAAGGACTTCTTAGGCAACAAACTAGCACCCCAGGGCACGAAGTGTATCTTTATAGGATATCCCAAGGAATCCAAAGGATATTACCTATATAACCCTCAAGACAAGAAAGTGACTGTCACCAGACAAGCCGTCTTTCTTGAGAGGGAGCACATCCTCAAGAAAGATAGTGGGAGAAAGATTGAATTGGATGAAGTTGATGCTCAAGATACACAAGAGTTGGTACAGGAACAAGTTCCACAGGTCCTCGGGGAAGAGGTTCCAGAAACACAAGTACTGCGTAGGAGCTCAAGAGAGGTAAGGGAACCAGAGAGATTTGGTGTCCTAGTCACCGAGGATGGTGAATCATTATTGTTGGACAATGATGAACCTCTCTCCTATAAGGAAGCAGTAGAAAGATCATAAGCTGCAAGATGGATAGAAGCTATGAATTCTAAGATGGATTCCATGTATCAGAACCAAGTTTGGGTTCTGGTCGATGAGCCAGTTGATGTAAATCCTGTTGGATGAAAATGGGTATTCAAAAAAAACTGGACATGGAAGGTCAAGTTAGCACCTATCAAGCAAGGCTAGTGGATAAAGGATTCAGACAACGTCCAGGAATTGACTATGATGAAACCTTCTCGCCAGTTGCCTTGTTTAAATCCATAAGAATCATACTTTCCATAGAAGCTTACCATGACTACGAGATTTGGCAGATGGATGTCAAAACAGAATTCCTTAACGGGAACCTTCAGGAAGATGTCTATATGACACAACCAGAAGGGTTTGTGACACCAGGTGAAGCCAAATGGGTTTGCAAGTTGCAGAAATCCATTTATGGATTGAAGAAAGCATCCAGGTCATGGAACATTCGATTTGATGAAGCCATAAAATAATTTGGTTTCATTAAGAACGAATGTGAGCCACGTGTTTATAAGCAGTTTAATGGGAATGCGGTCTTCATACTAGTGGTATATGTTGATGGCATATTGCTTATTGGAAATGACGTACCAGCCTTACAGTCAGTTAAGTACTGGTTGAATAAGTGTTTCTCCATGAAGGACTTAGGAGAAGCAGCCTACATTCTAGGGATCAAGATCATTCGTGACAGATCCTAGAGGCTGCTTGGACTAAGTCAGGGTACATACATTGACTAGATACTAAAGAGATTTAGTATGGACAAATCCAAGAGGGGATTGGTTCTAGTGTCACATGGCTTACATCTTTCTAAGAAAATGTTTCCCCAGACACAACAGGAGAAAGATAGGATGAGCAAGATCCTATACGCTTCGGCTATAGGATCCATCATGTATGCCATGTTATGTACCAGGCTTGATTTTTCCTATGCACTGATCATGGTAGGCATATATCAAGAAGATCCAGGAGAACAACATTGGACTGCTGTTAAGACTGTCCTTAAGTATCTGAGAAGAACTAAGGATATGTTCTTGGTGTATGGAGGAGACTAAGAGCTTGTCATCAGAGGGTATGCTGATGCTAGTTTTCAAACGGATCAGAATGATCTTAAGTCACAATATGGATATGTTTTCTGTCTCAATGGAGGAGCTGTGAGCTGGAAGAGTTCAAAGGAGAAAGTTGTTGTCGATTCTACAACGGAGTCCGAGTATATAGAGACTTCTGATGCAGCCAAGGAAGCCGTCTGGATTCAGAACTTTGTCCAGGAGCTTGATGTGGTGCCTAGTAGTAAAGAACCCATTACATTGTGTTGTGATAATACTACAGCGATGGCTCTTGCAAAAGAACCAAGGTCACATCAACGGACAAATCACATTCTCCGGAAGTATCACCTCTTGAGGGATTTCTATCAAAGGGGTGAAGTTGCAGTGAGAAGAGTGTCCATGGAAGAGAACGTGGTGTACCCCATGACTAAAGGCCTATCTCAGCAGAAGCATGAATATCATGTGAGAGCTAGCAGGTTAAAGGTTGTTAGCAGTTGGCTCTAGTCTAAGTGGGATTCTGTTAGAGTTGGTGGTCTAGAACAAACTACTTTGTACTTTATTCATTAAATAAAAGCCTTATCACATCTTGATTGTTCTTCTGTGTGACATGTCATGTGATAATGTCCAAAGGACAACTGTTGCATTAAAGGGTCGTAGCGGATCCCTGCTATAATGAGAACCCGGAAGTGCCATAACACTGTTCTTGAATGTATGTTCTATGGCCGGATGATATTATTTGAGGGACACAAATAATACAGGTCATTAGGGGTGAGGACTCATAAAACTTTGAGGCACCTTCTCATGGTGTGCGCCCTTGATAATATCCAGGAGGATATTATGAGAAAGAGACCCGCCAGTAGGAAATCCACATTTCATAGTGTCATTGGATTTCCTATCTGCGAACGTGTGTATTGGTCCTTAGACTTTAATATTATTATTAATGGGTATTACAACTCGCACACTTAGATGTATTGAAAAAAACTGTGACGACACACTGTTCGCAGCGAGGTAGGATACGTTGGGTGCGTCACGTGTAATACCGCATTAATAGATAATGCGAGAAAGGATTTTCCCCTTCCGTTCCATAACAGAAGTAGATATCTCAGGCCCTTTGATGGAATTGATATATCCTAAATAAATCCATGGCCATGGTAAGGTATGGGAAAGTTCAATTCTGGGAAGTCAAAGAAAGAATAATCAAGCACATGGGTTGATGGCACTAGCATGCAACCCTCTTGATTGGAGATATCGAGACAAAGGGATTATATTACATGGTAAGCGTTCGTAGGAGGTGACGCGTCATTGCGGCGTTAACTTCTTTCTCTATGGGTGCCTTGGCGTGTTTCTAGACGCTAACCTTGGACTTTAGGTAGGATCAGCCTAATGCCACTGAGAAAGAGGCCTAGAGGGTCACACACTAAGTGTGTCCATGTATCTCAGTTAAATATTAATTTAACAAGTTGAATAAAGATTATTCCCGATTGTGGTTTAATAATTATTCAAGGATGTCTGATCGCATTTATTTCGACACTAGTTATTCGAGAGAATATATTGTGGGAGAAATAATATATATTTATTAGCGAGTAATACAATTACATTTATTTAAGAAATAAATAGCCATTACTCAAGGTCTAATAAATATGGTGGAGGAAAATAAATAAAACTTAAAAAATAAAAGTACACACCATGTATATTTATATATACACGCCATGTATATTTATATATACACGCCATGTATATTTATATATACACGCCATGTAGTTTATTTTTCCGGGATTTGTTAGAAAATATTGTTTATTTAATTAAATGATATTAAATGTAATACGTTGGACGCATGTCAAGTAATAATGATGGTCAAATGTCATTATTAAGACATGGGGTATTGCTAATAATTAAATGAAATGATTAAATTCTTATGAAAAATTAATATATTTTATTATTCTAGGTATTATAAATCCTAATTACATTATTCTAAAAGGGGTTAGCCAATTTTTGGTTGTGCACAACCGATTGGAAATACTCTCAAGCCAAGATAGAATTACCTTTCCACCAAGAATGCTTTCAAGTTACGAAAGCAAGATCCTCCACCGAATCAAGGCGATCGAAGACGGACATTGCAAGCGAAGGATCTTCCGCGCTAGCACCCGGAGTTCCCTTTGGCGACGTCCAGAGATACGTGGCACATGTGTGGATCACTGCTAGAGGAATCCTACACTTGGATTATCCGACGCAATGACAGATCACAGGATCATGACCGGAGACACCAATGAAGAAAGAATTCCATTGAGGTAATTCTTATGAATTAATTAAATTAATTATAACCAACATATGAATATCCTATCTCAAGGGTTCCGAGACTCTTCTTTTCTTTTTCGTTCTTCGTTCTATTCCGAAGATCCGGCATTTTATATCGTGACGGATCTCAGATTGAACGTCGTTTAACGCTAAAATTAAAGTTGGGCAAACCCACCACCACGCTTCCGCTGCACTCAGAACCTTCAATATCATCATTATTACAACCATTAATAACAACTTATTAAACAACATCACTTGTTAAAGATAATAAAATTGAACATAAATCAATAATAATATTGGATATATCAAGTAAAATGAAGTCATAATATCTTACATCCTAAATGACCACCCACAACCATGATTAATGACCACAAAGCTCCCCTTTCGGCCAAATCAAAAGTGAAAAAAGAAACACATAGTTTCAAAAAAAACTTCATTTGTGTAAAGAATAATAATCCCATTTTCCTCTTGATATTTGAACCACGTTGTCATGATTTTTGAGATGAACTTGTATCCATGAAACCATATGAGAAGCACGATTCAATACATGTGTTTTTCTGATTTTCCCAAGCATTTTGAAGAACCCCAAATCAGTGAAAATGTTCATTGTGTTTTAAAAAGGTGATTGAATAACTCATGTATGATGTTGAAGTCAGAATGATTAATGGTTATATTAGGAAAACTAATATTCATTAATATTTTGAATTTGACATTTTTTGAATTAGTTTCATGAAGAAGGAAGAAGTACTACATGGGAAAAGGATAGTTCCCACCAAGATTTCCCTTTGTATATATTTTATTCATAAATAACATTGGATTGTACGGTTAAGTATTTCTTATTTCTTCGGTGAATAATAATTAGGGACTACATACTTTTTTGCAAAGTTCAAGAAGATACTCCATATGTTCTATTGTGCAAAGGATAAGTGAACAGTGTGTCATTTTATATATATATAGATTTTGATAGAAACATGATACGTACCTGTTATGTAATACACATAGTGTACAAAAATTAAGATGAATAAGATCTTCATGTTTGACATGATCTTAATAAAAGGAGTGATTTTCATGAAATACTATGAATAAATATTACAAACAATTTCTTATGAGCTCATATACATGAAACTGTAATATTTGAAGCATTGAGATTAAAAAAACTATGAATCTTTAAAATTAGAACACAAGAAAGGGACATCATGCACTTATAAACGTATATGTGTAATGAAAACATTAATTGGACATTGTGTACACCAATTTAGTGATTTGAGTACACAATTCGTGGAGTAGTGAATCATAAAATTTTACAAAATCCCTAGAAATAAGGAATAACAATATCCTTGAGAATAGAAGGATATCCTTGAGAAGAGGTGGAATGATATCCTTGAGAAGAGGTGGAAGGAGTCTAACCTGACAGCTAATCAGATGGAAGAGGTGCACCTATGCTGGGGATTTTCAAGGGCTTCTGGGAGTCCGACAGCGTTTCTGGGAGTCTAAAAATGTGCTTCTGGAATCAAGGGGAGGGGGTCGCCTACCTTAGTCGAATTTGGGGGTTTATTTTCCCAACGTTTATTAAAAACCATTGGGAAAACAATGTTTTTCTAATGGTTTCGTCAAACTATTGGGAAAAATCCATCAAAATCCATATTTACCAATGGTTTATGTAAAACATTGGTAAAGATCACCTATACCAACAGTTCAAGAGAACCGTTGGTATACAAGTGTTGGGAAAAGAATGATTTCTAGTAGTGATTTTGGATAATGGAACAATAATAAATATTCATTATGTTATAATTAACAACAAAATTTACTGCATTAATACCAACAAGAGAATTAGGTTCAGTATCAAAAAATTTATAATGTTATACTATTGTTACCTAAAGATAAATGATTATATACTTAAGTTAGAATTCTATCTTAGAATATAAATTACCATAATAATTTCTATAAAAAATGTGGTGTTTTAGTAATATAACTATAATTTTATTCTTGAACATCCATCTAAAATGACCATTCCCTTAAACTATTAAGTTTAGGATATGGTTAGTAATGAAATATAAGAAAAATTCTTATGAGGTCCCATTTTTATTCCAATTATAGGATCCCAAATGTAGAAGGAAAAGAGTTAAGAGGGGGTAGGGGTGAATTGAAAATATTAAAAAATTAAATTAATATAAATAGTAATGTATAATTCAATAGATAATAGAAATAAACATATGAAAAAATATCTTTAATACACATTAATTCATGATTTATTACATAAAAAACACTTAACACAACCAATAATATTGAGAGTCATAGTATCTTTGGGAGATTTGGTACATAACATATCATCATAAAACTAGGATATAATGACTTTATTAATAACATCCTTCACATGATCTCAAATTTACACTGCTCTTATAAAAATGCATGGGATAACTTGGGAACATACATAACATAATGCCCTGACCCTAGTTACCCAGAGTCGGTGCATTATTATAGAACATTGGCATGATCACAAGGGATCAAATCCCAAAATACAGATCAGTTTAGTAGCCTTGGAAGTACTAGATACATACATAAGTTTTACATTAAATTATGAAATAAAAACAACAAAAACATTTTTGTCCCATTTGAACATAATTATATCCCTTATCCTATCCCTATAGGTCAACTATAAAATACTTCTTTGCATCTTGGGAAAAATAAAACATAGAAAGGGGTGAGCTCAGATGCTCAGTAAGGATAACAATATAGTGGAAACTTTCATAAATAAGCACAAACATTTAAGGAAATGTATAAGACTAAAACATAAGACTTTTAAACTTAAACTTCAGCATAATATGGAAAATATAAATCAAATAATTCCTTCTACATATTCACATGGATAGTCTACTAGTCGAATAATCACATGCAATATCAATAGCCAATTTCATAATGATGGAATGCATAATGCCAGACTTCATAACCACATAGTCAAGGCCTCATGCCAAGACTACAAATAATATTTTGTCAAGCCCTTGTTCCAAGACACTAGTTTGTCTCATGAGACACAAAGATGCATCGAGGAGCTATAGTGAGATCCACCTGTCAATTACTAAGTACAATGCATTCCTTATATGAAAAGGTTTAAACATAACATAAACATTCGTATTAATACTAGCATACAAAATGTCAATAATTTATCCATAAACCATGAATAGTATAAAAATAACACATCCACAGTCAAACATATCACAAAACCTTCAATACAATATGAAAGATTTGTATCATAATAAGTCAACTTTAAATAAGTTTAAAATCTATCAAAGGATGTTGACATAGATGAAATGAAAAATATTTGAAAGAAATACCTCTTTCTATTTTGAAACCATTTAAAAGTAACATAATTATAAAAAACTTTTATTTTGGAAATATTCTTATAATCTTGTAAGGGAAGCCCATAAGGTGTTATAACGATGGAAAATAGCCGCACCAGCTGTATAAGTTAAAAAAAACATTCCTTCCTTAATTTTGTCGAAAAGGTCGTAAAGGACCTTGTTTGGAAAACGACGAAAAAATTGATTTATAAAAATCTGATAAAAACTAATAAAAGGGTATAAATGACTTTAAACCATAGTCTATGAAATATTAAAAATGTTCTGAAATACAGTTTTAAGAATCACGGAAGTGGATGATAAAGAAGTCCCAGTAGATACTCATTTATAAACAACCTCAGATAATGAAAAGATTGTAGAATTAACCTTTACCTTGTACTTTTCCTTGATAGAGGGTATGATAACCTCCTGTATAATATTTAAATCATTGTTATTAAATTATACAAAAACCAAATACATAAATATGATATCATATATGATCTTCAAATACTACTGTGTTAATAATATTTCAGTAGTATCATTGTTTTGGGTGTTAACTTATTCGTTTTCCTTTATATGTTTCGTTACGTAAGTCATGTTTGTAATGGATAAGATTTATTTAAATCATATCCAAAATGATATTATGTTCTTAAAGATATTTTTTAATCATAAAATAAAATTTATTCTAGAATGGTTATGATGGGGTATGAATCTTATCGTGTTCATGGAGACGGTAATCCATACGTATGCACGAACGACAATATAATTCTATTAATGGTGAAATCATATGTAATTGGATGTTATATCATATATACAGAATAATTAACATGTTATATTTATTAGTTACATTAGTTATACTCATTATTATACTCATCCAAATAATTAAGTGTTTGACTAAAAAACTACACCATGACGTGGAGACGGTAAGCTGTACGTATGCACGTATGGTGACTTGTTATTCATATGATGGATAGAATAATGAATATGGTTGTAACATATTTATAAGAAAATAAAATTATGTATAAGTTACTGGATTTATTATTTTGTTATGGAAACAACAATGAAAGAGGAAGTGGAAGAAGAAAATAACTTTGAAAGAGGTGGTGAAATTATTACCTATTCTTCGAGTGTTTCCTTTTGATTTGATCAAAAAGGCTCCTTAGGTTGGATTTATGATAAAAGTAAGGCCTCTAGGTAGAAGGGTGGGTAGTTGGGAGGATATTTGAGCAGGTTTTGGCTGATCCAAATGGTTTTGGTGGTGTGATTTTGAGATAAGGGGAAGTACCCTTTTATAAGAGAGGTGGGGGTCATTTTAGGAAAATCTTCAAATATTATTTTATTATACAATAATATTTGATTTATAATGGCTCCAAAATGATTTATTTCTAGTATGAGGTGGGTATGGGTCAAAAAACTCTCAACCAATAGGTTTTATATAGGTTTAGGCCACTATATTTTCCTTATATTTTAGATTTAACTCTTAGTTAAATAGTTTAACTTTTACCATGTATTCTTATATTATTATAATAAGTGGTTATTAATCTTACTATAAAATTCCAATAGAACCCCAAGTGGTTAATTAATGATATATATATTATTATATAAGTCCTTTGGATGAACCTTATATTTTTTAAGACTATTATATCATTTAATAATATAGTATTTATTTTAAAAACTCATTTATGTAAATTTTGACACTATTTAGTAATTGATTTTTGTGGAAGTCATAAAAACACGATTACTTAGAAAAAAATTCATTTAATCAACCCTAACATGTCATATTAATCTATAAAATTTGTGAAATTCATCATAAGTCTCAATTTACATTTATTTGGATATTTATAATATCAATTATTTTAATCTTTCTTTAATAAGGTAATTAATATATCATCATTGTGTCATAAATAAATTTAATTATTTAATGTCCAAAAATTATAAATAAAATATCATTATGTAGGAAATATTTTTATCTTTCTAATTAATATTTATAGTCAAATTTATCTGTAATGGCTCGGACCTCTTTGGCCCATTCCTTTGTCAAAAAGAAGGTCAAGAAGTGTTCTGGAGGGTAAAATGGACTTTTTTCCACACTTTCCAGAATTTTGAAACTACACGCCATGTAGTTTGAGTACACGCCATGTACCCCCTTTCTGGGTATACCCCATGTTGAAGGCCGTGTCCTTGCTATGTGGAATAATGGGTGCACGCCGTGTGACCAGTTCTACACGTCGTGTAGTCCTTCCTCGCGTACACGTTACCAGTCAATAGTCGTGTACCGTGTTAGAGTCGTGTCCTTTCCATGTGCAGTAAATGAGTACAAACTGTGTGTCTAAACTACATGCCGTGTAGTCCCTCCCCGCGTATGCGTTACCCTCAAACCGTGTGTTGACCAGTCAACGGACGTGGAGCCATGTTGGAAGCCGCGTGGAGACCGTGTGAAATAACCGAGTACACGCCATCTACCATAAAGTACACTCCGTATACTTTTCCTTTTCTCACCTATAAAAGTAGGGGTCCCCTCCTCCTTTCAATTCACTCCTCTCCTCCCCTTTCCTCTGAGGAGAGCTCTCCCAAGAGACTCGAAGGCCCCTTTTCTTCCATAACTTCTTCGTCCGAGCTCCGATTTACGATCCGTCAGCGGCCACGGGATCATAACGACGAGGCGAAACTTCTGAGCTTGGATCCGTTGTATTTCATTTGTCCTTTCCTTCCCGACTTCCACCCGAGGAGGTTTTTCCGGGACTTGACGGAAGTGACGGACGCCGACAGACATCTTCTAAAGTTGATCCGGGGGAGCGTTGCGATCGGAACCTGTTAAGGTAGGGATCTTACCTTCATCTCTCTAATTTGTGCATCATGCGGGGTGGGTGTTCTATTGTTTACATGAAACACTTTTGAACCAGTTTAATAAAGATAATAACTGGCTTATATAACGGGGATGGGAAGATTGTGATTGCTGTTACTTTATATCCCGTGATATTATGTTAGTAATTGAATGAGCTTATGCCTACTGAAAATCACGGTCGTTGGGGGACTTTTATTATGCAATTAAATTTTGACCTCTCCTTCTGGATTTTTCTTATGGATGGAAACTTTGTGGAATGTGGAAATTGGTTAATCACGTAAAGTTGGCTGTTTAAAATTTGGAACCCTTGTGTGATCAACCCGGTTAAACAAAATGGAATAATGAACATGTGGGTGTTGGCTTGGTTATGTGGCATGTGTTGGGGGTGTTTTGTGGGTTGTTGTGGATTGGGTGAGCAGCGGGGCTGTGGTTGACTTAGTTGTGGGTTGGTGTGAATGTTGTGTTGGTAATAGGCAACAGGGCTGTAATAAATGGTATTAAAGGGGTGATGATGTATGGTGTGGTTGTGGTTATGGTGGTTGGCAGCGGGGCTTCAGGGATGGGTTGAATGTGAACGGGCTATGGGTTGTGATTAACAAATTAAAGTGGAAGAGTTAATGAATGGTGGGGCGTGGTAATGGAACGAGATTAATAATCAATGGGGTTTGTTGGTTGATAAGAGGGACTTTGCTGTGCTGCTTGTGTTTTTCCTAACTTGATTTGTGGATGGCAGAGATATGTTTACGAACAATTGATGTGGTTGGTTGTGGATAGTTGCCCAGTAGTTAAGGAACTAAATAAACTATTTCTACTGAAACGTGAAAACCTAAAGGGGGTTGGGATTGTTGTTGTATGCATACTTCGTGGTAGCAGTGCCGAGGCACATGCTCAGTTTTTCTGTTTAGAAGCCATAGGTTGGGCTGTGTGTTTGGTAAACATATATATATCTGTATCTTTTGTGTTTTATCGCACCCCACCCATTTTGAGCACTTAGTGCCGAACACTCCCATTTCATGGGAGAGGGTGTTTTTCCCTTAGTTACTAGCTCCTTCCTGCTCCTTCTCCCCTAGGATGTGATGGATTAAGGCGACCTTACACCTAAGACTCTTCGGGTAGGTTTTGATTGGGGTGGCTTTAGCCCAAGACTCTTTGGGCAGGTTCTACTGTTTCCCAAGAATCTTCAGGATGAGGCCCAGGTGTGTGCGGGTGGGATACGTGGTTGGGAGGCCCAGGTGTGTGGGGGCGGGATACGTGGTTGCGAGGACCAGGTGTGTGCGGGCGTGATACGTGGTTGTGAGGCCTAGGTGTGTGCGGGCGGGATGTGTGGTTTGTGAGGCCCAGGTGTGTGCGTGTGGGATGTGTGGTTTGTGAGGCCCAGGTGTGTGCGGACGGGGAGAGTGTGGCAGTGTCAGGACGTTCTCCGTTAGAAAGAGCAGCTAACTAAATGGAAATGGTGCGGGGTACCCAATACTATTGTTCTTATATACTACTACCTGTTGTGATTGTGTTTTTGGTGAGTGTGGCTGGTGAGGTTGGGTGGATAGAATTCCTTGCTAGGTTTCTTCTGTTGTTCTCATGGGACATTAGGATGTCTCCCCACTTGTGCACGATAGCTTTAGGTTTCCCTACCGAGTATACTTGTATGCTCACCGTATGTTTACTTTTAGGTTTCCAGGAGGACTACCAGGGCCGTGCGGGACCCTACTAGTCGGACAGTTGGAGTTGTTTCTATTGTTGTACACTTGTTTCTTTTGGTATTGTACTTTGAGCTTTCTTGTACTTGTACCTTGTTATAAAATTATTTAAACATGCATGTGGGCTTGGTTTGGGTTTATTTCTATACACTTGTTCTTTTTCCTTTTTGGTGGTTGACTTTTCCTTTTTCCC
This sequence comes from Viscum album, assembly GCA_963277665.1. NCBI lineage: Eukaryota > Viridiplantae > Streptophyta > Magnoliopsida > Santalales > Viscaceae > Viscum > Viscum album. Next base: position 556,369,529 of record OY728142.1, read on the forward strand.
GATCTTTAAAAATAAAAAGGGTAATTCCTCCCATATTTGGGAAAAACTCATACCCTTGGTGCTAGTCGCCACCCCGAGGCCTACTGAAGGCGGGACTCAGGGGTCATTATCTCCCTTTCTCCATTTCCAGCTCAGGAGGGGCATCTTTGGTGGGAGGGGGTCGTGACAGAATGGTATCAGAGGTGATGGTTGAGAGATAGGATGGAGTCTGGAGTTAGGCATAGTGAAGATTGCATGGGATGGTAGAGAAACAGTTTTAGTTAATCTTGGTGCGTGACATAGGCCAGGGAAGACCGGCTAGGACACGTGATTTTAGGCCCCCCATGATCCGATTCAAGGACTCTGAGCCTACCGAATGACCAAGTGAGGCTACATTGATTACAGGGTAGAGACCCTAGGGAAGGTACATGCATCATCATGACTGTTTTTTACTTGATTTGGGTGTTCTGGGAAAGAAATTGAAATAAAATGATAAAATGAAACCTTGAGTTTTTCCTTACTACTTGGGCTTAGGCGATCCTTGTTTACCGTACAGCTATGGCACCTGGACGTCGTCCCCAGGTGGCTCAAACGGCCGAGGCCCAGCAGATTCAGGCGGTCGATCAGTTGAGGATTGACCGAGAGGAGGAAGATAGCCAGTGGCAGAAGACTCTCCGTTCTTTCCAACGGAAGACCCTCAAGAAGTACGAGGGTAGTACTTCGGATACGGAGACAGAGGGGTGGCTTGAGGAGATTGGGATCGCTTTTACCTTGATCCGTGCTATGAGGGAGTACTGGGTTCCCCTAGCAGTCAGTCAGTTGAGAGGTGCGGCGCGACAGTGGTGGACGCTCTACCTCGGAGAGAGGATAGAGGCAGCGGTCCCATGTGATGACTTTGAGAAGGAATTCCGAGAGGAATTCCTCTCTTCCATGATCAAAGCAGAGAAGCGGCAGGAGTTACTCTCCCTTCACCAGGGGAGTATGTCGGTACGAGAGCTGGGGATCAAGTTCAAAGATCTCCTGCACTTTTCTCCGTATCTCTTTCCAGATGAGGAGTCTCGGGCGAGACGTTTGGAGGAGGCACTTCATCCTTCGCTCCAGTATGCAGTCACCCCCTTCACCCTTCCGACGTACTTGGCAGTGCAGAAGAAGGCAGAGGTTGTAGAGAGGATGCACTCGCTGGGAGGTGCTCCCTGAGAGGGGATCTAGCCAGGTTCGTCGAAGGGGAAGGAAATCAGCAGCAGGTCTCCTGCGACGGGACCTTCCAGGTTCAGGCCAGTGGGGAGCAGGCCCCAACAGTTCCAGTTCAGATCTTCGAGTCCTCATCCCTTTTCCATGAGCCCAGGACCGAGGTGTTTATCTTGTGGAGGTTTCGGGCATGTTCAAAGTCGGTGCCCGACCCGGGCTCAGTACGGTGGAGGTGGGAAGGTTCAGCGCCCACCTCAGCAGCACCAGTTGCCAGTGAGGCCCTTCCAGCAGCAGGAGGACCATGCCCCTCCGAGGGCAGAATTTGCAGGAGGAGGCCGACCTCAGGGTGCTCCTCAGGGACCTAGACCAGGGTGTGGTCGGGGAAGTGGACGACATCAGAGAGGCAGAGGAGCTGGGCACGAAAAGTTGCACATAGCAGAGTTGATAGCTCCGGCAGGACCAGAGGTGGTACAAGGTATGATTTGTTTGTTCAGCATTCTTGTTTCTGCTTTGTTCGATTCAGGAGCTTCACACTCCTTTGTTGCACCTAGTCTAGCCCATGCTTTGGGACTAGACGTAGAGAGACTTTCCATACCACTAGTACTGAGTACACCAGTTGGGGGCCAGACCAGCGTATCTTGTGTTTTCCGGGGATGTGGGCTGACGTTGGGACCACATCGATCTAGTGGGGACCTTCTTCTATTACAGATGAAGCCATACGATGTCATATTAGGCATCGAATGGTTGTTTTCTGTTAGTGATGTTATCGACTGCTTCCGGAGAAGATTCGTGTTCTCCAACGTGGATGGGCAACGCGTATCTTTTGTTGGTGAGAGGAGCTATCAGGTGGGAAGCTGGCGTGTGGAGCCTCTCCTTTCCTTTTTAGTCGGGTTATCAGTGGTTCCAGCTGATACAAAGATGATGGATGTCCCAGAAGTTGTTGGGGAGTTCCTCGATGTTTTTCTTGAGGAGGTTGTGACTCTACCCACCTGATGTGACGTTGAGTTTGGGATAGACTTACAGCCTAGTGACCGTACGATTTCGATGGCCCCTTATCGGATGGCACCTTCGTAGTTGCGGGAGTTGCAGATTCAGATTGACGATATGATGGAGAAGGGTTTTGTTTGACCCAGCATGTCGCCATGGGGTGCTCCAGTTTTGTTCGTGAAGAAGGAAGATGGTGGTATCAGGCTATGCATAGACTACCGAAGGTTGAACCAGGTAACAGTCAAGAACCGTTACCCCCTCCCAAGGATATATGATCTCTTCGACCAGCTAAGGGGAGCAGGTTGGTTCTCTAAGATTGATCTTCGATCGGTATATCATCAGCTGAGGGTAAAGGACAGTGACATCTCGAAGATGACTTTCAGGTGCAGGTATGAGCACTTCGAGTTTGTAGTGATGTCGTTTGGAGTTACGAATGCCCCAACTGTGTTCATGGGACTTATGAACTTTGTCTTCCGAGAGTTTCTGGACCGGTTCGTCGTTGTGTTTATCGATGACATCATGATCTACTCAAGATCAGAGGAGAAGCACGTTGAGCATCTCAGGGCAGTCTTGGAAGTCCTTCGACACCACCAGCTTTACGGAAAATTGTCGAAGTGTAAGTTCTTGATGTAAGAAGTACACTTCCTTGGGCACGTGGTGTCTTAGCATGGAGTGTCAGTGGACCCTTCGAAGGTGGAGGCAGTTGTTTCTTGGGCAGCACCCAAGAGCGTGACAGAAGTTCGTAGTTTCCCGGGTTTAGCAGGTTACTATCGGAGGTTCGTTTCAGACTTCTCTTGAGTTGCTGCTCCATTGACATCTTTGACGAGGAAGAACCAAGTCTTCCTATGGAGCGAGCATTGCCAGAAATGTTTTGACTACCTGAAGGAGAAGTTGGTCAGTGCTCCCGTACTCAGGTTTCCAGAGGAAGGGTTGTTGTATGAGGTGTTTTGTGATGCTTCTGGCCTTGGTCTGGGGTGCGTGCTGATGCAGAAGAAGGGAGTGATTTGTTATGGGTCTAGGAAGTTTCTCCCTCACAAGCGTAACTATGCCACCCATGACCTGTAGCTTGTAGTAGTAGTGTTCGCATTGAAGTTGTGGTGACATTACCTCTTTGGGGAGCGCTTTGTGGTCTTCTCAGATCACAAGAGCCTGCGTTATATCTTTTTCCAGCGTGACCTGAACTTACAGCAGCGGAGATGGGTCAAGTTTCTCCAAGACTATGACTTTGAGATCTCTTACACTGAAGGTAAGGGAAACGTTGTGGCTGATGACCTGAGCAGAAAGTCGTATCAGGAAGTGGTTCGGGAATCTGCTGATGCTTGGAAAGCGATGGGAGAGTTGGCTGACTTGCACTTGGATGTAAGGTAAGAAGGTGTTAGAGGATGTTTGTTTCAGATGACGGTGCAGTCCTCCTTGTTGCAGCAGGTGGAAGAGTCTCAGTGGGGGGAATCCGAGGCGGAAGTGATGCGGGATCGTGTCAATCAGGGGAACTCTCCAGAAGGATGGTCAGAGGACAGCCGGCGTTGGATGCTTTTCAATGGAAGGTTTCTTGTTCCGGAGGCAATGCGCGAGGAAGTTCTCCGTGAGTTCCATATATCTGCCTTGGCGGTACATAAAAGAGTTTCAAAAATGTAACGAGGCCCGAGGGAACAGTTTTGGTGGCCCAGGGTGAAATGGGAAGTGACAGAGTTTGTGGCTAAATGCCTAGTGTGTCAGCAAGTGAAGGCTGAACACCGTGTTCCTGGTGGTTTGTTGCATCCTTTAGATGTCCCCGAGTGGAAGTGGGATGGCTTCTTGATGGACTTCATCACAGGACTACCCAGAGCCTAGGGAGGTTATGATGCTATCTGGGTAGTAGTGGATCGTCTGACAAAATCATCTCACTTCTTAGTAATTAAGGAGTCAGGCCCGGTGAGCACCTTAACACAGAGGTACGTAGATGAGGTGGTGCGTTTTCATGGGGTCCTGAAGACTCTCGTCTCATATCGGTATACTCGGTTTACCTCATGAGTCTGGAGGGGGTTACAACATGCTTTTGGCACCCAGCTACGCCTTAGCACTGCTTTCCACCCCCAGACCGATGGGCAGACGGAGCGGACTATCCAGACGTTGGAGGACATGCTGCGAGCATGCGTTCTAGATTTCAGAGGATCATGGGTATGACACTTGCCTTTAGTAGAGTTCGCCTACAACAACAGCTTCCACTCTACTATTGGCATGGAACCTTTTGAGGCTTTGTATGGAAGGCTATGTCGTTCATCCATTTGATGGGCAGAGGTTGGTGAGACAGGTGCTCTTGGGCCAGAGGTAGTGCAGAGCACCACAGAGAAAGTCTAGCTTGTACGTGAGAGGATGAAAGCGGCTCAGGACCGACAGAAGTCTTATGCTGATCTTCGGAGGAGGCCCTTGGAGTTCAAGGTGGGAGATCATGTGTTCTTGAAAGTTTCCCCTCGACGGGGGAGTTAGAGGTTTGGGAAAGGGATCAATCTCTCACCTAGGTTCATCGGACCTTTTGAGGTGCTGAGGCGAGTCGGTGAGGTGGCATATTAGCTAGCCCTGCCACCTCAGTTGGAGAAAGTTCATGACGTCTTCCTTGTCTCTCAGCTTCGTCGGTACTTACACGATGACTCCCACGTTATCGACTGGGGAGAGTTAGATATGGGAGACGACGCGACCTTCGAGGAACGACTAGTCAGAATCGAGGATCGTAAAGAGAAGGTGCTCCATGGATGAACCATTCCGTTGTTTCGTGTGTTGTGGAGGCATGGTGTCCTCGAGGAGAGAAATTGGGAGCGGGAGACCCAGATGCACGCTCAGTACCCGGAGTTGTTTTGACTTATGTTTTTCCTTGTTCTTATGAGCTTTGTGTTGATGTTGCACTTTGTACCTTTGATCTATGGAATGCTTGGCTTGTTAGTTGTGAGACCTTTTGTTTCCTTGATCCCTGGTAATGTGTAACATGTCAGGATGTGTAGAAAAGGGGAAAACCTAAACCTTAATCGAGACAAATTAATGCGGATGCGATTGAACCCGTGCGGGTGAGTCAGTTCCGCCTAAAGCAGATAATATCTCGACATAGGAGAAGAAATTTCCCAAAACCACGTGTTCAGGCAGTGTGTTGGTTGTGTGGTGTTGGGTGTAGTTCGAGTTGAAAAAAAATCCTAATGTATGAAAGTGGTAAGACCCAATTCTTAATCGAGACGCATTAATGAGGATGCGATTAAACCCATGCAGGTGAGTCAGTACAGCCTAAAGCGGATAATATCTTGACATAGAAGAAGGAATTCCTAACACATATGATTAGGGTTGTTGGTTGGGTTCCTGTTATAACGAGAACCCTAATAGGTATCTTGTTGGGTTCCTCTGGGTTGGTTTTTGAATTCTCGGGGACGAGAATGTTTTGAGAGGTATCTGATGTAATGGCCCGGACCTCTCCAGCCCATTACTTTGTCAAAAAGAAGGTCAAGAAGTGTTCTGGAGGGTAAAATGGACTTTTCCCACACTTTCTAGAATTTTGAAACTACACGCCGTGTGGTTTGAGTACACACCGTGTACCCCCTTTCCGGGTATACCCCGTGTTGAAGGCTGTGTCCTTGCTATGTGGAATAATGGGTGCACGCCGTGTGACTAGTTCTACATGCCGTGTAGTCCTTCCCCACATACGCGTTACCAGTCAACACCCATGTACCGTGTTGGAGTCGTGTCCTTACCATGTGAAATAAATGAGTACACGTTGTGTGTCTAAACTACACGCCGTGTAGTCCCTCCCCGCGTATGCGTTACCCTCAAACCGTGTGTTAACCAGTCAACGACCGCAGAGCCGTGTTGGAAGCCGTGTGGAGACCGTGTGAAATAACCAAGTACAAGCCGTGTACTACAAATTACACGCCGTGTACTTTTCCTTTTCTTGCCTATAAAAGGAGGGTTCCCCTCCTCCTTTCAATTCACTCCTCTCCTCCCCTTTCCTCTGAGCAGAGCTCTCCCAAGAGACTCAAAGGCTCCTTTTCTTCCATAACTTCTTCATCCGAACTCCGATTTACGATCCATCAGTGGCCACAAGATCGTAACGATGAGGAGGAACTTCCGAGCATGGATCCGTTGTCTTTACTTTGGTATTTCATTTCTGACTTCCACCCGAGGAGGTTTTTTCGGGACTTGACGGAAGTGACGGACGCCGACAGACATCTTCTAAAGTTGATCCGGGGGAGCGTTGCAATCGGAACCTGTTGAGGTAGGGATCTTACCTTCGTCTCTCTAATTTGTGAATCATGCGGGGTGGGTGTTCTATTGTTTATGTGAAACACTTTTGAACCGGTTTAATAAAGATAATAACTGGATTATATAACAGGGATGGGAAGTTTGTGATTGCTGTTACTTTATATCCTGTGATATTATGTTATGAATTGAATGAGCTTCTGCCTAATGAAAATCACGGTCGTTGGGGGCCTTTTCTTACGCAATTAAATGTTGCCCTCTCCTTCTGGGTTTTTCTTATGGATGGAAACTTTTTGGAACATGTAAATTGGTTAATCACGTAAAGTTGGCTGTTTAAAATCTGGAACCCTTGTGCGATCACCCCAGTTAAACAAAATAGAATAATGAACATGTGGGTGTTGGCTTGGTTACGTGGAATGTGTTGGGGGTGTTTTGTGGGGTTTTGTGGATCGGGTGAGCAGCAGGGCTACGGTTGACTTGGTTGTGGGTTGGTGTGAATTTTGTGTTGGTAATGGTCAGCGGGGCTGCAATAAATGGTATTAAAGGGTTGATGATGTACGGTGTGGTTGTGGTTATGGTGGTTGGCAGTAGGGCTGCAGGGATGGGTTGAATGTGAATGGGCTATGGGTTGTGATTAATAAATTAAAGTGGAAGAGTTAATGAATGGTGGGGCGTGGTAATGGAACAAGATTAATAATCAATGGGGTTGGTTGGTTGATAAGAGGGACTTTGCTGTGCTGCTTGTGTTTTTCCTAACATGATTTGTGGATGGCAGGGATATGTTTACGAACGATTGATGTGGTTGGTTGTGGATAGTTTCCCAGTAGTTAAGGAACTAATTAAACCATTTCTACTGAAACGTGAAAACCTAAAGGGGGTTGGGATTGTTGTTGTATTCATACTTCGTGGTAGAAGTGCCGAGGCACGTGCTCAGTTTTTCTGTTTAGAAGCTATAGGTTGGGCTGTGTGTTTAGTATACATATATATATATCTGTATCTTTTGTGTTTTATCACACCCCACCCTTGTTGAGAACTAAGTGTTGAACACTCCCATTTCATGGGAGAGGGTGTTTTTCCCTTAGTTACTAGCTCCTTCCTGCTCCTTCTCCCCTAGGCTGTGATGGCTTGAGGCGACCTTACACCTAAGACTCTTCGGGTAGGTTTCGATTTAGGTGGTTTTAGCCCAAGACTCTTTGGGCAGGTTCTACTGTTTCCCAAGAATCTTTGGGATGGGGCCCAGGTGTGTGCGGGCGGGATACGTGGTTGTGAGGCCCATGTGTGGGCGGGTGGGATACGTGGTTGTGAGGCCCAGGTGTGTGCGGGCGGGATGTGTGGTTTGTGAGGCCCAGGTGTGTGCGGGTGGGGAGAGTGTGGCAGCGTCAGGCTATTCTCCGTTAGGAAGAGAAGCTAACTAAAGGGAAATGGTGCGGGGTACCCAATACTCTTGTTCTTATATACTACTACCTGTTGTGATTGTGTTTTTGGTGAGTGTGGCTGGTGAGGTTGGGTGGATAGAATTCCTTGCTAGGTTTCTTCTGTTGTTCTCATGGGACATTAGGATGTCTCCCCACTTGTGAACGAGAGATTTAGGTTTCCATACTGATTATACTTGTATGCTCACCCTACGTTTACTTCCTGGTTTCCAGGAGGACTACCAGGGCCGTGCGGGACCCTACTAGTCGGACAGTTGGAGTTGTTACTGTTGCTGTACACTTGTTTCTTTTGGTATTGTACTTTGAGATTTCTTGTACTTGTACCTTGTTATAAAATTGTTTAAATATGCATGTGGGCTTGGTTTGGGTTTATTTCTATACACTTGTTCTTTTTCCTTTTTGGTGGTTGACTTTTCCTTTTTCCCGATCTTTAAAAATAAAAAGGGTAATGCCTCCCATATTTGTGAAAAACTCATACCCTTGGTGCTAGTCGCCACCCCGGGGCCTACTGGAGGCGGGACTCAGGGGTCATTATCTCCCTTTCACCATTGCCAGCTCAGGAGGGGCATCTTTGGTGGGAGGGGGTTGTGACATTATCTTTTGTATAACCATATATTAAAAATGGTTTAGTTAATAAACATTGAATTTAACACATTTAACTCTTCTTTAAATAAAATAATAATAAATATTCTAATCTAATCCAAGTAGACCAAAAAGATCATATTTTATTCCTAGGCTTGATTTTGGTCAAAAAAAAATTATCCAATAGAATTAGGACATGTGTTAGGGTAATTATAATATCATTTTTACCTTTAATTACCCTATTTACTTTCAACCATGGTAAATAAAAGTCAAAAAGTTACTATTCACAAAAAATTATTTTCAACTTGTTGAACCAAATTTTACTTACTGATGTCAACTGTGTCTCTCAGATTTTTGAAATTTAACTCATAGAAGTGGTAGAATTAAGTTTCATGCAAATTTTCAAATGTGCCTATAAGGTGGGTAAAAGACGGTAAACAGTTCAATAAAATTTTATATATCTAATATTGTTATAAATTGATCCCAATGAATTATATTGAACATATATAGGTATTATGTATCTATTTTTACCTAATATAAATTTAAATAAAAGTCAATTTTAAACAATAACGCAGTGTTTTTCACTATTCATCAAAAATTGAAAGTTTTCAGAAAAATACCAAAAATTCACCCTAAGCTAATTTTGATATTCATAATTCAAAAATGAAGTCCATTTTGAGAATAAAATTTATAAAATTTCAAAAAGTGGGTATTATTATTCATAATGGCTAGTTTGATTGGTCGTGGTGTGTTAAAACTCCATGTTGCGTACAATGCAAGCTATTGTATTATTTAAAGGGAAACGTACCGTAGAAGCTTGGGGTGTTACATTCTTCCCTTATTCAAATAATTTCATCCTTGAAATCTCTAGAATACTACTATAAAAAAAGATTCTGGTGGTTCTTCATCATAAGTTCCTCAGGTTCCCATGTTGCCTCTTCCATTTTATAGTTTCTCCATAGAACTTTCACCAGACGAGTCGTCCGATTTCTTAACACTTGTTCTCTAGTATCAAGAATTCTGATAGGCTCTTATCAATAAGAAATGTTAGGTTCTAGTTCTATTTCTTCATAGGTGAGTACATGCGTTGGGTCAGACATGTATTATATCAATAGTGATACGTGGAACACATCATGAACTTTGGAGAGACTTGGCGGCATTGCCAAACGATAAGCTACAACTCCAATTCATTCTAGAATTTTGAAAGGTATAATATACCTGGGACTTAATTTTCCCTTCTTACCAAAACATATAACACCCTTCCATGGATATACCTTCAAGAAAACATGATCTCCTACTTGAAATTACAAATTCTTCCTTCGGTTATCGACATAGCTCTTTTTCTTACTTTGCTCTACTTTGATGTGGGTTTGGATAACCTTCACATTTTCCATTGTTTCCTCAACAAGTTATGGGCCTACAAGTTTTCTTTCACCAACATCATCCTAATAATTTGGTGTGCGACATTTCTTTCCATATAATGCTTCATATCGTGCCATCTGAATACTTGAATTGAAGCTATTGTTATAGGAAAATTTTACTAGAGGTAAATATTGATCTCACATACATTGAAAGTAAAGTGATAAATATTTCAACATGTCTTCTAAATCTTGAATAGTCCATTCTCATTGTCCATCAGTTTGAGGGTGGTAGGCTATGCTCAAACGAAGTTTAGTATCCAAGGCCTTCTGAAGACTTTTCTAGAATCTTGATGTAAAACGGGGATCATTGACGCACGCCTGTCGTGGGGCGTGGCAAAACAATATTTTATTTACCTAAGTATAGTATAGCAGTTGATCCTAGGTAGTCTCCCGAAGAGGAGTGCACACAAAACAAGGTTGTCACTTTTTGTTGGTTTTCTTAAAAAGATTGGTTTTAATTAATTTGAATGACTATGAGAGAAACAAACAACATAAATTGATTGATTTTAACAAATTATAAAGACGGTGATCGGATTTGGTTCGGCTAGACTTAGTGTTGTGCCATCATGGTTTCCAAATTTTATCTCTTCTTCTTCCTTAAACTGGTAAGAGAGATGTGATTAGAATTTCCCTTTCTAAAACCATAGATTGGTCTATCCTCCTTCAAATGTGTTTAGGGTTGTAGAAGGTCTCTTTATTAATTAGAGCAATCCCAGACCAGGAATTTTTGTTCCCTAATAAACCAAGATTTCGACATACAATCCTATACACGTGCTTGACAACCGTCGAGCAATCACCACCTAACCCCAATCCTGTTCCACCGTATACAGATTAGAATTAGGTGGAGGGAGATGTGATCATCGACCAAAACAATTTATAATTTCAGAATAAAAACCGTAACACAACCGCATTTGGAATTTAATACTGAATTATGAATTGGAACCAGAAGAAGAAAGAAGAACAAATTTTATTCATTTCAATCACAAAACTCAAGCACAACACATACGTCCAGTCTCCCCTCTTTCCGATCAGTCAAATGAAACTACCCCTCCATGGATGGGGTAAGAGAGATAATGCGGGAGAGGAGAGACATTTTAAAATAAAATAAATAAAAGAAAAATCATAGAAGTTCTTCTCCTTGGTGCCCCAGAAGGAATGGGGTGGAGAATGTGATGTCTTGAGGAGGAGGAGCTCTCCTCCTTTTATAGCCAGATTTCTGTCCTCCGAATGTTGTCGCGTTTTGGACCCAATAAATGACCTCTTCACGCGTTGATCCCTTCTTCAATGTTGTGAATAATTTTCTTGTCCGTGTCCCCTAAAAAGCTCAGCGTATTTGGACAGGTATTCCGAGAGTTATTACCCTTTTATTCTGATAATTTATTCTGTCCAGTCAGAATATCCAAAACGTCAAACCCCGGATTAGGAAGCTTTAATGGACCCTCAAACGGACGAATCCCGCGGTGATTCCTTCATAAACGATGCTCCAAAACTCCTTGTGCGTCCACCCACCTAATTTTGCAAGAGTTGGGCCCACAATGGATGAGTTATGGATCCCACACCAAAACTAGGCAGAACTGGAAACAGTTTTCTTGAGCCAAATTGTGAGCTTCCTTTGAGCTTCCATATGGCCGATTCAGCTTTTAGTCCAAATATAGTAAATGAATCCCTGAATGTTTAGAATCTGTAAAAGAAAGAATTTTGCAATTTGAATCAATGTAGATAATGTTATGGCCAAAATACAAAAATAAGTTAAAACTGTTAAAAATCCAAAATGGCCAATTTTTACTATTCAGCTCAAAATAACACCAAAATCATAAAAATGAAACAATTAATCTTAGAGGAACACTTTTGTGAGTTTAAAACAATTATATTAAATATAAATTAATTGAAAATATTTGCTCTATCAATTCCCCCACACTTAAACTATGCTTGTCCTCAAGCATAAAATCTCAACATGGAATTCAAAGGGCACCAATGTCACCAATATTTAAATTTCAAATGGAATAAAATCAAATGATTATCAATGTCCAATAAAATTTTCCAGTTCCACAAAAATACCAATTTAATTTCCCATTTTTCAAAGAAACAATCAATTCATGCATTTTACCTTTCCCCTTTGAAAAATAATAAAGCTTCTCCTTTCATTCATTCAAGCTTCTCAATTTATTATTATTAAACATGCCAAATCATAACCTACCTCACTTTTGAATCTTTTCTCTCATCACTCATGATACAATTAATAGTGGAGTTATGCTCATATCATGAGAACATGCTCCTTATCCATAGGCTTGTAAAGTAACTACTTTCTCTACTTTGTAAAGACAAAACACACATAAAATCATGAGGACTTGCAATAAAGGTTCAAATGATTCTGTGGATTAGGGTTGGTGGGTAAATGCTTGAAATAATTTAAGGCTAGAAGTAGGAGGTTTGACTCTTATGTACAATTCATGATTAATCAAGTGAAAACACAAGATGAACCTCACTCAAATCCCCTTGAAATGTGAATCACAACACCACTCCCCTTTCAATGACATGGGTCATGAGTCAATAAATGATTACAAAGAATGATATCATCCAAGTTCTCCCTGTTTTTTTTGTAAATCTCCAGAAAGGCACAGCTTTATTTTCTTTTCTTTTATGGAGAACCAGATGAAATGAAAGAAGCATAATGAAATGATGACTCATGCCCAATTTTCTAATAATACATTGCCCAAAATGATGACGCACACATTACACCACCCAAAAATGATACATATCCCAAGGAACGCACACGAAAGGCCATTCCCCCACACTCAAATTTGAAATAACCATGCAAAAATACTAAAAGTGCAGGTAGGTAAGGAAAAATTGGATTGTAATATGGCTTAAACCTATAAGGAAATTCATGGCATCTAAGGGCTTATGAAGGATAAATGTAAAGGTTGGTCTTAGGATAAAATGTGGCTAGCCAAAGAGATGCCTCAATCATTTTAAATGTGGTTTTGTACAGTCATAGCTTTGACAAGTTTCAATACAAGTTCTAGCAGGTGGCACGTCCCAAGATCACTCAAGAAATATGCTCAAGATAAAATAGGAAATATTTGGTCTAGAAATCCTTAAGGAATGAGAATATGATATTTGACAATCACTCATGGCATGATTAATAATAACAAATTAATTCACATGAATTTCAGAAATTCAAAGAATGAAAAATGGAAGGGAAATTTCATTTACATGAATCAATTAATTCCCTCAAATCATGAGTCCTTATTTCAATATCCTTGCTTCACTTTAATCATCCAATTATCCATTTTAATCATTCAATCTCAGAAACATTGAAATCTAAAACATAGAATCACTGGATTTCTATGAAACTCATGTCTCCTAGAGAAGTCAAATAAAACATGAATTCAAGCGTGGGCATGCCTTTTCTTGATTAATACTTTAAAATACTAAAAAATGTAGGGAATAAAGTCGGATAATATAGAATTGAAACTCATACTCCCCTGTCAAATGGATCCTTTTCTTCATGACGTATAATCCCATGACACCCTCTTCATTAATGGACCTGAAAAAAAATGAAAACAATTGATAGTGCAGGCCCGTTCAATCATGATGGTAAATGACTAAGAAGACAAGTGGAAAATGGGGGAAAATACGGGTTGCCTCCCGGTAGCGCCTTTGTTTAATGTCGTTGGCTCGACAAAACAAAACAAAACAAAACAATTTTTTTTTTGTTTTTTGTTTTTTTGTTTTTGTTTTTGTTTTTTTGAAAAGTCTCCTGGACTTCAAGATTTCCTCCCCCACACTTAATTTATGCAGTGTCCTCAATGCATGTAAATGTATGTTTCAAAAAGTTGGAGTTACTGCATTTAATCAAGTGTAAAGGAATGATGCAACCTGGTAGGTGTTCATTTGTATTCAGGATGAAGGAGTGTGATCTCCTCTACTAGTTCTTGAGGTACGGTCCCATGGAACTTCTTCAGCCTCTGCCCATTTATAGTGAATGGGTTTCCTCCTCCTTCCTTTTGAATCTGCACAGCACCAAAGGGATATACATGAGTAACAGTAAAGGGGCCTTCCCATTTGGAACGAAGTTTACCTGGCATAAGCTTAAGTCTAGATTTGAAGAGTAACACGTGATCTCCAGGGTTGAAGGTTCTTGGTTGAATTATCTTGTCATGGGCCATCCTCGTTCTCTCTTTATAGATCATTGAGTTTTCAAAAGATTCCCTTCTAATTTCCTCTAACTCCTGCAGCTGCAATCTTCTTTCTTTCCCAGCTTTCTCAAGGTCCAGATTCATCTCTCTGACCGCCCAGTAGGCTCTATGCTCCAACTCCATAGGAAGGTGGCAACTCTTTCCATAGATAAATCTATAGGGACTCATCCCTATCGGTGTTTTGTAGGCCGTCCTGTATGCCCATAATGTATCATCTAACTTTTGGCTCCAGTCCTTCCGGTTGGGTTTAACAGTCTTCTCTAGAATGGATTTGATTTCTCTATTAGAGACTTCTGCTTGGCCATTTGTTTGGGGATGGTATGGGGTAGATGTTCTATGATGTACCCCATACTTCTTCAGCAATGCTTCCATTTTCCTGTTGCAGAAATGAGTTCCCTGATCACTGATGATTGCTCGTGGCACGACAAACCTACAGAAAATGTTAGCCCTAACAAAATCACAAACAACTTTTGCATCATCAGTTCTGGTTACTTTTGCTTCCACCCATTTTGAGACATAGTCTATAGCCAAAAGAATATATGAATTTCAAAATGACATTGGAAATGGTCCCATGAAATCTATGCCCCAAACTTCAAAAATTTCACAAAAGGTTATTGGTTTTTGTGGCATTTCATGTCGTTTGGATATGTTACCAGAAAATTGGCATTTTTCACATCTTTTACAAAATTCATATGCATCCTTGAATAAGGTGGTCCAGTAGAGTCCAGATTCTAAAACTTTTCGGGCAGTCCTATGAGGTCCAAAGTGGCCTCCACAAGATAATTTATGACAAAATTCAAACACTGATTCAATTTCACTTCTTGGCAGGCATCTTCTTATGATTTGATCATTAAAAATTTTCCACAGAAACGGATCTTCCCAAATGTAAAATCTTGATTCAGATTTAAGCTTATGTTTTTGATGAGAGCTTAGATGAGAGGGTACCTGAGATGTTACCAAATAGTTGACAATGTTGGCATACCATGGCACTTCACTGTTGATGATGTAGAGTTGTTCTCCAGGAAGCTCATCATTTAGTGGGTTCTGCTTTGGTATTTCTGTTTCAGCAGTGTGGGGTAGTCGACTCAGATGATCAACCACTTGATTTTCAGTCCCCTTCTTATCTTTGATTTCCAAATTGAACTCTTGTAAGAGTAGCATCCATATCACCAACCGGGGTTTTGCATCCGCCTTTTTCATTAAGTACCTAATAGCTGCATGATCAGAAAAAACAACAACTTTAGTGCCCAGAAGATATGATCGGAATTTATCTAGTGCAAAAACGACTGCAAGGAACTCCTTCTCTGTGGTTGTGTAATTTATTTGTGTTTCATCCAAGGTCCTTGATGCGTAGGAGATGACTTGAGGCTTGCTGTCAATTCTTTGTGATAGAGCGGCTCCCACTTCTTGGTTGGATGCATCACAAAGTATCTCGAAAGGGTAATCCCAATTGGGTGGCTGCATTATTGGTGGTGTTATCAGCCTTTCCTTTAATTCATCAAATGATTCCCTACATGCACAATCAAAAATAAAGTTAGCATCCTTTAGAAGTAATCTTGAGAGAGGGAGAGAAATCTTACTGAAATCCTTGATGAATCTTCTGTAAAATCCTGCATGCCCTAAAAAGGATCTAACATGTTTGACACAAGTTGGATATGGTAAGGAATTTATTACATCAACTTTTGATTTATCAACCTCAATCCCATTTTGTGAAATTATGTGCCCCAACACTATCCCTTTTTTAACCATGAAATGACATTTTTCAAAATTTAAGACAAGGTTCTTTTCAATGCATGTTTTCAAAACTTTTTCCAAATTTCCCAAGCAATGGTCAAATGAATTTCCAAAAACTGTGAAATCATCAAGAAACACCTCCAAGAAATCCTCAATGTGGTCCGAGAAAATACTCACCATACACCGTTGAAATGTACCTGGGGCATTGCATAGCCCGAAAGGCATCCTTTTGTAGGCGAATGTTCCAAAAGGGCAGGTGAAGGTTGTCTTCTCCTGGTCTTCTGGTGCAATTGGTACCTGAAAATAACCTGAGAATCCATCTAAAAAACAGTAATGAGTATTTCCAGCTAACCTTTCAAGCATCTGATCAATGAATGGAATAGGAAAGTGATCTTTTCTGGTAACTTGATTTAGCTTCCTGTAATCTATACACACTCTCCAGCTGTTTTGTATTCTCATGGGGATCAGTTCATTTCTTTCATTTGTGACAGTGGTCAGGCCAGTTTTCTTGGGGACTACATGAATTGGGCTGACCCATTGAGAATCAGAGATTGGGTAAATGATATCAGCTGCTAACAATTTCTCAATCTCTTTCTTAACGACCTCCATGATTGTGGGATTGAGTCTTCTTTGAGGTTGTCTAACTGGTCGAGATTCACTTTCTAAAAATATCCTATGAGAGCATACCTTAGGGTTGATTCCAGGAATATCACCTAAACTCCATCCTACAGCTTTTACATTCCTTTTGAGAAGGTCAATCAATGTTTGTTCTTGTGAATGGGATAGGTTATTTGCAATGATTACTGGCGATTTCTCCCCTTCCATTAGGTAAGCATACTTCAAGTCACATGGAAAAGGCTTTAGTTCTAAACATGGGGGTTGTTCAAGGGATGATATTGCATTTATTTTTCCTACATCTAATGTTGAATTCTCTGGAATAATCTTACTTCCTCTTAACAAATCATCGAAAAAATCAGATTTTACCTCATCCTCCAACATGATATCAGAATTTTCAGGTTCATGGGAGTTATAAAATTCAAATGAAGAGTGTTCTCCCACAGATAACAAGTCATGAAGCATACCTGAGTCTTTAATTGGTTCTATATCTTCATCATGGGCGATTGCATAAAGTGAGTGATTGCTGGACGGGTGTTTCATCGTATCAAGAATATTGAAGTGTACCGTACTATCTCCGAGCTCCATGGTGAGGGTTCCTTCATGCACGTTGATGATTGTTCTTGCTGTTTTCAGGAATGGTCTCCCTAAGATGATGGGAGATTGGGATGGTGCTTGGTCTTCCTCCATGGTAAGGACATAAAAGTCCGCTGGAAAGATTAATCCTCTCACTCCTACAAGTACATCTTCAACGACTCCAGCTGGGAAAATGGTGGATCTGTTTGCTAATTGTACCACCACCTGAGTTGATTTTAGTTCTCCGATCTGCAAAGATGAAAACACAGAGTGAGGCATCACATTTATCGAAGCTCCAAGATCACATAGTGCATCAGTAAAATTTAATGAACCGATAGTGCAGGGAATAGAGAAAGTCCCTGGATCTTGACATTTTTGCGGTATCAGTGGTGTGATCAATGCTGAGACGCTTCTTCCTAAGTTGATTCTTTCATTTCCATCCAGCCTCTTTCTTTTAGTACATAGCTCCTTCATAAATTTTTCATATTTAGGGATTTGCCTGATTGCATCCAGTAGTGGAATGTTAATCTCAACTTTTCGGAATGTTTCCTGAATTTCCCGTTGAAGTCGTTCTTCTTCTCCCTTCTTTGACTCAACCAATGCTGATGGGAATGGTGCTGGAATATCCTTTTTCTCCCTTTGTTGTTTCTGCAATGGTGTTTCTAGTCTTTCTTTCTTGAGCCTTGTTCTTTCTACTTTGTTGTTGACTCCATCTTTTGGTTGGACAGGACGAGCTTCAGCAGGTTCCCTAGATTCATCCTCCTCATATTGTTCTGGTGGTTTGAGCTCCTTCCCGCTTCGGGTTGTGATTGCACTAATATTCTCTTTCAGATTGGGAATTGTTTGTGCAGGAAGCTTACCTTGGTTCTTGGTGAAAGCATCCATAATGCTTGCAAATTGATCAGCTAGCTTGTCCATCTTATCTTCTATTCCTGCAACTCTTGTCTTCATTTGTTGGTCTTCATTTGTCGGTGTACTTGTGGATGGTTTCTCATAATTCTTCCACTGGAAAGGTAGTGGTTGAAAAGTTTGTTGTTGTTGGAAGGGCTTCTGATAAGGTTGTTGGAATGCTATCGGGTTTTGATATTGCTGCTGAAAAGGTGCTCTGGCTTGGTTCTGTTGAAATCCATACCCTGGTTGGGTTTGCGGTTGGTATTGCCTTTGTTGATAGGCTGTAGCACAACTTTCTGTCCCCTGCACTTCCGAACATTGATCAGTGTAATGAGAATTAGAAGAGCATAAACCACATACCTGATTCGGTCCTTGTTGTTCCTTCACATGGTTCACAGCTATTTGTCGCACCAACCTGGTGAGTTCACCCATTTCATTCCTAATTAAATCTACTGAATCAGATGTTCTTACCTCATGGATCCCTCTGGTGATCGTACCTCGAGTGCCAAACTGTTGTGAATTTTGTGCAATCTTTTCAATCATAATTCGTATATCTGCAGGTGATTTATCAATGAGGGCTCCTCCTGACGAGGCATCTAGTAGATTCCTGTCATTGTCAAGCAATCCTTGGTAGAAGCACACAAGGAATTGGTCCTCTTCTATTTCTTGGTGTGGACAACTTGTACAAAGCTTCTTGAAACGTTCCCAGTATTCGTAGAGTGTTTCTCCAGTTGATTGATGGATGGCATAAATCTCCTTCTTTATTGCAGTGCTCCTAGATGTTCGGAAGAATCTTTGTAGAAATCATTTTTTTAGATCTTACCAGTCACTGATCTCCCCCGGTTGTAGATTGTACAACCATTCCTTTGCTTCTCCCTCTAGTGAGAAGGGGAAAGCCCTCCACTTCACATGCTCTTCCGCGACTGCTCGAGGTTTGAAGCTGGAGCAGACATAGGTGAATTCTTGAATATGTCGATTTGGGTCTTCACCTGCAAGACCATGAAATTTAGGAAGCACTTGTATCATGTTAATTCGCAATTCAAAATCATTTTCTAAGGCAGGAATTGCAAGTTGTAAATTTTGATTGACAAATTGAGGTGCACAGATGTCACGTAGGGTTCGGTTGGGATTTACAGCCATTATTAAAGGTTCAAAGTCTTCACTCAAGGTATCACTTGAATCGGTGAGATTGATTTCTTCAAATTCTTTGGGAAGATTTTGATTTTTCAATTTGGTTATTGTGTGCTCAATTTCTGGATCGAATTCTAATAAATTGCTATTTGAACTTCGGGTCATTCAAAAGAGATTTTTTAAAAAAAAAAAGCTTTGAGGCACTGCCTCCCCGGCAACGGCGCCAAGTTTGATGCACGCCTGTCGTGGGGCATGGCAAAACAATATTTTATTTACCTAAGTATAGTATAGCAGTTGATCCTAGGTAGTCTCCCGAAGAGGAGTGCACACAAAACAAGGTTGTCACTTTTTGTTGGTTTTCTTAAAAAGATTGGTTTTAATTAATTTGAATAACTATGAGAGAAACAAACAACAAAAATTGATTGATTTTAACAAATTATAAAGACGATTATCGGATTTGGTTCGGCTAGACTTAGTGTTGTGCCATCATGGTTTCCAAATTTTATCTCTTCTTCTTCCTTAAACTGGTAAGAGAGATGTGATTAGAATTTCCCTTTCTAAAACCATAGATTGGTCTATCCTCCTTCCAATGTGTTTAGGGTTGTAGAAGGTCTCTTGATTAATTAGAGCAATCCCAGACCTGGAATTGTTGTTCCCTAATAAACCAAGATTTCGACATACAATCCTATACACGTGCTTGACAACCGTCGAGCAATCACCACCCAACCCTAATCATGTTCCACCGTATACAGATTAGAATTGGGTGGAGGGAGATGTGATCATCGACCAAAACAATTAATAATTTCAGAATAAAAACCGTAACACAACCGCATTTGGAATTTAATACTGAATTATGAATTGGAACCAGAAGAAGAAATAAGAACAAATTTTATTCATTTCAATCACAAAACTCAAGCACAACACATACGTCCAGTCTCCCCTCTTTCCGATCAGTCAAATGAAACTACCCCTCAATGGATGGGGTAAGCGAGATAATGCGGGAGAGGAGAGACATTTTAAAATAAAATAAATAAAAGAAAAATCATAGAAGTTCTTCTCCTTGGTGCCCCAGAAGGAATGGGGTGGAGAATGAGATGTCTTGAGGAGGAGGAGCTCTCCTCCTTTTATAGCCAGATTTCTGTCCTCCGAATGTTGTCGCGTTTTGGACCCCATAAATGACCTCTTCACGCGTTGAGCCCTTCTTCAATGTTGTGCATAATTTTCTTGTCCGTGTCCCCTAAAAATCTCAGAGTATTTGGACAGGTATTCCGAGAGTTATGGCCCTTTTAGTCTGATAATTTATTCTGTCCAGTCAGAATATCCAAAACGTCAAACCCCGGATTAGGCAGCTTTAATGGACCCTCAAACGGACGAATCCCGCAGTGCTTCCTTCATAAAAGATGCTCCAAAACGCCTTGCTCGTCCACCCACCGAATTTGGCAAGAGTGGGGCCCACAATGGATGAGTTATGGATCCCACACCAAAACTAGGCAGAACTGGAAACAGTTTTCTTGAGCCAAATTGTGAGCTTCCTTTGAGCTTCCATATGGCCGATTCAGCTTTTAGTCCAAATATAGTAAATGAAGCCCTGGATGTGTAGAATCTGTAAAAGAAAGAATTTTTCAATTTGGATCAATTTAGATAATGTTATGGACAAAATACAGAAATAAGTTAAAACTATTAAAAATCCAAAATGGCCAATTTTTACTATTCAGCTCAAAATAACACCAAAATCATAAAAATGAAACAATTCATCTTAGTGGAACACTTTTGTGAGTTTAAAACAATGATATTAAATATAAATTAATTGAAAATATTTGCTCTATCAATCACAATAAAAAACAATTGATAGGGGTACTCTATGAAGTATTAAAACTTCATTAATATGTAGTCTTGATAGATTTTCAAGTGGTAAATCTTCTCTTATAGCAAGAAAATATGATGAATTGGTAAGACAATCAACAACGAACCATATTTCATCATTCCTTCTAGGATTCTTTAGTAGTCCCATGACAAAGTCCATCATAATATCATCCCATTTCCACTTAGGTATGGTAATAGGTTGCATGACTCCTCTAGGATGTTGTCTTCCAGCTTTCACTTGTTGAAAAACCATACATCTTGACACATAATAAAAAATCTCTCTCTTCATGTTGTCCCACAAAAAATGTTACTACAAATCTCTATACATATTAGTGCTACCAGGGTGTATAGAGAAATTGAAGCTATGTGCATCATACAACAATTCCCTTTTTATATTAGGTATGTCAGGAACACAAAGTCTCTTCCCAAATTTCAAAATCCCATCTTCATATATGAAGTCGATCAATCTCCCATCATTCACAACTTTAATTTTCTTTTGAAACTCCTCATCATAAGTCTGAGAACTTTTTATCCTTTCTAGTAAAGATGGTTTAGCTACCATTTGAAAAATTATTGATGTTTCACCTTCCATGATTATTACCATATCCATATTTACTAGATCCATGAATATACTATACCTTTCAACTCTCATCTTGTTCAAAACTCCATGATCCTTTCTGCTCAAAGAATCTACCACCTTATTTGCCTTCCCCAGGTGGTAGTGTATAGTGCAATCATAATCCTTTATTAGTTCAAGACATCATATTTTCTTCATGTAAA
This sequence comes from Viscum album, assembly GCA_963277665.1. Classification (NCBI taxonomy): domain Eukaryota; kingdom Viridiplantae; phylum Streptophyta; class Magnoliopsida; order Santalales; family Viscaceae; genus Viscum; species Viscum album. The sequence continues at coordinate 556,391,126 of OY728142.1, forward strand.
GTTCTTTTTGTGAGAAAATATACTTCAATCTCTTGTGATCAGTATATATCTCACATTTTTTACCATAGAGATAATGACTCCATATCTTCAAAGAAAATATTACAGATACTAACTCAAGATCATGAGTGGGATAGTTTCTTTCATGAATTTTTAGCTGTTGTGATGCATATGAAATAACTCTATAATTCTAGATAAGGACACAACCAATTACTTTATTTAAAATATCACTATAAATAACAAACCCATCATTCCCTGATGGTAGAGTCAAGATAAGATCATTGACTAATCTTCTCTTTTGTTTTTCAAAAAATTCTTCCCACTCTTTTTTCCAAACAAATTTAACCCCTTTACATTTGAGCTTGGTTAATGGGTTATCCAATTAGGAAAAATTATGGACAAAGCTCCAATAATAAACTGCTAAACCAATAAAATTGTGTACCTTAGTTATACTCATCGGTGATGGACATTCTTGGATTTCCTTGGTCTTTGAAGGATCAACAGATATTCCATCCTTAGAGACAATATGGCCAGGAAATGAAATCTCCTGAAGCTAGAATTCACATTTACTAAACTTATCCTATAATTCATTTCTTCTAAGAGTCTTTAGAATAGCGTGCAAGTGATTTTCATGATCTTTGTATCTTTTGGAGTATACCAAGATATCATCAATAAATACCACTACAAAGTCATTAAGATATTCCTTGAAAAATCTGTTCATTAGATCCATGAAGATAGAGGGTGCATTAGTTAGTCCAAAAGGCATTACTGTAAACTCGTAATGACCATACCTGGTATGAAATGCTGTCTTCAGAATATATTCCTTCTTCAAACACAACTGATGATATCTAGATCGAAGTTAAATCTTTGAAAAATATTGATCTCCATGAAGTTGGTCGAATAAATCATCAATGCACGGTAGGGGATACTTGTACTTTATTGTTATAGAATTGATCTCCCTGTAGTCAATGCACAACCTCATAGATCCATATATATTATTAACAAATAGAACAAGGGATCCCCATGGGGAAACACTAGGGAAAATAAATGCTTTATTACTCAATTCCTATAGTTGTTTCTTTAGTTCTACTAATTCCACAGTGTCCATTCTATAAGGGGTCTTTGATATGGGCCTTGAACCATGAATTAAATCAATGGAAAACTCAATTTCTCATTCTAGAGTATTTACAGGTAAATACTCTGGAAACACATTAACATATTCTTGCACAATATGTACATACTATATTTGAACATTCTTTTCCTCACCCATAGTTATTTCATTCTATTCCTCCCCAATAATTAAATTTAGTAGAGCTACTAGGGGTGGATCTAGATAAGATCAGTTGGTGACATTTCTTCTCTAAAGATAAGGTAATATTTATCATCATCAAAAATTGTAACCTCCTTCTTCTTACATTAAATTTTCACATCATGGTCCGAAAGACAATCCATATCGAGGATTACATCAAATTCAATCATGGGTATGACGATGAGATCAACAGATAAATACTTTTTATATGAATTAATGGGAACTGATTCATAGAAATTTGTTGCAATGATAATTCTCTTAGGAGTTTTGACTGAAAACTCCCTTATTAAATCAAATTATAAATTTATAATTTTCTTAGCAAACTGGGAAGATATGAAACAATGTGATGATCCGGAATTAAATAAATCATTGGCTAAATTTGAGGAAACCATTAATTTACCTACCACCAAATATTTCGGAGCTTCAACCTTAGTAGTAGTGATCACATAAGCATGTCCTTTCTCCCTTTTCCTTTTATGAGGTAAGTTTCCTTGGAAATTAGGACATTTGTTTGCATAATTCCCCTTTTCTATAAAATTATAGCATTTAACACCGAAAACCTCTTTCTTTCCCTTGCAATCATGAGCTTGGTGGCCTTTTTCACTACACTTGTAACAGACTCTCATTCCCTTCAGGAAAGTACTGGGGAATTTCTTCCCACATTTACCATAGGATGGATATTCAAATTTTCCCTTCTTCCTCTTATTTCAATTTCCAGAGTGTTCAGCAGATCTCTTCTTCTATTGCTTTGATTTAAAGTCATAAGACTTAGAGAATTCTTTTTTTTCTTGATATCACATGAGACAATATCTTCTTATGATGAGAAGGATTGTGAGACTAATGATCTACAGAGAAATGGTTTTAACCCATCAAAGAATTGATCAATATTACTCCTTGGGTTACGTATATAATTTTCACCATGACTTTCTAACCTTGTAAAGTTAGACTCATACTTTGCGAAATTCTCATCCTCCTTTACCTCAGACTTAAAAATTGTCTTTCCATATCCACTCGATGGTCACAAGGAAATTATTTTTCTAATAAATGATCTTTAAACTCCCTCCATTCCAAATTTTATACTTCTTTATCTTCCTTTGTATTTTGAATTAATGACCACCATTGATCTGTATCTCCCATGAGGCGATAAACTTCCATGACAACTTTTTCCCTTTCGCTACTCACCAAAGCATGAAATATTTTCTCTAAGGAAAATATCCATTTCTTATCTACAAATTTATTTGTAGTCCCATTGAATGTTGGTGGTTGTTTCCTCATGAAGTGGTCTAACATTGATCCTTTTCATTTTGGATCAGGGTGATCCATATAGGTAATGTTATTATTCATAACCTATGTGAGTTGTCCCAGCATGGTGGTAAGCTGGTTAGCACCAGTTGCATCACCAGCTCCACTATAATTATCTTGAGTAGGAGGAAAATCCCTACATATATTACGTGTGTTGATATGATTTCCATTCCTTCCATTAGGATCCATTTCTAAACAATGGTATACATTGGATTAGTTTATGAATCGCAATACATAATTTCAAACATGTAAAATACTTAACATAAATTGAAAGTTTATGGATATAATCCATAATCATAAAAGTGTTTTCTTTGAGGAAGTATTTACTAATAAATACTTCATAATGTTTTGTAAATAAAATTTGAATTATCCTAAGCATATCTCCCAGGAGTTTCGTAATCAAGAGTGCATCAAGGCCCATTGTCATGTACCAGGATACCCGGGTCAAGCCTGAAACTCCTTGTCAGAGTTTTCACTTTTAGGTACATCTATGCCAGAGTTGCCTCTACCTATTCGTATCCAAACATGGATGTATTTCTTATAAAATATACAAAATCTCTACATTACCAAAATTCTTGGAAGTTCTTCTATACTAATCCTCAAAGTCTATCTTAGGGTAATGTTCTCTAATCAGAGTTTTTCTAAATATAGCTTCCAAGGGTTATACTAAACTTCCTTTGATACCAACTATAATGCCCCGAACCTAGTTACCTATAGTCAGTGCATTATTAAATAACATTGGCATGATCATAAGGGATCAAATCCTGAAAGACTGATCAGTTTAGTATCCTTGGAAGTACTAGATTTATACATAATTTTTACATTACATCATGAAATAAAAACAACAACAACATTTTTGCCCCCTTTGAACACACTTATATCCATTAGCCTATCTCTAAAGGTCAACCATAAAATACTTCTTCACATTCTAGGAAAAATAAAACATAGAAAGGGGTGATCTTAGATGCTTAGTAAGGATAAGAATATAGCGGAAACTTTCATAAATAAGTATAAACATTTAAGGACATGTATAAGACTAAAACATAATCCTTTTAAACTTAAAATTCAGTATAATATGGAAAATATAAATCAAATAATGTCATTTACTTATTCACATGGATATTCTACTAGTCTAATAATCACATGAAATACCAATAACAAATTTCATAATGATGGAATGCATAATTCCAGACTTCATAACCATATAGTCAAGCCCTCGTGCCAAGACTAAAAAAAATATTTTTTATAGGCCTTGTGCCAAGAAACTAGTTTGTCTCATGATAACTACTGATGCATCAAAGAGCTATAGCGGGCTCCATCCATCACTTACTAAGTCTAATTCATTCCTCATATGAAAAGGTTTAAACATAACATAAAAATTCGTATTAAAACTAGCATACGAAATGTCAATACTTTATCCATAAACCATGAATGGTATAAAAATAACACATCCACAGTCAAACATTTCACAAAACCTTCACTATAATATGAACGATTTGTATCATAATAATTCAACTTCAAACAAGTTTAAAATCCATCAAAGGATGTTGACATAGATGAAATGAAAACTATTTGAAAGAAATACCTCTTTATATTTTGAATCCATTTAAAAGTCACATAATTATAAAAGAAAATATTTATTTTGTAAGTATTCTTATAATATTATAAGGTAAGCTTAGAAGGTGTTATAATGGTAGAAAATAGCTGCACTCACCATATAAGTTAAAAAACATTCTTTCCTTAATTTTGTCGAAAAGGTCGTAAATGACCTTGTTTGGAAAATGATGAAAAGATTCCTTTATAAACATATCATAAAAAGTCAAAAAAGGGTATAAATGACTTTAAACCATAGTCTAGTAAATATTAAAAAAATTTTGAAATACATTTTTGAGAAACACAAATGTGAATGATAATGAGGCCACAATAAATACTCATGTATAAACAACCTCAGATAATGAAGAGATTATAGAATTAACTCTTACCTTGTACTTTTCCTTGATCGAGGGTATGTTAAACTTCTTTATAATATTTAAATAATTGTTACTAAATTATACATGAACCAAATACATAAATATGATATCATATATGATCTTCTAATATTGATTTTTTAATAATATTTTAATAATATCATTATTTCGGGTGTTAACTGATTCATTTTATTTTATATGTTTTGTTACATAAGTCATGTTTGATATGGATAAGATGTATTTGAATCATATCAATAATTATATTAAGTTCTTAAACAATATTTTTTAATCATAAAATGAAATTTATTCTTGAATGGTTACGATGGGGTACAGATCTTATCACGTTCGTGGAGACGGTAATCCGTACGTACACACGAGCGACAATATCATTCTATTGATGGTGAAATCGTATGTAATTGGATGGTATATCATATATAAATAATAATTAACATGTTGTATTTATTATTTACATGAGTTATACTCATTATTATACCCATCCAAATAATGAAGTGTTTGAGTAACAAACTACACCATAACGTGGAGACGGTAAGCCGTACATACACACGTATGATGACTTGTCATTCATAGGATGGATAGAGTAATTAATATGGTTGTACCATATTTATAATAAAATAAATGTATTTATAAGGTATTGGTGCTATTATTTTAATATGGAAACAACAAAGAAAGAGGAAGTGGAAGAAGAAAAGAACTCTGAAAGAGGTCGTGAAATTATTACCTCTTCTTCAAGTGTTTCCTTTTGAGTTGATAAAAAGGGATCCTTAGGTTGGATTTCTGATCAAATTAAGGCCTCTAGGTAGAAGTGTGGGTATTTGGGAGTATATTTTAGCAGTGGTTGGTCGATACAAGTGGCTTTGGTGGTGTGATTTTGAGATAAGGGGAAGTACCCTTTTATAATAGAGGTGAGGGTCACTTTAGGAAAAGCTTGAAATATTATTTTATTATACAATCATATTCAGTTTATAATGGCTCCAAAATGATTTATTTTGAGTATAAGGTTGGAATGGGTCAAAAAAATCTCAAAAAATAGGTTTTATATAGGTTTAGGTCACTATATTAACCTTATCTTTAAGATTTAACTCTTAGTTAAATAGTTTAACTTTTACCATGTATTCTTGTATTATTATAATAAATGGTTAATAATCTTACTAGAAAATTCCAAGAGAACCCAAAGTGGTTAATTAATGATATATATATTATTATATAAGTTCTTTGGCCAAACCTTATATTTTTAGGATTGTTATATCATTTAATAATATAGTATATTTTTTAAAAACTCATTTATGTCAATCTTGACACTATTTAGTAATTGATTTTTGTGAAGGTCATAAAAGAATGATTAATTTAAAATAAATTCATTGAATCAACCCTAAAATGTCATATTAATCTATAAAATTAGTGTAATTCATCATAAGTCTCAATTTACATTTATTTGGATATTTATAATATCAATTATTTTAATCTTTCATTAATAAGTTAATTATTGCATCATCATTGTGTCATAAATAAATTTAATTATTTAATGTCTAAAAATTATAAATAAAATACCATTATGTAGGAAATATTTTTATATTTCTAATTTATATTTATAGTCGAATTTATCTTATGTATAACCATATTTTAAAAATGGTTTATTTATTAAACATTGAATTTAACACTTTTAACTATTCTTTAAATAAAATAATAATAAATGTCCTAATCTAATCCAAGTTGACCAAAAGGATCATATTTTATTCTTAGTGTTGATCTTGGTTGAGAAACACTTATCCAATAGAATTAGGACATGTGTTAGGGTAATTATAATATCATTTTTGTCTTTAATTACCCTATTTACTTATAATTGTGGTAAATAAAAGTCAAAATTTACTATTCACAAAAAATTATTTTCATCTTATTTAATCAAATTTTACTTACTGATTTCAACCATGTATCTCAGATTTTTAAAATTCAACTCACAGAAGCGGTAAAATTAAGTTTTATGCAAATTTGTAAATGCGCTTAGAAGGTGGGTAAAAGACGGTAAAAAGTTCAATAAAATTTTATATATCTAATATTATTATAAAATGACTCCAATGAATTATATTGAAAATATATAGGTATTATGTATATATTTTTAACTAATATAAATTTAAATAAAATCACTAATTATTTAAATAAAAGTTGGTTTTAAACAATAACACAATGTTTTTCACTATTCGTCAAAAATTAAAAGTTTTCAGAAAAATACCAAAAATTCACCCTAAGCTAATTTCAATATTCCAAATTCAAAAATGAAGTCCATTTTGAGAAATAAAATTTATAAAATTTCAAAAAGTGGGTATTACTATTCATAACGTCTAGTTTGATTGATCGAAGTGTGTTAAAACTCCAAGTTGCGTACAATGCAAGCTATTATATTATTCAAAAGGAAACATACCGTATAAGATTGGGGCGTTACACATAATAAATGGGTGATATATAAATCATATTAAGGGAATAAAAAAATCATGGAATATGTTAAAGAAATACATGTGATTCAAGAGACATAAAAATGTAACGTCATAGGTGATAATCACAATCATTAACAATGAGTTATGGTATAACGTGATAGCAAAAAGGAAACATGGGAATGTGGAAACAACTTAAAACATGGAATCATAAGAATAATTCAAGGTTAACCACCAAGAAATAATAATATAGTTTTCTTATTATAACCTCTCATTCACCTTACATGGAATCTCATGATATTAAAACATTACCCAATGAATTGGAGTGCTATCTAGGCACACCCATCATAATCATAACATGCACTTTCATAAGTGTGCCACTTATATCCTATAACATAGGAATATATTTCATATATATTAACACCATTTTTGAGGAGTGTGGGATTCATAAATGGAAGTAACCAGTAAAATAATTATAGGTACATATAGGTGAATAACCTTGAGTGGGAATGGGTACAAGAATTCACTTCACAATCATTTGGCATGATAAATCACAGTGAAATTTCGAAAGAGTAACAATAGTACTTAAAGATTCATAAAATGGTTTAATGATAGGGAAAGGGGTATATAATCATTTTTAAATCAGAATGAAATTATGAGGGATGTTTAAAAACATTTTACAACATTAAGAATTATAAATAAAAATGCATAAAGTAAAGAAGGTGCTTGAATAAAGAGGAGAAGGAGAGGATCCATTACTTTAGGCAAGGTAACGAATTATGTAAAGGTCATAAATGGAGGGAATAAATGATATATAATTATTAGAACATTAGTTTTATAGTAAAATTATGTTTATAAAGAAATTAAAATATAAAAAATTGAGATTCAAAAGGCTAATTACAAAGAAGGTTCTTGAATGGAAAAGAAGAGAGAAAGATCCCTTACCTTAAGAGGGTGTTACCAAAAGCTTAGGAGGAGATTATTTATAGATTAAGAGAACCTTGTGAGGGATCTAGAGAGGTAATTAAAGATTAATGAAATTATACAAGGTTTTTAATGATGATAAATGTGATTATTGGTGGGTTATATAGGAAATATAGAGGAGTTATTTATTATTTCTTAACATAGGTTTTGGAATCTATACAAAAAATAATAAAAAACACAAACATTAACATGATTTTTTCCCATGGTTTATATAAAATAGGAATTTCTTAATTATTTTACATGAATAATAAATAAAATCATTAAAATATCACCCTTGGTGATTTGGAAGTGAGTCTTGTTTATAAAGAATTGATTTTAAAACCTTAATATATAACATAGGTTTTGGCAGATTCATAAAGGGTTTATAAAACTAGTAAAATAAACTCAAAGAAACATAATTTTAAATGATAAACATATATTTTATCATGTATAAATTTTATATAACATATTACATCAATTTTGGGTCATTATGATGTCATGATATACATCACATATTTATACCATATTTAATTTTTACCTGAAAATTTGTATATCTAAAAAAAGTATGAAAAATTTACTATTGGATAATTTAGATGCGATGATTAAAAAAATATATTTATTTTATCAAAATAATACTTTAAATATTATAAATTACTCTTTTAAATTAAAATCCCTGTTTTTTGAAAAATGATGGGTTTTTTGACAATAATAGTTTTCTGACCCTTATAAAAATTACATTTTCACTTCATAGAATTATATTATAATTTATATATAATATATAATATTTAATAATAATATTTTATTGAAATATCATTTCTTTCAAAAATTTTCTAATTCATTAAAAGGAATGTCTTAATTGAAATTTCATATTACCCAAAAATATACTTTACATTTTATCGTATCAAAATCTAATTTTTATCATAATAATTTCTTAATTTTATAAAGTAAAAAAAATAAGGAATAAATATAATATTTATTTTTATTTAAAATAAAATACAAATTTTCATACTTTTAGGGTCAATATACATATCATTTTATTACACCAGTGAACGCCATAAGGGTAAGGTGTTCGATTGTGTTATTTACTTGGGGTGGTTCGATGAACATGGTTTGAGCCATGATCTCGATGAGCTTGAAATTATCCTATAAAGTGTTTCACTCATTATTTATTTGTTGGATATAATCTTGGGATTTGTCAAGGGAAAATCCAATAGATGTTATCTTCCCCATAAGCACTAATAAATAGGCTTTATTGGGTATAATCCTACTGGTTAAGGTCATCACTTCCTTTGTTTGTGTAAATTGAATTTTTCATAACCCTTAATATATACTAATAATAAGATCACTATTAAATGGATATATTATCAATGGTTATAATTATTAATCGTATTTTAAATTTTATATAACTTATAATTAATCAAAATGACTAAAGTAGTGTATGTGTTTTCCATAACTACATAACATAAAAAAGGAATTTAATTTAACCAAAAGGGAATTTCATTTATAAAATTTTGAGTCATTACATTATTCCACCATTCAGAAATTTCTCCATAAAATTTTTCATTTCATACACTAATATAGATGAGGGTACTTCTATTTCATCACCTCTTTCATTTCCCAAGTTTATTCATCAAACTTGTGGTTCTGTCACAACACTTTGACCGGGTGAGTTATCTTATTTTATATAACTTTTTCTTTATGATATAAGATCTTGAATGGTTTATCCTCATATGAAAGATCATTATCCAATGGTACCACCTCTATATTCATTATATGTGAGGGTTATGGTATATACTTTCTCAAGAGGGATACATGGAACAAATTATGTACTTGAGATAAGTTAAGTGGGTTTGATAGTCGATATTCTAGAAATAAAATGTGATCAAGGATCTTAAAGGGGCATATGTATCTTGGACTAAGCTTTACCTTATTCCCAAACCTCATGAATATATTCCACAAAGATATATTAAGGAACACTTTATCACTAACCTCAAATTCCAAGTCTCATCAATGATTGTTTTCATATCTTTTCTGTCGACTTTGTTCGGATTTCATATGACACTGTATGATATGAACATTATTTATAATCACTTGGATAAGATTAGGTCCCATAAAATTCTTCTCTCCAACTTCATCCCATAATTTTAGAGTCTTCCACCTATTCCCATACATATCCTCATAAGGTACCATTTTAATTCTCAAATAGAAACTGTTGTTATATGATAACTCCACTAGGGGAAGGTGTTGATCCAAATATACTTGGAAATACATTGTACATGATATCATCAAATCTTACAGGGTTTGAATGGTCCTTTGAGACTGAACATTTGTTTGAGGGTGATAAGCAGTGATGAATCATAGTTTTATATTCAAGTATTGCTAAAGGATTCTCCAAAACCTCATGGTAAACCTTGAATCTCGATCAAATACAATAGATATTGGAACTATATTTAGTCATACCACTTCTCTTATATATATCATAGTGAGTTGATTAAGAGAGAAATGTTCCTTGATAGCAATGAAAATTTATGACTCTGCAAGGGGATTAACTACCACCCAAATGGCGTTATTACCTTTAGGTGTCTTGGGGAGTCTTATGATGAAATAAATTGTTATGTTTTCCCATTTTCATAATTATATGGGAAATGGTTTCATTATAACCTTAGAATTATATCATTTATCCTTAAATTTATGGCATACCAAGTATCAAGATACACACCCCACAATCTATCTCTTAATTTTTTCTTCAAATATCTATACATCCTAGTGATTCCTAGATGAATAGAGAAGGATGATATATGAACATCATCTAGAAGTTACCTCTTCAGTTATAGCTTTGATAGGAAGCATATTTGAGTTCCAAACCTTTTAAATCCATATTTAGAATAGTTAAACTCTAGAATATCCTATACCTTATTCTATAGAAACTTATCATCTTTATGAGCCTCCTTGATCCTCTTGAGAATGGATGGTTGTGAAGTTACTTGAGAAAGGTAGGATGAATATCCTTTTATTATCCCCATATTCATCCTTTACATGTCAAAGAATATTATATCCCTTGCAATCCTCATCATGAATAGGTTGTGGGATCCTTTCTACTCATAGAATCTGCTAATTTGTTTTCTTACCCAATATAGTAATGTATTGAGTAGTCATAATCCTTGATCATCTCTGACCACATCTATTGGTTCATATTAATATCCTTTTGTGTGAATATATACTTGAGGATTTTATGATATATATATATATATATCATAATTTTCCCCATCGAGACAATGCCGCCAAATATTAAACATGAAGATCACTTCAGCCAATTACAGATCATTAGTTGGGTAGTTTTGCTCATGGATCTTTAGTTGTTGGGAGGAATAGGCAATCACTTTTTCATTTTTCATGTGTATACAACCCAAGCCCTTTTTAGATGAATTTATATAGATCACAAATCCTTCCCCACTAGTGGGTAATGTGAGAACAAGTATAGTGATTAACCTCTTCTGTATCTATTTAAAACTTTCCTCACATCCATCATTCAAAAAAAATTTAACTCCTTTATAATCTATCTTGGTTAGGGTTATTGAAAATCATGAGAAGTTTCTGAAAAATCGATGATAGTACCCAACTAATCTAAGAAAAATATGGATTTCCATCACAAAGGTTGGGCCAACGAGCCCATACCCAAGTGGTAAGGGCTCCTGCTTGGCATCCAAGAGACCCAAGTTCAAAATTGGGTGGAGGTGAATTTCCAGGTACTGTAGCAGTACTGTAGTAGTAATATAGTAGTACTGTAGAAGGTATTGTTTGGTATTGTAGTAGCTGAAACTATTCACCCTATTTGGGCCTTCGGGCCACCGGTTTGGACCTATGGGTCTCAGGGACTTCGGGTCATCAAAATTCATTTGAGACTAAAGGAATTAAGGCCACAAAGACCATGGAGTAGCCCAGTTCACATAGAGTAGGCCCCATAAGAGGATCTGAGCAAAAAGAGTAGGAGTCACTAGAAGCAGAGTTAACTGGATTGGAATAATGAGACAGTATTACAACCACCATCGGGACCAATAACCATGCAAATTTGTATGGGGAAATTCTATATGATTAGCAATGCAAGGTGGGGAGATAGGAGATCTATGATGCAGAAGCTAGGGAGGGGAAGTTCTAGTGGGTTGGGCCTATGGGTCATGTAATGAGAATATTATGCCTCTAGGACTTCGGGCCATGTATAGGCCTTCTGGACATGTCAGGCCTTGTTCCTTGGGCCTACGGGTCATGTAAGGGTTCCCCTTAAACCCTTAAAAGGAATATTATCCATAATAAAATAAAAATAAGGCCTTTGGGCCATTCAGGAACATCACAAAGGTTGGTCTTTTCCACCGTTCAATTGTATCCATTTTTGAAGGATCCATAGATATTCCTTTATTGGTGATGAAATATCTCAAAAATGTTACTTGGGACCAGTATAAGTTAAATTGTGAACTTAACCACTCATTTAAGAGAAATACTGGACAATTATTTTGGAAACACATTAACATATTCCTTCACAATGGGAATGTCATGACCCGAACCATAGTGGGGCTCGAGCCGAAACTACCCCAAGCCTGCCTCCATAGGCTAGAGGATGGTGACTAGAACTGAAGGTATAAAAACTTAGGGATGCCTTTTCTTAAGCACCTATACACACACATGCAGCTAGCTCGATGAAAAAGTGCAGAGGGAAAAGAAAGTAAAAGATGAAAACTTCTGAAAATAAACCAAAGCATGCATGGACCACTAAAATGGTATGAGTACAGTAAATTAAGTTGAAAAGTAAAAAGTAAAAAAATATACACTCAACTAAATAAAAGTACCAACCTGATAGAAAACTGAAAGTAAAACTACTGAATAAGTCCCTCTATTTAAACCTAGCTATAACCACTGCACATGGTCCAAGATCTCGTATCCTTGAGCTTCTTTGGATTCATGATCAGACTTGTCTATCATCTTCATAAATAATGATACATGTGGGAAAAATACCATATAAGTGTGAGTATAAACATACTCAATAGGAAACCCCAAAAAGAGGGGGGGGGGGAGTAAGAGATATAAGAGGAAGATAAGTACAACAAATAGAACATGGTGCAATGAAGGAGTACAGATCAACCCAACAAGAGAATGAAGTAAGCTCATCTGAACATAAGGAACTATAAATGGTGAGAAGGTAAACTTATCATCGAGTATTCTCTACCTATAGTAGAAGAGTAGATGCATCCAACCACAAGAATCTAGAGATGGAAATCATGTGGCCTACCCCACACGTTTTCACCTCTCCTAGAAGGGGAGTAACGAGAACCCAGAGAGTGGGTACTACAATAGGTTATATATATATATATATATATATGCTCAAACCGAAGAAACCCAAACAAGAGAGTAAGGGGATCTGCATCTCGCAGCTCAGCCTAGGAAAAGAGTTTCCAACAATCCCAGAAGAAACCACCATCGATACCTAGTATTCCTCACATCTTCCCTAAACTTCAAGTCAAAGGGGATCAAACACCACACCTTGATACAATCTGCTTTGGGCAGGTTTTCCTCGCCTACACGGTTTTAGGTCGCATCACAAGGCTGCATCTTGATGGGGAAAACACCCCTCTTACTTGTGAGTTTAGGGTTACGCCAAAACATACCTAATCACTGATTCTTTGGCGAACACCACTGCCCGACCCCATTGAAGGGTGATACGCTAGAGGGTAAGACTTGAAGAGTAAACTACAAACTCCACTGCCCATCCCCGCTAGAGGGTAAGCCCGGAAGAGTCATCAATTAACACCACTTCTCAGCCCTACTGGAGGGTAATCCCAAAAGAGAAGATAGAAAACTCCACTGCCCATCCCCACAAGAGGGTAATATTGGAAGAGAATATGGAGAATGTCACTCCCCAACCCTACTGGAGGGTATGCTGGTACTACTCTGATGATTCTGAAAACATCACTGCCATCACTAACATCATCAAACATGACTAGACAAGAATCAAGTTTGGAACACCTCTCTTTGTAATCTAGAAGCCTCAATGGAGGTCACCATCACATTCTACACAAAAAAACACATAGTATAGACTATTTATTTTACCAAAATAGACAACCAGTGAAAAGGGTTCTTTTCACTACAACATGCCCAAATGGGCCTTCGTGATCCTGTTTTCCAACTTCAAACTTCAAATTCTCAAATTTATATCAAAAGGTCAGTCTCAAAGAGAGGGTCACTCTACTACCGATGACACATCAAATGCGTGCCTGGTTCAAAAGATATGGGAATTTATAACTTTAGAAGGGGGGGGGGGTTACGGGGCTGGTGGACCAACTCACGGTTAGTCTAACCCATAGTTAACAACCCCACAGTTGACCGACCGACCATTCCCACACCGTGGAAGCTGTCGCAGCTATCGACCATGGGTGGTCGACCCGGTTTGCAGGGTCCGACCCATAGGGTGGGACCCAACCCACTTGTCCGGCCCGACTCATCGGGGGTGGGCCTGACATGTTAGCCCGACCCGTTTTCAGCAACAGGCTCGGTCCATGAGCCATTCACTAACCATGTGATTGGAGGCGATAATATTCACTTGGGGTTTCACCGGGTGACCCCACCCGGCAAACCAACCGGGCCATGTGGCCCGCCATGTCGTGGCATCACCAGACCATGGTGTCGTTTTTGTTCCATGAACCGCCACTAGCCCCCACACTGGCGGCGCCCCGGTGGTCCGTTTTTCGGACCACCAAGCTCAATCCAAGTGCCCTATCATGATTCTGTCAGTGGATCGGGGACCCTTATGATGATGACTTAATTCTTCCACCCTCTAATTGTCGATCCATTGGTGTTTGGTTTTGCCCAAAAGTAATGATGGATATCTGAAAATAAAAGATGATGAACGATGGTTTCAACATAGATCGATGGCCATATTCGTATATCCATCGATGATTTGATGATAAAACAGCAAAAATAAACCTAGAAATTGAATATTCAAAGTTGAAACTGAATCAGAACTCAAAAATGAGATAAATCCTTCCTCGATTTAGTTGTTCGTTGTAGGCGACACATCCACGACGCTCTCACTTCAATCCACCAAGGTTATGATGAAGATTTCTCCTAAATCTGATAAAGAACCATGAAGAACCACTAGAGGGAGGGAGAGAGCTTAATTTTAGAGAGATAAGGGATTAGTGATAACCCTAATCCCAAATCCCTAATTTTCTATTTATAGGATCTCCAAACAGTGTGGAATCCAAAACCATCGCACCCCCACATTTTATATCACGCCAAGAAAAAAAACCCATTAAAAACTCAATGGTGGTCTCATATTTCTAATCTAATCCCCCATTTTAATGCTATTTAACATGAAATCATAGGTAAAATAATTACGTTTATTTTGTTTAATTTCAATTTTTCCATTGGATAACTTTTTCCATAGAAGTCCCATGACAATAAAAGTTATACCCCATCTAGGGTAAACGCCATGTTCCAAACTCAACTGTGACCTATGATTTCTGATCCGAGCTACCGTTTGAGAGATATCCTATTTTTGTGTGTGTATAGTATAAAATTTACTTAATATTTTTATAAAATTAATTCCGAGAACAATGGGACTCGAAATTACACGTCATCTTAGCACCTAACTCTTGAAATATGTATAGAAATATTTCAAAGTATTAAAAAGAAAAAACTGGGTCTCTACTTCATTCCCTCCTTCAAGCTTTTTTCCCCCAAAAAGATAAAACAAGGAAAAGAAACTCAGTATACTAAGCCTGCATCTAGCTCTCCCATTCCCATGAACTCTCTTTCATGTTTCCATGCTGCCATAGTACACAAAACATGGGGATGAAAAATCCACATAAGGTTCGATTCTGTCGATCCTCAATGGACACTGGGTGCTTCATAAAGGTGGCTCCATCTTCGATTCCCATCTCTCTCCAGTCAATGATGTGCATAATGTCATGAATGTATCACTTCATCTGCAAAATTTAAAATATTCCATGAACCCACTCCATATGTGTGGGTAGGGAAAGGCGATAGAAAACCTCACCAACCCTCCACATGATCTCGAATGGCCCGATGAACCTCAGTGATAGCTTTCCTCCCTGGAAGAACCTCTACATTTCATATCGTGGGGAGACTCTCAAGAAGACATGGTCTCCCTACTCGAACTCCAAGGGCCTATGATGGTGATCTTAATACAATTTTTATCTACTCTGGGCCATATTCATCAATTCATGGATGACTTGCACCTTCTCCGTCATGGCTTGCACTAACTATGGGCCTATGAGGGATGATTCTCCATCCTCTATCTAACACAAGGGTGACCTATAAGGTCTCCCGTATAGTGACTCATATGGTTCAAAGACGATGGTAGAGTGGTCTATTTTGTTGTAAACAAAATATACTAATGGTAGGTGATCTTCCCACCTTCGGATGAAATCTAATATGAAAGCCCTCAAAATATACTCTAGCACCTAGATTTTGCACTCAGTCTGCCCATCGGTCTAGGGGTGAAAGTTTGTACTCATCCGCAACCAAGTCCGGAATGCCTCCTCATGACCTCTCCACAATAATTATGTAAACTACAAGTCACGATCAGAGATAATTGTTGAGGGCACCTTGTGTATGAGGATAACCACCCTCAAGTACAACTACCCCAAACTATCCATCGAAATCTTCTCTCTGATAGAAAGAAAGTGATCCGACTTGGTAATTCAGTCCATTTTCACCTAGATGGATTCATGGAACTTCATTGTGTGTGGAATCCTTGTGATAAATTCCATGCATATTCCATCCCACTTCCACTCTGGGATGTCGAGAGGCTGTAACAGACCTACTAAAACCTGATACTTAGACTTCACCTGCTGATAGGTAAGACATTGTGAGATGAACTCAGCTATGCTTAGTCTCATGTCAGAATACCAAAACTATCGATAAATATCCCTATACATATTCCCCACACCAGGATGTAAAACTAAGGGATAAGTATGGAACCACCGCATTACTTTCTCACACATCACGAATGGAATCACTACTCTCCCCTGGAATAAGATCTCATGATTCCCTCCTTCATAATACCCATCAGGTGTGTTTCCTATGGATATATGGTTTTTTATAACCTCAAAGTCGATATCTCCTAGTAAGGAATCTATCACATGCTCAAGGATTTAAGGAGTAAGCACCATAAACTACAGAAAAAATATACCCTCATGATCCACCAAGGTCAACTGCAGGGAAGCTAATGGATTTGAATCTTCCTTCACTAGGCAAGCCTGAAACTTCCTACTGAGATAATCTGCTACCACATTTCCCTTCCCTGGGGTATATACGATCTCAAAGTCATAGTCCTGTAGGGACTCCAACCAGATTTAGATCCCTCTAGGTAAATATATACCTGAGGCTCGGGTGGTCTAATTAAACCAAAAATCACTATCCTAGGAGGTAGTGTCTCCACATACTTAGGGATAAGACTACCGCTATAAAATCTAATTCATGAGTCGCATAGTTATGCTTATGGGGTCTCCGATTACTTTACCCGTATGCGATGAATGTCTATTGTTTCATCAAAACACAACCGAGCCCAGCTCTTGAGGCATCGAAATACACTAACAACTCAATTCCCTCCTTTGGTAGTCTCAAAACTAGAGAGCTCTTCAGCCTCTACCTCAAATCCTCGAAGGCCTTATGGAACCACTCAGACCATGTAAAAAACTATCTCTTCCATGGAAGGGTGGTCAAAGGGGTTTCAATCCTAGAGAAGTATTCCATAAATATTTGGAAGTACCCAGAAAAACACAGAATGATTCGCACCTATGATAAATTCTTGGGTGGATCCCAAGCAAGAAATGCCTCAATATTTGCAGGATATATGGATAAAACCTCTCCAGAGATGACATGACCCATAAATTTAATCTCTTGTATCCATAATTGGCACTTCAAAATCTTTCTATAAAGCTGGTGCTCTTGAAGAAAATAAAGGACCATCCTCAGATGCTCTGCATGCTCCTCCTCTGACACTAAGTAAATGAGTATGTCGTCTATGAAGACAAAAAAACTGGTCCAAGTATGGACGGAAGACCTGATTCATCAAGGCCATGAAAACAGAGGGAGATTTTGTCACACTAAAGAGAACCACTAGGAACTCATAATGTTCGTAATGAAAATGAAATGCCAACTTTGGAATATCAGCCTTAAGAACCCATATATGGTGGTAGATGGATCTAAGATCGATCTTGGAGAACCATCTCGCACCTCACAAGTGGTCTAAGAGGTCATCAATCCTGGGTAATGGGTACTTATTCTTTATAGTGTCCTGATTCAGGTGACGATAATCTACACAAAGCCACAAACTCCCATCCACCTTCTTCATATATAGAATAGAGCTACCCAGGGGGACACATTTGGTATGATAAAACAATTATTACAAAGGTCCTCCAACTACAAACATAGATCCTGAATCTTAGTGGGTGCCATATGATATGCCACAGAAGATATTAGGGAAGTCCTTGGTTGAAAATCAATGAAAAACTCCAAATTTTGCCTCGGAGGTAGTCCCATGACATATTTGGGGAAGTCATCCATGTAATCCTCCAAAAATGAAAGAACCCAAGTTCTTGAGGAGTCCAATACACCATGGGTAACACTCTCCAAATGATGGGTAAAAGGATGTGGTATCTTGCTCACAACACTCGCCTGCCCCGCTATGAGGCCTCGTTCACCAAATAAGGTGAACCCTGTTCCATTAGTGTGTAGGCATTTGACTAGCCTGCAATGATATTCAATCTAGGTTCGAGTCATGGAAATACAATACATTACTAAGATGTCATCATAAGGTTACATATTGATAACTCGTAGGTCCTATATTAAAATTTCTCCAAAACAAATCTCTCACTACCGACAGATAAAAGATAAAGAAGAAGAGCATCCCATAGAAACCTTGAGACAAAGATGTTGTGATAGCACCTATAATGGGAGCTCCAACTCCCGTACTAGGAGTAATGAGATAAAGGGGTGAATAGATCCTGTGTCTAATAATACTAAATCACGAGTAGAATAAACATAGAGAATACCTCAGATCATCTCGTGTGGTGGAGGATCACATACATCCATAACCTGAAGCTGTTTGCAGCCCTGGCCGCCAGCTCCCTAAGATTAACGCGGGCTTCCCAGTGGAGGTGGTGGGGGAAACACATAATTCCATCCCCCACCTACATCTCATCCTACTCCTTATCCTATGCCAGTATAGCCTACCTAGGGACCACCCTGATCATGACGTTGCCTTTGCCGTGGTGGTCCGCCTACTGTCTGTTTGAGATGCTCAGCTCATCGAGTTGGGAAATATTGCTCCAAGTGACCTGATCTGTCACATGCATATCATCGGACCTCTCTAGAATGACCTGGTGCTCTTCTCTACCCTACTTACTTTCAACCACATGGCCTAACCTGATCCTGTAAAGGTCTCCTACATTGCGGATCTTCCAACTGACATCCACTAACCACTATGGACATCCCCACTCTAAAGCAACCACTTACTGTCCCAACTAACTTGAATTCCTTTAATATGAAACTATCCATCATGAGAATCCATTCTAACACCCCAACATAGGTAGGGATGTATAGGGGAACTGTGCTCACACAAATATCTCAACAGAGATCTTGCTTGAACTTCCATGCTCGGAAGTAACTATCATGGATCATATCCTGGGAGTAGTGTGCAAGGTCAGTAAACCTAGATGTGTACAAAACCACTATCATGGCTCCCTAATGCACCAAAAATATCCTAAATCCTAATGGAGTGATATCACAAGGGGAAATACTCCTCTTGAAATAGCTATTGGAACTCATCCCATGAGAGAGTTGTCTCGTTGTGTATCTTGGTGAAGAAACTCCACTAGTGCCTAGCTGGCCCAAGAAAAAGGGTGGCTTCCAAAGCCACCATCTGGTCTGTTAGTGTTTGCACCAACCTGAAGAAGAAAAATACTGACTCCAACTAGTCCTACGCTTCTTGGGGATCTAGATAACCTCGAAAAATCAGCAGCCTTTGGTGCTGGAACACACAAAGCGTTATCAACCTATGCTTATCCTAGTCCTATGCTACCACTAATAAATATTGCTCTATAGGTGGAGGTGATACTGTTGGTCCACCTGGAGGAAGGAGATCATGTGATGGCCCATGAACAGAGGCCTCATCGCTCCCAAGATTTTCATTATAATCTAGAGTGGGTAACCTGGCTGGCTGTCTTCATAGAGGCATCCTAAAAATTATCAAGGATTACCGTGGTAAGATGAGCATATATATATTTCAAGAAAAAAAGGGGATCTTACTCAATAAGGAAAATCAAAGACTCAATCCTATATGATTCATGTACCAATGTTACCTACAATAGTGTCTCATCATGCTGAGTTAAGAAGCAGGTTATCAAAGTTCCGCTGAATGGCTACATCGGCCGCCACACCATCACTAGAATCCCTGGCCTGAGAGCCGATCTCGAGAAATATCGATATTGTTTCACTAAACCCAACCAATTCCTTTTTAGGGATCGTCCGAACAATATCTTAAGAAATGAACCACATCTAATACCACTTTGTCACGTACTGACCGGTACCGGGGCCCAAGCTACAACTACCAAAAGCCTGCCTACATAGGCTAAGGGGTGGCAACCAGTACTGAAGGCACAAAAATCAGGGAGCCCTTTACCTAAGTACCTTTACACACACATGTATCCAACTCAATGAAAAAGTGTATAGGAAAAAAGAAAGTAAAATATGCAACCTACTAAAAATAAACCAAATCATGCATGGACCACTAAAATGGTATGAGTATAGTAAAGTAAGATGAAAGGGAAAATGGAAAAAATACACATCCAACTAAATAAATGTACCAACTTGATAGAAAGTTGAAAGTAAAACTACTAAAGAAGTCCCTCTTCTAAAACCTAGATATGACCACCACATGCGGTCAAAGCTCCCATATCCCTGAGCTCCTTCAGAGTTACGATCAGACCTATCCATCATTTGTATAAAGCATGATATGTGTGGGAAAAGCCCATGAAAAGGTGATTATAAACATACTTAGTAGAATGCCCTAAAAATAAGGGGGAGTAGTAAGAGATACAAGAGAAAGATAAGTACAACAGATAGAACATGGTACAATGAATGAGTGTAGCTCAACCCAATAAGAGAATGAAGTAATATCATCTAAAGAGAAGGAGCTATAAATAGTGAGGAAGTGAACTTATCATCAAGTATTTGATACCTATAGTAGGAGTGAAGACTTTTCCAACCATGAGAAGATAGACACAAAAAGCACGTGGAATACCCCACTCTTATTCGCCTCTGTTGGAAAGGGATTAACCAAAACCCAGAGAGTGGTTACTACAATAGGTTATATATATATTCTCAAACCAAAGAAACCCAAACGAGAGAGTAAGGGGATATCCATATTGAAACTCATCCAAGGAAAAGAGTTTCCAACAATCCCATAAGAAACCACCATTGATACCCAGTATTCCTCACGTCTTCCCTGAACTACAAGTAAAAGGGGATCAAACATCACACTTTGATACTATCCGCATTGGGTGGGTCTGTCTCACCTGCATGGTTTCAGGTCATGTCACAAGGAAGTGTCTCAATGGAGAAACATACCTCTTAATAGTGAGTCTAGAGTTTCACCAAAACACACCTCATCAATGATTCGTTGGTGAACACCACTTCCCATCCCTACTGAAGGGTGATATGCTAGAGGGTAAGCCCTAAAGAATAAACAGAGAACTCCACTACCTAGCCCTGCTGGAGGATAAGCCCAGAAGAGAAGATGTTGAATGCCACTACCTATCCCCACTAGAGGGTAAGCCTAGAAGATAAGACGGTGAACACTACTGCACAACCCCATTAGAGGGTAAGCCAGTATTGCTCTAGTGATTCTGAAAACATCACTTCCATCACTATCATCATCGAACACCACTAGATGAGCGTCGAGTTCAGAAAACCTTGATTCATAACTCGGAAGTCTCAATGGAGGTCACCATCTCATTCTACATGAAAAAACATACAGAATAGGCTATTTATTTTCCCAAAAAAGACAACCGGTGAAAAGTACGCTTTTCACCACAACAACCCTAAATGGGCCTTCATGGGGAATGTATTCTGTCCCCGGGTTTAAAATTCTAAAATTTATCTCCAAAGGTTCTTCTTGAAGAGAGGTCCATGTTGTAGTAGACGACAAGCCAAATGGACACCGAGTTCAAAAGATACAGGCCTTTAAAACTTCATGGGGGGGGGGGGGGGGTTATAGGGCCGGTGGACCGACTCGTCATTAGTACACCTACCGTGATGGTCAAATGGAAGCCTGGACCTCTTACTAATGTAGCCCGACCCATTGCCGATAGTGGGTCTGGCCTGCAAGCTAGTAGTCGATCGTGTGATTGGTGGTGATGATAGCCACCTGGGGTCGCGCTGCGTGACCCCACCCGGCCGACCCACTGGACAACATGGCCCACCACGTCACGGAACCACCAGACCGTGGTGCTGCTGCCACTCTACAGACCGTCAGTACATGGACCGCTGCTGGAGTAGCTCACCACCAGAAGCCGCTGCCGACCACCGTTAGAATCCTCCACAGACCACCGCACCGACGGCGCCCTGGTGGTTCATTCTGTAGACTACTAGGCTCAATCCAATCACCTGATCATGATTATTTCAGCAGATTGGGGACCCTTACGATAATGGATTCATTATTCTACCCTCTAATTTTTGATCTATCGGTGGTTGGTTTCCACTAAAAGATACGATAGATATCTGTGAATACCAGACAATGAACAATGGTTTAAACATAGATTGATAGTCATGTCCATGCGACCATCAATGATTTGATAATAAAACATTAAATATAAACCCAGAAATTGAATATTTAAATTAGATACTGAATTGGAACTGAAAAACAAGAAAAATACTACCTCGATTCAGCCTTTAATTGTAGGAAAAACATCCACGGTGCTCCCGCTTTGATCCACCAAGGTTCTGGCGGAGATTTCTCCTCAATCCAGCAAAGAAAGACTAGAGAGAGAGGGAGAGATCTTAGTTATAGAAAGATAAGGTATTAGGGATAAACATAATACCAGATCCCTAATTTCCTATTTATAATATCTCTACACAACACAGAATCTGAAACTATCACGCCCCTAATTTTATGTCGCACCTAGGAAAAACAACCCATTCCAAAATCAACGGTAGTCTCAGATTCCCAATTCAGGACCCCATCTGAAAGTTATTTAACACAATATCAGGGGTCAAATAATTATGTTTAATTATTTTAATTACAAATTTTCACTCGATATATTTTTCCACAGAATTCCCATGCCGATGAAAGTTATGACCCACCTAGGGTAAACGCTGTGTTCTGATCTAAATAGTGGTCTTGGATTTCTGATCTGAGCTACCATTTGAGATATATCACATTTATGTTTCATTCATAGTATAAAATATACTTAATATTTTTATAAAATTAGTTTTGGGCACACCGTGCCTCAGAATTTCACTCCATCTCAGCGCCTAACTCTAGAAATATATATAGAAATATTTCAAAGTATTACAAGGTGAAAACTGGGTCTCTATAGGGAATGTCACCAAGGATGATTTTTTACCTAGTCTTAATCATTTTTTCTAGATCAAATTGTTCAAAAGATAATAATATCCATTCTTGAGATGTTAGTACTAAAGAATATTGATCCCCCTCCTAACAATTTAATAGGCTTGAAGGGTGATTCGTGGTAAAGAGGGTGGATTCCTTCTGCCATCAATTTATATTGGATTTATAAAAGGAAAACCATTCCATAACAAGGATAAAATAAAATTAAACTAAAGGGATATTGATAATATTTTCAAGAAGAAAATCCCCACAGACTTCAAATCATGATATAACAATTATAGAATTTTTTCCTAATGATATCAAATCATTTATGGCGGTGACTCAATATTCTTGGAAAACTTACATGATAAGATAATATGACATTAATTGAAATAAAAAATGTCATACAAAACTCTGGAGTAGAGGTTACATATACTTCATTCATCATGATCTATCTCAACATAATAATTTCTTTATTCCCTTAGTCTTGTAGATGATTGGTTCTCATCATGATTATTAGCCCATGGAATAGAGAATTGTCTTGGATAATTCCCAAATTATCAACATTTATGAAATAGAACCATATATGGTACCTTATATTGAACTTTATTTCTATCCATCATGTTATTAATTTTTTTAGTGAAATTTTCTACTTTATTCCCAATTTTTACACGCTTAAAACATATCCTAGTTCCTTTTGGAAAATTTCCTTGGTGCTTCTTTCCAAATTTTTTGCACAAAGGAAATCAATTCTTCTTTCCTTTATCACTTTTATCACATGAACTTCCTTGAGATATCATCCTACTATTCATTAACATATTTGGACATTTAAATATACACTGCTTTTTAATCATGATTTTTGATAGTTTTTTTATAATTAAAAGATGTATTATATGAGATCCCATCATTTTAAGCATCTCATTTGGAAAATCATCACATTTCCCATCACATTGGTTATTAACTCGGTTCATCCTATTTCCAACCATTGACTAGAATAAAGTAAAAAATTAGAGTTGATAATTATTAAATTATTAAAAACATAAAATGGAAATGATGAACATTCAATGGATAACTCATAAATATTGTATATTCCTTAACTTATGAATTTCTATACTTCAATCTAAGTTATCCATGATCTATTTACTAACATAAGATCTTATAGGCATATTTTGTTTCATTCATAATGGTTCATAATAAGCTCGTTAATTTACAAAAGAATATCCCTTGAGAGTTTCAAAATATTTGTGTAACAAGACATTTTGTCATGTATCTGTTCCCAATTGATTCTATCTCAATACAATGTTTTTAGGAATTTTACCCTTATGTCCATCTATATTAGTGTCGCATCCACTTATAGTATCCAGACAGGGATATATATATTTTAGAAATCACTTACTCTATAATTTACCAAAACTTAGGGATGTTTTTATATGTTTATTATTATCCATAAAGATCTCCATAAAGTTTTCAAATCATAATCCTATAAATAACAAGACTTTCCTTTAATACCAACTATGAAAGCCATTGTATTTAATACACATTAATTCATGATTTATTAAAAAAACACATAAAACTCAAAATATCAATATTCCTAGTGTATTTGGTAGATTAGGTATATAAAATAACATCATAAAACTAGGATATAATGAATTTATTGAAAACTTCCTTAACATGCTCTTAAATTTATACCACTTTTCTAAAACTGCATGAGATAACCTGGGGACATACACAAGAAAATGATGATATATAAATCCTAATAAGGTAATAAAAAAATAATTTCATAAGGTAAAGTAATACATTTTATACAAGAGGTATAAAAATGTAACATAAGAGGTGAGAATAATAATCATGAAAAGTGAGGCATGATATAACATGATAACATAAAGGCAACATTAGAATGTGATAACAACTTAAAACATGGAATCATAAGCATAAGTCAAGGTTAAATAATAATAAATAATAACATATTATGCTTATAATAACCTATTGTGCACATTTCATGACATCTCATGATATTAAAACACTACACAATGAATTTGAGTGCTATATAGGTGCACCCATCATAATCATATCATGTAAATGCATAAGTGTGCCACATAGATAGTATAACATAAGAATTAATTTCGTCTCTATTAAACCCATGATTGAGGAGTGTGGTTTAAATCCATGAAATTATCAAATCTAATAATTATAGGTACATATATGTGAATAACCTTGAGTGAAAATGAGTATGTAAATTCAATTCATAATCGTTTGGCATGAAAAATCATAGTGAAATTTTGACAGCATAATGACAATACTTAAAGATTCATAAAAAGTTCTAGTGAAAGTAAAAGGGGTATTTCATAATTTGGAAATAAAAATTATAGTACGCAGCATGTGAAAAAACATATCCCAATATTAGGAATTGGAAATCAAAATATATAAGGTAAATAAGGTTCTTGAATAAAGAGGAGAAGGAGAGGACCCCTTATTTTTGACCTGGAAACGACTTAGGTAAAGGTCATAACGAGAGGGGATAAATGATATATCATTCTTAGAAAATAAATTATATAGTAAAGTTATGTTTATAATGAAATGAAAACATAACCAATTGAGATTCAAAAGACTAATTACAAATAGGGTGCTTGAATGGAAAATAAGAGAGAAAGACCGCTTACCTTGAGAGGGTGTTCCCAAAAGCTTATTAGAAGATTCTTGAGAGATTTGGGGAACCTTGGGAGGGATATATAGAGGTAATGGTAGATTAATGACATGAACCAAGGTTTTTGAGTGAAGATAAATGGGATCTTGGATGGGTTTATATAGGAAAAGAGAGGGGAGTTCTTTATTATTTTGTAAACATAGGTTTTGGAATCTATATAATAAAGTAATCAAAACCACAAAATATAACATCATTTTTGCCCATGTATTACACCAAATAGAAGTGGTTTTAATTATTTTATAATTCCAAGAACCTAAATCATTAAAATATTACCCTTAGTGACATGGAAGTGATTCATGTTCATAAATAATTGATTTTAAAACCTTAATATATAGTATAGGTTATGTAGGATTCATAAAGGTTTTATAAAATTAATAAAATAACCTAAAATAAACAATATTTTAAATGGAAAAAATATATTTTTTCATGTATTCCTTTTATGAAACATATTACATCACTTTTGGGTCATTATGATGTCATAACACCAACCGTATATTTATATAGTATTTAATTTTCACTTGAAATTTTTTTCGTCTCATAAAATTATAAAAAATTCACCATTGGATAATTTTAAAATAAAGATTACAAAAATAATATTTATTTTATAAGAAAATTTATCTAAATATGATAAATTAAACTTTTAAATTAAAATTCTCATTTATTTAAAAATACTGGTTTTTTACTATAACGATTTTCTGACACTTGTAAAAATTACATTTTCACTTTATAAAATTATATTATAATTTATATTTAATGTATAAAATTTAATAATAAAATTTTATTAAAATATAATTTATTTAAACAATTCATGAATTCATTAAAATAAATGTCTTAATTGAAATTTTATATTACCTAAAAACACAATTTTTGTTTTATAGTATCAAAATCTAATCTTTATTAAAATTATTAATTAATTTTATAATATAAAAACAATAAGGAATAAATATAATAATTATTTTATTGAAAATAAAATATAAATATTTATAGTGTTAGGGTTGAGATAAATAGCCCTTTATTATTTGAATTAACGCCCTATGGGTAAGTTGTGTGACAATGAGATTTTATTATGGTTGTTCGACAAACATGGGTTGTGATGTGATATCGATGAGTTTGAAATTGTCCTATAAATGATTTATATCATGATTTAGTTATTGAATCTCATCTTGGGATTGTTCAAGAGAAAATTCTAGAGATTATATCTCCCTCTGAAGCTCTGATAAATAGGATTCATAGGGTAAAATCCTATTGGTTGAGACCATTATTTCTTTTTTTTTTCAATTGTATTTGTCCAAACCCTTAATATATACTAATATAAAGATCACTATTCTATAACTATATTATCAATGGTTATTATTCTTAAGATTATTTTAAATATGATATAATTTATAATGGTCTAAAATAAAAAAATAGTGTATTTGTTTTCCATAACCACATAACATGAATAAGTAATTTTATTTAATCATAAAGGGAATTTCATTTATAAAAGTTTTAGTCATTAAAAATAAATTTAGGAAAAAAAATAAGTGTAGTGAGTTTTAAGAGCATGATAAGAATAATAAATAACAAGGGATGAAAAGTTTTTTTTATATTAGTTTGGATTCAAAGGACCCTACGTATGATCTTCACACCTCTCTACTTGGTGAGAGATATGGCACTTACTATACAAGCTCATTTTGAAGGAAAATGATAAATTTTTATGAGATAGCTTTTTTACCTTGGAGGAAAAAACATAAACCCCACTCTTTTCACACCCGGAGGCTCTAACTAAGAATATTTCATTTGAACTAGAGTATGAACCAACCTAGCTTTCAATTGGACCAAGGTACAATCAAAACCTATTTCCATTTACCAGACATAAGGCAAAACTAGTGAATGTGATTTTTGATCAGGAAAGTGTAAACAAACAAACATACCTTTTAAGGGATGTTTAATTCATGCAAGACAACCTAAAAAAATATCATAGTGAAATACTATAAAAAACTGAAACAATATACAATTAAACCCCTAAATGAATGATGATGAGGTTTCTGACATCGGATCAGGTAGCTTCAACCCTTTAAGAAAATGTTAATGATGCAGAATTGGGTAAACCAAAAAGGGTAGTGTCAATGTTTCAACACTTTAGGATGTTAAAAAGTGAGTTTTGAGAGTATCGTCTAAATACACTACCTATATTAATCCTTTTTTAAATAAATGATACAATAACAATTATATTATCTGAAAAATATCTATGATAATCCACTTGTCATTTTCAATGATAATATAATGTGTAAATATCTTGTAAAACATATATCTGTTATAACAAATTAAATAAATAAACATTTAAATTTAGTTACTATAATTCCACTCATAGATTCCTAATAATATTTCCTTACTTCACCACAAGTATTTAAATCCTCATTAAATACTTCCAAAAGTAATCTACATTTAATCATTGATAATAGTCCATATAATCACATGAATCAATATCCTTTGAAATTATAGAAATTTTAATTTAAATACCATATCATTTTTTGAATATGTAAATCCCACTTTCCATGTATTTAAAATACATTTTTAAATGTAAACTAAAAATCATACTTAATAATATGTTCATCATGAAACATATCTTCACTACATTGTTGAAAATACACATGTCCATGCAACATAGCCACTTGGTAATAATTATTAGTACATTTACTATAACATAGTATCGTGGTTTGGTTCTTGATAATACATTTTCTTCAATTCAATGTTGCAATTAATATCATAAATACAATATTTAGTTATTGTAACGTGCTATTAAAAGCATTTGAGTGCACATCTCACTCATTCCCACATAAAAAACTAAGAAACTAATTATAGTAGATTCATTATTATCAAAAAATGGATAGAAAACATACATGATAGAGTTGATAAACTGGAATAAAACTATAAAAAGTTTAAATTTAAAAAATAGCATGAAACGGAGTATCGAAACACCAATTAAACGTGAGATACTTTTTATTCTCACATTAATCCTTTAAAAATAATTAACACCAAAGAAACCTTAAGATGAAGCTTGAGAGAAAATTCACTAAGTGATGACATGTGAAGGATAACACCGCCTCAATTCCACTATTATAGTAATATGATATTATGTATCCACTAACTGATACATTGTTTCAATGTAATTATAACATAAAATTCTATAGTAGATTGACATAGTAGATTCTGACCAATATCATAGATTTTAAAAAACATAACAAGAATCTGGTCTTATTGACTTATATTTAGAAAATTTTCTTATCTTTCTAATCCATCAAATATATCCTCAATATGAATTATGTATCTCAAAATATCATTGAATGATGGTAGAAAATACAATTAGAAATCTATAAAATTATGAAAGTTGTCTTGAGATGAATTTAGACAAAATTAAGACCATCCAAATCATAAATTCAAACTTTTAATAGTTGAAGAAATTGTAGATAATATTATTATATATGAAAATAAATATTAATCATGTAATTACTCTCTCTTTATCTCATTTTATTATCAAAATACAATAGAAAAATTATTCTAGAAAATACTTTATGAAATTCAAAATGTAAAACTCATGGATCATCCCTTATAGACACTTATATATTATTTAAAAAACTTGTCCTATTAAAAAAAGTACACATCCTATTATAAAAAACTTATTCATCGTATTATAAAAAAGATTATAAATTCTATTAAGAAAATATTACACATTTCATTTTAAAAAAAATTATACACCCTATTTAAAAAAGCTTACACTTGAAATTATAAAAAACTTACACATGAATAATAAAAAGAATAATAAAAACAAGTATCGTACACATAAATAGTAAAATAATATATTATACATAAACAAAAAAACTATGCATTGATAATTTTTTTATAAACAACATACATAGACATAATAAAAAAGAATTATTAAAATAAAATAATTAATAATAGTACATAAAAAAGAGAGAAGGAAATTTGGAATTATTAAAACAGAAATCATCAAAAGAAAATAAAGGGTAAGGTGCCACTCAACATCCTTCCCATTTTTTGATAATTTCAAAACCCAAATATCTCTTCCCCATTTTGTAATTATAAAAAAGAAAATAAAATATTGAAAATATCTCATAAAAATAAACGAACAACTAAAATGAAAGGGTAAGAAATAAAATAGTAATTTTTGAACATATCAACTCATTTAGGGTAAGAAATATAAGAAATAAATATCTATTCTATATTAAGCACTAAATTTAAATAAAAAATAATTATAAATTAAAAAGAAAACCATTATGATAATAAGTATATGAATAAAATATCTAACACAATCAACAAAAATATCAATATTTTAAAATAATAACTCCTCATAAACTCATGACTAATTAAAAAGATTATCCATTGTTTAAGAAACAATTAATTATTAAGAAAAGTAAAATACACCCCTTAATCCAAGATTATTTTTCTTCTTAAAATGATTTTATAGTGAATGAACATTAACAAATATCCTCCTATACAAAAAAAATACTGCAAGGATCTACAAAATAGTTTAATGACATTCAATGAATTATGAAAATATATACAATGAATTAGAAAAAGTAATTAATAATTAGGAACATACTAGTAAATAAAATAATAAAGGATAAATACATTCTCACTGGACATAATAAAAAACTATAGAATAAATCTCATTCCAACATACCTTATAATAAAAAAAGTGTATACATGATAGACAAAAATAAATACATCACCTTGACATGTTGACCAATTTAGGTCCAATTATATTAGAACAATAACCTTTAGGAACCCATGTTTTAGAAGGGTTAAATAATTTTAAAATGAAATAATATTTAGATAAAAAGGCTTTCTTATGAAAAAAATATTGAAAAAATCACAAAGAGCAGTTAGATACATAATTTTTGACAAGGTTAGAGGTCTTTACGACTGTCAAAATTTCATTTATAACTACTACACTAGCATAGTAGTGAAGGGTTGAATCCAAGGGTAGGAAGGTGGGTGATCTATGGGATTATTGTTTACTAACTACTAAAAGTAGTAAAAAGGGTTTGAAGATTAAAAGGGAAGTACATATAATTAAAATATAGAATAAGTGGATGCACATGGTTATAGATGTTAATAAAAGGTTAATAGAGTAGAATATATGCCCAAAAATGATTGATAAGGAGTTAAATTAAATCAAAATTTTAAAAATTTTATTTTCAAGTGAAATTATTCCACTAAACTCAAAAACCCCATCACTAAAAGTCTTATAAACTCTATAAAGAGGGTTTCTCAAAAAATATTAAGAGGAAAGTAGTCAAGGACATAAAAATCCATTGTTTTCTATTTATTTTTCTCAATTCATCAATGATTTGTAGTGGTAAAATGATATAAAATTGATTTTAAATTGATTTTAATCTTTTGATATATCAATAAATTCATTAAATAAAATGAAATCGATATATAAAATAAGAAATAATTGAAACCAAGTAAAAATAGGTTTAAGAGTATGAATTCATCAGTAAACTAATACAATCATTTCCACTCAAGAAAATTAAATACAATGTACATATTTAAGTGTAAATGGATCACACAAGCATAAAATTATAAAGATATATAAAATGTTAAATAAGGTAATGAAATTTTTTCTTCCCTATTGAGTGGAAGTATTTATCTCCAAAAGTTTCCATCAAATTTCTCAATCCTTGAGTGCCAACTAATGATCACCCTAAATCTATTTCTATATAATCTCCTACTCCTTATATTTTTCATTTTCTTAATACTATCTAGAATTCACTTACTCCCTAATAAGTTACCTCCCCTTATAAATAAATTATCAACCTACTTCAATTGGATGTTTTATAACTTTTTTTATATCATAGTTGAATGGAAAGGAGTAAAATATTATATTTCTATCACTACTATAATAGATTAGTAATACTCTTTAACAAACTCAAATTCTTACGCATTAAATTAATTTATCTATTTTTAATTTTCCTCTACATGACATTATCTTCATTAATTTAATTATGTGAAATAATAATAACTTATTTAAAGAATCAGCTTCCTTAATTCAATTCATGAACCAACTTCTTTCACTTTGGCTTAAACCTAGATATTGGTGTGACTTCATTCATTAATCTTAGAAAAAACATGAGTCACATGCCTCATATTCTCAATTATATATATCCTTAGAAACCAACTTCATGACTCATATTAAACTAACTAAACCAGTGACAACAAAATTTATTATTTGGATTATCTCCTTCAAATGATCAAGGTACCATGAACTCAGTATTATTCATTCCATGTTCCATAGATATGGGATTAGTCTGAATTTATCCTAGATGTTGTTCAACATAATTGATATTTGTCTTATGTAAACTTGAGTTTTTCCTCTACAAATACAAACATAATGAATGAAACACTATCTTAGGATAGTAACATGTTTTCTACTTTAGAAATTCATTAAAGTATTATAATGATAACCTGATGTGAATGCATTAACTATAAAAAACCAAATCAATCAGAAGATGTAAGGCCTCCTTAATCTTTTTATATCAAGAACCGAAACAATAATTAAACCAGTGATTGAAACTGGATTATTGAGTAGAAAGTTATACTTTATACACTTTCTATCATTATTTTTCAAAATCACAAAACACTATATTAAAAATATGTTTTAATAAATTTATATTTCCCAAATATTTTAGAATGTTTTTATAGAAAATATTATATTCTACCAGATGGAGAAATATTTATAAACTAATAAATATATACTTTACACAAAGTATAGCCCATCAGACTAACTAAGTCTAGTCCATAAAACTGAAAAAGAATAGTCCATCGGACTAAAAAAGTATAGTCCATCATACTGAAAAAATTTAGTCTATCATATTAACTAATGTTAATCCATCAAAGTGAATGAGTTTAATATATCAAAGTGACATAGTTTAGTCCATCAGATTAATGAAGTCCATTCCATAAGAGTAACAAAGTCCAATCTATCAAACTAAAAAAGTTTTATTCCATTAGAATAATAAAGTTTATAATCAGATAGAAAGATTCATTTATACCATATGAGAGACTTTTTTATCATGTAATGGTGCTATTAAAATGATATTATATGGATATGTAAATAACATGTTGAGATGTCAAGCTGGAGCTCATTTAAGACTATTGCAACTAACTCTGATAATAATGGAGTATGACCATTAGAGGTTTTCCTATAAATAAAGGTTTATTTAAGGGTCTAGAAGTAGATTCTTTTGAAAATTAACCTATATGAATCTTACTTTGATATAAAATATTGTTACTTACACTTCATTAATATTTTGAGAGTTTTTTCCAAGGAATCTGGGTAAGTATTGTAAATTATTTATAACCTTTTTCATTTGTATTCTCTATGTACGATCTGGGTTTAGATCAAGGGATTATGGGGATAGAAAGATTGATGATTCTGATCAAGATATTGAGGGATTATAGGGATAATAATATGGAGTTGATTTTAGTTTTTATGATCAATAGATTTATTAATGTAGAAAGACAGACCTTATGGTTAGTTTGAAAACAAGAGATACCCAAATTCATGTCTTCTGAATTCCTTAAATCTTAAGGATATAGAGTAGAAAATATTTTAAAAATATTTTTTAAAGTCATTATTAATTTTTTTTAATATTTGATTTTAATTTTTTCTATAAGTTTATTATTTCCCTTATTCCTTTTTTTAGAAAGTTTATTTTACTAAAATTTACTAAACTCTAATTTTCTTAATGTACTGTGTGTCTGTTACTGAAACTCTAATAATTATAAGATATATGAGTATGATATATCATAATAAAGAGGTTTGGATTTTTAGTTAGTTTATTTTTTTAAACTAAAATTCATCCCCATATTATAACCATTGATATACTCTTAGATCCTATATAAAAATATTAGAAAATTCAATCACAAATTATCTTTGATATCTCATTGTTGAAAATATTGAATGTGATGAATGAGTCTTCATAACTCCACTGAGCTGGTCTTCCCTGATATTTAGGTCAAATCAATAACTTCATTAGATCCAGTCTTCATCATCGAGCTTAGTTAACCTTACTTTTCAAATTATTAAACTTGAATTGATTTTATTTATCTCAATAGAATAGAATCAGCCCTAACTATCATCATCCATTTTAGTTTACCACTAGCATCAAAGTCTAATTCAGTTTTGTTCAGGATTCATTAACCAATTTCTCGGCTTACTCATCTTCTATGTATTATAAATTCAAAAACTTAAGTTCCCTATTTCTAAATTGATTCCTAGATTCGGTAGATCTTCTATAAATACCCAGTATAAAATTTTATTGAAGCTTCATGTTCATTCATGTGTGGCTTCAAATAGTTTCACTAAGTTTGAAACTCTAATTTTGTTGGTGGTTTCATCGATAATTGGTCTCAAGATATTAGTATTTAAAATCACCTAAGATCAGATTAAATTGGTTGAGGTTTAGGTGATAAATTATATTAAAGTCCAAATGATTCTTATGTCTATTTATTTATTATTATATTGTGAAATGGATTTTATATAAGTTCTATTCACCCTTATATAGCTTGAAATCCAATCATAAATTGCATAATATCATCCTTAAGAAAATTGAAAATGATCCTTATAAAAATGATTATATAAACATAATACAATGACCAGTGAAATATTTTTTGAAAATTAAATATTAAATTGAAATTCTAGATTAAAATATATTCCAACAACTGATAAAATCATGGACTTTGAAAAAATAATTCCAACAGTCACAACCATATAGAAACACTTTAAAAATATTATATAAGTTAAAATTATCCAAAGGTAACTGAATATTTTTCTCAAAATATATGAATATTAAAATAAAGAACATTTATCATTAAACACAAAAAATCCCATTTTAATACTATAAACTAAATAATTAAAAATTTCAACCTAAAATGTTCAAAATTCATTAATTCTACAATAAAAGCACAATTTAAAGTAAAAAACATCATAATTTATCACATTAGACGAGGGAATCATGTAAGGAAATAAATCCACATCAAATTACCCCAACTTAGTGTATTTCTTATCCTAAAGTAATCAATTCATCAAATTTAGTGGAATCTAATTAATCTCAGAAATAAGAGATTTATATGATATAATAGGTGAATTTCATAAGTGATTTTCCCTCATGGATTTTATTAAGTAAGAAATGATTATTTATATCTTAAAGAGAAATGTTTTGGGTGAAAATATGGTTTCATGTTTTACAAATATGACTGAAATTGAAAATTTTAAATTATTTTAACTAACTTTATTTTGTATTCAATTATTCTTCAAAATTATTTTTTTATTCCATGTTGAATAGAAACATATATTTTAGAAACTCATCATAACTAGACATAACTATTGGATGAGTGAGATTTAATAAATATTTACACAATAAAGTAAACTCATCAAATATTTTAAAAGAAAACAAAGTTTAACCATAATTAAGATTTAATTTGATAGATCATTTGAATGAAAAGATTATTATTTTAAGTAAAAACCATAGATTAAAATTCAATAAATATTATAAAAATTAATCCAAAATGGTTCACCAAAATAAATAATTTTCAAGAGAGAAATAAAAATATGTTACCTAGTAGATTCCATGGATAAATAGAAAATATTAACTACCATAAATTAGTAAAACAACCTTCAAAATTAAGAAAGATTTTCAAAAACTAAGATTACTAAATAAATCTTAAAAATAGTAAATTTTGAAAATATTTTGGGTTATTTTTTATGTTTCATTCATGAAATACAACTTTACATATTAAAATACCCCCCACACACTTAAAACTCAACATTATTCCCAATTTTGAACTCTAAGGTGGGGGAAACGTTTAAGATAGTTTAATTCAAAATGATTTTTTATATTTTCTATACAAAATAATATATTAGGGTTATAAAAATTTCAAATAGAATGTTTCCATAAATTAAAAGTATATTTAAGAAACATATTTTAAAATATATATTCATTTTCTTTCAAAGATCATGATTTTTTAAGAAATATTTTAAAAATAACATGTTTTAGAAAGTCACAAAAATAACTAATCAGTGTTCTAGGAAGGGTTTTAATTTTTATTCAAATTTATTACAATAAAAAAATTAAATCAAACCTATCCCCAAATAATTCAAAACATATTATACTTGTATTCAGCTTCAACAGTTATAAGAATTCTCCCCTGTTCTTAACTTCAGCTATTAATAGTTTTTAAATCAATATTAAAACTACTAGTAGGCTTAAAATGAAATTCCATGATAGTATGAAGTAGTATAAACAAATAAAAAATTAAAAATATAATTTAAATATTGAAAAAGTTACTCCCATAAAAGTTTATCTTTGTTTCTTAAGTTCTAATTCAAATTTTTTCTCTCTCTAAAACATTTAAAACCTCACTTGGAATATATTTTTAAAGCACATAAAAGAGTGGGAAAATATTGATCATTCGATCCAGTAATAAAATTTAAATAAAAATAAAACCAACTAAATATTTATAGAGGTGTAGAAATTAATGTTCATGGAATTGATGACAAATTTCCCATTGTAATGGAAAAGATATTTTCAAATTCAACTCATGGGGAAAATGAGTGATGGGTGTGTGAATGTGAGATTGTATAAATAAATTTTTAGTGGTTTTTGTTTGAAATTATATAAAATAGTCCAACATTGTTTTATTAAACAATGGGATTCCTCCCATGAAAAAATATTTTTAAATTCCCCAGTTGGACTCCCATTAGAATATATACATAGTCACTCGTAGGGTGTGGTTTCTTATCCATAAACCACCATATGTGTGTTTCCCATATGTTTTATGTGAAAGGTCAATAATATGAGATCAATAATTTTTAGGGAGACAACCAAGTTCCCTATCTACAACTATACAGCCCTGAAAAACCCCTTTGACAAAGAAGAACAATAATTTTTCTAGGTTTTTAGCCAAAACTTATTGATATTCACTTTGTATATTAAGTAAGAGTTAAACAAATTTAAGTTAATTTTATGTGTAAGTTGTGTATGGGCTAATTCCAAAGATGTTTCAAAACTATATAGTATTTACTTCTCATTTAAGACCTCAATGTTACTAGAAAAATGTGGTATTAGCTGATTATCGAAATTCAATTTTAGGAAGAAGTTCTGTAATTTTACCTTGTAATGATTTTAGTTCACTTTAACCCAATCCTAAAACTTATTCTACATTTATCCCAACATTAAAATCAAGACCATCCATCATTTTTTCCAATTTATTCATTTATGGTAAGTTTTTCTTTAATATTTGTTTAAATAGATCTCTTTCCACTTCAATTAAAATAATCTCTACAAATAGTTGTTTGACCACTTATTTATCACACATTGAATGTGTGGGTGTCTATTACATGATATGGAGACTTAGTTGAACATATTCATATTTCATTTTGTGAACAATTAAACCACTTTGATTTTATAGAAGCTGAATTTTATCTTGAGTTTCCTAAAATATTTTTTCACTTAAACTCCTAAAATAATTGGTTATTTTTTTGTTCTCTTTGAATTTTGTCTCCATATTTATAGACCTTGTTTTTATTTATTTAATTTCACCTTGAGCATAATCAGATTTTTTTCATTTCACCATCCATAAAGGAAACTATATTTTTCTCCTAAACTATTTTAAAATAATTTTCTCTCAACAATTAGTCATTATATTATACAAGGAATCCACCTGTTCATTTATCTAATAAAATTTAATCTTTTACTTTTACTCCATTAAAGAAATAATGCTTGATAAATCTTAACAGAATTTTATATTTTATGTATTTTTCTATTAGTTCATTATACCTTTATTAATAATCATATAATTATTCTTAATTATACTGAGTGAAACTACTAATTAATTTATCATATAACATAATATGTTCACTATTATTAGAGTTTATAATCCTTATTAAGTTTTTTTGACTTTTTTTTTGTTTTTTTTTGTGATTTCTAACCCTAAAACACTAATTTTCAATCCTTACTAGAAATAATGCCAAATTTTGATAGGAATGGAGGTCATCACAATCATCAAAATTTTATTTATAACTCCTATAGTATCATGATAGAGAAGGGACGAACCTAAAGGGAAGACATGGGAGTGATATAAAGGATTATTTTTTACAAACTACTGAACGAAATAAAAAGGTTCTGAATATGAAAAAGAAAGTAAAAATAATTAAAATAAATAATAAGTGTATTCACAATGTTAAAAGTATTAGTGAAAGTTTAGTAGAGTAGAATACATGACCAAAATTTCATAAGAGGGACTTCAATTGAATCAGTTTTCTAAAAATGTGATATTAAATAGAAATGATTCCACGTAACCCACAAACCCCATCACTAAATATATTATAAACTCTATTTAGAGGGGTTTTCAGAAAATATTAAGAGATAAGTGGTCGGGGTCATTTATATAATGATTTTCATTTTACCATTACCATGAATTATTTCCTATTTATTTTTCTCAATTCATCCATGTTTTGTAGTGGTAAAATGATATTATTTTTTTTATTTTTTTCATATTTTGTCACCTCAATAAAACCAAGAGATAAAATGATATTGTTATGTCCAAGAAGAATTGATTTTAGTAAAGTGTAAAAACTCTTAAGAACATGAATACATTAAAAAAATGATACAATATTTTACCCTCAATAAAATTAAGTAAAATGTATATTTTTATGTGCAGATAGATTATACAAGCATAAAATTATAGGGATAAAAAAGGAAAATAAGGGAAAAATTATGTTATTATCTATCAAGTGGAAGACTCTATCTCAACTCTATGACTTTATTTCTCTCTCTCCTTGATTGATTTATCATGATCAACCTGAATCTATTATCATCTAATCTCTTTCTCATTATTTTTGTTAGTTCATGATTTTTATCCGAAATTCACTTCCTCCCCCAACCAATTTCTTCCCCTTATAAGGAAAATTTCCACCAAGTTTAAATACATATTTTAGCACATTTTTATGTCATATATTAATTAAAGTTAGTAAAATATTATCCTTATATCACTAATATAGTATCTTAGAAAAACCATTTACCAAATTCAGTTTCTTACAAAAGAAATTAATTACTTAAGCTATCATTTATCTTAACATGACATCAAATTATTTAATTTTATTCAACTTAGTACCAAAATATTATTTATTGAATTAGATTCCATAATTCAATTCGTGAATTTCATTGTTTCACTTTAGGTCATACTTGGATACATGTGTGATTTTATTCACCAAGATCTTGTGTAACTCAAGTTATATATTTCATCTTTTTGGTTTTATATTACTTTAGAACTCGGCTTCGTGACTCAGTTTTAAAATACCAAACCAATGATAAAATAGATTCTTAGTTCTATTATATCATTTAACTAATATAGGCACTATAAACTCTACCTTATGCATTCTATTTACTATAGATCTAGGATTAATATTACTTTATCGTAGATGTTGTTTAATATACTCTATATTCAGCTTAAAATGGCTCAAACTTGTCCTCTATCAATTCAAAACCAATGGATGTGACACCGACTCATGGTTGTAACAGTTTACCTACATCAAAAATTCATTTAAGTATTTTAATAAACACCTAGTTCATGTGAATCAATATTTATGAAACCAAAACAACCTGGATATGTGAGGAACCCTTCACCTTCTGATATTAAAACCTTAAAAATAATTAAACTAGAGAATGAAATATATTTGACAACCCGATCACAAAATTATTTTTGTCATCTCCTTACTGAAAAAATTGAATTTGGATAACTAGTCTTCAAAACTATACTTATATGGTTTTCTATGACCTTCATATGGTGTTGAGGACTTCTTCCGATTTAGTTTTGGTCCACAATTTTGGATAAACTTATTCTTCAACTCATCAAACTTGAATTGATTTTCATCACATAAATAATCCATCATCAATCCTGACTCCCCTCTTTAGTTTCAATCTAACACTAGCATCAATTCCCATATTGATTCAATCACTCAAGAATACCTAGTATTTTCTTCAATCAAAGCTTCATGTTCATTAAAATATTTATTCAAATTGGTTCGTTGAGTTTGAAACTAGGTCTTGGTTAGTTTTTTCATCTATAATAGAGCTAGATATAATAGTATTTGAAATCACTTGAGCCTAAATTGTATTGGTTGAGCCTCTGGAGATAAATTATAGTAAAGTATGAATAATCCTTACATTGATGAATTTTTATTCTTATAACACACAATGAATCTTATTCAAGGGCCATTAACCCTTACCCAACTTATAATCCACCCATATGTTATAGCATATCATCCTTACGAAAATTAAAAATGATGCTTATGAAATTGTTTCTATAAACACAATAGAAAGACTAGTGAACAATATATTGAAAATGAAATATTAAATTTAAAAAATTGATTAAAATATATTATAAAAATTGATAAAATCGTGGACTTTTAAAAATTAATTCCAATAATCTAAACCTAACAAAATAACTTCAAAAGTATTATTTCAGTTAAAATTTTCCAAAGAAAATATAATATTTTATTCTCAAAATATATGAATATTAAAACAAAGAACACTAATACTTAAACACAAAAAAATTAATATTTTAATACTAAAAACCCAAGAGTTACATTTTTCATCCCAAATGACCAGAACTTAATTATTATCTAATAAAAGAACAATTTTATGTCAAAAACATTATAATTTATCACAACATATGAGGTAAACATTTATAGAAATAAATTTACAACAATGACCAAAATCACCACATTTAAAACAATTTAAAAAACAAATAATTTTCATTTTTACCTTTAACAAATGAGTTTCTATATATATGAGGTAGTATCCCATCATTAACAAGACCATTATTTTTCTTGTTCATCTTATTCATAAACATCATCTTGTCATGCATCTCTCTTCCTTCAATAAAAGATAATAGGTTTTCC
Organism: Viscum album; assembly: GCA_963277665.1. Classification (NCBI taxonomy): domain Eukaryota; kingdom Viridiplantae; phylum Streptophyta; class Magnoliopsida; order Santalales; family Viscaceae; genus Viscum; species Viscum album. The sequence continues at coordinate 556,432,411 of OY728142.1, forward strand.
TTCAAAATTTATACTTCATCTTTCAACTTATTATTCACTTTTTGAATAGCCTCTAAGTCAACAAAAAATTTATCATTGGATATGGATGTAGTATTCTACATTTTTCTATTCTCTTTATTTAACTTTTCATTTTTTTAAAGATTTAATATTCCATAATCAGAATTCTTTTTCTCATTTTAAAAACATTTGTGATCCTTCTTTAGATTCAGGTAATAATATCCAATATTAGAAACACTATCTTATAAATTATAAATATTATTTTATAACTTTTTAACACTAGGATTACTATAATAAAAAACAAATTTAAAATTAGAATCAAAATCATAACAATTTTTTTTACTTCTTTGATGTTTCCCATCAAACAAATATTTCCACCTTTATTTTTATATTCACCCAAGTATCTTATTGAATATGTTTAGAAAGGTAAAGATGAAACTTTACTAAATTTATACATAAAAAGGTTTATAAGTTTCCTTATCACTTTTAGATAAATCACTTGAATCTATGCATTTAGAATAATTAAATACAACCATATCTTTTTATTATTTCTTCTTAAATTGTTTGTATTTTCTTATCTACTCCAACATCATACTATTATATTTTATGTGACCTTTATTCTTACACAGAAAAAATTTATATATGAAATAAAATTGGAAATAAATCTCTTGTTATCATTTTTTATCATTCATGAACTTCATTATTTATCTTATAGACTGATTATTCTTTATATATTTTTAAAATACCTTTAAAACCTTATTTATCCTTTATTTTCCATCAGTTCAAGAACATAAATCATCATAAGAGGAACTGGATGAATTAATTACAATTTTAAAATCTATAACTTTATTCTTCACATCAACTTCATTCTCATTGTTTTTTATCTCAAGATCATATTTTCAGAGTGAACCAATAAGATCATCCAAAGTGTAATCCTTAAAGTTCTTAATTTCATTAATAAAAAATATCTTAGCATGAAACTTATGGGGTAGATATTTGAGAAATATGTCAACCATAATAGTATTTTTCAATACTTATATAAGAAAAATCATCCCATTCACAATGATTGTGAACCTATGGAATATTTTGTTAAAAATTTTATTTTCTCCCATCTTGAAGTCTTGATATTTAGCCCAAACAATTCTTAGAATTGTTCTAATTAACTTTTCTAAGTCATAATGTGTAACTTTAAAAATTGTACACCTATCATAAGTAGTCCTACATAAAAACACATGTATAAACAAAATTTTGGTTAATAACACAATAAATAATATTATTTATCTTATAATTAAGAACATACTTTACTACATCAATAATATGAATAGAACCAAGACCAATCTTGGGAAATTTATAAGGTTTTATCATTACTATCCAATGATCAATGCTTAGTTGTTTAAGTTAATCTTACATCCAAGCTTGCTAATATTCATAAGAATTTACATAAAATGGTTGAATTTGAGGGATCCATCCATTATTTTATGCTTGACCTTCCATATAAAATGATATTTCCCTTAGACCGTTAAGTCTAGGATATGGTTAGAAAAAAATATAATAACAATCCTTATAAGAATCCACTTTTATACCAATTAAAGTATCCCAAATGCAGAAGGAAAACAACCAAGTGGGAGTGAATTGAGAATCTTAAAAAAATTAAAATAATTTAAATAGAAACATGTAATTCAGTTTATAAAAGGAATAGATAATTTAATCATAAAAAAATAAGTGTAGTGAGTGTTATGAGTGTGAGAAGAATAATAATGAACAAGTGATCACAAGGATTTTTATAGCAGTTTATATCCAAATGATCCTACATCTACTCTTCACACCTCTTTACTAAGTGAGAGATATGACACCCACTATAAAACCTCACTTTTGAAGGAGAGTTACAACTCTTTACAACATGAATTTTTCAATTGAGATGCATAAAACCCAAACCCCACCTATTATACACTTGTAGATACAAACCCCTAACCTTCCATTTGAAGTGGAGGAAGAACCAACATTTCCTTTAACTAGACAAAAACACAACCAAAACACATTACATTTTACCTAACCCAAAGTACAACCAACAACGTGTTTTTTGATTAAGTAAGCCTGAAAAAATAAACCTACATTTTAATAGAGGTATAACTCATGAAACATAACCCAAAACAAAACGTTATGGTAAAAAACTATACTTCACACTAAAATAATAAATATTTAAAGCACTAAATGAATGTTGATAAAGTTACAGGGATAGGATTAGGTAGCCTTTCCACTTCAAAAACATATTGAATTAGTAGGTGTGGGAAAACAAAAAATGGTAGTGTCAACATTTCAACACTTTATGATGTCAAATAGAAAGGATCAAGAGTCTCATATAACTACACTTATTGGATTAGAACTTATTTAAATAAATGACATAACAATGATTACATTCTCTAAACAATCTCTATAGTAATCCACTTTTTAATTTTTGATAATAATATCAAATGTAAATATCCTATAAAACATATATACATTAGCATAATAAATAAATAAACATTTAAATATAGTTACTATAATTCTAGTTGTAAAATCTCAATAATATTTCTCCACTTATCTATAAACATTTAAATCCTAAATTAATATTTCTAAAATAATAGAAATTTAATATATAAGAACAATCCCTATAATCATGAAAATTTGTATCCTTTTAAATTCTAATTTTTTTAATTTTAATATCATAGTGTTTCCTAAATATTAAAATCACACATACCAGATCTTTTAGATACATTTTACTCAATGTTGTTGAGTCATGTGTTTCATTTATTGGAAATTATGTTTCAATAAGTGTTAGGTGAGTTGAGATGAGGTGATGATGCTTATATAATTTTTATGGATTCATTTTATGTCATCAGATTTCATTCTTGAACAATTATTCTGATAAATATGTTTTATAAAGTGAATAAGAAGCAGTGATGGTTAGATAATTATTATAGATTCATTCAACTGCACTGCATGTCATGATTAAGAAATTATCCTTGGAATTTTGATGATTTTTCACCAATATTTAATGTCAAAGACATGTGTCAATCATGTTAAGGATAACACATTGAAATAAGTAAGAAGTATAATTCCATGAAAAAGAAGGCCATGAAAAATAATATTTATTTTGTATGAGTAAGAGGGTCATGTAAAACATATTTACATTTTACATGAAGAATATTTTAAGTAATGATATGTTAGTGGTTTGTAATTTTATGGGGATAAATGGATTTATAATATATTATATACATATAATACAATCTAAGTTTTTTTAGTGGGACTTATAAAAAAATATGCCCAACCACCTAATCCTAAGGGAATACCTCAATCCCACACATGTGGGAGGAGGACTCCACAATGGATTTCATGAAAACATTGTAACGGTGAGTGCCTACATAGGAAGGTAGGGGTGTGTGGAAACATGATACTCATAGGGTGTGCACTAGAGGTGCATAACAGGGTGAGTGAGTCAGCCCACCCCATATGTGTGTTTGAAGTGTCCTAGGTGTTAACCCTAGTGATGACTTGAGAGGTCTAAAGAATGAATTAACTTATTAAGTAGCACCCAAAAAACTGAATATTCAATGCGGACATGCTCGGTGAACATACTATTTATGTGTTAAAATTCTATTCATAAAACATAGACTGCCTAATCTCTTTAATCTACACAGTCTGATCTCACACACTATGTGAGTTTAAATCATCCTGTCATATTCAAAATCCTAACCATTGATGAACCTTCATGGTCACTTGAGACAAGTGACAATTGAGACAACTGACCATCTCAAATGATCAACCAAAGGGAATGAGACTGCTCAATTAAACCAAATAAATGAATAAAGAAGATGTCTTGCATGCATGTGATTATTTTATGTTGCACATGATTTTGGAAGTATCCATAACATGATAGCCTCAATCACATGATGTTGTTTCATGAACACTATCCAATAACATTATGCCATTACATGAAGAAGAATGAAACTTTGATCACGTGAAGCTTCCATTATTTATATCTTATATCATTTAAATATTTCCATTATTTTCCATTATTTTTTCACTAATACATCACATGAATAATTATCTAGTCATTTAAAGAACTGAGGTGTCTCATGATAAAGACAAGCGATCATGTGATATCATGATCACCTCAACATCGTATAAAGAAGTTGTAAGACTTGGAATTCCAAATAATGAGAGTTTAAAAATTTCAAAATGAATGATATCCTAAGATCTCCAATTGTATAATAAGTCCTGATTAATTATGAAAATCATAGAAAATATTTCTATATAAACAAAGGTAGGGATGATGGAAGGTGTTTCTCCTGTTTGGAATATTTGTGAGAGAGCTCTCATTTCTAAAAGAAATAGAGAATCTGTGTGATCTGATCATGTGAAGGAGAATCCATGGATAACCCTTGTCTTGTTAAGAAGAATAAACATGTGTGATTTGTTCATGAGAAATAAATCTCATGGACTACCTCCTTGGTCACACAAATTAAGAAAAATAAATCATGAGTGATGCATTGATTTTGAGAAGAAGATAAAAGGTTCATGTGATTCATTCATGAAAATCACATATATAAAGGAGCAATAAGACACCATATACCCACAATAATATATGAATAACCTATTTTGATCCTGAAATATGGTGGGTTATGAAAAAGATTTGAAATACCACAGGCTATCAGTGTCACATGAAGCAGAAGAAGACAACTACATTCCTTTGTTCATTCAAAGGAAAAATTGGCTAGCTACCTTAGTCTTATGAAAGAGATAGTAGAGGATAAAATCATCCTTTTATGTGAAGTCCTTTCATGAAGAAACTCGAGATCATGAGAATCTCTTACATGAAGACATATTGAACCCATAAAAGACACAAAATGTTGCATGCAACACATACATTCCATTCACCCTATGTTCCCACATTGAAATACTTCAATAATTTAGAAGAAAAAGATAAGGTGATGATTAAAGGGTTATTGATACATTTTGATATTTAATGATTTAATTTAGAAGGAACATAAAATATTGATGTTGATACTTTATCAAAAGAAGGAATAATTCTTTCCCAAGCATTTGACTAAGAAATATATGATCTTTCACTGAAGATTAGAAGTTGAAGAGATTAAATCCATAATATACTTATAGGATAAGCCTATCAAGTTTAAAAATTCAGTAAACTAAGAAGAAATAGATCATTCAAGATCTGGTTTAAATCAGTTTCAAGACAAACATACTTATTTTAAGAAGCTGTTGAAGATAAATAAGTTATACATGATTGAAACAAATCTAGTAGGAATGTAGAGGAAGATCTATTTCAAGTGTTTTATAAGAAAACATGATCTAAAAAGAGCTTTATTTTTATGGATAAACAATATTTAGAAGAATAAAGAGCCTATGATTGGGGTGTCTAACCAGTTTTTTAATAGGCTTGAGTCTGAGGAGTCTAACCATTCTAAAATAAGCAGAAGATAAGATGGTTGGGGTTTTTAACCAACCGATGAAGAAGAGTTGGTTAGTAGGGTGTATAAATGGGATCAAATAGAGGATTGAATACTGGAGAATATAACTAGATTCTATCTTATCCATTATAGTAATTGATAATATTATAGTGAAAAAATATATTTTGGAGAGTCTAACCAACATGGAAAGAAGTAGGTCTTTGTATTGGACCTAGTAAATACCATGTGTTGATCTCTTTCCTACTATTTATATATATGAAGTGAGACCTTGAGATATCACTGATTGGATTAATAACCTTAATAAGTTTAAGACATTGAATTCAAAATAAATAATTTATAAAAATGAAACCACTGATCTAATCCCCTCTCAGTGGTCAAATTTTCCCAGGGTTCTATAATTGGCATAAGAGCTAGGATCCCTCTAAAGATCCAAGTGAGCTCTTATGAAGTGAAAATTTCAGTAAATGAGTGAGATACCTTAAATAGAGAAAAAATAAGTTACCCATAAGGATATTAATCAAGATATTTATACCAAAACTCTAAAATAATAGAATGGAAATATAGATAAGGAATATGAAGAAGAATATTACAGTAATGGTAGAGATACCACTAACTAAAGGTAATCGCAGTGGTATATGTTTCAGAAATTATTTTGATTATGATTCTTATAATGATTTTTTTCATGAAATTATAATGATGTATCACATAGTCATATTCATTTTTAATTCAATTAACATATGAAGAAATTTCCCAAAGTATTTGTAAAACACATTTTTTAAGGTGTCAAGGGTATTCAGGATGAAAAATTATAGTTGGAAGAAGAGGCACATGTTATGGAAGAGTAATTGACTAAAAGTGTTGGCATATACAATACTATCAAAAAACTTTTGAAAGAACATGATAGAATAATTTATCATTAAAATTAAATATATGGTAAAGTTTTTAAATAATTTCAAAGAAATGATTATGAAAAATGTTTCTTTGAGATAGATTTTATAGAATATTTATATACACTTAAAAAATTGAACAAAGTTTCTATGGTTATAAAGGATTATCAATTATAGGATAAAGAAAAGAGAGTAAAGGATCTTGAAAATTATTTATAAGAATCAAGATTTTTTTGGAATAATAGGTAAATAATATAAATGAATATTGGGATGATATACTAAGATCATTTGAGGATGATAAGAACTACCTCAACATGAAGTGTTTAGATATGGAGGTGATATTGAAGAATCATGAATCACCACAAGTTGATTCTTCCCATACTGCTGAAAAAATGGATTCTTCCACATAAGATTTAATTAAGTATCATGACTCCAAGAAGAGCATGAAATCATCCTCTAACAAAATATAAACATCCTTTAAGGAGAAGGTATCCCATAATCTAGAAACTATCTATTGTACTAATGATGTTTTAAGTTCTAGTATCAGTTTCTAACCAAACTATGGGATAATATAGATAGAAAAAAATACTTATAAATCAACCACATCAAGGGTGGATGAGAAAATATGTATGAAGACAAATTCCCCAAGAATTTTCCAAAAGAGTGGTGGTTCCACTCAAAAAAAAAAATTTCACAGTCTATGAAATCGAGATAGACCACAACAAAAAGGAAGAGATAGATTCACAAGCCATTATTTGTGTTATTGGAAGTTTGGGAACAAGGCATTGGAATGTTTTAATATTATGAAAATTCATGAAAATAACATAAGGCCTACATGTTGTGGGATAAAAATGAAAAAAGGGAAAACCTACATTAGGGAAGATAAGTCCACCAAAAATAAATATGTCTACAAAGAACATATTTGAATGTTTTAAATATTTATATCTGTATTGAAATAGAAATATTCAATGTTATGATGAGTGATGGTAGATACCATTCCCTAAAAAATCATACCATAATGTAAAGATAATACCATAAAAAAATGAAGTTAGGTATGAAAATAAGGAGACAAGTCAGCCCTGGGATATAAAAAAAGAATAAGACTATAAAAAAACTATTACCAATAAGATAAGTGAGATATTCTCTCTTATATAAAAGGGAGAAAGAAATATGTCAAGAAAATTACTAATCCTATGAAAAATATGTCTCATTATAAATAATTTCAATAACTATAAATATTTTTATAGAATACATATCAAGGATGAAAATCTAGGTTTAGTGGTTTTTACTGGTGATGTGAAAGATATGGACACAAAGCCTAGTCTTGATGGTATAAAATTTCATTTATAAGAAACATGCATGAATCAAGGGGGAGTCATGGTGAATATATGAGAAACATTTCTCAAAGAAAGAATGTTGTGACTAGAAATCTTTTTAAGCCACCAATTTATAATATATATGAATGCTTAGAAGAATTTTGTGTTAAATCCAAGTAGAAGTGTCACAAAGCTGAAAAATGAATAACAAGACCGCCTGAAGTTATTCTTTGTGTTGTTAAAGGGAAGTTTATTCAATATAAAATTAGGGGAAAGTCATGTAAATATTCTGATAAGACTGAGAATGCCAAGAAAAAGTGCCTAGTAGTTTAGTCAAATCAATTGAAATTGGATAAATAATTAGAGGAAGATGAAAAATTTAGTAATGCTAAAGGAAAGAAAGTGGATTTATAATATGAATTAAAAACCCATAAGAAGTTTTCCACAAATGGAAACTTAAAGAAAGATAGTGTCTTCTATCACTACAAAATATTTCACCTTTTCCAATAGGGGCATATCTGTTGGTAAAAGTTCATTTTCTGTTGGTAAAATGTTTTACCAATATATATGTCCTTGTCACTAAATTTTCAATAAAAAATCTATCGCTAAATGTTTTTAAGATAGATAAAATAGTTTGGTTGCAATTATAATAATACAAACAGATAATATATATGTTGGTTAATGTGTTTAACAACAGGTTCTGGTGATAAATTATTCTATTTTTAATAATATTACCAACATATAATATTTTTTTATAAATTACATTTGAATAAAAATTATAAATTTTTATTTCTAGTAAAATTATAAATTTTTATTACAATTAAAATTTTATATTATATTTTTTAATTTATCATATATAATATTTTTTTTAATTATTAAATCAAATAAAAATTTAACACATGTTCAAACTTATGAAAAAATTAATTATATTAATAATTAAATTCATTACAAAACTAATCAATACAAAATCCCTCCACCAATAGGATCCATCACACTCATTAATACAAAATCCATCCCCCCTCCCATGCCAATATCACCCGTCCATACCACATCAGGGGAAAATGATCACCAACAACCCATCCATTCCCTAGGACCAACAAGTCAGTTTCATCCCAGCCATACCACACCATGGACTAGCAAGCACCAACAAATCATCCATGCCCCAAGACCAGGGAGCTAACTCCAACTCAAATCAGTGAAAAATACCTGCATGAATTGAAACCAAAATATGAATAGTGGTATAAAAAATAATTTTTATAGTAAGTATTTTTCATCATCCCTGTTGATATTTAATCAATGGTATGTAAATTTTGATCCATATATAAAGTTTCCCAAAGTAACTAAAACCCATAAAAATGTTTTCTAAAATAAAACATTAACAGAACCAGAATTCAAACATAAAAAATGGGTTTCTCCAAACTAAAATGACAGAATGCATCCATCCTCACATTTGGAGTTGGAGAGGCTGAATAAATTCAAGAAGTATCCACAATGGTGACCTCAAACTTCAACCCAGGCCCGATTATGGTGGACGTGATTTGGTTTAGCACATCCAGCGAGGTATAAGGAGCTATCACCCACTTGTGCACGCACAATTCAAACCAATCCCATGTTTTGGTCCCTAAAAATATTAATACAAATGTAAAGAAATGGATTTGATAATATCAAGCTATCAAACAAGCTCCAATATGAGTTATGTTTCACTATGCATGTAAACCCACATATAACCTATTTGATCATAGAAAAACTATACTCTTGGATTAAAATGCGGTCATAACTTTCATGAACCATAAATTACATTCACAACAATGATATTAAAGATAATTCACTAACTTCAACTTCCAAAACATAATGTTGAATGTTTGATTTGAGAAAATGCAGTAACTTTGCATGAATTTGAGGTCAAACTGGTAAGTGAACAAGAAATAAATTTTAATCTACCTTCTACCCAAGGGGAATTCTTGGTAGTTATGTGAAGGACCATGGTAGGGATTCTAACAGGTCCCTTGACTTTTAGCTGCTTGGACATGGCACCACGAACCAGATCAGAACACACTAGAAACAACATAAAAAAGAAAAAAAATACACTTCTGAAATAATAGAAATAATAAACCATTGGGACCAGGGACTAGAAAAATTTTACATATTACTGAATACATTTATTCATTTTAATCATATAACTTTTTTTGCATGATTGAAGCTAGTACTCATTTATGGAACTTGTATATGAACAAATTTAATTTCATATAGAATTTAAAGTGGTTAATGTTCTTCCACTTAAACTCAGTACATGTGGAGAGCCAACATACCAGGACAAAACAAATCATATTGAGTTATTGTAAAATCAAAACATTTGAGAACTGTTTGTTTAAGTGAAGCAAGATCTAATTAATTAAATAAAGATCCATCCCAAACTATGATAAATACAAAAATTGGAATGAGAATAAAAGATTTCATATTTTATCAAAATATAATTAGTAATCAATATATAAAATCAAACAATAAATCATTTAAAGGAATCAACAGAAGACCCTTTTGAGGTTCTTGACATTTTTTGAGGAATGTGTGATCCTGATCTTTTAAATCTTCTTTAGGGGGTCCTCCATCCAAAGTTTTGTTGGTTTCATAGCCACATACACCATGGCCTCTTTTGAAAACAACAAAGAAAAAAATAAATGGGGTGATTTTGAAATAGGTTAAGGTTATATAGCCCCCTAACACTATAGTGTTCTTTCCATATTTGACATCAGGTCCAGCAGGCTAAACCTAAAACAAAAAAATCAAAATAACTAATTTTACCAAAATGGTTTCAAACTCTAACATTTGAATTGATTCTTTCTGGTGTCACCCCACTTGTTGACTTCACCCAACCTGCACTATCTTCATTAACCACAGTTTCACTAGTGGGATCCCGTTGGACCTCCCTCACCATGTTCCCAACATCTGTATCATGAAACAGTGAATCATCCTCCATGCTAGTGTCTATTTTCTGAGAAAACCTAGTCCTAGGGATATAAGGTTGCTCAAACAAGAGTTCCCTATACATTTCAGTATCTATAATTTGGTTCAAAGATAAATTCTTCATGTTTAGATTAAAATCCACCACTACACCCTCATGTGCACCATCTAATACCCCATTATCACCTAGAATACATCTAGTTAAGTGATTAAAATATGTTTCTCCATTTCTTTCACTTATAGAAGCCACATTTCCCTAATTAAAAAATTATCTTGAAGAGATACCTTCATGTCTTATTTCATCCTTTCAAAAATTCTATTAACTTTCAGATCATGAGGCTATACTAGTTTTGGCTTCAGTGACACTGCATAACCCAAATTCATAGGACCATTATCCATACCAGCAGTTTGAACATCACCCACATGGCCCTTAGTTGACACATTATAGTTCACTAGGAAACTACCACGATCAACAGTAGTACAAACTGAATAACGATTCACCCGATCACCCATACCAGATCCCTATTTCATGAACCTCTTATGCCTACAAGCTACAAGAATATGCCCCAATTTTATGCACAATGAGCATAAATCATACCAAGATTCAAAAATGATCAACTATTTGTAATGAAACTCCTCTCCCACTGTAATCCAGAATGATTCTACTGGGGGATTAGATACATAAACTTCAACACATACCCTTGGTGAAATTGGTTGTCATACTATCTGAGTCCTACTATCCAAGAAGAGGCAGCACCCTACTATATTTCCATGCATACAAAGGATTTATAGATTTTGAAAGTGGATAGAGAGTTCCATAAATCTTAACCAAACCACCATTTTTAATGAATATCACTTCATATGATAGTCTTATGACCACTTGAAAAGAAGAAAATAGTATCCTTCACACATACAAGATGTGATCAACCAAGCAAGGATCATATCTTCTTTAGAGGTGAACCAGATAATAATATTCTTGGAATAAATAATCCCTACAGTTGTGCACTCATGTATACCCCATGATCAAAAAATTAGGCGATCTAATATGTACATCGATGGTCATCGGTGTTTGGAATGTACAATCTGGGATAGATGTAGTAGGGCAAATGCATTAGTGAATTCCAAGGTTGAGATCAAAAATTGTGGGGACCCATCAAACCATTTCGAGACCTTTATACTGAGGGAGATCTGAGGGAAAGAGGGTAAGAAATCAAGATTCGAGAAAGGGGTAATGTGCAGTGGTCAATAACCAAGTAAAGATGATGATGGAACCTCCCCTGCCAAGGGGGGAGGGGCCGATGCGGTAACCATCACCGCCTAGGACATGGTTGCAGGAGCGTTGACTGATCAAAACGCACCCCTTCCAAAATTTCTCACGATTTTTATGTTTTTTTACATCCAAAATTTATATTAATATTTTATCGGTTTTATGTTGATTACTTTTTAAAGTTTAATAAATTAAAATATAAAAATTAAATTACTATTTACAACATGAAATTTTAACAAAACACCAGTGATAAATTGAATGTTAACACTGGTCTTAAAAATAATTTTATAATAAATTTGATTTCTAAATCGGTTAATGATAAATTATTTTTTTCTTCAAAATTTTATTACAACATATTTTTTCGATGTTAAATGATTTGTTGGTAATGATGGTTATTAATAATAGATTTATGTGTTGGTAACAAATGTTGATATTAATATAATAAAGTAATAGATTTAACTATTAGTAAAATAATTGTTGGTATTTAATAGTTATTATTAACAAATATATCTATTGGTAAAAACATTTTCTATTATATTAAATTAATATCCACAAAACATAATATCTATTGGAAATAATCAGTTTTACCAAAAAATATACTATTTGTCATTGAATTTTTGTTGGTATAAGTCACTTTTTTTTGTAGTGTATGAAAGGTGAAAGAAGTCAGGACATACATTCAATAAAAGATTGAATTGCATTTATAGACTGTTGGAGCTATTTATAAATAAAATGAAAGAACTTGAGTCCTCATGTGCTCAAATGACTATAATGGAAAAGGGTATTTCATTAAAAGAAGAAGATCAAGGGAAGAAGGAAGATAACTAAGAAGATGAGACTGAAAATAGAAATATTTGTCCAAATAAATATTACTATACTAATATTGAGAGAAAAGAATAGCCTAGGTTGAGAGGAAGTTCTTAGCCCAAATCATTACTACAAAACATGGATTTAACAACGCTAAATATGGACTTTATCAGCACTAGAGATGTGCTGACTACTAGAGAAAGATTAAAATCCATAGTATTTTAGCAGCGCTGATAAAGGGTACCTTTATCAATGTTTGTAAAAGTGATAATAAAGGACCCCTTTATCAATGTTTGTAAAAGTGCTGATAAAGTGACATACTATAGTGTGTTGTAATAACACACTATAGTACTAGTGTAATGTGCTATAACAGCACAACACAACACCAAAAACACCACCAGATATCAAAAAAATCAAGTACTAATATAGAATTTAAATTAAATTAAATTTACAACACAAATACAAGAAAAAAAACACGATATTATAGACATTTAAAACATTGGTTTACATAGTTACATAAGTAAAAAATATTTCATACATTCAAAAACATAAATGTTCCTTTATATTTTGATCCTGACCCTGAATCATGATATTTTCGAACAAACCGCTCCTACTAAAGAAAAATAATTCACCTGTATAAGAAAAAAAATTTATGTTAGTAATAATATAAAGAAATAAATTTACAGCAAGTGTAAATTTAAATTTAAAATTTGAGTCATACTTGGAACACTATGTATCAGATTGAGTTGCGGTTGATTCTTACACATCCCACCATTTATTGTTCATGTTCAAGTATAATCCCTATGAAAATTAATTAAATAAGTATAAGATAAAACCCAATGGGTGTAGCCTAGTGGTTGTGTCATATGATGGTGTTTAGGAGGTCTCAGTTTCATGCCTCCCCATGCACATTTAGGTAGGTTTCCATTTTTTTATTCCCCCTACCCTGAATGATGTATTATAAATAAGTGTAAGATAAAAAATAATTAAATCAAGTAATAGTATGTAAAATGATTAAAAAATAATCTCGGCTTGTTTTCTTGGTTTTGGCAATGTGATGCACGTTTTAAACTAAAATGACACTTATATATAGAAAAGACACACTTGGAGTCATATCGGTCACAATGTGCATCAGATTAAGTTTTGGATGATCCCTATACATCCCGAATAACTTATATATCATTTTCCTAAAGTATCAAAATAACATGAATGTGTTTTCTCAGCTTTGAGTACATCACTTGTCTTTTTTACTAAAATTTCATTTTAAATGGGAAACATGAACTTTGACTCATACTGGTCACATCGCGTATTAGTTTGACTTGATATTGATTCCTATATACAAAAAATAACTTATGAATCATTTTCATAAATTATTAAGACAATCCATTAATGTTTTCCTATTTTTTAGTGAGTGACACTTTTTGAACTAAGTTGTCGATTTTAAACTGATAACGGACACATTGAGACATACTGGGCACATATTATATCAGATTGAGGTGAGTATGATTCATAAACACCAAAAAGTAATTATGTATTATTTTACTAAAGTATCCAAACAATCTAAATGTGTTTTTTTGGTTTTGAGTAGGTAATTTTTTTTTACTAAAATTGATGTCAATTTGAAATAAAAATACACACTTGGAATCATACCAGTGATAATGTGCATAATATTGAGGTAAATATGATTCATATACATCTCAAATGAATTATGGATAGTTTTCCTAAAGTATAAAAAATATGATTATTTTTCTTGGTTTTTAGTACGTCACTTATCTTTTTTACTAAAATGTCATTTCAAACTAGAAACATGCAATTTGACTTATACTGATTAAATAATGTATCAGTTTGATGTGAGAATAATTTCTACACATGAAAAATGACTTATGAATAGTTTTCATAAATTATTTAGAAAATCCAAGCACATTTTCCCATTTTTCAGGGAGTGAAACTTTTTGAACTAAAATGACGATTTTAAAATGATAACGAACACATTGAGTCATATTGGGCACATCGTGTGTTAGATTGAGGTGTGGATGATTCCTAAACATAAAAAAATGAATTTTGGATAATTTTATTAAAGTATCAAAATAATATGAATGTGTTTTCTCAGTTTAGAGTTGATCAGTTGTCCATTATACTCAAATTGATGTCAATTTTAAATAAAAAGATGCACTTGGAGTCATACTGGTCACACCATGTCTCATATTGTGGTTTAGATGATTAATAAACATATCAAATGACTTATGGATAGTTTTCCTAAAGTATTAAAACAATCATAATATGTTTTGTCAATTTTGAGTACGTCACTTGTCTTTTTTACTAAAATGTATTTTTAAATTAGCAACACACACTTTGATTCGTACCAATCACATCATGTATCAGTTTTACATTAGACTAATTAATACACATAAAAAAAATATTTTGAATCATTTTTCTAAATTATCAATAAAATCCAAGTACATTTTCTTGTTTTTTAGTGAGTAATTATTTTTGAACTAAAATATTAGTTTTAAAATAATAACGACACTTTGAGTCATACCAGAAACATCGTGTATCAGATTAAGGTGAAGATGATTCATACTTGTCACAAAAGACTTATAGATCATTTCCATAAATTATGAAGATAATATAAATGAGTTTTATTGGTTTTGAGTTGTTCATTTGTCCTTTTTACTAAAATTGATGTTAATTCTAAAAAAAGGTGCACTTGTTGTCATATTGGTCACACCATGCGTCAAATTAAGGTGAAAATGATTCCTAAACATATAAAATGACTTATGGATTTTTTCCTAAATTATCAAAACAATATGAATGATTTTTCTTTGTTTTGATTATTTCACTTGTCTTTTTTACTAAAATGTCATTGTAAACTGGAGACATGAACTTGGAATCATACTGATCACATCGTGTATCAGTTTGATGTGATAATAATTCCTACACTTCAAAAATGATTTATGAATCAATGTAATAGGTTATTAAGAAAATCTGAGAATGTTTTATTAATTTTTAGTGAGTGAAAATTTTTGAACTAAAATATATATTTTAAACTAATAACAAACACTTTGAGTCATACCAGGAACATCGTGTATCAGATTGAGATGATCTTGATTTGTACATATCAAAAATGAATTATAGATCATTTTATTAAAGTACCAAAACAATATGGATATGTTTTCTCATTTTTGAGTATGTTAATTGTCTTTTTTACTAAAATTAAGGTCAATTTTAAATAAAAAGAATCATTTAAAGTCATACCTGACACATCATGTGTCTGATTGAGATGCAGATGATTTATACATGTCCCAAATTCTCAAAAAAAGTCTAACTATCAATGTTACAATGATTTACATTGCCTTAATTTGTTGAACTACCAAAACCTCATATTGAGTTGATGTTCTTAACTAAAAAACCATTCTCATTGTTGAAATACAGAAGAGTAAAGGAAGCTCATGTTCCCATTATATCATAACAATTCTCAAAAATGTCACATGAGCTTCATGTAATCTTATGGATTTCAACAAAAAGAATGGTTTTTTGTCTAAGAACATCGAATCAATATGTAGTGTTGATAGTTCGAACAAACCACATCACCTTGAACAAAAGAATCCACCTATTAATGAAAAAATTATTATATGAGTAATTATAATAAAAAAATTAAATATAAATACAAAGCAATAAGTTAAACTAGTGCAAAAACACATTTTAATGTTTGTTAAAAACAGACGTCTATAAAGGCAACACAAAAAATAGTATTTTCAGCATCGGTTTTCTAAAAACTGACACCGAAATTTATTTTCATTCAGGGTTTCAACATCGATTTATTTAATAAAAAGATTCTGATAACCGATTTTCAGCATTAGTTTTAGGAATAATCGATGCTGAAAATCAAATAATATTGGGTTTACAGTGTCAGTTTTGGATAAAACCGACACCTTATAACAGTTTTTGGCATCAGTTTTAGGAAAAACCGACTCCGAAAAGCCTTTTTTTTAATATTGGCGTCGGTTTTTGAAATAACCGACACCGTAAGTTATAATTGTTTTTAAAAAAATCTGAAAAAACAAATTTCTAATAAAGTCAAAACCCCTATAAAAAAACAAAAAATACAACAATCAAAAAGTATTTTTCATTAAATTTATTTTAGTCGCTGGAAAATATAGAGATCAATAAATCTTATAAAAAATTAAACAAAGACATTGCGGAGGGACTTGAGAGAACTCAATGAATTCTAGTTAAAGATCAATGCATCAATATATCTCATGATGAAATGTATTATGCTTCCTTTAACGATATTTCTTGTTGAATGTATTACCACACCTAAGGAAGCATTATTTGGTAGTTGGAATAAGTGGACCGTCATGATATGATTATACCAGTGTGGTTGATGTGACATGAGACAATGACTATGATGTACCTATAATAATTCTGTGGCTATACCTAAAATTCAATTCATTATGGATACCAAGTACCATGCATGAAATCGATGTCATGTAGATATCAAGTACATGTCCACTCTTCATTATTGTGGTCTGACTCAATACTCGATGCCTTAAGGATACCATGTAATATGTTTAATGCACTTTTGGATTGTTCTTGGTCACTTATAATGTCTTTTGTATCTTTTTGTCATGGATTTGTAGTAGGTACGACATGAGTTCATCTTAGCTTGCGTAGTACATAGCCTCTCAACACATGGTTGATCGATTATTTATACTTTCATATACCAAGCATAAAAAAAACCCCACGCAGAAATTTACATTTTTTTAGAAAATTCAAAATATTAAACTTACAAAATAAAGTAGAATTAAAATACACATACCTGAAATTTATGTCATGCTCATTTTTGGTTATTTTTGAATCATTCATTTTATTATTAGTAGGTTCAAACACCTATTATATCAAAAGAGTTAGTTTTTTGAACCCATATGTAAAATTATTTATAAATATTAGAATATACATACCTCAAATCCCAATCAAACTTAATAAATAGTTCGAAAAAATAGATTGAATATGAGTCATATAAGATTGGGAATAAGACTATGAATCATTGAATTCCTATAATAACATTAAATGATATGAGATAAAAAAATAGAATAATATGGTAGAAAATATAAAAAAATTAATACAACTAACCTTATCAAATTCAGTAGTTTCCACAATTTTTATTATCTCATACATGAGTCGTAGAATATAATAACCACATTCAACATTTCCTTTTTGATGATGACACTATAGTTATAAAACATTAAACTCTTAATAAAAATTAATATATAAAAAAAACTCAAAACAAATTCTAATATAAAAACTAATTACATGTACTTCCACATATTTTATATTATTCGGTGTCTTTATCGATTTGTATTCATTGTTAAATTTTTTCCATGAACTGTATTTTCATATATATGAACTAATAATAAATATCTAAAAAATGAGAATAAAACATAATAATCTTATAAAAAAATACCTTTCTAATAAGGTTGAATTTGTTTTATGAACATTCCCTAATAAAGAGAAAAACCAATATATGGTGCATTCACTTGGGCATAATATGCCCAACCTCCAATGTCCCCTACAATATAAAAAGTTCACAATTAATGACATTATAATGATCATTAGTTCATAATTTCTATTCTTACTTATCAAGAAATGGCATAAACCATCATTAATCTTTTTATGTGATAATCTCTCACACATATATGCAACTCTATGAGGATTCTTCACTTGTTGCACTTCTATGAAAATTAATTCTGGATCTATAAAACCATAAATGTTTCTACTTTAATTTTTTATAAGAAGTGTGTGTAGATACCTAATTTAAAAAGAGTATATATTTTTTCAAATTAAAATCATCTTTTATTAAATAAATACAAATACAAATCTCTATTTACTTACATGGTAAACAAATGCACCACATTCAGGCTGAGCTCCTGAAAATCTAATAGATGCATGATATCTTCTTTGAGTAATCTCAATGGATATTCTCTTTTTCATACATTTTTCATCATACGAAACTCATAGATATAATTCTATGATGAAGATGACTGATATAATATTTGTATCCCATGAGAAATATCTAAAGTATCTACAGTCGATTGTTCCTGAACAATTTGTTTCATTTGGAATCTTCTTTTGATTTCAGATAATCTTATATAAGTTAAATGTCAGAAAACATTATAATTAATTTTGAATCATTTGTAATTAATATTAAAAAAAACAAATACCTCATATAAAACATAACAAAGCAAAACCAGTTGGCCAAAGTAAAAAATGACCCACACAATCTCCAACTTTGGTGATCTCCATGGTAGGAAATGGTAGTAGAACATTAGGATATATAATATCGAGTACTGATACTATTTCCTGACCCATCTGCATAGGATGGTGATGTACATAATCCCCCAAAAAATGCACGATTCCTAATGCAACAATATGAATGTGAGGATCTACCTAAAACAACTCACAATATATGTTTTGATCTGAGTGAGGTGGTGGAGAGTCAAAGTAAGTAGATGGGGTAGGGTAGTCCAGTTGAGAAGGCTGGGAAGGCTGAAAAATGAAAAAGTTATAATAGTGTTAATAATTTATAAAATAGAAAAACTGATAACAAATAAATAATATACTTCAAAAGGCTGCTCATACAGGGCAGGGTAGGCAGATGGGGCAGGGTAGTCTTGGTGATCTGACTGGGAAGGCTGATCAATGGAAAATTCATATTAGTGATTATAATTTATAAAATATAATAACTGATAACAAATAAATAATATACTTGTGAAGGCTGCTCATACAGGGTGGGGTAGAAAGATGGGGCAGGGTAGTCCTGGTGAACAGGCTGGGAAGGATGAAAAATTGAAATGTTATATTAGTGATTATAATTTATAAAATTGAAAAACTAATAACAAATAAATAATATACCTCGGAAAGCTGCTCATATGGGGCGGGGTAGGCATATGTGGTAGGGTAGTCTGGGTTAGCAGGCTGGGAAGGCTGAAAAATGAAAAAGTTATATTAGTGTTTATATTTTATAAAATAGAAAAATTGATGACAAATAAATAATATACCTGGGAAGGCTATGTAGACTTTGACTCTTTTTCCATGTGTTCTAAAAAATCATTATGCACTGCTGCTTGAATTTGATCACCCATAGAATGTTTCATATATTTCAGCTCTGCTTTTAAGGATTCTATTTCCGGGTCTCTTGATTGCTTACTCTTACCAAAAACCTTCTGAATACTAATACCCACCTGATATCCTCTAACATGGCTGGTGTGTTATACCTTTCCCAAAGCAGTGGCTTGGATGTCCATCCTACCCTTAGGGATAAAATAGCCTTGTGTATTCTGCTCTTGAAGTTCATCCTGAAATGAAATATAAAAATGTTATGTTAGTGTTTATAATTTAAAAAATAGAAAAAATGATAACAAATAAATAATATTTACTTATAATTTTATCAGCTACTTTTTTATCTTCCTCCATAAGATATTGTTCATTTTTCCTTCTTATTTCTCATTTCCATTTTTTATGGAGAGTGGGAGGAGACGGAGGACCAAATTGGACCTCTTCTGAACCACTACTAGATTGAGCTCTTAAGGCTTCAAATTTTTCTTCAATCATTTTCTACTTCAAATACAAGTACCCTCCACATGATAAAGTATGAGGGTATAAATTTCTCAACTATATCTCCTGATGAGATCACCTAGAGGTCTGTTATATAAAAATAAACTACTAAGTAATAAGAAAAATATATAATAAATTTTACAATATAAAAAAATTATCATACCTGAAATTTTTCTTCATTATAACTGTCAACAAATCGCTTCCATGTATCTTCATCTATAAATGAATACTTGAGGCATGGGTTTTCAAACCTTCTCTTTCCAAAAACATAATTTTTGGTCAGTTTTGTTTTAAAATCTCTCCATCGAACCGCTACTAAAGAGAGATGTCTTTTCTTAATTTCTTTATTTTCATCAAAATTGAATGTCATCTGTAATTAAATAAATTAAATATGTCATTTAAAATATATAATATTAAAAAATTAGATAAAAGAAGTAAATTAAGATATTTTACCGTCACGACCCCCAAAAGCTGTTGTTTCACTATCCTGTCCACTGACTTCTAATCAGGATATAAAATATTAATCTTGCATCGTCTCTACATTGCTATATAACTGAAAAACTAAACTACATTTGGGCCAATTGCATTATTATCATCATCAAAATATATGTGTACTCTATTATCATCACAAATAAGTGATAGTTTTGGTAAACTTGTAATAATACGTTTACCAACTTGAGAAATTGATTTTGAAGTAGTAACATGAGAAGTCTCCTCCGCTGAGGACACATCTGTAGTCCTGCAAAAAAATTGTAAATTAACAATTTTATTTTATTAAATAAGTATATTTCTGAATATTTAATAATATGTAAAAATAGATATACCTCGATAACTGATCCTCTCTATCTATATCTGGCATTGCTACTAGAAAGTGTAATGAAATTTTGTAAACCTGTATATCTTTAGAAAACTGAATATTTAAAAACAAGGAAGATAAACAATAAGTGTGTATAAAAAGAGGCATGCATTTGTAAGTTTCAAAAAAAAAAGAAAAAAGAAAAAATATTTACCAAAAAAATTAGGAGACTAGTTTATTGTTTTCCCACATGACTTCATCATAATAATTATGTACTGTATGCACTGTGTCTATCTTATACTCATTGCAATCATCCAAAAATTGAATAATATATTAATAAGGCTTATGTAAATCACTAACATCATCAGCATCATCCTCATCACCCAAATGGCATCTTTTTTCCTTAAAATTTTTTTACCACTGATCATTTGATGTATCACTAACATAAAATACTTGCTTCAAATGTGTCACCATGATAAATGGTTCCTCATTATAATTAAATCTTTTTAAATCAACCAGTTTAAAACCATATTCATCATGTTTCACACCACTATTACTATCAACCCAATTACACTTAAAAATGGTGACTCAAAATTTAATATAATCAATTTACCATATGTATTATAGAATTCTAAAATATGGCATTGATTCAGAAATTGGGTTTTTATATTTGGAACTCAAAAAATGAACTGCTTCAGTAAAAACCATCACACCACTGTTCTGAATAGTACTCCTGTTAACTAGGTTTTTTGTGTAAAATGTGTAGCCATTGATATCAAAACCAGACCATGTGATAACATTAATAAATGGTCCCCCTACTAACCACTTCAATGTTTCTGATGCAGATATATCTGAGGTGACTTTTTCTTTAAACCATGAAACAAATGTCTTCTTTTTGTCAATCATCATCCACTTTTCATTTCTTTTCAGATATTGTTACTTTAATTCAGCAATATGTGAGGATATATATGATTGAACCTCATCTGCATTGTTAAAAAGTAATAAATGTGCCTGCAACACTTCATCATGTGGAATGAACTTTACCTTTAATCCCTGAACCCATATACCTTCACTATAAACTGTTATATGTTGAGATACATGAAGACCAATATGCTCCACCTCATACAAATAATCAGTAAAAAAATCAATCACCTATTCTGATACAAATTTATGAATAATAGAGGCCTCTGGTCACTAAGTATTTTTAACATATCCTTTCAAAATTTTCATATATCTTTCAAAAGGATACATCCATCTTAAATAAACAAGCCCACATATTCTTATCTCACACACCAAATGAATCAGCAGATAAACCATTATATCAAAAAACGTGGGCAGGAAATACATTTCTAGTTGACAAAGAATAAGAGTTTCTTTTCTCTCCAACACATATAACAAATTTGGATCATTGAATTTGCTACAAATGGATTTGAAAAAATTACATAACCTGATGATAGTCTTTCTGACAAATGTCGTCAATATACCACGCACTAATACTAGTAGAAGTTGTTGCATCAATACATGGCAATCATTATATTTCATACCTATTAATTTACAATCCTTCAATGACACTAAATTATTCACATTTGAAGAAAAACCACTGGGTACTTTAATACCATGAAGAAACTGAAAGAAATTAATCTTTTCAATCTTACAAAATGTGTGACAAGCTGGAGGTAAATATGTTATGTTTCCTTTCACAGCGAGATTTAACTCCAAACGTATTCTCATTAATATCAAGTCCAATATATAATTCAATCTATCTTATTTATTTTCTTTTATATCTAAAAAAGTTCCAATCAAACTATCACATAAGTTTTTCTCAACATGCATAACATCGTTGTTATGTTTTATCTCTAAAAATATCCAGTAAGGTAGTTTGAAAAAAATAGACCACTTCTTCCTGATATTTCATTGAAGACCAGAAATTTTTTTCTTTCCAAATGTTGATTCAATATCTTTCACCCTGTCATAATATTCTTCAGCTGACAATGGTTGAGGGGGAAGGTTTTATTCTGGTAATCTGTTAAATGATTTTTTCCATATATGATTAGTATGATCAATTCACAAAAATCTTCGATGTCCCTTGTACACTTTCTTTCTTCCATTCTGCAATTGATATTATAAAGTCTGTTCTTTACAAATTGGACATGCTTTATGTCCCTTAACACTATATCTAGATAATTTTCCATATGTAAGAAAGTCGTTTATAGTGAACATTATCATAGGGTGCAAAAGAAAATACTATTTCTTGTATGCATAAAAAACTTTAACACCTGACTCCCATAGTAGTTTCAAATCATTAATTAATGGTAAAATATACACATCAATATCATTACTCAGTTGTTTTGGTCCAGAAATCAACAAACTCATCATAACATTTTTTTTCTTTATACTTAGATGTGGGGACAAGTTATAAACTACTAGAAAAACAAGCCATGAACTATGTTGGCTACTGAGGCTATGATGTGGATTCATTCCATCAGTACACAATCCCATTCTGAGATTTATAAATTCACTTCCAAAATCAGGATTTTTTTTTATCAAAACTCTTCAACTGTGGTGAATCGGCATGGTGACGTAAGTTACCATCAGAGATGCGCTCATCTTAATTCCATCTTAACCTTTTTTCATCAATTGAATTTGAAAATAGGCACTTCAAACAAGGAATTATTAGAAGGTACCAAATTTCTTTAGCAGGAGTTTTGATTCTAGTACCTAAAAATGAATCACAACTAAAATATCAAAATTGTATGAAAAAAATATTGGATGATATCATTGGAAAGTACAAAATTGATTTTTCATGAAGTTAGATGACATCACTTGAGAATAACTCTGAGTTGACTTTCCCATCTATCTTATAGCATGATGTCCCACAAGTAGGAAAACTTGATAAATATTCATTTTCTTTTCTATACAGTACAAAATCATTTGGGAAAGCATGTATCTTTTTATACCCCAATCCCATTGGGCATAATATTTTATTTTCCTCATAATTGGAATCTGGAAGCCTGTTTCCTTCTGGAAGTAGCTCTTTTAAAATCTCAAGTAAGCTGAAAATGTTTTTATCACTCCACCCATTTTTTTCTTTTAAGTTAACTAATCTCAAAACTACTGATAACACTATATATTTACTGCAACCTGGGAATAATGGTTTCTCATAATCTCCATATAATCGTTCAAAATTTACTTTTTTTTGATGGTTTCAACACCTAAATCATGAATTAATTCTTCAATATGATCCTCTACATCGTTATGAATAATTTCATCAACATTGGATGTTGAATTTTTCAGTTCTTTCACCATTCTAGATCCATCGTGTATAATTAAGGCTAAAACTATAACAAATGAGATGGTCCTTGATTTCTATGGAGTTTAAATTTCTCAAATTTAAACACTTCACACATGGATAGAAAATCAAATCAATGTTTTGCAGATGTCATTTAGAAAATTCCAAGAATTAATCAATTCCTTTTTCATATTCACTAGTGGTTCTTTGTTAATGTATCCAATTACTACCCATTCAATATATGATATCAAAAAATAATTGTTGAATATATTAAAACATATAAAAATTTCAATTTATATATATATAGTTATAGATAAATTGAAAACAAAAACACATTTTATAAAAACTATTGATAATCAGATATAAAACATCAGATATGAAACACATTTACAAATAATAAAAATTTTATTTTCACACACACATATATATATAGTTATATAGTTGTTTCATTATTTTGATGTTGCATGTGTCAAAATTATTGAAGATTGCATTAATTTAAAGGGAAAAAAATAAGTTATTATTAGTAATATGAAATAATAATTACAGTAAATGTTCATATTATAAGTGAAACCAATCCTAATACTGCCAAAATTGTGATAGATGAAATTAAATACATAACTAAATTGATATATCTTACAACACATTTGGGTGAGAGAACAATAAAATAATTTGAGGAATAATAAGTGGTTGTGGAGGTGGGATCTAGGGGTTATACTCATCTTTAATGTAGACCAAAGATGGGTTCCCAGTGGGGGAGAGTTGTGACAAAGTGGCATCATATATTTTGGTTAAGAGTTATGGTAGCAGCTAGAGCTATACACTTGTAAGAATTGCATGGGTTGGTAGAGAAATGATACTAGTTGATCTCGGTACATGATATAGGCTAGGGATACCGGTTAGGATATATAATTTTAGGTCCCTCCATGATTTGATGAAAGGAAGCTAAGTTAACTAAATGACCAAGTGAAATGGTGCTGCTTTCAGGGTAGAGACCCAGTAAAGGTATACACATCACACTTGTTTACATTTTTATTTGAATGTGGGATTTTTTTTGGAAATTAAATGATCTAAATTAAATTAATTTTATTAAATAAATTCCATGCTACCAATATTTCATAAATGCGTGGTTAAGTGTGAATAAGAACATGGTTAATTTTTCAACACCTCATTTAAAAATGTTTTTGTAAAATGTGGGAAAATACAATAGCCATGTTTCTAAATGAAACTAAAGTAAAATAAAAACATGGATAAATGATTTATTATTGTTACATAACCTAATCAAGGTACAATTATTTTCAAGTCAAGAAAGGCATAAGAGGTGACATAACATAACCAATTCATATTAATAACATTGACTAATCACTCTTAGGGATGACTATTAACTATGTTACAACACATTTTAAATAAACTATAAACTAATATTTGAAGAAAATTAAAATGAAAATTAAATGATCAATGATTTATCTTCAAAATTAAAAAAAAACTTACAAAATTCAGAATTCAACCTGAAAATAGACCCCCAATCCGAACATTGATCCCTATAAATATTTGTAAAATTAAGCACTATAATATCTAGACAAAAATTGATTATAACAACAAAAAATAAAAATAAACAATAACCTAAAATCAAACCATAGTTGAAAGTCACTCAAAATAGCATTCATAAGAACAAATAATCTGTAGAAGAATAAAGAAGAGAATATAATGAAGAGAGAAGACCAAAGATCGTGAAAATAGAAGAAAATCATCAACAATGGCGGTTGGAGATCACAAATACAGCTTTGGATTCATCATGAGAAGAGAGGAGTCGCTACGGGTTTCTGTTTCGAAGAACAAAGAAGATGAGGGTTTGCCGATCCTATCATTTTTAGATGAATTTGGGAGTAAATTTTTAATAAAACCGATGCCGAAATTAAAAAAAGAGCTTTTTGTGTCGGTTTTGGTAAAAACCGACACCTAAAGTATTCTGTATTTATATTTTCGACGTCATTTTTCAAAAAAAAAAGCATCAAAAATTAAAACTTTGCATTAGTTTTCATGAAAACAGACATGAAAAACCTATTTTTTTTATTTTTGGCATCCATTTTAGAATAAACCGATGTAAAAAAATCATCGAATTTTGGTTTTTGGCATCGGTTTTATGAAAAACTAATGCCAAAAAACACTCATAAAAATTTTTGGCGTTGGTTTTTATAGTTACCGACGCCAAAAATTTATTACTCAAACCATCAACATCAGTTTATAAAAAATCTACGTTATTATTTCAACGTTAAAACCTGTATTCCTACTATTGTTAATTCTATGGACAATGATTTTACTGTGAAAATATAAAGATTATATATATGATTGAGTAGTCGAGGGAACTTGAAGGAAAGTGAAAAATGTTAATACTACAAGGGTGAAAATATTTTGAGGGAGCATAAGTGTGTGGATGTTTTGGTGTATAAATGCATGAAATATGGACAAACCACCCTAAATCAAACAAAATAATCCACCTGCATAAGAAAAAAGTTCTTATGTGAGTAATACTAAAAAGAAAAAAATAAGCATAAATATGAAACAATACATTAATTCTATGGAAAATGATTTTACTGTGAAAAAATCAATATTATCTCCGTGATTAAGCAAAGTCAGTGTTGTTTCTCTTACTGTAAAGGTAATAGAGATAACTTGAAGGAAAGTGATAAATATCAACACTGCAAAAAGGCATGAAATATGGACAGACCACCCCAACTCGAACAAAAGAATCCACCTGTATAAGAAAAAAATTATTATGTGAGTAATACTAAAAACAAATAAATTAAACATAAATATGAAACAATAAATTAATTCTATAGATAACGATTTTACAATGAGAAAATCTAGATTACCTTTGTGATTGAGAAAACTCAACATCATTTCTCTTCCTGCAAAGGCAGTAGAGGGAACTTGAGGGAAAGTGATAATTATAAACATTTCGGAAAGGAATTAAATATGTATAGACCACCCCAAATCGAACAAAATAATCCACCTATATAAGAAAATTTTTTATTACGTAAGTAATACTAAAATAGAGAAAATATATTGTAATATTACATTTATATATTTCTAAAGGGTTTCCTTCATTATAGTTTGTTCTTATGAGGGATTGGTAACATCATCATGTACAAAAGACATTGATTGTATGAGTAGTCAAACATTTAATTTATATTTTTTTAATTTATTAGAGAATATATACCATTATGAGGAAAACATATTATATTAAAA
This sequence comes from Viscum album, assembly GCA_963277665.1. Classification (NCBI taxonomy): domain Eukaryota; kingdom Viridiplantae; phylum Streptophyta; class Magnoliopsida; order Santalales; family Viscaceae; genus Viscum; species Viscum album. The sequence continues at coordinate 556,460,056 of OY728142.1, forward strand.
AACCCTTTTACATTCTCATTGAACTCTATTTATTTATTTTTAATGTTATTAGGGATTTGGTTCCTCTCTCTAGAATCTAAATCCCCTCTTTATGATCCCCTATAATGTACAAGAAATTGTTTACATTAGGACTAACATGAACTGATTGTGATCTCCCAATGAAAGGGTCACCCTCATTCGAATTTAATATAACCCAAAATTTGTTTTAATTTCTAGTAAGACAATCAACCAATTATTGTCTACTGGATTTGATACATAAAATATTTTCACTACTTGTGATTCCATTATTAACAAATCATATTTTCCCCTTCCAAATTGAAATTCACCTTCACGAATTCCATTTCATCAACTTTCACTACACTCATATTGTCAACCCATTTGTAATGGAAAATAGACACTTAAAATTTTTTATAATCCAACTTGTATATCTATTTGATAATGCCAAAATATGAAATATTTTCATAATTGGATTTCTATCCTTAGAACAAGATATGTGCATCACTTTTTCCAAAATTGTAACACCACTGTTTTTCATCATACTATAAAAATCGTCTTCATTTATATAGAAAAAATAACCATTGATTAAAACACCAGTGTTAGATATAAAATTTTCATTCATTCTTCTGGATATCCATTTAATTCGTTCAAAAATTGAATCCATATTTTTAGATAACTCCTTATAAATTTAATATCTAAAGCATTCGATAAATTTTTTATTATGTGTATTTGATATCCATCCTTCATCCCTTGATGGATTCAAATATCTAAGAATTTTTTTTGGATTCAATGTATGGATTAACATCTTCACTATTAAGTAAAATGTAAAGGTGATCTTGCTCCTGATCTGTCAAAGTAATTTTACAACATCTATTTCAGAAATCCACTCACCCATAAGGTGTCCGCTATGATGAGACTTTGGGAGACTAGTGTTGTGAACATCTGATAGGCAATCGACACAAAATTCAAAAGCTTCTTCAATAATATAACATTATGAAATACAACATTTTGGACGACTTTTATTCTTGACATAAACTTTCAAAATCTTCATATATTGTTCAATGGGGTACATCTATCTATAATGGATGGGAACACATAGTTGAGCCTCTCTAACCAAGTGAACCATCAGGTGGAAAATTATATCAAAGAATTATGGTGGGAAGAACATATCTAATTCACATAATATGACTGTAACCTCCTTATTCATTACAAGAAACCTCATTGGGTCTATAAAATTCTTACATATGGTTTTGAAAAAGAATAAGAGTCTGGTTAATGTATGTTATACGATTTGAGGCAAAATTCAATAGAAAGAAATAATCATAAAATCTTGCATCAAAACATGAAAGTCATGTGATTTTAGTACCTGTAATTTTAAATTAGTCATTGACATTACATTTTTGATATTTTATGAATACCTCTATAGAAATTTTACACTATTAAGGAAAAGAAAGAATTATATTTTTTCTATTTGGATAGAGTGTAAGCTACCGGAGGAAGAAAATTCTGCCTTTTACCCTTCACTGGTTCTAACTCTTCCCTTATCACCATTTCAATCATGTCCAACCTAGCCTTGATTCCACCACTCGTTTTTTCAATAACATTTAGCAACATTATAATAATACTATCAAATACATTTTTTTCTTCATGAATGAAATCAATAAAATGTTTGACATACAAAACATTCCAATGCAGTAACTCAAAGAAAATTGATATCTTCTTCTAAAATGATTTCTTATGGTTTTTTAAAAATGGTTTACTAAAAAAAGTGTAAATATATTTTAATTTATCATATAGTTAATCACCTATTTCTGGATATGATGTTGTACCTTTTTTTGACATTCCCATTCATTTTTTCATCCATGATCAGTATTTATATCGTTGAGGTAAAAATGTACGATTTTCTAAAAATAGTCTTCAAAGAAATTTTCAACCAAACTGTGTGTGTTCATTTTTCAAAAAAGGGACACCAAAAAATTCCTTTAATGTTACAACATGATAAATTTCAATAATAGGGGAATTCATTTTTTTCCCATACAATATGGCCCTAAATGTGAATTCTTCACTTCAATGAAATTTAATACATTGTAACTATAATGCCCTGACCTGAGAAATCCATAGCTGGTGCATTATTTTACTACATTAAAATGATTACAATGAATCAAATACTGAAAGAACAATTAGTTTATTAGTTTTGGAATACTATATTACATACATGATACTTATTAAACATTAAAAAATATATAATATAAAACATAATACATAATGAAGTGAAATAAATAGCATCCTTGAAACTCATTCAAAGGATTTCTCTTTATAACTCGGGGAAAGGAAACATAATAAGGGTGAGTTTAAATTCTCAATAAGGGTTAAATGAATAAATTAAAAGATAAGTAAAGTTAATAAGGCATAGAAATTATGAAAAAGTAAATAATATGAAAAACACACGCCATTAATAAACTGGGAAGGAAAATGCATCCATAGATTTTTTTTATAGTGAAAATCTCATAGAAAGAAATAAATGAGTACTAAATGAATAAAATTATTATTTAGTGGACCTCATGTATCTATAAAATCAACCATTATACCGTTAAGATGGTTTAAGACTATGGGCAGAAACCAATCTGATTCTGTTTGGAAACAAACATGAAGGGTTTGTCACCAACTGTTTTGTCACACGTGACCTGTCGATGCATCGAGGGACTATAGCGGGGCCCACATATCACTGTAAGTCCAAATAATTATTCATACATTGATTTAATTCAAGAAAATATTCCTTATAAATATCCATATTGAGTAAAGGATACAAATTCATCAATATTTCCCCAATTAAAACAACATTCAAAATAAACACTATATGTAAAATGGTATATGACTAAGGAAATAATCACATCCATGATACAAGATTATGAATATTTAATAGAAAAATAATTTCAAATTAAAATTGATCTCAAATGGGAAGTATATACTCAATATAATAATTATTAGGTGCACTATACCACGTAAGTCTCAATGAAATGGAAATTGAGACAAATTCCCTTACCTTATTTTCCGCTTAAATTTATCGTGTTTGTGACTCCTAAACAAAAAACTTATATTTATTAAAATAATGATATAGAAGTGAATTATAGTCATTTATATAACTAATTATATATGATAATCATTGGATTATATTTCTTAATTTCCATTTAATAAAATTGAAGCGTTTGATATCAAATTTTACTTAAAAATTTCCAATTTTGCAACACGTTTTCTATTTTATCTAAATGTTAATTATAAATTAATATAAATAATTACAGAAGTATAAAATTAATATAATTATATTTTTATATATTATATATATTTTATAAAATCCACCCCTGAGGATGGTTTTATGTGTTGACATGGAAATTTCACCATAGGTGGTTGACCGACCTTTGATGGGACATTGACGAGAGAGTGGGAAGAAGATGTTTTAAAATTTTATATATAGTAGTATGACACTTAAAGTAGGTTAAAATAATTAATATATAGTTAAATTATTTTCTAATTAATTCCTTTAATATTTTAATGGAATTATTAGTGAAAAAATAAAGAGGAAACATAACCTAAAAAAATGGGGATTCTTGAGCGTGCATTTCCTTGGTTTTAGTGATCAGATTAGTTATTTATAAGTAATGAAGTTCAAGTAAAATGTGTGTAATTCTAAAAAATTTTAATTATTAATAAAGATAAAAAATTTAATTGGTTATATATATCATTTCGTTAAATGGTATTAGGACTAATCATTAGATAAACTTTTCGTGATAATTACTTAGATTATATTGGGTTTTTTTCGATCATTATGCACTAGTTTTGTTTAATAAATTAATATTATGTATATAAAATGGTTAAAAAAACATTAAATAGAATGTAATAAATATTTCATAATCTAGTTCAATAATAAAAATGGTTTCATGACCAGCTTTGAAGGAGAAATTGAAGAATGAAAATTCGTCGTCCATGGAGGTTGTAAATCGGCACCTCACAGACGATGATTTCATTTTTAAAATAAAAGAGAGAGAGAATAGATTTTCATGATGGGTATTACCTTAACATTATATTATTCAAGTATATATATTATAATAGAGTTATCATGTTAATTTTGATAGAGGATTTGAGGAGAGTATAATAAAATAAAGAACTTGAAAAGAAAATAAAAGGAAAAGGATGAAGATTTTACCTCTTGAATAATCCTCTTTGAGAACCTCCTTAAGGAAAGGGTTTTTGATCTTTTTCATGACACCAAGAGCTCTTGGACATGGGTAGATACTAGGGAATATTATTTGGGTAAAACTTAGACCAAATTCAAGTCTTATAGGAGTGAGGAGAATAGAGGATGAGTGGTGGTTTTTATAGTGGAAGAGAGAGGTGATTTCTCATTATTTAATTCATTATTTTATTATTTTTATGAAGATAAGAAATAGTATTGATTATTGTGACTAAATACAGTAATTGGTACATGTGATTTTGAACCAATGGTTCTTACATCATCCATGACTCAATGAATTGTGTATTTAACTTATAATGCATATATACCATAAATTATTGTATTTTACTATTAATAAACAATTCAAGTATTTAAAAAAAATCCCCAAAATTCACCCTAAACATTTTTCAACATTTAGAATCCAAAAATGAACTCCATTTTATGAAAATGAATTTATAAATATGAGAAATTATATCTGTCATTAAAATCATCATTTACTCAAAAATAACAATTTTAAAATTATAACAAGTTTTATGAGAGAATAAAAAATTAACCAAGGTCACATAAAATCATCTTATAATCATAAGACATAAAAATATTATCTTATGATTATATTTTATGAAAAGAAATTTTATTTTTAATCATTATATTAATTATAAAATTGTAAATAAACATTTATGATTTGTAAACATTCTAATACTTAATTAATAATTTCTAAAACATGTATTTACTATGATATAATTATATCATACTTTCATTTATAAGATTACTAAATTTTATTTACACATTCATGGGTGAGGTTACTATTCATTTGGCAGATTTAATATTCATAAGGGTCATATAACTATTCATAAGGGCAACATTACTATTCCAAAGGGTCAAGTTACTATTCACAAAAAAATTAAGTCAACACTATCAGACTCTAAATATCTTACTAATCATAATTGTGTATATCCATTTTTTGAAATTAAATTCACAGGAGTGGAAAAATTATGTTTAGTGGCTAGGTTATATCTATCTCATTTAAATAATTATAATAAAAAAGTGTTGTTTCGTAAAGACTCAGTGTTTTGTGCATCAAATTATATATTAAATTTAATTATAAATCCTTAGGGTGTTACATTCTCCACTACTTCAATAAATTGTATCCTCACAATTTTAAATTGCACTTTGAAAAATAAAAATGTTGATACTAGTAAAACACTTAACATAAATTGAATTTTTTTGTATAACTAATCTCAAAGTCATAAACATGGTTTCTTTGAGGAAATATTTTCTTTTAAACCCTTCATAGTGGTTTGTAAAGAAAATGTAAATTATCCTAAGCATATCCCCTAGGAGTGTCAAAATAGGTGCGCAGTAAGGCCCATTTTCATGTACCAGGTTACCCTAAGTCTGGCCTAAAACACATTGTCAGAGTTGTTACTCCTAGATACATCTGGGTGAGAACCACGTCCAATTGTAGTATCTAGACATAGATGTATTACTAAGAAGACCCACATAATCTCTAATTTACTAAAATTACAAGATGTTCCTGTATGATTATCCTCAAATTATATCTTAGGGTTATGTTCCCTAAACTATGTTTTCTAAATCTAGTTTCCAAGGTTGCTGCTAAACTTCTTATGATACCAAATATAACGCCCCAAACCTAGAAACTCTGAGCCAATGCATTATTTTACCACATTGATATGATTACAAGGAATTAAATTCCAAATGAATGATCAGATTACTTGTTTTTGAAGAACATATTACATACTTGATACTCATATTACTTTAGGAAATATAGAAAATACAACATGATACACAACAAAGTGAAATAAATAGTATCCTTAAAATTTATTCAAAGGATTCCTCTTCATAACCTAGGGAAAGGAAACACAATAAGGGTGACCTCAAATTCTCAATAAGGGTTACATGAAGAAAAAAAAGATAATTAAAATCAATAAGGCATACACATTATGGAAAGGTAAATAACATGAAAAACACAAGCCATCAATAAAATGGGAATAAAAATGCACCCATAGATTTTGTCATAGTAAAAATATCATGGAAAGTAATAAATTAGTACTGAATGAATAAAATGCTAATTTAGTGGATTTAATGTATCTAGAACATGTACAATTATACCATCAAGATAGTTTAAGTCTGTGGGTAGAAACCTGTCTGATTCTGTTTGGAAACAAACACGAAGGGTTTGTCACCAACTATTTTGTCTCATGAGACCTGTTGATGCATTGAGGGGATATAGTGGGCCCTGTATATCACTAAAAGTCAAAATAAGTCTTCATACATAGATTTAATTCACAAAAAATATTTCTTTATAAATATCCATATTGATTATAGGATACAGACTCATCAATATTTCCCTAGTTAAAACAACATTCAAAAGAAACACTGTATATAATATGGTATATGAATAATAGAATAATCATATCCATGATACAAGAAGATGGATATTTAATAGAAACGTAATTTCAAAGGAAAAATTATCTAAAATTAGAAGTAGATACACCAGATAAGAATTATTATGTGCACAATACCAAGTAAGACTCAATGAAATGGAAATTGAGACAAAGTCCCTTACCTTAATTCCCGCTTAAATTTGTCGTGTTTGTGCCTCCTAAAAAATTATATTTATTAAAAGGATGATAAAGAAGTTAATTACATTAATTTATATAAATATTTATCAATTATAATCATTGGACTATATGTATTAATTTTTTTAAGAAAATTGAAGTGTTTGATATCATGTTTTACTTAAAAATTTCCAGTTTTGCAACACTTTTTCTATTTTATCTAATTGTAAATTATAAATTATTATAAATAATTAAATAAGTATATAATGAATATAAATATATTTTTATATATTATATATAGTTTATAACATCCTCCCCTGAGGATGGTTTTATATATTTATGTGGAAATGTCACCATAGGTGGTTGACCGACCTTTGATGGGACATTGATAAGAGAGTGGGAAAAAGATGTTTTAAAATTTTTTATATAGCAGTATGACACTTACAGTAGGTTAACATAATTAATATATAGTTTAATTACTATACAGTTAATTCCTTTAATTATTGGTTATGGAATGATTGGTGGGAAAATAAATATTAAGCGTAACCCAAAGGAAAAATGGGGGTTTGGGAGCGTTCGTTTATGTGGTTTTAATGATCAGTTTTCTTATTTATAAGTAATGAAGTTCAAGTAAAATGGGTATAATTATATAGAATTGAAATTATTAATGAACATATGGAAGTTTAAATGGTTATATATATCATTTTTTTAAATGTTATGAGGATGAATCATTAGATAAACTTTTAGGGATGACTACTTAGATTATTTTGGGTGTTTTTTCGATCATTACACACTAGTTTTATTTAATAAGTTAATATAATTTATATATAATGTTTATAAAACCTTAAATAGTATGTAATAAGTATTTAATAATATTTTTAACCATAAAAGTGGTTTTATGACCAGCCTTGAAGGAGAAATGAATAATTATAATTCATCGCCCATGAAGGTTGTAAATCGGCACCTCATAGATGTTGATTTCGTTTTTAAAATAAAAGAGAGGGAGAAATAAGTTTCATGATGGGTATTCCATTAAAATGATATAATTAAAGTATATAGATTATATTGGAGATATCATGTAGAGACCCGAAGCTAGACGTACATTGACATTACATTACTTTTGCGGAATACTTAGTACATTAAAAAAACACACACACACAAGGACCGTAATAGTTTAGTGTCTTTGGAAACTCGGACTATAATCTTCTAATCGTGGTGAAAGATCTTCAAAATATCCCATAAAGATCTTCCTCCTTTTTTTTACCTAAAACCTTTCTTTATATCCTGGGGAAAAGAAAACATAAAAGGGTGAGCTCAAATGCTCAGTAAGGGTAAACAAAATAAATATCAAACACATCATATTCATAAGAACATGGCATTTTGGAAATCATAACCTGCAAAAGAGAGCATAATTTCATAATCATGGGATAAATCATGGCAGTGAAAAAGTAATCCCAATAATCATAACTTAAAACATGAAACTTTGTGGCATACACACATAATCATAGAGAATCATTTCTTGTTAGTCAAGACTAATTGCCAAGACTATCTTAGTGGACAAAGTCCCTTTCTGAATCGAGTAACCCTCGTTTCAGTCCTATTTCACTGAACCGGTATAACCTACCGTTCCAGCCCTGTCTATCTCATGAGATATAAAATCTTTACCCAATGCATTGGAGGGAGATATAGGTCCCACCCATCTTATAATGAATCCTTTCTTATGTGTGCCACATAATCATAAAACATACATCATCGCATAACACATGTAACAAAAAATGGGATTCTTGATCATCATGACATCATAAATCAATTCATATAAGATAAAGGAATTCATAAAAATAATTCCATCACAACATGAACAAATCAATTTAATAATAGGGATAAAAATAGAACCCTTTATTATCTTAGATGGAAAATAATTTTGATAAAACACTTGAACTCCATTCTTGAGGAAAATATCCTTTCTTCTTCAAAAACATTTTTTTCTTTCATAACATGTCATACAACTTTAAAATAAAAGAAGTTGATTAAAAATAAACTTGAAAAATTGTAAAGGAAGCTTCTTGGAAACAATGTTTTAAAAATCCATTCATGCCGTATAAGTTAAAAAAAACATTCTTCGTACTTTTGTCGGAAAAGTCAAAAAGTACCTCGTACGACAAAAGATTCCTTTCATACATATTACTAAAAACTCACAAAAGGGTAAAAATGGATTTAAACAATTGTAGGTGGATGGAAATAATATTAAATATTTATGAAACATGGATGTGGATGATAAAATACACCCCAGTAAATACTTATGAATAAACAATCTCGGATAAAAATGAGATTGTGATATTTCCCTTACCTTAGGTCCGATTTGCTTTGTACGTGTCCGAAGCTCCTGTATAATGGTTTAAATAATGTCATTGACTTATTAAAGAATCATATTCATTGTTATGATATCATATATGGTTCACTTATGACATTATATTACCCGTTCTTTTGTAAATTCCATGTTAAAGAAGCGTTTTGGGTAAAATCGTTTCTTTTATCGTAGGTGTTTTGACTTGTTGTTATTGACATTATTATTACTTATATCATGATTTACTTACTTCCATAATATAAAATATGATTTATATATCATATATATTCAGTATATATATATATATAATAGATAGATAAATGAAATGAAAAACACCGTTCATGGAGACGGTAGTCCGTACGTACGCATGAACGCTGTTTTCCTTTCCCTATTGTCTTGAATGGAAGTAAGTAGATGACATACATATATATATATACATAAATCCAGTAGCTTTATAATGTCATATATTTCATTATTATTTCTTATATATACTTTATAATCATTCTTAAATGGTTAACATGGAGAATGAATCTCATCGCGTCGTGGAGACGGTAGTCCGTACGTACGCACGAGCGATGATATCATTTCCATAAATATAGAATTGAATTGGAGTGGATTATACAATATATCAGAATCAATATGATGTTTTAATAACTATGTATAGTTATTCTTTACACCATTATACCCATCCATGTAAGGTGGTGGTGGAAAATAGATTACACCACGGCGTGGAGACGGTATTCCGTACGTACGCACGCGCGGTGATTTCTTTTTCCGTAGGATAGATAGATGGTGAAATAGGGTTGTTTTATACTTATAATAACATATCAGTATATGAGTGATACTGATGTTATTACTTCATAATGAAAAAACCTAAGAAGAAGAAGTGTAAGAAGAAATAAAGATGAAAGAATTGGTAACGGTAATTACCTCTTCTTTGAAGCGCCTCTTTGAGACCTCCTCTTAGGGAACTACAATTGGTATTTGAGGAAGACCAGAACCTATAGGATGTTGCTAGAGAAGTGGAGAAGAGATTTTGGCAGGGGTTTGCTGAGCTTGAGTGCTCAAATTGGTGTGAGGAGGAGGGGGAGGAGGTGCCCTTTTATAAGGGAGGAGAGGGGCACCTTAGGAATATCTCAAAATATTATTTTATATTAAAGTAAAAATCGGTTTATAATGGTTCCAAAGGGTCTTATTTCGAAGCTAAAGTGGGGATGGGTCGAAATCCTATCAACCAATAGGATTTAGACAAGTTTAGGTTATTATTTTAACCTTATCAATTAGATTTAACTCTAAGTTAAATAATTTAACTTTTACCGTGTCTTTTTGTTTTCTTTCACTATATGGTTAATACACTTACTATAACATGCCAAAAGAACCCCAAATTGTTTATTATTAATATATATATCCTTATCTAAGTCATTTGGCCGAACCTTAGATTTTTAGGAATAAAATAACAATTAATAATATAATATTTGATTTAAAAACTATTTTGTGTCAATTTTGACACTATTTGATATATGATTTTTGTGAAAGTCATAACAGAATTATATGTTCGAAACAAGTTGATTAAATCAACAATAATATATCATAGTAACCTAGAAAATTAGTTTAATTCATAAAAAGTCTCAAATTACATTCATTTGAGTATTTATAACATCAATTATGTTAATATTTCCTTAAAAGGGTAATTACTGCATCATTGTTGTGTCATAAATAAATTAATTTATTTAAAGTCTAAAAATTATAAATAAAATATCATTATGTAGGAAATCTTTTTAGATTTCTAATGAATATTTATAGTCGAATTTATCTTATGTATAACCCCATATTAAAAATGTTTTAGTGAATAAACTTTGATTTTAACTCTTTTAACTCTTCTTTGAATTAAATAATAATAAATGTCCTAATCTAATCCAAGTGGGCCTAAATGATAATATTTTACACTTAAGGTTGTTTTTGGTCGAGATACACTTGTCCAATAGAATTAGGACATGTGTTAGGGTAATATTAATATCATTCTTACCCTTAATTACCCTATTTACTTTTAACCGTGGTAAATAAAAGTAAAAAGTTACTATTCACCAAAAATTATTTTCATCTCATTGAACCACATTTTACTTACTGACATCAACCGTGTCTCTCGGATTTTTGAAATTCCATTCACAGAAGCGGTAAAATTAAGTTTTATGAAAAATTCAGTTTTTTAACTACCACTTAGTAGTTTCACTATTCATCAAAAAATGAAGGTTTTCAGAAAAATGCCAAAATTTCATCCTAAGCTATATTTCATATTCCGAATTCAAAAATGAAGTCTATTTTACCAAATTCATAACATAGAAGTTGCATTAATTAATTTTATAATTAAATCCCGCTGTTAAAACAAATAGCGTGTTTTTAAGAAACAATATCTATCAAAAGATTGACACTTGTTTATGTCTGGTTTAAATGTGCAATTACATCCAATGACCAACATTGTATTAAATTGTAAAAATATATTCTAAATATACTTTAAAACTACTCCAATTAATAATTTATCACTATTAATTATTTCGATTAAAAAAGTTGTTTTTTAATTATAATTTAGTAATTTTCACTATTCATCAGAATATGAAAGTTATCCGAAATGTACCAAAATTTCACCTTAGGCTAAATTCGATACTCCGAATCCAAAAATGAAGTTCATTTTGAAAAATAAGATTTACAGAATTTTAAAAAGTGGTTATTACTATTCATAACGGCTAGTTTTAATAACATTTTAATAGCATATCGCTGTTTAGTGAAACTCGTTATTGCGTACTACACACGCTATCGAGGAAGGTCGCGATTGCGTGTAATGAAAGGCAAGTCAAGGATGCGTGTTGTGCAAGCTCCTTTTGGTGTAGCGTACAACACAAGACATTAATAAAATTAAAAAGAATATTTTTTATAAAATCTTGGGCTGTTACATATCATGATCATTTGTATATATAATTTTAGGAGATCATAATAAAATAAAGAACTTGAAAAGAAAATAAAAGGAAAAGGAAGAGGATTTTACATCTTGAATACTCTTCATTCATAACCTCCTTAAGAAAAGAGGTTTTGGTATTTTCGTAAGACCGAGAGCTCATGGATGTGGGGAGAGACTAGGGAAGAGAATTTGGGTATAAATTTTAAAATATTAATGTCTTATTGGAGTGAGGAGAAGAGGGGGTGAGGTATGGTTTTTATAGTGGAGGAGAGGGGTGATTTCTCATTATTTTATTCATTATTTTATTATTTTACTCAAGATAAGAAATAGTGTTGATTATTGAGACTAAATAAATTAATTATTACACCTTATTTATAACCAATGGTGCTTACATCTTCCATGACTCAATGAATACTGTATTTAACTTATAATGTATATATACCGCAAATTGTCGTATTTTACTATTCATGAAAAGTCAAGTATTTCAGAAAAATACCAAAAATTCAACCTAACCATTTTTTTGACATGTAGAATCAAAAAATGAAACCCATTTTATTAAAATAATTTTATAAATATGAGAAATTATATTTTTAATTAAAATCATCATTTACTTGAAAATAAAATTTTTAAAATTATAACCAATTTAATGACCCATTAAAAAATTAACTAAGGTATCATAAAATTATCTTATAATCATAAGACATAAAAATATTAACTTATGATTTTATTTTATAAAAATAATTTTTCTTTTGAATCATTATATTAATAATAAAATCGTAAATAAACATTTATGTTTTATAAATATTTTAATACATAATTAATAATTTCTAAAATATTTATTTACTATGATATAATTATATCATAATTTAATTTATAAGATGTATAAATTTTATGTAGACATTCATGGGTGAGGTTACTATTAATTTTTCTTATTTACTATTCATAAGGGTCATATTACTATTCTTAAGGTTAACATTACTATTCCAAAGGGTCAAGTTACTATTCTCCAAAAAAATTAAGTGGATCCTAAGAGACTCTAAATATATTACTGATCATAACTGTGCATGTCTTTTTTTGAAATTAAATTCATAGGAGTGGAAAAATTATGTTTAATGCCTAGGTTATAACTATCTTTTTTAAATAAATAAAATAAAAAAGTGTTGTTTCATAGAGGCTGGGTGTTTTGTGTATTAAATTCTATATTAAATTTATTTGTAAATCGTTGGGGTGTTATAATAACACCTGTATCCCACATAAATTTCAGAGCTTTGATCAATGGACCCAAATAGGCAAGTATATCATTACTCGGTTTCTTTGGTCTAGATTTAAGTAGAGACAACATAATTTATTTATGCTTCACGCATAACCATGGAAGAATGTTATAATTTACCAGCATGATAGTCTGTGTACTATGAGTCCTAATTTATACACAAAAAGTATTAATTCCATATTTAGATAATGAAAGATTAAAGTTTCTTTGATCATTTACAAATTCAGGATACTCATAATCAATTTTCTTCCACTAAAGAGAATCTGCTGGATGACGTAGGTTCCCATATTTTATTCCTGTATCTGCATACCATGCCAATTGTCTCATAGTTTCCTAAAATCTATATAGTCTTCTAAATCATGGAATGATAGGAAAGTACCATAATTTTTTAAGGACTTGAATTCATTTTTCTTGTATCGATATGCACCACAATTATGTCATTTTATGAGTGATTCATAGTCATTGTGAAACAATATGAAATCATTTGAACAAGCATGCATTTTTAAGAGATCATTCCCATTGAATGTATCAATATTTTAACATCATATGTTTGACATGGTAGTTCATCTTATTCTGGTATAATATCATTTAAGAGAGAAAGTAGTTCTATAAAGTTGGTTTCACTCCATCCACTTCCAAATTTCAAATTATACAACTTCAATATAGCTGACAATGTTGTGTATTTAGTAAAACCAGTATAAAATGGTCTCTTGAAACAACTATTTAACTTCTCAAAAAAATTTGGATAATCCAGAAGGTTATCTTCAATTTCCATTGTCATTTATTCCATGTGATCTCCATCATCATTTACACTAGTATTCATATCAAATGATCCATAAACCGTAGTATCATCTCAAACAATGCCCATATTCATTTTTTCCTTATGTTTTGTACAATATTTATATCTCTGATCTATTCCATGACAAATTAAATGTTCTTTCAACTCTTTTGGAATAATTTTTCTTGAATAAAAACAATGTAAACCCAAATAAAGGATTTGAGAAGGGTTGTATACATGCTCTATTACAAACTTGATGAACTCTTTAACTCAATATTCATACTATTTTGTTAAAAAATCAGCATTCATACATTTTTGATTCATGTCCATCCTATTGGGTTCATAAAATATTAATTTTTTACAAAAAATAAATAAATAAATACACATAAGATATTCATTATCAAAGGTGAAAGTTATAGAAAATTATAATAAGGTAAACCCAACATTTGATTGTTTTAAATAATTTTAGCATGCTTTAAAGATAATGGGTAATTCAATTTAAGAAAACAATTACTCCACTATATTTGGTGTTATCCTCTGAATTAACTAAAAGGTGAAAGTTATAAACAACTTTCATTCTCCTCATCTCATCTCCCAAACATTTATCATTGTATTTTGTTGTTTGACACACATCCTCTATCTCTTGTGGACATGCACCTATGTTTCTTAAAATAATCTAAGTGACAATAATCCATGTGATGAATAATTCTCAGTGTAGTACAAAAAATATAAAAGATATTGGAGATGAGTCTCAAGAAATAATATGAAATAACTATTCAAGATATTAAACTGATGAGGATGAATTTTTTTTATAAAATATATAGGGGTGAGTATCAAGAAACAAATTTCAATAATAACTATTGTTTGAAAGACATAAAGTATTTATTAAATCCCCTAAACAAATGAAAATATAATATAGGAAATTAAGGAGTAATATGAATCCCAAATATGATAAACAAGAACAATAAACTATCACTCAATCAACTAGAAGATCTAAAAATGTATTGATAAAACATTTTAATAAATAAATATTTATTTCATATACATGGATGGTAATAAGAGATTCCTAGGGTTTGAACCAATACATTCATAACTAAAATGATGAATACCTAGAAATAATTTCCAATATATATAATTTTATAACCTCCATTATATTTCTTGGAACAAGTGATATAACAAAATACGGAATTATTAAATTTAATATTAATGGTATATCAAATATTTGAAAACATCTCAAATCTCTTGGGATGTTGAATCACTAAAATGACCCATAATAATGATTCTAGGGAGGTAATCACATCTGATATACCCATATTAAGGATTATAGGGGGGCCATCTAAAACATATTGACTCGTCCTTAAGATTTTAGGGAGGTCCATAAAGAAGTTGGCATAATGCAATCAATAAGATATATAAAAAATGGGAGAAAAATACTTTGATCCTTGCAATATATATCTCATACATAATAGCCTCTACTAAGATATAATGGATCTCATAAGGACACATTTTCTAAGTGGACTACCCTTACTTATCTCATAAATCTAAGTGGAATTACAAAATTAACATCTCTATAAAACATCACTCCCTATATAAAGTCTCTACTACACAAATACCAAAATAACAAGTTAGTTTAATATGCCAGGAAGTAGTCTCATAGGATACCCAACCACCATCATGGAAATTGATACATACAAAATTATACAGATGATGTAAAACGGTATGATACTTTTACCATATTGTTAATTATAGTATTTATCCAACAAAAAAGCATGATTCATTAACTCTTTCACATAAATAATCGAGTAGCTCAAAAATCCCATATATTAATTCACATATACAATTGAGAAAGAAGTAGATGCTCGTATGGCCAGGGAGTAAACCTGGGAAGGCTCACAGTATAGGTGTTCACACTCTAAAAATTCCAAGCATCAAAATGGATGACATCTACTGCCAAATATCCAAAATGGAAAACTAACCACACTCACAGTTTCAAAATAGCCTTCACCATGACCATAACCATTGATGTTTTACACCCTAAGTTCCCCAAGATAAAGTAGAGAAAAACTTACATTTGAGAGAAATTATAGAAATAATTACATTCAAGCCTATCATTCATTTGACACTTGAATCATTCGAGCCTTGGATTGAGCCTTCAAATTGTTCAAGCCTTGATTCGATCTTTGATTCCCCAAGGAGGAGCATGAAAAGAGGTTGTCTTATATTGAATATCACAATGAGTTCATGACTAGTTAGAGTTTTTTAAATAGATCGAGACACTTTTATCAGTGCTTCCAAAAAATCGTTAATAATGATCCCTTTTATCAGTGCTTAAGTAATAAGCGATGATAAATGATTTATAATTATAATTATAAATAAAAAGGTTTGTAAATATATTTATATAATTATATATATATAATAAATATATATAAATAAATATAAATATAAATATAGTAAATAAATTCTTTATTTAAATATATTTATTATAATTTAATAATTATTTAAATATATATATATATATATATTTCTATAATTATAGAAATACATTTTTTAAAAATACTATTAATTTCATTATATATAATTATATGTATTTAATTAATATATATATAAATATAAATATAATAAATATACTCATTATATAAATAAATTTATTATAAATTTAATAATCGTTTAAATATATATAATTATTTATTAATAAATATAAAAATACTTAAAAAATATATTTATTTATTAATAAATATAAATATATAAATGTATATATATAGTAAATGTACATTTATAAATATTTTTATTTATAAATATTTTTTTTACAAATATTTTTTTAACATTATTAATGTATATTTAATCTTAAGTGCATGCATGTTAAATATGAATGAAATTGAATGAATTAAAAATTACTACACTTTAAGAATATTGAAAAATTGGATAAATTTTATTAATTAAATATGAATTCTTAAAAAAATAGGAATATATATTGAAATAAATATGAATAGATATTGAAAATGTTAAAACATAGTAAATAAATAGATATAAAATAAAAATGCATTAATTTAATATATGTGAAATCAATATGACACATTCGTTATATGTTAAATTGAAAAATCAAAAAACATTCAATCATGTCTATTACTTTATGCAATTGGTCATTATTTTTAATTCATATTAAAAATTAATTATAAACCATTATTCACTAAATATATGACTACTTAATGTAAAGCGTAAATATTTTGTATTATATAAATCATATCTATATACATTCATATATATCTATATATTTAATATATACTATTTATTAACATTATCAATAAATATTTAATTAAAAAAAGGTTAATATTTTTCTCAATTTAGTTATTTTTAATTTTTATTTGTTTATTTTTCATTTGTTCAATTTTCATTTTTCATATATCTATATATTTAATATATACTATTTATTAGTATTTATAATTTATATATAATATAATGAAGTTATTCATTTTTATTAATAATTATTTAATTAATAAAATTTATAATATTTTTTAATAAACTCATTTTTATTTTTATTTATTTAATTATTTCATCTTATTCGAACCTTTATCACCGCTAAAAAAGCACTGATAAAGGATCCATTTATGAGCGCTAAAAATAAAACACTACTAAAGGGTGCCCTTTTTCAATGCTAAAAATAAATCACTGATAAAGGGTGCCCTTTACCAGTGCTAAAAAACACAGCTAAAGGGTACCTTTTATTAGTGCTAAAAAAACTAATAAAAGGTACCATTTATCAATGCTTGTTTTAGCACCTATAAAGGTTCTCTTTATCAGTGATTTTTTTACTAGCGTTGATAAAGGCCAATGTTGTTAAAATCATATTTTGTAATAGTGAATTCTACTCCTAAATAAAAAGAATTTCCCTCCTCATTCATATATATATATATATTCTTTTATACTAACTTTTAGGGAATTGAAGGAGATTGATTCATCCCATGAGGGGGAGAATTTACTAGTTAAAGCTATTAAATATTCACTATACAATGAATCTGGAACTCTAGAACAACTTTATAAAATTAGAAGATTTGGTATGAAAATCACTCCCAAATACCTACTCTAAATGGATTGATAATCATTATCAAGTGAAATTTTATATTAAACCAAGGAGGGGAAGCTATATCTTTTCCACATGAACTTCTTAATGTGTTTTTTAAGTGTGTGTATGACTTAATATTTCATTGATAAATATTATTATTTCCTACTCCTAAAAGGATAACGGAGAATTTTTTAGCATGATTTCACATGATTGATTTTTTATGGAAAACATAAACAACCTTGATTATTTATCTCTTATTTTTATACACCAGGTTAGCCTATGTAGACTTATAGTTTATTAACTAAAGCCTATTTTCCAAGAGAACCATGGGATATCACCCCTCTCTCAAAAGTTTTCAAGAAACAACCTTAGAAGTGATGATAACATATTTTTGGTAAATTGATTATATGTGAAGACCCCCCACATACCCATTTCATTTTATTACCAATAAGGGGGAGAATGTTTGAGATCACATATTAATTTTTAAAATGTGTATTTATATTTACAACAAAATAAGAAGGGAGAGATTGATGAGTCAATTATTTAATTTTTTGTTAATGATGAGTAAATATGTGTTGATTGAGTTGATATTTAGTGATGATTCTAGGATAATTTTTATTGATTCATTTTATGTCATTGGATTTCATGCTTGAAAAATTAACCTAATAAAAATGTGTTAGTAAGTGAAGAAGAAGAGCTCATAAATGGATAATTGTTATAGCTTCCTTCAATAGAATTGGATGTCATGATTGAAAAATTCTCCTTAAAATTGTAATGATTATTGGATTGGTATTTAATTTCAAAGACATGTGATGATCATGATAAGGATGGAACATTGCAATGTGAAAGAAGAAGAAGGAACTGCAAAATAAGGCCATGAAAAATAATATTTATTTTTCATGAGTAAGAGGGCCATGTAAAATGTATTTACATTTTACATGAAGAATATTTGAAGTAATTGGAATTTACTGGTTTGTAATTTGATGGTGATAAATGTATTGATAATATATTTCATACTTAGAATATAATCTAATCATTTTTAGTGAGACTTATACAAAAACATATTCCCAACCACTTGAGCCTAATGGACTAGCCCAATTCCAAACATGTGGGAGGAGACCTCTACCATGTGGGAGAGCCATCCCACAAGATATTTTATAGACACATTTTTTGGGTGAGCTTATACATAGGTAGGCCATAGATAATGGGTGCATAATGTATATAGGTTTCACACTAGAGGTGTTCAATGGGGTGAGTAGTTTAGTGCACCCCATATGTGTGTGTGAAGTGTTCCAGGTGCTATCCCAGATACCAACTTGAGAGGTTCGCGACATGGATTAAATTATTAAGGATCACCCAAAGAACCAAATCTTCAATGTAGGACACAATCAACACATGTACTATTCATGAATTAAAAATGATACACATAAAACATGGATCACCTGATCACATCAATCTACATCATCCAATCTCACACACTATTCAATTTTAAATAATATCATCATCTTCAACCTCTTAACCATTGAAAACCCTATATTGGTACTTGAGATAAGAAATAATTTAGACAACCGACCATCTCCAGTGATCACTATAAGGGAATGAGACTGCTTGATCTAACCAATGACGTGATTACATTTGATGTCTTGCATGCATGTGATTATTTGAAGTTGCACATTAGTTTGGAAGTGTCCATTTCATGAAAACCTCGATTGAATGATGTTGTCACATGAATACCTATCCATTTCATGATACCATCATATAAAGAAGAATGTAACTTCAATTTCATGAAGCTTTCATCATTTACAACTTGTATCACATAAATATTTATATTATTTTCCATAATATTTCTAATAATAAATCACATAAATAACTAGTTAATCACATGAATCCCTGAGGTATTGCATGATCAAGTTAAGTGATAATGTGATCACATGAATTTGTAGTAATATTCTACATTCAAAATACCGAGATATTCTGAATTTAAAAATGAATGAGATCCTGATATATTAGGCATTTAATTATACTCAAATCAATAATAAAATTTCATTAAATATTTCTATATAAATATAGTTAGAGGTGAGGGATGTTGTTTGTAATGCCCCGAATCTGGAGCCCTTCCACTGGTGCCCCATACCCGGTTCACCACATGACCTCAAGCGCATTTCCCCAAATTCCAGAGGCTACCGACTAGAAACAAGTGCCTTGGTAAGTTATTGGGGGAAACTATGCCCTCATTTGGTAAGGTATAAAAGGAAAGAAAAACAATAGTCAATAGCAGAAGCAGTAAATAACATACAAACACTGAAACTAAATAGTGGAAGCAATGAATACATAATGATAATGATAATGATCCAGCAGGTACAAGTATCTAAGGAAAGTAGAAAACACAACAACGTGCTAAAATACAACTGAAAAACAAGGTACGAAAGTAAACAACAACTCCAGCAGCATCGCAAGCCTAAGCTTGGTCCTATGCTTTTCATCTCCAACCAACAATCATGTTCCCGAAGTAGAAGGGCCACAATCCCAATCCACACCTGCAACTATATAACCTGTTTGGGAAAAAAAGAAGGAACCAAATAGGGTGTGAGACTAATCCCAGTAGGCAATCACCATGAGATCTGTGCCCTACTGTCAGTGAGTAATATAGTAAAAGTGAACGAAATAAATGAAACAGAGAAACAAAAATACACTAAAGTAAACAATCCTAAAAATATCCATTCACATTTATTTATCAGTTCAGTAAAATCATTTAGCTATGAACCAAGGAACCTAGAAATAGCTCTATACTCCCAAGGAAAGCAAGTAAGCACAACAGGTAACTAAACAGTCTACCTAAACAGCAAGTAGTACAAACCCAAGCTTGTTCTTTGGCTTGGTGGACTCGTCACAACCAACCAAAAAATAAAGCACTAACTCTTTGGGTGGCTCCTACTAGAAAACCCCTCTAGTCAAGTAAACGTAAAAAGGCACAAACACTCTAGGAAGCTCTCACCATCAATTACCCTGTGGTCTTGCAACAAAAGATATAGACTCTCTGAGGAAGAACTTACATCTATTCCCCCCTATAGTCTTGCTATGTAACTAAGGACACTCTGAGGAAGCGTAAAGTCCCATTACCATAGGTTCTGTAATCAATGCTAATTATAACAGACTCTCTAGGGAAGCCCTAATCGTCAATTCCCCCTTTAGTCTACCACACCAGGTTCACTCAGCCCTGAGTAGTTTAGCCATGCGTAAACTACTGTTAGCAGCCTAAGTAAGTTCAGAAACTACTTGGCTAATAGATACAAGCATCAAAAATCATATAAACAGCAGGAAATACATGCAATCAATTCAACATGCATACTAGCAATGTGAAAAAGGGTTTCCTCATAGGCAAAACCGTGCCAAACGGAAATAAACAACCAAAAAAAGGGGAAACACCCATGTGGTGATCCTCAACCATTCTAACAAGCAATTATTAATCATCCAATAACCTCAAGCATACAAGAAATCTAAGGAAGATAACAAAACATGATCAAAACCCTAACTCGAGATACCCGATGCATGGGTATTCGACACTTTTGCACCAAAAACTCAAGGACATTCAACGTAGGGCAACAAACCACCTACCTCGATCCTAGTAGATCGATATATGTGAACCACGATGATAGATTCCCCTTAGAACGATGTAGATCGCTACACTTCCAACGAAATCGACGGCACCTGGAACGGTGGTCGGACGGTGGCATGACGGCTCGGAGAAGATTCGGCCATACAGTCGCTCTCAGACGAATGAAACCTGGAGAATAAGATGCTCTTGTGCATCAGGCATGACCCTAGTCCATTTAATGAAAAAAAGAAAGTACATGGCATGCAATTTTAGAGTACACGGCGTGTACTAGGTCTTTTCCGTACTCCGCCAAAATCGGCCTCCACGTCACCCTTACACACCGTGTGTGTGGCCTGGACACGGCCAACACACGGCTTTGGCGGGAAAATAGTACACGGGGTATACTCAGAAAGTACATGGTGTGTACTTAAAAAATTTCCAGAAAGTTCATTTTCCTCAAAAACTCCAGAAAAAGGAAAAGATTACTTGAAAAGAAGATCCGGGTTCTTACTAACTTCCCCCCCTTAAAGAAATTCGTCCCCGAATTTCCCTAATGAGGAAGAGAAGAAGAAACCCCGAAAAGCTCCGGCCGCTACAATCGCACATCAGCCTCCCTTTCCCAAGTCTCATCCTATACTCGCCCGTGCTGCCATAGCAACCGTACCAGCGGAACAGAACACCCACAAAGAACCTTCGTACTGCGATCGACAATCCGAATAGGATGCTCCTCGAACGATCCATCCGCTTCAAGCTCGACTTCCTCGAGCTGAAAGATGTGAGACGGGTCTGAAAAGTAACGTCGTAGCTGAGAGATGTGGAAGATGTTGTGCATGGACTGATACCTCTGAGGTAGCTGCGACGGATAGGCAACCGGCCCAACTCTCTCCAAGACCTCAAATGGCCTGATGTACCGCGATGAAAGCTTACCCTATCTCCAAATAATTTTATGTCCCAACCTCGGTGCGACACGCAGGAAAACCTGATCACCGACCTCGTACTCCAAAGGTCGTCTCCACTGATCAGCATAAGACTTCTATCAAGACTGCGTTGTATCCATCCTCTTCTGAATCAACTCTATCTTCTCTGAAGTCTCCTGAACAAGATGAGGTCCCAGCAAAGCTGCCTCTCCTACCTCCACCCAACATAAAGGTGATCGGCATGGACTACCGTCCAAAGCCTCGTATGTCGCCATCTGAATGGTCACTTGAAAACTGTTGTTGTAGGCGAACTCCACCAGAGGAATATGCTTCTCCCAAGAACCTCCAAAGTCTAGGATGCAATCTCGGAGCATATCCTCAAGCACCTGGATCGTGCGCTTGGACTGGCCATCATTCTGGGGGTGGTATGCTGCACTCAAAAGTACCTGTGTACCCAAGGCCTTCTGAAGTCCCTTCCAGAACCGAGAGGTAAAGCGCGCATCCCTGTCTGAAACAATGGAGTGTGGAACTCCATACAGATGAACGATCTCCCAGATGTAAAGTCATCCCAGATCATCGACACTGAAAGTCTCCTTGATTGGAAAGAAGTGAACAACCTTTGTAAGCCTATTGACAACGACCCACACCACATCGTTTCCTCTCAACGATCTTTGCAAACCAGTCACGAAGTCCATCGCGATGTTGTTACACTTCCACTCTGGAATGGGTAGCTGCTGTAAAAGCCCTACTGGTCACTGGTGCTCCGCCTTCACCTGCTGATAGGTGGAACATCTCATGAAAAAACCAGCCACATCTCTCTTCATACCTAGCCACCAGTAATGGCGGTGTAAATCACAGTACAGCTTGTGGATTCCAGGATGAACTACCCAAACTGAGGAATGGAAGTCTTGCATCAGCTCGTCGTGTTGATCTGCTGGCACCCATACGTGTCCCCAGAAATGCAAGAT
Source organism: Viscum album (assembly GCA_963277665.1). Classification (NCBI taxonomy): domain Eukaryota; kingdom Viridiplantae; phylum Streptophyta; class Magnoliopsida; order Santalales; family Viscaceae; genus Viscum; species Viscum album. Next base: position 556,483,745 of record OY728142.1, read on the forward strand.
CTCCTCCTCGCCAACGGTCCAACCAGGAAGAGGGTCCTCTCCTGACACGCTTTCCCATAGTACTAGCCCTTCTGAATCTACCAGCTTCCTCATTAGAACTCGGTCCATAAGTGCAGAGGTAATAGCCATAGAAGATAGGAAAGTCTTCCCCTACCTGTCGTGCACCTCCAAATGCATCTCCGAGAACAGAGCCATTAGTTTCCACTCAATGCTGGCCTCCTGAACTATATGTATTTGAGTTATCCTACTCAGTGCATCAGCCACTGCGTTGCCTTTCCCAGGCGTATAGGCAAGCTCGAAATAGAAGGACTGGAGATACTCAACCCACCTCCGCTGTTTCAGATTCAGGTCGCGCTGCGTGAAGATGTACTTGAGTCTTTTGTAGTTGGTGTATACCACAAAATGCTCTCCCAAAAGGTAATGTCTCCAGCAACGTAAAGCATGAACAACCGCAGCCAACTCCAGGTCGTGCATAGGATAATTCCTCTCATGTGGCCTCAAATGCCGAGATCCATATGCAAACACTCTATTCTCCTGCATAAGCACTGCTCCACGTTCGATGCCAGATGCATCACAGAAAACTGTATAGCTCTTGCCCAGCTCCGGCAAAACTAGGATCGGTGCTGAAGTCAATCTCCCCTTTAGCTTTTGGAAGGCTGAGTTATAGGCTTCTGACCAAAAAATCTTCACCCCCTTCGTAGTCAATCCCATCATCAATACTGCTAGGCGTGAGAAGTCCTGTATAAACCACCTGTAGTAACCAGCCAGCCCCAAGAAGCTTCGTACCTCGAAGACATTCTTCGGCTGCTCCCAGGTAACTACTGCTCTCACCTTCTCTGGGTCTACTGGTACTTCTGTCTGTGATATGACATGACCCAGGAAGTCAATCTCGTCCATCCAAAAGTGGCACTTCGAGAGTTTAGCATAAAGATGATGCTCCCTCAGTGTACTCAAAAGGATCTCAAGATGGGTTGAATGGTCATTTTGAGTGCGAGAGTACACCAAGATATCATCAACGAAGACCACGAAGAAGGAATACAAGTAAGGATGGAACAATCGGTTCATCAGCGCCATGAAAACTGCTAGTGTGTTTGTATGACCGAATGACATAACCGTATACTCGTAGAGACCATACCTGCTCTTGAAGGATGTCAGAGGTATATCTGAAGGTTTAACGCGCAACTGATGATAACTAGAACTCAAATTGATCTTCAAGAACACCCGACCTCCTCGAAGCTGATCAAAAAGATCATCAATCCTTAGTAAGGGATATCGGTTCTTGACCGTCAACTGGTTCAACTACTGATAATCCACGCAAAGCCTAAAGGTACTGTCTTCCTTCTTTGTGAACAGAACAGGAGAACCCCAAGGAGAAGTACTGGGTCTGATGAAACCCTTTGCCTGCAACTCTTCCAACTACTTCTTGAGATCCTGAAACTCAGGGGTAGCCATACTATAGGTAGGAATGGACACCAGTGCTGCTCATGACATGATCTCAATCGAGAAGTCTACCTCACGCTCCGGAGGAAAACCTGAAAAGTCTTCTGGGAATACATCTAGAAAGCGATCAAACAATGGGGAAAAATCTAACTGTGAAGTCCCCTGTTCATCCAGATAAAGACTAACAATCTGGGCCGTAACTCCTCCTAGCCCATGATACTCGAGTCCAGCTCGACTCGCCTGAACATACCACTCGCCCTTATGAAGGAAAGATTCACCCTCTGGTGATACGAAACTCACCCTACGGTGATAACAATCATCGACTGCATGGAAGGGAACCAACTAGTCCATAACAAGAATGAAATCATAGCCTGTCATCTCTAGGACATAGAGGTCCCATAATAAATGATACCCTACAACCTTGAGAGGGAACTCCTTTCACTGACGTACGCTATATTTCCTCGTTCCCAAAGGCGTGTTGAGAGTTAACATGTCAGCATACGAAAAGACACAATGATAAAATCTTTACATGACATAAACAGAAATAAAGCTATGTGAATCACCAGTATCGAAAAGGGATGAAGATAAAACTGAGGCTACTAAGATCGTACCTCGAACTGTAGAGGTTCTGGGATCCTGCTCCTGATGAATCTTCTCTACAGTAAAAGTCTGGCTGGTACCGCGGCCCTGTGTAGCCTGAAAACCCTGAGATGCTCCTTCCTGAGCCTGACCACTACGTCTAAGGCCTCTACCCTGACCTGAATGTCCTACAGAACTCCAGAACCCAGTCTGCTGCAGAGATGGTAATCCTTCTCCTGTACGCGGGGTCGAAACCGATCCTCCTGAGGCTACTAAGATCGTACCTCGAACTGTAGAGGTTCTGGGATCCTGCTCCTGATGAATCTTCTCTACAGTAAAAGTCTGGCTGGTACCGCGGCCCTGTGTAGCCTGAAAACCCTGAGATGCTCCTTCCTGAGCCTGACCACTACGTCTAAGGCCTCTACCCTGACCTGAATGTCCTACAGAACTCCAGAACCCAGTCTGCTGCAGAGATGGTAATCCTTCTCCTGTACGCGGGGTCGAAACCGATCCTCCTTCACTAGCCGCTGGAAGGGGGAACTTGCATAAACGCTGCAGGTGACCCATCTTGCTGTAGGATCGGCACTCCACTGGGTCCCTTGGGCACTGGGGATTCTTATGCCCGCTACTCCCACACCGATAACACACCACTTGGGTGACAGAAGGGGCATCTCATCTACCAGAAGGAATACCTCGCTTCCTCGGGTCGCCTCATGTAGACTCTCGGTGGTGCTTCCTGCAGTCTGCCTGGAGGGAATCAGCCTTGGATGCTGTACCACCCTGGTCCATAGCTCCAATCTCCTTCAGGTTCCTCTCCGTGATGAGTGCCTAGTTGACTATCAGAGTAATAGAAGTCAACTGAAATACATTCACCTGTGATCTAATCTCCAGTCTGAGGCCTTCCTCAAACTTCCTTTCTAGAAACAGCTCGTCATTTCCCAGAACGGGAGTGAATCGCTGTAACCTAGTGAAGTGGGAGGAATACTCCATAACTGAGAGAGTACCCTGCTTCAGACTCATGAACTCCCTGGCTCTGTCGGCCCTCAGCATTGCTGGGTAGAAGTAGTCGTAAAACGTACGCTGAAACTCATCCCATGACATAGCGTGTTGGCGCCCCGTCTGAGAGACTATGTCCCACCACCTCTTGGCAGAGTATCGTAACATATATATTGCGAGCTTCACCCTACTCTCTAGAGGCATCTCCAAATGCTCGAAGATGGACAACATGGCTTCCATCCATGACTCTGTAGCCTGAGGTCTTCCATCCCCTGTGAAAGTGGGAGGATGCTGTTGCTGGAAGACCCGCATCAGTTCTTCCATAGACGGGGTAGGATGATGAACCCCCTGGAAGTTCTACATGAATCTCATGAAACCCTCTCTGAACTGAGTATCGGCACCAGTGTCTATAATCACTGCAGCTTCCATGTCCGGAATGATGCGCGGAACTACTGGCAGTCACTGATCGGTCGTATCAGGCGTAAAATTGCTGCCTGGTTCCTGGCGTGCAACAGGAGGATGTCTCAATGACATAGTTCTGAAAGACCAAAACACACCTTCATTAAAGACGAACACAGTTTCAACAAAGGAGAGTAAAACAGAACAGGAGGGAAAACCTTTAAATCTAAAAAAAACATAACTACACGACGTGTAATACTGATACACAGCATGTTTCCAGAAATCTTACCCTGGGCGTGTACCATGTCCATACATGGCTGTGTAAACAACTCGACTACACGGCGTGTTCTTAAACTACATGGCATGTACTGAACCTATTCTCCCTACCCAGTTACACCTACACGACTAAGTCACATAGACTATCCAGCCGGAGACTACACGGCGTGTTTGAGGCAGACACGGTGTGTACTAGACATGCCTTACTTGGGCCGTGTTGTTAGCGACACGACCTGACATACGGTCAACACTACATAGTGTGTTCCCTAGGGACACAGAGAGAACTTGAAGGGAAACCTCGCCCCATCTTGTTCATGACACGACCGGGTACTCGGCTGATCCTTACATGGCGTGTTCCGAACAAACATGGCGTGTATAAGTGAAGATAACATTGACCCGTGTTTTTCAAGACACGTCCGGGTACCTAGGAAAGGATACACGATGTGTGCATATCGAACACGGCATGTACTAAACATGCATTAACTGGCCCGTATTATTTGTTACATGGCCGGGCTCCTAGTTAAACCCTACATGGAGTGTATCTAGAGTATATGGCGTGTTCCTGAAAACCATTTGCAGCTCTGTGCCCCTGTCCACACGGTCAGTGACACGACCAAAAACTACACGGTGTGTACCTATAAAGTACACGCTGTTTATTATGTGTTTTTCTAGACATTAGCCTCAGAACAGCACCGGAGCCCAGAAAACACAGAAAAAAGAGGTTAAGGTACCAATTTCCGATCCGTGGGGGCCCATACTCCCCACGAATCAAATCTTGGCATCCTAACAATGCATGTAACAAGTGAACAGTATAAGAACTCACGACCCACCAAATTCCGATCCTCGAGGGCCCATAACACCTCTAAGATCAAAGTTTGGCGTCCATGATAAGAAGGATCCAAACAACGACACCCTATCAATATAGCAGGTATTCTATCACATCAGCTATCACAACAACATGCATTGTCTATTACAAATACTATCAAAACAGCATGAAATCTCTAATGCAACCTAGATGGCATGGAAAAATGAATGGCATGTGATCTTCTAACATGTTCCTATATGATGCATGAGATGGAATACCCTCATCTCATCAGGTTGCAACAAAATAGAACCGCAATCATATAAACAGTAACAACACAAAACAACTGCATCACCCAACGGTGAAATCAATTAAACCGTAACATTCACAAAACTCAAAACATGAAATATTCAAGGTAATCTGGCTTTTTCCCTGTACAAGGGTTCTAGAACACCTGGGCATAGCTATTTACCATTCACTTATTCTGTCTTATCCCTGTCTAATGTCGCTAAACAGTATGTCAATAGAAAAGGAAAGAAACCTGCCTCTGATACCACTTTGTAATGACCTGAATCCGGAGCCCTTCCACTGGTGCCCCGTACCCGGTTCACCACATAACCTCAAACGCATTTCCCCAAATTCTAGAGGCTTCCGACTAGCAGTGAGAGCCTTGGTAAGTTATTGGGGAAACTATAACCTCATTTGGTAAGGTATACAAGGCAAGAAAAACAACATTCAATAGTAGAAGCAGTAAAAAGCATACAAACACCGAAACTAAACAGCGAAAGCAATGAACACATAATGATAATGATAATGATTCAGTAGGTACAAGTATCTAAGAAAAGCAGAAAACATAATAACGTGCTAAAATACAACTGAAAAACAAGGTACGAAAGTAAACAGAAACTCCAGCAGCATCACAAGCCTAAGATCGGTCCTATGCTCTCCAGCTCCAACCAGCAATCATGTACCCGAAGTAGAAGGGCCACAAACCCTATCCACACCTGCAACCATATAACCTGTTTGGTCCAAAAAGCAGGACCCAAACAGGATGTGAGACTAATCCTAGTAGGCAATCACCACAAGATCCGTGCCCTACTGTCAGTGATTAATATAGCAAAAGTGAAGGAAGTAAATGCAGCAGAGAAATAGAAATACACTAAAGTAAACAATACGACAAATCTCAATTCACATTTATTTATAAGTTCAGTACAATCATTTATCTATCAACCAAGGAACATAGCAACATCTCTATACTCTCAAGTCAAGCAAGTAAGCACAACAGGTAACTCAGCAGTCTACCTAAACAGCAAGCAGTACAAACCCAATCTTGTTCTTTGTCTTGGTGGACTCATGAAAACCAACCAACAATTGAAGCACTAACTCTCTGGGTGGCTCCTACTAGCAAACCCCTCTAGTCAAGTAAACGTACAAAGGCACATACACTATGGGAATCTCTCACCGTCAATTCCCCTGTGGTCTTGTAACGAAAGATATAGACTCTCTGAGGAAGCACTTACATCTAATTCCCCCTATAGTCTCGCTACGTAACTAAGGACACTCTGAGGAAGCACAAAGTCCCATTCCCATAGGTCCTGCGATCGATACTAATTATAACAGACTCTCTAGGGAAGCCCTAATCGTCAATTCCCCCTTTAGTCTACCACACCAGGTTCACTCAGCCCTGAGCAGTTTAGTCATGCGTAAACGACTGTTACCAGCCTAAGTAAGTTCAGAAACTACTTGGATAATAGCTACAAGCATCCACAAGAATATAAACAGCAGACAATACATGAAATCAATTCAACAGGCATACTAGCAATGTGAAAAAGGGTTGCCTTGTAGGAAAAACTATGCCAAATGGAAATAAGAAGCCAAAACAAGGGGAAACACCCATGGGGTGATCCTCAACCATGCTAAAAAGCAATTATTAATCATCTAATAACCTCAATCATACAAGAAATATACGGAAGATAACAAAACAGGATCAAAACCCCAACCCGAGATACCCGATGCATGGGTATCCGACACTTTTTCACCAAAAAATCAAGGACATTCAACATAGGGAAACAAAAAACCTACCTCGATCCCAGTAGATCGATATATGTAAACCAAAATGACAGATTCCCCTTATAATGATGTAGATGGCTGCGCTTCCAACGCAATCGACAGCGGCTGGAATGGAGGTCGGACGGAGGCACGACGGCTCGGAGAAGATTCAGCCATATGGTCGCTCTCGGATGAACGAAACCTAAAGAATAAGACTCTTCTGTGCGTTAGGCACGACCCCGGTCCGTTTAATGAAAAAAAGAAAGTACACGGCGTGTACTTTTAGAGTACATGGCATGTACTAGGTCTTTTCCGTACTCCGCCAAAATCGGCTTCCACATCACCCTTACACACCGTGTGTGTGGCCCAGACACAGCCAACACATGGATTTGGTGGGAAAAGAGTACACAACATATACTCAGAAAGGTCACAGCGTGTACTTCAAAAATTTCCAGAAAGTTCATTTTCCTCAAAAACTCCAGAAAAAGGAAATGCGTACCTGAAAAGAAGATCTAGGTTCTTACATTGTTGTTGTCATTCAGAATATTTATGAGAGATCTATCATTTATAAAAGATATAGATCATCCATGTGATCCGATCACATGAATGAGAATCCATGGATAACCCTTGTCTCATGAAGAAGAATATCCCCATGTATGTTTTTCATGTGAATAAAATCTCCTGGAATTTTTATTAGGTTATGAGAATTAAGAAGAACAACCCACAAACCATACCTGGCCTCCGTGAGGAAGATATAAGGTTTGTGTGATTCATTCATGTAAATCTCATACATGAAGGAGGAACATAAAACTGCATACCCACTAGAATATGTGAATAACCTATTTTGATCCTAATATATATTGGGTTGTCATAATTTTTTGAGATAATATGGTCCATCAGTGTCACACAAAGAAGAAAAATATAGATGTGTGCCCTTTTTCATGTGAAGGAAAAACTAACTGGCTACCTTAGTCACATGAAGAAGTCATTAAAAGATGACATGATTATTTCATGTGAAGTTCTTTCACAAATTACACTTGATATCATGAAAATATCTTACATGAAGACACATTGAACCTACAAAATATATTAGAAGTTTCATAAAATAAATGCATTCCATGGACCCTAAATGTCCACATTGAAATACTTCAATAACTTGGAAGACAAAGAAAATGATAATATTAAAGGATTCTTGAGAAATTTCAAGATTATATAATTGAATTAATAAGGAATATAAAATATTTAGGTTCAGACATCATCATAGGAAGGAAGAATTATTACCCAAGCATTTTACTAAGGAATATATGATCACTCACTGATGATCAGAAGTTGAAGAGATTGAAGCCAAAATATAATTATAAGAGAATTTTTTTTAGATATAAGAATTAAGTAAACTAATAATAAATATATCATTAAATATCTAGTTTAAACTATTTTCAATAATAACATTCTTATTCCAAGAAGTTCTTGAATTAATTGATGTTGTATACAAGTGAAACAGATCTAGTATGCACATGGAAGAATATTTATTTCAAGTGGTGTAAAAGCAACCAAGAACAGACATAGATCTTAATATCTATGAATCAAAAACATTGATAAGAACAAGGATATTTTTATTAGGGAGTCTAAAAAATTACTAAAGATACTTGAGGTTAGGGTGCGTAACCAGTCTAAAAGATAGGGAAGAGAAGATAGTTGGGTCGTCTAACCAATCGAGGAATAAGGGTTGTTTTTGGGGGTATAAATTCAAGATCAACTGGAGGATCAAATACTAGGGTGTATAACCAATTACTACCTTATCTATTGTAATCATTGATAATATTATAGTGTAAATCTATGTTGGGAGTCTAAAAAACATGCCAAGGAGTAGGTATTTGTACCAAAACTTGTAAATACCGTGTGCTATGCTCTCTCCTATTTTTTATACATACAAAGTGAGATTATGAGATATAATTGTGTTGATCTAGTATCTTAACCAATTCCAGAGGTTTAAATCAAAAGAAAGAATTTGTAAAAAGTAAACCACTGATTCAACCCCTGTCTCAGTGGTTAATCTGGCTTATGGTTCTACAAATGTAACCTGATAGTCATATTTAACAATATGTTATGCATGAAATGAATCTTGATGGAATTATTGACACTATAATCATCCATGGAATTAAATATCATGGTGATACTTAATTGAATACTTCCTATAATATAGTATCATGGTTTTGTTCTTGATAATATGTTTTCATCAACATAGTGTTGCAACACATATCATAAATGTGGTATTCAATTATCATAATGTGCCATTAAAACCATCAGAGAATTGATCTCTCTTGTTCATACAAAAAAAGCTATAAAACTAGTTCTAGTATATTCCTTAATATATAGTGTTGAATGTATAACACATATAATAGAGTTAATAAACCATAATAAAACCATAATAAGTATAAATATGAAAAATATCTTGAAATAGAGTATCGTGATTCCAATTACCTTGGTTTGAATTCGTATTCTTGAATTGATTCATTTAAAAAATTTTGAACTATTATAACATTGAGATGAATCCTTAGAGAGTGTTAACTAGGTTACATCATGTAAATAATAGCACTAAATTTGTTATACTATTATATTAATTTGATCTTATGTTGACAAAAATACATTGGTTCAATGTTATTACAACCTAAATTTCTATGATTGCTTGAAATCAGTTGATTCATACCAATATTAGGGATTCTAAACCATATAAATAGATTTTCATCAAGTTTAATTATAATTATAAAATTCTATTTTATTTGAAAATCATAAAAAATCCCTCAATACAAAATTTTTTAGTTCAACATATCATTGAATTAGAGTAGAAAATACAATCTGATATATGCAGAATCATGATAGAAATATTTCAGTGACATATGATCAAATTTAAAATATCTAAATGGTCAATCAATATTTTATTATAATAAAATAAAATATAGATAATATTATTTTATATCTAAATCTATAATAATCATGTAATTTCACACTCATTGGGTCATTTTATGATCAAAATATAGTGGAAAAATTAATCTATAAAACACTTTGTGAAATTCAGATGTAAAAACCATGCAATATCCCTTATAAAAACTATGCATCATTTAAAAAAAACATATTCATTATATTAAAAAACTTATTCATATTATTATAAAAAATTTACACATCCTATTATAAAAAAAACTCATACATCCTACAAATTAAAACTCACGTATCTTATTTAAAAAAAATCTCACGCATGAAATTTTAAAAAAATTATGCATTAAAGTGCCCAAAAGTTTGAGTTAATTATATTTTTTATAAATGAATCATGCCAATAGTCAATATATTATGTCAATTATCATGTAAAGTTTTGTGTTTTGAAGTTTTTTTATAGAGTAATAATATACCCACTGAATACAAAGAGAATCTTTTCTATATATTGAAGGGTATAATATATTGAAGCTGAAATTATAAATGGAAATGGATAAAGATGTTTCTTTGTGGGAATCCCCATAAATGTGATGATTGTTTGATATTATTTGTATATAAACATGATATGTTCTAATGTATTAAGGATTAATTTTCTACAATATGTTTCATAGAGATTGAGTGAAGGATCTTCCTGTTAAAATAAATTGGATATTGGAAAACTTGTATAGTTGTAATTAAAAATGTTAAAACTTGTTCGACATTTTGAAGGAATCCAGATGAAATAATGGATAAACCATTATTGTGTAAGAAAAAATTAATACTATAAGAATTAGTCAAGAAAAAAACTTTTATGAAGGTTCTTGAAGCTGATATTGAAGTTGGAATAAAGAATGAATATGAGTACATAAATACTTTAAATTGATTAGTTAAAATGTTGCAAGGCTTTGGGACTGGTTTTGAAGAGGTTCAAGTTGGTTTAACACATTTCAAATAGTTTGAGGTTTTTAAGGATTATTTTAAGAGTTTTATAAGGATCTATGTTACTTTTAAGAATCCAAAAATTAATTTGAATAATTATGGGTTTTGGAGTTTAAACAAAAAACTAAGTAACATATCTTAAGAAATTTCACAAGATATATAGTTGTCATAAGATATCTGGGCCATATAATATGTTTTAATTTTTTAAGATACCATCTAATTTGTAAAATATATGGGATCTTCATAATATATTCTTATTTTATAAGATATTAGTTGTTCTATATGATTGGTGACATTTTGCATGACATTTGGTTTTTGTAAGATGGGATGAATTCATAATTTGTCCCTACATTGTAAGATAGATTTCTATTTTATAAAATATAGAGTCTGAATATGATACTTTTATAGAGAGTAAGATATATAGACTTCATATGATATCCCTATCTCATAATATGCCAAGTTCACATAAGATACTCAAACACATAAGATACTTCCAATGTGAAAGATGTCCTGTCACATCATAAGATACCAGAGTTTCATAATATTTATAAATTCTTATAAGATACCTACTTTTCATAATATATATTTTCATTAGATTTTCTACATAAAATTTCAGAATATTATAAAATACTTTCCTTTGAGAGATTATGAAAATATATAAGGATGAAAAACTGAGAATTCCATAAGGAATATTTTAAAGAACTTAAATTGGATGATGTTTGAGATGAAATTAATTTATTAAAAAATCCCAAATTCATCTTTATTTAAGTTGGACATATAATAAATAGGATATTCATACAAAGAAGATTATGATCAAAGTTGGATGAACTTTTGAGAAATTTATTAAGCCTAGAATTTTTAAATTCTAATTTAACTAAATTTATAAATGAAATATGAAGATTCTCATGTTGTGCTTCGTTATTTTAAATTTCATAAACTTAATTGTGATTCAAGGTGGTTAGAGAATAAGGTGATTGTACTGAGATGATATTTGAATTTTACAAACTCAATATTAAATTCTATATTAGTTTTTTTGAAGCACATATGCTAGGATAAAATAGTCCATTCCATAAATTATTTGTGATATGATTTTCATATAGATTTAAAGATTGATTTAAATTTGGATATTTATGTAATATCTTGAATAGAAGAGATTTAAATCCTACAATATAAACTTCTGTAAGATATATTTGGATAATAAAAATGATAAAGTAAAAGAAGAAGGGTATTTTTATGATACTACTAGATATAATTGATTGAGCAAAAAGAATAATGTATATCATAGGAGATACCCATGTTTAAAAAGTAAAGGAGAAGAAAATTAGTATCATGAGGTATTGCATGAAAATTCACTTTGTTGGGGTGCCAGAAAATACCTGATATATTTTTATTTTGAGAATATTTTTGAAATTTTTCCTAAATATAATATGAGCTACTTGTATAGGAAATATAAATTGTTGGTGGAATAATATGATCTATATAGAGAACCATTATAGAGAAAAGAAAAATATTCTCTTAAGATAATTAGGAAAACTCTTACATAGAAGAATAATGAGAACCTAATAATGATTTGTGAATAAGAACTTATTGGGTATCAAAGAAAAATAAAAACCCTACCCATATATGCTAGATCAGATCCATTGTGTTGAAGTTAGAGAAGAGGAAGAATTAGAAAAGTAATAGAAATACCAAAAATACCATTAATATTTTATTTGGGTGTTTATCCCTTTTTGTTTGATGAGTTTCTGGATTCTTGAGGATCATGGGAGCTCGTTTGGGTGAGATAATCATATAAATATAATTTGAAAAAGATCTAGAAGCATGGTTGTAAGAAATTAATGAGTTTCATGAAATTTTTATTGAAGATATAATGGTATCCAAATAATCTATATTTGAGAATAAGAAGATCAGATACTATGGAAGAAGTGACATACTGTTCTTAGTGAATATTTACTTTAAAAGTTGGAAGGTTTACTATGAACTAACATGATCTAGTATAAATAACTTATGGGAGATACATTCATTAACTTGTGTAATATGGTGAGCATGGATTTCAGATGAAACCTAACTAATCCACTTATAATTGATCATAAGATTATATTAAAAAATCGATGACTCAATGAAACCCAATCTTAATAGGGAGTAGGGTTCCCACATCGGTGTTGAACCTTGTAAAAATATCATGCCCTGATCTATCTTTATATTATCCATTAAATTTGGTATTACGGGTTGGGTTAAACACATATAAATCCATTTATATCCTAATATGTTACAGGGGTTCAAATACAGAATTAGGATAAATTTAAAAGAATATTTGGAATTAGGTAAAAGACTAAGAGACACCTAATTCACCCCCTATCTAGTGTCTGTACCAGTCTATTAGGAATCTCATGCATAAATAATGAACACAATAATAAAAAAACATATTACACATAAATGACAAACAAATATATTATTCATTAACAAAATAATTATTCATCATTAATTTTTTTATAAAAAACTTACACAACTATAGTAAAAAGAGATTATTCAAATAAAATTACTAATAATAACACATAAAAAAATAAACAAAGAGAGGGAAATTTGGAATTATCAAAACATAAATAATCAAAGTTAAATAATGGGAAATAATATACCAAACACCCAAGGCCTATATAATAAGGGCAAGGCACTTGGATATGGGTTTTTGTTCATGTGTTCCTTTCTTGAGCTCTGTTTGTTGATTATTTCATTGATCAATTACTCTTTCTCTATTAGTTACAAAGAGGTAATAACATACCATATGATATGTAGCTGATACCACCCTTAGCATCAGTACATTTATCTAATCCATGGATAAACCTTTAAGGGAAGAGTCTATTAGTTATTCTCAGTGATCAATACCACACACTGATTGAACACAACAACAATATCCATCATCATTGTAAGACACATGTTCTTCATTAATGTTATACATGGTTTCAGTTTTTTATAACATAATGATCCTGATATTTCAGGTTTTAATGTATTTTTTTCATTTTATAAGTATTATTTGATCCTTATAAACCCATAAGTGGTATTAAAGTTTTTCTATGCTTCATGGCTCTTGAAATAATTTTTTAAAATGGAGAAAATGTATATTGTTTTTTATATCGTATTTCCAATCGTATGAAATAATATGTGATTTAGAAATACGAATTGTTTTAAATTATGTGATATTGTAATAAGAGATATGATACTAGAATATGATACAAGATATCATTATTATAAGAATAATTCAATCCTTTTGTTTTTCAATATATCATAGCATACGATATAGTCAATCATAGTTGTCGATGTTGTTGATTGAAGATTGGAAAACCAAGAATTGTATTGTTTAGGTGATATCAAGTGTCTCATTTATTATGATTGGTGAGTTGTAACTTTTGATATAGTGATACCATATAATACAACCAATAATATTGGATTAACAGTCCTAGGCTATGTTATGCTAGTTATAAGACATTATATTAGTTTTTAAATTTAATCGTGCCTTATAACACATGAAATTTTTAAAATATGATATATATTGAACCTTTGTGTATGAATTTTAATTTACCTTAAACCCCCACCCCTGACTTACTATAAATTATAGTTAATTATTAAATATTTATGAAACATTTAATAAATAAATATCTATAATATTAAAATTTCATATTATATAGCTTTTGATTTATATGTCACAAATTATAATTTTGATATAGAATGTTTATATAAAAATTATGAGTGTAATTTATAAAGTGTTTATAAATTAAAAAATAAGGGAAAATATTAAATAGTATATATTTAATGTTATGAATTGTTCATAATAATTAAATTGAATTATTTAAATTAAAATATCTTATTTGAGAAATTATTTAAACCATGAAAAAATGTTTTTTGAAAATTAATATGATCAAGGTTTAAATAATATTAAATATATGATATTTTGAATGTTTAGATAATCTATGAATAGTTTATATATATAGTGTTTATATTTTAGATATTATATATTAAATTAAATTCCACATAAACAAACAATATAAAGGTGTTCATGATGGAAATAAATATAAAGAGTTTTTATTTATTTGATGATGGAATGTCCATAATGTGTGAATAAATTATAAAATATTGATAATTGGTTTATTTATGAATTGTTCATAAATTATTTTCCCCATGTTTAAATATATGATTTGTTCATTTATTTAGTTTATTCCCTACCAAATTCATGAATATAAATGTTATATTATGAATGTATGTATTATTTATTTTAAAGTATTAGACTAATTATATAAGTTATCACACATTAATTTAAGGAGTAACAAAGTAGGTATGATGATTTAGTTTTCTTCTATCTTAACTCTAGATTGTTCTTGAGTTGTGTGAAGATTTATACATTAATATTATTTGATCATATTGGTTTGGTGGAAGGAATAGGATTCCAAACTAAATCACTAAAATTATGCACACATATAAAGGTAATTACATGAGATAAGATGGTGAGATTAAATCCTCTTAAAATAATACTAAGTTTTAGATTACTTCCAAAGCAAACACTTGGAAAGAACTGAATTATCAAATTGGGTAGTTTCATTCTAAAGTCATGTTCCCCTAGATTATTTTTCTATACGGAAATAATGTAATGAGGTGACCCTAAGAGTTAACTTTCTCATTATTGGAATTTAATTTGGGACACACTTAGTTGGGAAACCCTATGAGATAGGATACTAGAGAATTGATTTTATCCAAATGATACATTGGGAACAATTTTCTTCCACTCAACGATCCAAGATTCATATGTAATATGATTGGACTAATGGTGTATCTAAATATATAAGTGGTGAGATAAACACTAAAGTGGACTCATTACTTATTAAATTATAGATCTTGAACCACGAATGGATATGATGAAATTTTAAAAGTAGCCATCGTTTTAGTGGGAGAACATTTAATAAAAGTCCTTATAAAATAAATAATAAACATGATGATAATATAATAAAATCTTCTATTATATATAAAAAACATCATCATCATTGAACATGAATTTTAGATCAATATTATAGAAATGAGAATTTTAATGTAATAAACTTATTGGATTGGTACAAAAACTTAAGAATTGTTTTTAATTAAGTAGAAAATTTTGTGTGTTATAAAAATTCCTTCCTAAGTAACCAAATATTGAATTTGTTGAATAAGTTAATCTATATGATTATGAGAAGAATTTATGGATTCACCTAAGGTTTAAAATGAATTATACGTAAAATGACCTAATTAAGTTTAGTCTCCGCTCATGTATTAGTTATGACTGAGTGTGCTAATGAATTGGGGAGACTTAATGTATATTTTAAGGAATGATATGAATATTTAATAAATAATGGACTAATATTTAGGAATGTTCAGATATTGTGAATAAGTACTATAAAATGTTACCCTATTTTATCATTATTTTGAGGATAAATGAATAGGTCATGATATTTTTAGGTTTCAGTGTTTTGTTGATAGTACAAGTGGGTAAAATCTAAATATTGAAGAAGAAAATTCCATTGGAAAGTCTAATAATGTTTCTTTGAGTATCCAATAAGGCCATTAAAACCCAATACAGGTGTTATAAATTAGGGTTAGTAATTCCATTGGATGTAATTATTCAGAATATCTGAAGAGTTTAAGAAACTTCGTGGAGTTTCCATTATTAGTAATAGTATTAAAGAATCAATTATTTTATTTTTAAGTGAATATAATAAAAAAATGTATATTTTATAAATGTTTTAAATATAAAGGAGTTCAAAATAAAATTAGTAATTTATTGATCTTGTAGTTTGTATTCAAATGATTAAGTAAAGGATTGTTATATCATGAAGTTGAATACAAAGGAACATATCAAGCTTATATGAATATAAATAAATGATATCCATAGTTATCACATTTTTATTACCTACTAATAGAATTTATTTATTAATAAGGTTTTGTTATAAAAAATATGAAACAATGATTCTAATACACATGATCTATGGTCCATCAATTTCTATAACATACATAAAAATAATATAATTCTAAAAAGTGTTTTTTCAAGGATATAGAGTTTAAGTAGATTATTTTTAAAAATATGAGAGATGTGATCCCACTATCCCTCAATTTATTATTTTAAATAATTAATTATTATATTTATAATAATATTCAAAAAATATAGAATACCATATATAATATGGATATAATAATATATTTATTAAATATTCCCACTAAAATGAAATAAGTGTTATTTCCCAACATCAAGAAATTTGTGTATCTTAGCACGATATTCTCAAGAGAATATAGTGTCTAAGAGAATAGTTTTGGAGTTAGTGTCCTAGAACCAATTACTTTTTTTAATTTAAATTACCTATATATTCATATACTTTAATAATAAGAATTTTTTGTCACATATTGATTGTTCTTATGTGTGACATTAATGTGACAATGTCCAAGAGTATCTATCACAATTAAAAGGTTATAGTTGTTCCCTTCAATTATGATAACCTTAAAGTTCTATGATGATATTCTTAAACTAGATGTCCTATAATGGTATGATGTCATCTAATGGGACACATATGATGCAAACTATCAGATTTAAGTGCTTGTAAGATAATGAGACTTTATCTCATGATGTTTACACTTGGTAATCTATAAGAAGAAAGATTATAAGGACAAAACTGTTAGTAGGAATTCTAGATGTTTAAGTGCCATTATATATTCTTGTTAGTGAACACGTGTAATGTTCTTCAGAATTTAAGATTAATATTAATACATATGATAAGACTCATAATTAGATATATTTCCATAAATCGTGATGACATATGTTTATGTAGATTTTGGGTACATTTAGTTAATCATGATTGATATAATATTAATGAATACGTTGAGGAAGTATTTGTCCCTTATATATTTATGGAATTTAATATATCAATCCTTTGATTTAAATGAAATCGTTAAACTAAATTCCATGTCCATGATGTATAAAAAGGTTTATTCTAGGAAGTCAACTAAATAAATATCAAACAAATTGGTTGATTACACTATTATACTATCTACTTGATGAGATATTGAGATAAAGAGATTATATTACAAAATGAGTGTTTGTATATGGTTGTCAATATTATGACATTAAATTCTTCCTCTATGAGTACTTTTCATGTTGATAGATGTTAATATTGGAATTTAAGAATACTCACCTAATGCCACTTAGGAATAATCTTTCAGGGTATCAGACTTAAACAATTGTAAAATAGATTATTTATAATGGGAACCTATCGCAAATGACTCATCATTGAAAAAATGCTGCAAAAGATTCTTTTTATGATGGTCCATCATAAAAAGTATCTTTTTCAACTGGGATATTTTCCATTGTAAATAATTTTTTAAATGGGTTAATAATTGTGATGGATGGAGTGACCCATCTCAAATAAGTTTAAAAATAAAAAAATATTGATTTTTTTAAAAAAATATAAAATATTAAAATAATTTTAAAAATTGTAACCATCTAAAATAATAAAAATATTATAAAAAATATTTTCATTTAAAATTTAACTTAATAAATATATACATAATGTATCCATTACTATAGAGAGGGAGAGGGAGGGGGGTGGGGAGGGTCATCTGGAGGAGGAGGGGGAGGGAACTCTATCCCTAAACCCTATACTAATCATCACATGTACTAATTTTTCTACTCCTTCCATCATCGCATATCCTCCTGCTACTATTAGTGATATCAATAGATTTCATCCAACTACTTATACATGGCATCAATAACCTCACTCTATACTCTGAGCTTCTCCTCATACTGTGATGATGATGATGATGAATCTCCAAGAGATCGCCTTGATCTGGATATTGACCATGAAACAATACGATAACAACTTCTTGGTATCAGTCGAGAACTAATACCAACCACTAAACCCTTCTCAAAAGCATAATACATCACCTGCATCCATGCAACATCATCGAATCCTACTACGTTGGTGGCCTGACTCTCATTATTAGCCCAAATCTCATCCCGTGTCTAAGAATTCATGGCCTCATATGAGTCATTCAATTGTAATTTGAAATTTAGATAGTTAAAATATTATTTTCAGTTAATTTTAAAACTCAAAAAATTATAATGATCACAATCTGACATTGGTGACTACCAATAATCTCTATAGTGATAGGATCACTATACATCCTCTTATAAATGTTAAACTCTATAATATCTAGATGTCCAACTACCTATATGAGCATAAATTAAATATCTTACATTTAAAGTTATATAAATTACTTAAAAAATTACTTACCATATGTCATCGATACGTAATGAATGTATGATTACTAGCTCAATGGGTCACATCCTGTCTGCCCTGGTTCTGCCGACCTAATAAATTTTTTGGACATGTTTGTCACAAATTGGTCATTTATCATCACCTAAAGATATGAAATTTTATGATTTACACCTTTTTAGTAATTTATAATATATGTTATTACTTTATATTAAATTATACTAAAAATTAAGGGTAATTAGTTGTAGTTATAAATAATTACAACTAATTACTTCCATTTTTTGTATAATTTAATATAAAGTAATAAAATATATTATAAATTACTAAAAGGTGTAAATCATAGATTTTAAAATCTTCAAGTGATGGAAAAAATGTGTTTCAACCATATCCAATTTTTTCATTACTCGTCACTAGGTAGAACAAGCTCCTTAAGGTTATTGAAGATATCATCATAGGTCTTGTCAGCCATCTAAAACATGAAAAGAATGTTGTTAGAAAATAATTAAAAACAAGTATTATGTATATTTATTTATTTTGACTACAACTAACAAGTAGTTGTTTCATTATTTATCTTTATCCTCATTTTTTTATATAACGATGTCAATATCTTCATCTTCCTCCTCAGTATCATCAATTTTCAAAGAAGTTTCTGCTTTATCTTAACATTTTAATTCAAATCCATTTGTTACAACATCAAAATCATTGCCACCATAAACCCATAACTATGGGGTGTCATCATGGATATTCATGTATATTCATTGAAAAGATGTAGTTGGAGTTGTATCTTGAAACAATTCAATTCCTTATATGATTTATATATAGGATTTATATGAGAATCATTTGGATTCTTATGATGATTTATCTAATTGAAATCATGTAATAAATACTATTGTTTACTTTCTTGTTCCATAATTCTCTAAAAAATAAAAAATAAAAAAATTGTTTATGATTAATTTGATAGAAGAAAAATAATATAAAAAAAGATTAGAAAATTTAAAAATTTTAATTTACTTATAAATATTATCAATTTTATCTGTTTACCACTGACCTTTACTAATTAGTTCTTATTTTTACTAATTATAGATAATTGCCACTAATTATAAGTAATTTTTACTAATGTCTACTAATTTTTACAAATTATTTTGACTAATTATTACTAATTTTTAATAGTTATTACTATTTAATACTAATTACCACTAATTATTTCTAATTATTCAAAAGTAACACTAATTATTACTAATTATAACTAATTATTGATTATCACCACCAATTATTACAAATTATTACTAATTATTGATTATTAGCTCTAATTATTTTTAATTACCACTAATTATTACTATTTAACACTAATCATTACTAATTAATACTAATTATTACAAAAAATACTAATTAGAATTAATTATTACTAATTACCACTAATTATTACTAATTACCACTAATTATTGCTAATTACCACATATTATTGCTAATTACCATTAATTATTACTAATGTTTACTCATTATTACTATTTTTTACTAATTTTTACTATTTTTACTAATTATTACCTGTTCTTGCTATTTTTTTACTAATTATTATTAATTATCACTAATTATATATAATTATTAATAATTACCACTAATTATTACTAATTACACCTAATTATTACTAATTACCACCAATTATTACTAATCACCACTAATTATTACTAATTACCACTAATTATTACTAATTACCACTAATTATTACTAATTACCACTAATTATTATTAATTATGACTAATTATTACTAATCATGACTAATTATTACTAATTATTACTAATCAATATTAATTACCACTAATTATTACTAATTACCACTAATTATTACTAGTTTTTAGTAATTATTACTAGTTTTTACAAATTATTTCTAATTACCACCAATTATTACTAATTATCACTAATTTTTACTAATTTTTACTAATTATTACTAATTATTACTAATTACTACTAATTACCACTAATTATTACTAATCACTACTAATTGTTACTAATAATTACTAATTACCACTAATTATTACTAATTACTACTAATTATTACTAATTATTACTAATTACCCGAAATTATTAATAATTAATACTAATTAATACTGATTATTACTAATTACCACTAATTATTACTAATTAATACTAATATACACTAATTATTACTAAATTCTACTACTTATTATTAATTACCACTAATTATTACTAATTGCCTCTAATTATTACTAATAAATTTGAATTATTATTAATTATTACTAATTATTGATTATTACCACTAATTATTACTAATTAAAACTAATTATTAATAATTATTACTAATTAATACTAATAAATACCAATTATTACCGATTATTACTAATTATTACTAATTAATACTAATTACCACTAATTATTATTAATTATTACTAATTACCACTAATTATTACTATTTATTACGAATTAATATAAATTATTACTAATTATTACTAATTACAACTAATTATTACTAATTACTACTAATTATTACAAATTATTACTAATTACAACTATTTATTAGTAATTATCACTAATTATCACTAATTATTACTAATTACCACTAATTATTACTAATTTTTACTAATTATAAAAAATTACCACTAATTTTATCTAATTATTACAAATTACCAATAATTAGTACTAATTATTACTAATTACCACTAATTATTACTAATTATTACTAATTACCACTAATTATATCTAATTATTACTAATTACCACTAATTATTAATAATTACCACTAATTATTACTAATTACCACTAATTATTAATAATTACCACTAATTTTTACAAATTACCACTAATTAGTACTAATTACCATTAATTATTACTAATTACCACTAATTATTACTAATTACAACTAATTAAAGCTAATTAACATAAATTACCACTAATTATTTCTAATTACCACTAATTATTACTAATTACCACTAATTATTTCTAATTACCACTAATTATTACTAATTACCACTAATTATTACTAATTTTTACAAATTTTTACTAATTATTACTAAATATTACTAATTATTACTAATTACTACTATTTGAAACTAAATACTCACGATTAAAAAAATTAACAACTAAAACTAAATACCCTAAATTAGAAATTATTATTACTGCTTAAAACGAATTTCTTCAAAATTAAACTAAGTAATTCTAATTAAATATAATTACTTCTAATTAATAATAATCATTACAAATATAAAATAAAATAAAATAATTAAAAATTAAAAACATTAAATAGATACCCTAAAACTGGATCTTCTTGGAGATGCAAAGCCTAAAATTTGCTTCCTTGTGAAAATTTAAAATTCTAAAAGTTTAAGCAGAAAAGTATGAGAGAAGAGGAGGAACGAGGAGTTTAGAAGAGAAGAGAATGAAAAAAAACGGGTGGGGGTATATATAGGTTAGATAATTTGTTTCGGGTTTCCCATTGCAAATAGTAGTATTAACATCTAGACCTGTCACAAATACTCTTCTAAATACACTTTATTTGTTACAGAAGTTAATTCCCATCACAAATAAGAAAAAATTGAAAAATATATTTGCGACGGGGCTATATTTCCGTCGTAAATACCTTTCTCGGGGTTTAGTGCATAGTGTGCGCCAAAGGTATTTACAATGGGAAGATATTCTCATCGCAAAAAATCTTTTTTAACGACTATTTGAGTTGGGAATCGATTCTCGTTGCAAATAGTCTTTGCTGATGGGTTATTTGCAATGGGTGATGGGCCCGTCGCAAATAACCTTTTGCAAAATCCAACTTTTCCCATAGTGTTATTGTATTATTTATAATCAATTAATTTTTTTACATTTTAACAATAGTAATAAATGTTATTCTCCAAACCATTGAATAATATTTATTCATGATTTACTAATCACAAATATTCAATCATCATATTTATGTGTGAGGTTAATATTAAAATAAATATTTTCACAATACCATGAATATAATATTTATTTATTTATTGAATGAATAATATTTATTATTCAATGTTTGGTAAATGTCGAGGAAGGTGGACAGACCGAGTTATGGTACTCTGTAATGGAAATGATATACTAAATATCATTTACATGAATATTAATTTATTTATAGATATTTATATTATTCATGATATATGCACCTTCAATGAAATAATAATAACATTATTATCATATGTGGGATTCACTAAGGATTAAGATATTTCCTAAGGGCCTTTTTTAGATTACCAATCCTCTAACCCTAACCCTATATATACTTGTTTATATCATCTTTGGGTGTGTGAAGGAAATCATTTTGTTGTGCACAATGAATTCCACTCTAGAGTATTCTATCCATGAGGAACTTCTCCAGGGTTTTCTCTCAAGATCGGGAGAGTCTATTCCACATTCCTCTTCCTTATTATGAATGAGAAAATAAAAATCAATCCTTCATTCTCAAAGGATTGTTTTGCAATTAAAGGTGAGCAATGAAATATGATTGGTACCACCACACTAGAACCCAAATTACCATCAATAACACTTCAAGATCAAGGAGCATGTGTGGATCACCACTACAAAGATTCTACTTTGGATCCTCTCAATACTACAATGGTTCTACCCAAAAAAATGTTCTATTAATCAATAACAACATCGAAGGAAGCACTCAAGACCGAGGTAATTTCTTTTAATTAAATTAATTATAAATTTAAGATGAAATACCCTTTCTCTAGTTATGGGATTCTTTCATTATGATTATTTAAATATAATCATGATACATATTGTTCTTCAACATGTTCTTATGGTTTATTTGTCACATTTAATAAAAAACCAATATTGGTAATTGAAACAATTGACTATCGCTACGCCTCGAACATTTAAGTTGTATTAGAGTGGTCATGTTCAAGTTTATAATTATTTATTAAATATTGACCAATTTATTAATTTTATGTTAGTTTATCATATATTGAAATTCATTCTTCAATATGAAAGTCGATATATCTTCTTCGTTCACCTTCATATGATCAAGAACAGGTTGAAAATAGATAACAAATATCAAATGAACCCATCCAGAGGTGTTGAGGATTCATTATGGATAATACAGAACTATATGGAATGTAACCCATAAGTACATGACTTGGTTATAGGTTCTTTTTACCAAGAAGAACCTCGAGTTAATTAAGACGTATCATGCTAAGAAAAAACATATGACATCATTACACACTGCATGTTGACCAAGCCAGACTGGTACTTGGCATGCCAGACTACACAATGTGTAGTTGGCATACACATCATGTTGTCCACATGGTTTCATAATAAATTTTTTTTGGAATCCAAATGATCAAAGATGTGTTGTCTATTATCACACGGTGTGTATAGATTAGCAACTTTGTAACACAGAGGTTACATGACATGTAGCTACTGTACACCCCATGTACCTCATTAATATCCATGAAAAATACACACTGAGTCTTAAGTGTGGATCATTAATATATAGTGAATGAAATACAAATAATGTAACTAGCATGTACATGTTGTGTATCTCTTACCTATTTATGTGAAAAGGAAAAATTAATTAATTACACTATTAAACCTAATCAACATGTGTATGTGTGTCATTAATTAACAATACACTCTGTGTGATAGGTTTTATAGAATATTAAATGTCTAACTAATTTCCATGTAAAATTTGGAACTACAAGCTGTGTATTGTCCTTACATGCTATATACTCCATGTGTATTAAAACCATTACACACCACTTAATTAAAAATGTGTTTATGTTTCATTTATTGATAGTATAGTCCATGTAATTGTGTGACATGCCATATATAATATATGTTTTGTGAGTGAATTGTGCACAATGAGGAGCATGTCAGGTAGTTCATATTGGTACACTCCATGTTTCCTCAAGGTAGACACCGTGTACATAATTAATTTTAAATAATAAATAATTAATTTTAAATTAAAATGGATGGGAATCTCCCAGACTGCTTGGATGGACATAAGATAAATTAATTAATTAATTATTAATGTAATTATTTTTTTGGGGAAATTTATCTTAATAAATAAGGATTGAAATAAATGCAAGCTAGCTGTTTTAAATGTGTACTCATTTCATGCATGGATGATCATAAGCATTGAATAACCTAGGTATATATTAGATTTTTTTAATTTAATTATTATTTTATGTGTTTTTTGTAATAATTATTATTAAATAAAAATTATGGATTGCATTTCATCCCCGCAACTATATTATGAAGGGTCCGTGTGTCCATAATTTATTTTATGTAACCCCATAACCATTCTTATGGTTCTCATCACCTACGTGTGAGTAAATCATATCTAGAGGATAGATCATTAATAAAATAGAGGTGTTTCAAAGATGAGGTGAAACCAACCTAGGAAATACATAACAAGACAAGAGTAGTAATGAAAATCAAATCAAGCTATGGTTTTAGTGGTTATTCTCTTAATGTTAGTGGTTAGTTTATCATTTACTTGATAAAATGACCATTATAAAGTCATTGTCATGACCCGTCCCCCAGGGCCTGTGCTGTGACTACCCTAAGCCCACCTTCTATAGGCTAGGGGCTGATGACTAGTATCAGAAAGACATATCCCTAGAAAGGGATGGAATTTACTTTAAACTTATAGACACAGAGATAGGGAACACTACACAAAGAAAACCACACAGGAAGGAAAGAAGTACAAACCACCACAAAGTAACACTATTAAAAATAAAGTGTGTAAATTGAAGGTAAAGGGCCAGAATACATGCCCAAGTGAAAAGAATGTACAACAAAATAAAAACAAGATCTAGGGGTTATCTACCAAGGATCTTACCTGAAGGGTAGATACAGCTCTCTGTCAGATGTCACTACAACACACCACATCTATCGATCCACCTCCAAGCACCATCTAGTCCTGGCTCCCCAAAGTCCCGATAAAGGCTGTCCGTCGTCTGCACAAGACACAATAGGTGCGGGTGAAGCCCATTTAGGGGTGAGTATGACAATAATCAATAGGGACCCCGAGACCCCCGAAGGTCTCTCAGTAATACAAAAATAACAACACCACAAAGGAAATACCATAGAGGAAATACCACCAAGAAAGATCTCAAACACATATCACAAAGTAAAAGATGCAGCCCACACCAGGTATAACTTAAGTATAGAAGTAAAGAAGATTAGTCATAAAGCTAGATCATCTTATTCTATCGAGAGACTCTACTGCTGACCCGAACAGGGTCGATAGGTGCTAACCCACAGAGGAGCTCTAGGTGCTGACCCGTAGAGGATCACTAGGTACTGACCCATAGAGGACTGCTAGGTACTGAGCCACACAGGATCGTTAGGTGCTGACCCACTCAGGATTGCTAGGTGCTGACCCATGTAGGATTGATATTCTTTATTCACGTCACAACTAGCCACTGGATTCCTGCACTTAACATGTTTGATTTCTAGAGGATCTGCTCCTTAAAACATTGGTCGTACCTACACCTCCATGAAGTCCAACATAGAGTAACCCCAAAGGATCGTGTCTTCCTAAGGGCCCCAACGCAATAGACGACACGTTGATCAGAAAACCAGTCTGTAAGTTATGTGCCTTTAGTAAAAAGGGTCCAGTTAGATTCGAGTTTGATCCAACCCAGCCATACTCCAACTTCCTCCAAAACTCAAGTGGAGTATCTCAAAATGACTTCCTTGTCGTAGAGGTCCTCGCGCCGTAGATGATGTTTCAATCGGATGCCCGATCTGGAAGTTATGATCGTTTTAGTGAAACGCGGCCGGTCAAGTCTGAGTCCAGTCTGACCCAATCCAACCCTGTTCAGGGGTTCGATATGGGTCCCGCATGGGTCTGGACCAGCCGGCCCATTGGGTCCGCGAGTCTAGCTTGGTAGGACGGGTCCAACCTAGTGGTGGGTCTGGCCCGACGTCGCGAGTCTGACCCGACGGCGCGGGTCCGGCCTCCCTCCTGCATTGCGGTCGACACAGGGAAATCTTCTTGTCGCGGTCAAGTGACTGCGGTATCTTCATGTGGCCGGACAAGGTGGCTGGCCGTTTCGCATGCACGCATACCAGGTCCGCGTACCACCAGTGTGCCCGAGTGGCCCAAGTGGGCCACTCCTCCAGACGGTGACAATGAGAACAATGCCACATCGCCGCTATGATGTGCTGACTGGTGCACCACCCTCCTCCACCCGCGGCCTCCGGCACCAGCACCAGTGTAGCAGCGGTACCTTGGATAGGCCACCGTAGTTGCTCCAATGGTCCATTTCTCGAGACGCTTGCATCTACAGAATCCCTAGGCCGTAACCCTCGCTACGACAGCCTCAAACTCACTTTTCCTCCATCTCGAGAAGTCATCCACGAAGAAAACACAATAAAAAACCATGGTGAAAGGTCCAGGCCTTGTTCAGTTCATCCCGATCCCTACGTATTAGAGTTTAAGCATGGGGGAAAGTATTAACCACACAACAAGAGTAAAACCCCAATTCAAACCCCCATACAATATCCACCCACAAGAACGAGCAATTCACGGATCAACCTGTCAGTCAGTTGATTCACATTCTTCATTAGTTCTCAAGATCAAGGAATAAATCATCAAAAACATAGAATGCATAAACCCCTACCTTGTTGACGTTCGATGCCAAAGCATTCTCCCTTGAGGTTTCATGATGTCAACGTCGATTCCGGATCAGTTCTTCAAGGCACCTCAAAGATGATGAAGTCTCACCAACGTTCATCATTCTTTTTTAGAGAGGAAAACTGCCGGTGGTTCGTTAGAGAATCCCCATAGTTTAATTCCCCATTCTTCCATGTTTTGGATTAAAAAAAAGAATCACATTGCATCATTTCTATTACGCTGCGACGTTGCGTCGTTACGCTATTTTATTTATGAAAAAAAGTCGCTGTTACGCTTACTTTATTACATCGCTACACTGCATGATACAGGGCATTAATGAGACTCATTAATGCGCCTTTCCATTACCTGGTTTCTACACCACAATATCATTGTGCATCACCCAATGGTGAGTAAATAAATAAAATAATCCCTTCAAATTATTTTATTATCTTTCTATAAAAGTCTAAAAACTAAATTTTCACTCAGCCCTTGTTGGCCATATTTAAGTCATTTCTAGGTGAATCCTGACATTCAGAATTCAACAGTTCCCTCGTATTTTTCATCCGATAACCTTTTCAAAATATAGAAAAACCTTCTCGCATGTTTACTCACTGTACCTTAAAAAAGTTCAAAATTCCGTTCCAGGCTCTTTGGGCCTTGGATTCACGTGCTCTCAGAGCGTGCAGTCTCAGAATAATTTCATATAATTAAAAAAATACATGTAATTTCTGAGACATTACATTCTCCCAACCTTAGGGATTTACATCCCTAAAATCCAAAATAAGAGATAACCAAATAGGTGGGGGTACTGAGCACGAATATGAGCCTCCCGCTCCCATGTGTTTTCCTAGAGATTCCCATGCTACCACTGAACACGCACCAAATAAACCGAACACCCACATATGAATCGATCTTGTTGGTACTCTATCTCCACCAGGAACTCTGCAAACGTCTCCCCATCGTCAATTTTCATCTCTCCCCAGTCGATGACATGCGACAGATCATGAATGTATCTCCTCAGCTGCGACACATGGAGAATATCATGCACCCAGTGTTTTTGTGGGGGGAAGATCTAGGTAGTACACCACCTTTCCAACTTTTATTAGGATTTGAAAAGGTTCGATGAACTTTGGAGTTATCTTTTTTCCCTATCCAAATCTCCATAATACTCTTCAAGTTGAGACCTAAAGAAATACATGATCGCCCTCCTCAAACTCCAAGGGTATCCATCTCTAATCAGAATAAGTCTTCTGCATACTTTGTGCAATCATCATCCCCTCCATGATGATTTGAACCTTCTCGGTGGTAGCCCGTACCAAATCTGGACCCATGAGTGCTGACTCCCCTAGGTCTGTCCAGCATAGGGGTGATCTGCAAGGTTTCCCGTTAAAGGCCTCAAACAGTGCCATGCCAATGGTGGAGTGATAGCTTTTTTTGTATGAAAACTCCACTAGTGGCATGTGATCCTCCCAACTATGATCAAAATCTAGGACACAAGAACGAATCATGTCCTCCAAGGTCGGTATGGTCCGCTCCATCTGACCATCCATTTGGGGATGAAAAGCTATGATCAAACACAGCTGAGTCCTTAAAGCCTCCTTTAACCCATTATACAATCGAGATGTAAAGTGTGCATCACAATCTGAGACGATCATCGAAGGAACCACTTAGAGATACACTATCTCCTAGAGGTAGAGGCATCCCAATCCCTCTGCCAGTCCCTACTCTCATATGGGTAGAAAGTGAGCCGACTTGGTTAGTCGGTCAATGATCACCCAGATAGAATCATGGAATTTGGATGTACATGGTAACCCCATCCAAAAGTCCATCAAGATACCATCCCATTTCCACTCCGGTACCTCAAGTGACTGGGCCAAGCCTATAAGAACTTGATGCTCGGCCTTCACTTGCAGACAAGTGAGGAATCAAGAAATGAACTCTGCCACCACTTTCTTTATCCCTGGCCACTAGTACTAACATCATAGGTCCTGGTACATATTCTCCACTCTAGGATGTA
The DNA here is from genome assembly GCA_963277665.1 of Viscum album. Taxonomy (NCBI): domain Eukaryota; kingdom Viridiplantae; phylum Streptophyta; class Magnoliopsida; order Santalales; family Viscaceae; genus Viscum; species Viscum album. Next base: position 556,513,090 of record OY728142.1, read on the forward strand.
CTGCCAAAGGGGATGTGTAACGACCCAAAATTTTGAATAAATCTTGTTTCCTAATTTCATGTGTTATTTTATTTTTTATACTCAACATGAATGTTTTATTTGATAACATGAGTATAATTAAAATGAGACAGTTGGGTTTAGATGGTTATATGACCATTGGTCAATATGACCGCTGGAAACTAAACGTTTTGATTATTGCCTCTAAATACAAGTAATCTTGGTTAATTATTATAGAAAAAAGATTCGATGGCCTCACCCAGTAGTCTTGGACCGATCAAAGCCCATCTAACAGAACTTGGGAAGGAGGTAGCACCACTGGGCTTTGCTCTGGACCAAACCCAAGCTGAACTTCATCGTGTGAAGCTAGAACAGAATCGCCTTTGCGAGAAGTTCAAACTAATAGAAATTACTACTCATGCGATGTTAGCCGAGCCTCCCTCAGATTCTCTCACCTTAGCACACCTTACACTTAGGTCATATGCTGGTGTGATAAGGGGCTATGTAAGGAGACTGTAACTGCCTTGTGTAATCCTTTGTTTTAAATAAAAATTGGGATTTCTTCTTATGATGAAGTTTATGAATTTTCAAATGACCGGATAAATATAGTATGCATATTTTTGATGAATTTTAGAAAAAAGATATTTTAAAAATGGTTGTGTAAACCTTAAATAATTAAAAATGTGTAATGATTTTAAAAAAATGGTCTTCTACAATTATGCTCAGTACGAAATTTAGAGTCTAATAAGATCAACTTAATTTTTGATGAATAGTAAATTATGAATAGTTATTTTATGATTAGGATTAGTAATGTGTCCAAATGGATTAGTAATCTCACTTAAAGAAAGTATTAATATAATCTAGGCACCTTGATTAAGTAATGTGATTCAATAAAATGGTTAAATAACGGTTTCATAAATTATTATTCAAGTATTAGTTTTTTTGGGTGAATAGTGTTTTTTAATTAAAAATTTAATTAAAAATATTTAGAAAATTATTTTTATAAAAATGATTTCATTTTTGAACTCAGAGCACCGATATTATGCTATGGTAATTTTTGGGGTTTTTTCTGAAAAAAACGAATTTTGGGTGAATAGTGTTTTTATTTAAAAATTAAATTAAAAATATTTAGAAAAATATTTTTATAAAATGGAGTTCATATTTTTAATCAGAGCATTGATATTTGGTTAAGGTGAAATTTTGGGATCATTCTGAGAAAGTTGAATTTTCAATGAATAGTGAAAATACAGTTTTTAAGTTACGGGTGTTTAATGACATCATTAAATGATGTATTAAGTTTGTAATCAATATGTTCGAATTATGAATAGTGAGATAAGGTATGAGGTGTCCCAAGTGGCCAATACCATGGGAAAATACCATGGGCAAGCCCATGGTTTTGCCAAAACCACTAATGAGGTGTCCCTTTGCCATTAATGCCTTGTCCCTTCACTTTCCCTATAAATACCAAGCCATCCTCTCATCCATTCGACTCCCCACTCTCCGCAAACGAAGTTCTGGTCTCATTACCTCCCAAGGAGTCCTCCCATGGTGCCCCCAAGCCCTCAAGGTCCCAACCTTTGAGTTTTAAGAGTTATGTTTTAAGGTAAGGGATCTGACCCCTCTCTTTCTTTTCAAGTGATCTCTTTTATGTCATTCCTTTTATGCTCCATGTTCTTATGTTGGAGGATGTTATTTTATACTCATCTTACTGCCCTTTTTATGTTCATATAATGAGAGATCCCCTCTTACTCTCATTATTTCGTTTTATGAAGTTTTAAGTGGCGCTGTTAGGCTGCCGAAATTTTTGTAACGGATTCTTTCTCCCTTCTCATTTTTTCAAGATCTATTTTCATGTAAAGTATTTCATGTTACTTTTTATTAATTTGGGGTATGATCTCTAAATTTATCATACTGATCTTTTATGACCATATTATTAGAGACCCCATTTTATCTCTTCAATTCAGTATTTTGAAGTTTTAAGTGGCGCCGTTAGGCTGCCGAATTTTTAAGTGGTTCTTCACCCTTCTCGTTTTGAAGTTCTACTTTCATGTCAATTCTTTCAAGTTCCTTTATATTATGTTGGGGTATTATCTCTATATATATCATACTGGACTCTTATGTTCATATTATGAGAGACCCTATTTGACCTTGTCAATTCAATTTTGTTGAAGTTTAAGTGACGCCGTTAGGCTACCGAAATTTTTAAGTGGTTCTTCACCCTTCTCGTTTTGAAGTTCTACTTTCATGTCAATTCTTTCAAGTTCCTTTCTATTATGTTGGGGTATGATCTCTATATATGTAATACTGGACTCTTATGTTAATATTATTAGAGACCCTATTTGACCTTTTCAATTCAATTTTGTTGAAGTTTAAGTGACGCCGTTAGGCTGCCGAAATTTTTAAGTGGTCCTTCACCATTCTCGTTTTGAAGTTCTACTTTCATGTTAATTCATTAAAGTTCCTTTTTGTTATGTTGGGGTGTGATATCTATATCTATCATACATATATTTTATGACCATATGATGAGAGACCACATTTTATCTCTTCAATTCAGTATTTTTAAGTTTTAAGTGGCGTCGTTAGGCTGCCGAATTTTTAAGTGGTTCTTCACCCTTCTCGTTTTGAAGTTCTACTTTCATGTCAATTATTTCAAGTTACTTTCTATTATGTTGGGGTATGATCTCTCTATATATCATACTAGACTCTTATTTTCATATTATTAGAGACCCTATTTGACCTTGTCAATTCAATTTTGTTGAAGTTTAAGTGATGCCGTTAGGCTGCCGAATTCTCACAAGAGAAATCTTATTTTTTCTTCCTTTCATATGGTATATTTTCAAATTTCATTACCATGTTCTTAAATCCTTTATATTTTTTCCCTCTACTATTTTATGGGTCATTTATGAATGTTTGACCCATGTCCCCTCTTATCTCAATGTTTTCTAAAACCCCGAAACATAGCCGTCATGCTGCAGAATTTTCGTCTCAAAGTGCCTCTCTCTCTTTTCTCAAAATTATTTTACGTTATAAAGTGAATACTAAAAGCTCTTATTTATATAGGGGTATTCAAATATATATAAAAGTTTTCTATTTTAAATTCTGGGATTTACATACATGAGACCCGCTTTCCCTTTCCGTGGGTTTAAAGTGACGTAAAGATCATGTCTTTAAAGCAGTTTTTAAAAAATTATGATTATGAAATGAAACCCATTTATTTTATGCTATATGGGTTATTTATGAAGTGTTTGATGATGATTTATGTGGCTCACATGATAATAAAGTAAAATTTAAGGGTGCGCCCTGATAGCGCCCCATTGCATTGGATAATGATGTAACCACAAGAGATTACAGTTTAAGGGTGCGCCCAGATAGCGCTCTAATGCATTGGGTAAAGACTTAATCTCTAGAGATGACCATCTTTAACGATGCCTTGGTGAATAACCTTGGTAATTTTTAACGACACCTTGGGGATGGACCTTGGTGAAACGAAACGATTGTCAATATTAAATGTTTTAGCCACATCTTCAAGTTATGAAAATGTTATTTTTATTATGATATGCCTCATGATTTCATTCTCATGCCTTAAAGTTCTTTTCATGACCTTATTGAAGTATCTCAAGTTCACATGTAAAATGTTTCTCTTGTTTCCCTTACTGGGATTTTTTCTCACCCTTTCTTTTGATGTATGCTCCCAGGTTATGTGATGAAATAATGAACCTAGGATTAACATGAGGAGAAGCCTTTGAAGTGTTTTAGAAGAATGTTTTATGTTTTCATGTTTAAAGTTCCTGGTTTCCAAGACACTAAACCTTAAAGATCCTCAGTTTTGTAAAATGTAATGAAAGTTTATGTGATAAAGAGGCGGGATTCTATAGTTGGTATCAAAGGATGGTTTAGTTATTTGTGGAAATTAGGATATGAAAAATCTAGGAAGAACCCTATATAAAAGTTTAAATATAGGAAATCTTCCTGGTATTTTGGTGAGTATTGAGTAAGGGGTTTCCAAGCAAATACATCCCTGTCTAGATACGAGCAGGTAGAGGTGGCTTTGGCACAAATGTACATAGGGGTAAAAACTGAAAACACCGCTTTGAGCTAGACTCGAACGGGAACTGGTACACGACAACGGGCCTTGCTGCACTCTTGGTTATGACACTCCTGGGGGATATGCTTTGGTAAATTCATAAGCTTAGTATGAACCCTTATTAAAGGAACAAGGATAAAACAAAATAAAGATTCACATAAGAATATATGATCATGGATAACATAGATTGGAACTTAGGGGATCACAAGTTAGGATATACTTTTATTCTACATGTTTATCCTTTTATGCTTAAAGTTTCCTTTTCATGATTATTAGCTAAGTATTTAAGCCCCTAATTATAGTTTCTTTTCTTAGTTAATGGAGGGAAATGGAAGAACATGTCCCAAAAACCAATGTGATAGGAAATGCGATGATTGTCGTATTAATATGACAGAGATGATTAGGGGGTTAAAAAAATGATTATTATTTTGGAATATATTCACTATTTTGGGGACCCTATATGATCGAGGTAAATAGATTACTACGGTATTTTCATTGAGGAGTAAGGTTGAATTATATTTTGAAGAATCGATGAATTTATGGTAGAATTATAGTAATTTAGGTTACTTATGGTAATGATTAAACTATCATGGGTAAAATATGTTTAGTTTAGATAATTTTGTTATAAGATGTTAGGAGTGGTTGATGTTGTTTGGAGATAAACAATGAAGTTTATTTTGGAAGACTATGTTATCAAATCCTTCTTGTATTTGGGTTTCAATCTTATTTTGGTTTATTTTGAGGAATTTTAAGGACCGTTATTTATGGAATGGTCTATGATAAACTTTGGGTATTACCATGGAACATTGAAGATTTAAAATTAGTTTCCATTCCTACGGGATTCTTCCTTTTTGAAGAGTTGTTTAACCTTACCGTTTCTGTTTTTGGGATAATGTTTAAAGATAGAAGAAATAGATAGTTCATCTTTTGTGGATTATGTGATTATCTAGAAGATGATTCTTGTGTTTTGATGAGACCAAGTAGTTTTGAATGCTCATCGTTTGGGAGAAAAGATTATTTTTGGTAGAAACTTATTAAAGGGTGAAACTCTACATGAAGGTAGATATATTTCCTTATGTTTTTGTTCTATGTTGTAAATGAATTCCTCAAAATTATGAAAAGGAACGTAAAACAAAAACGTTGTTGGTTTACGTTTCCTACTAGGTAATCAAAGATCGTTTACACACATAATAAGTTTGGGATTTTCTTATGGTTAACTTTCTCTTAATCATATTTTCTATCACTCTCCTTTAGAATGTGACCCTTTGTTTTCTCCTCCATGTCCATGTTTCCTACATGGAATCCTAGTATGAGTAAACTCGGGTGGCCTTTGTACTTCCTTTTCTTTCTTTTAAAGTAATAGTGTTACTGACTCTTTTTCCGATGTGAGACTTTCAATGAAATTTCAAAACCCAATTTTTAAAAATTGTGAGGACGCAATTTCTTAATGGGGGAAGATTGTAACGACCCGAAATTTTGAATAAATCTTGTTTCCTAATTTCATGTGTTATTTTATTTTTTATACTCAACAAAAATGTTTTATTTGATAACATGAGTATAATTAAAATGAGACAGTTGGGTTTAGACGGTTATATGACCATTGGTCAATATGACCGCTGGAAACTAAATGTTTTGATTATTGCCTCTAAATACAAGTAATCTTGGTTAATTATTATAGAAAGAAGATTCGATGGCCTCACCCAGTAGTCTTGGACCGATCGAAGCCCGTCTAACAGAACTTGGGAAGGAGGTAGCACCACTGGGCTTTGCTCTGGACCAAACCCAAGCCGAACTTCATCGTGTGAAGCTAGAACGGAATCGCCTTTGCGATAAGTTCAAACTAATAGAAATTACTACTCGTGCGATGTTAGGCGAGCCTCCCTCAGATTCTCTCACCTTAGCACACCTTACACTTAGGTCATATGCTGGTGTGATAAGGGGCTATGTAAGGAGACCGTAACTGTCTTGTGTAATCCTTTGTTTTAAATAAAAATTGGGATTTCTTCTTATGATGAAGTTTATGAATTTTCAAATGACCGGATAAATATAGTATGCATATTTTTGATGAATTTTAGAAAAAGGATATTTTAAAAATGGTTGTGTAAACCTTAAATAATTAAAAATGTGTAATGATTTTTGAAAAATGGTCTTCTCCAATTATGTTCAGTACGAAATTTAGAGTCTAATAAGATCAACTTAATTTTTGATGAATAGTAAATTATGAATAGTGATTTTATGATTAGGATTAGTAATGTGTCCAAATGGATTAGTAATCTCACTTAAAGAAAGTATTAATATAATCTAGGCACCTTGATTAAGTAATGTGACTCAATAAAATGGTTAAATAACGGTTTCATAAATTATTATTCAAGTATTAGTTTTTTCGGGTGAATAGTGTTTTTTAATTAAAAATTTAATTAAAAATATTTAGAAAATTATTTTTATAAAACGGATTTCATTTTTGAACTCAGAGCACCGATATTATGCTATGGTAATTTTTGGGGTTTTTTCTGAAAAAAACGAATTTTTGGTGAATAGTGTTTTTATTTAAAAATTAAATTAAAAATATTTAGAAAATTATTTTTATAAAATGGAGTTCATATTTGTAATCAGAGCATTGATATTTGGTTAAGGTGAAATTTTGGGATCATTCTGAGAAAGTTGAATTTTCGATGAATAGTGAAAATACAGTTTTTAAGTTACGTGTGTTTAATGACATCATTAAATGATGTATTAAGTTTGTAATCAATATGTTCGAATTATGAATAGTGATATAAGGTATGAGGTGTCCCAAGTGGCCAATACCATGGGCAAATACCATGGGCAAGCCCATGGTTTTGCTAAAACCACTAATGAGGTGTCCCTTTGCCATTAATGCCTTGTCCCCTCACTTTCACTATAAATACCAAGCCATCCTCTCATCCATTCGACTCCCCACTCCCCTCCAACGAAGTTATGGTCTCATTACCTCCCAAGGAGTCCTCCCATGGTGCCCCCAAGCCCTCAAGGTACCAACCTTTGAGTTTTAAGAGTTATGTTTTAAGGTAAGGGATCTGACCCCTCTCTTTCTTTTCAAGTGATCTCTTTTATGTCATTCCTTTTATGCTCCATGTTCCTATGTTGGAGGATGTTCTTTTATACTCCTATTACTGCCCTTTTTATGTTCATATAATGAGAGATCCCCTCTTACTCTCATTATTTCGTTTTACGAAGTTTTAAGTGGCGCCGTTAGGCTACCGAAATTTTTGGAACGGATTCTTTCTCCCTTCTCATTTTTTCAAGATCTATTTTCATGTAAAGTATTTCATGTTACTTTTTATAATGTTGGGGTATGATCTATAAATTTATCATACTGATCTTTTATGACCATATGATTAGAGAACCCATTTGATCTCTTCAATTCAGTATTTTGAAGTTTTAAGTGGCTCCGTTAGGCTGCCGAATTTTTAAGTGGTTCTTCACCCTTCTCGTTTTGAAGTTCTACTTTCATGTCAATTCTTTCAAGTTCCTTTATATTATGTTGGGGTATGATCTCTATATATATCATACTGGACTCTTATGTTCATATTATGAGAGACCCTATTTGACCTTGTCAATTCAATTTTGTTGAAGTTTAAGTGACGCCGTTAGGCTGCCGAAATTTTTAAGTGGTTCTTCACCCTTCTCATTTTGAAGTTCTACTTTCATGTAAATTCTTTCAAGTTCCTTTATATTATGTTGGGTTATTATCTATATATATATAATACTTTACTTTTATGTTCATATGATGATAGACCCTATTTGACCTTGTCAATTCAATTTTGTTGAAGTTTAAGTGACGCCGTTAGGCTGCCAAAATTTTTAAGTGGTCCTTCACCATTCTCGTTTTGAAGTTCTACTTTCATGTAAATTCTTTCAAGTTCCTTTTTGTTATCTTGGGGTGTGATATCTATATCTATCATACTGATCTTTTATTACCATATGATGAGAGAACCCATTTGATCTCTTCAATTAAGTATTTTGAAGTTTTAAGTGACGCCGTTAGGCTGCCAAATTTTTAAGTGGTTCTTCACCCTTCTCATTTTGAAGTTCTACTTTCATGTCAATTCTTTAAAGTTCCTTTCTATTATGTTGGGGTATGATCTATATATCTATAATACTATACTCTTATGTTCATATGATGAGATACCCTATTTGACCTTCTCAATTCAATTTTTTTGAAGTTTAAGTGACGCTGTTAGGCTGCCGAATTCTCACAAGAGAAATCTTATTTTTTCTTCCTTTCATATGGTATATTTTCAAATTTCATTACCATGTTCTTAAATCCTTTATATTTTGTCCCTATACTGTTTTATGGGTCATTTATGAATGTTTGACCCATGTCCCATCTTATCTCAATGTTTTCTAAAACCCCGAAACATAGCCTTTATGCTGCAGAAGTTTCGTCTCAAAGTGCCTCTCTCTCTTTTCTCAAAATTATTTTACGTTATAAAGTGAATACTCAAAGCTCTTATTTCTATAGGGGTATTCACATATATATCAAAATTTTCTATTTTAAATTCTGGGATTTACATACATGAGACTCTCTTTCCCTTTCTGTGGGTTTGAAGTGACATAAAGATCATGTCTTTAAAGTAGTTTTTAAAACATTATGATTATGAAATGAAACCCATTTATTTTATGCTATATGGGTTATTTATGAAGTGTTTGATGATGATATATGTGGCTCACATGATAATAAAGGCAAATTTAAGGGTGCGCCCTGATAGCGCCCCATTGCATTGGATAATGATGTAACCACAAGAGATTACAGTTTAAGGGTGCGCCCAGATAGCGCTCTAATGCATTGGGTAAAGACTTAATCTCTAGAGAGGACCATTTTTAATGATTCCTTGGTGAATAACCTTGGTAAATTTTAACGACACCTTGGGGATGGACCTTGGTGAAATGAAACGATTGTCAATATTAAATGTTGTAGCCACATCTTCAAGTTATGAAAATGTTATTTTTATTATGATATGCCTCATGATTTCATTATCATGCCTTAAAGTTCTTTTCATGACCTTATTGAAGTATCTCAAGTTCACATGTAAAATGTTTCTCTTGTTTCCCTTACTGGGCTTTTTGCTCACCCTTTCTTTTGATGTATGCTCCCAGGTTATGTGATGCAGTAATGAACCTAGGATGAACATGAGGAGAATCCTTTCAAGTTTTTTAGAAGAATGTTTTATGTTTTCATGTTTAAAGTTCCTGGTTTCCAAGACACTAAACCTTAAAGATCCTCGGTTTTGTAAAATGTAATGAAAGTTTATGTGATAAAGAGGCGGGATGCTATAGGATGTATGGAAATCCCTCAATACTTCATCCCTCAATGTCACTGGTACTATGGTGCACCCTATGAAAAGGATGTTGTTCTACCTATATATTGAAAATCCATCAGGAGCCCGTCCTGAGGATAACTGAGCACGTCTGGCCTCACAGTCCATTTCCACCAGTTGTGCCTCCCTGACTCACTATAAGAGTAGGGGAGTAATAGTTATTGAATGAAGGTAAGATGATCCATCAATATCCATATAGGATACCTGCATCATGGTTAGCTGCTCCATCGCCTCACTCAGCAACTACAAACTAGACCTCCTATTGAGTGTGTTTGCCACCACGTTTCCCTTCATAGAAGTATAGACTATCTAAAAGTCATATTCCTAGAGGAACTCAAGCCATAGTTACTATCTCAAGTTCAGGTCCTTTTGTGAGAAGATATAACTGAGACTTTTGTGGTCGGAGTAGATGATAAATCGTTCACCCATCAAGTAGTGCTACCACATCTTAAAGGAAAAGACCACTGCTGCTAACTCCAAGTCATGGGTTGCGTTTTTCTTCTCATGTTTCCTCAACTATCATGAGCTGTAGGAAATCACTACTCACTCCTGCATCAGGAAACAACCCAGTCCGGTCCCTGATGCATAATAGTAGACAACATACCCAAATCCCTCTTCTGGTAGTCTCAAGATGGGGGCACTCGTCAGTCTCTACCTCAGCTCCTAAAAACTCTGATGTAATCTCTCCATCCATACAAAGGTTTGTCCCTTCTTTGTTAAAGCTGACATGAGTGATTCTACTCTATAAAAGTTTGGTATGAATTTCCAAAAGTACCCAACCAACACTAGGAAACTCCGCACCTCGGTCATGCTCCCAGGTGGATCCCAAGAAAGAACTGCCTCTATATTCGCTGGATCCACTGCAACTCTAGCCTCTGAGATGATATATCCTAGAAAGTGGACCTCTTGAATCTAGAAATGGAACTTCAAGAGCTTACCATAAATCTAGTTCTCTTGGAGTGCATCTAGGACTATCTGTAGGTGTGTAGCGTGCTCCTCCTTCGACGCTGACTACACCAAGATGTCATCAATGAAGACCACCACAAAATAATTGAGGTAAGGTGGTAAGATCTTGTTCATGAGTCCCATTAATACTGTTGGGGAATTGGTCACACCAAAAGGCATCACCAGGAACTCATAGTGGTCATAACAGCAACTAAAGGCTGTCATTGGTACATCCTCATCCCGTACCTGAAGATGGTGATAGGCTGATCTGAGTTCTATCTTTGAGAACCACCTCGCTCCCTTCAGCTAGTCGAAGAGGCCTTCAATAATCAGCAGAGGATACTTGTTCTTCATGGTCACATGTTTCAGGGGTTGTAATTCCACTCATATCCTTAAGGTCCCATATTCCTTCTTGGAAAACAACACTGCGGCTTCCTATGGAGAATCAATGGGCCTTACAAACCCCTTCTTTTGCAAGTCCTCCAGTTGTAACTTTAACTCTCAAAGCTCTGTGAGAGCAATTTGATATGCATATGTAGATATCAGTGTTATCCCTTGGTACAATTCAATGAAGAATTATACCTCTCTTTGAGGTGGTAGTCCTAGGAAGTATTCTAGAAAGACATCCTCATACTTTTAAACCACTACATGAAAAATTGAACTACCATCGTCCTCTATACCGAGGGTGAGGCTAGCCAACTGGCGAGTGACTGACTGAACCCTCCTCCGAGAAAGTCCATCCTGTGCTGAAAAGGTTCTCTTCTCACTGGTGAAGGAAAACCTAGTCCCATCCTCACAGACACACCATACTTTGCAAATAAAAAAGTCGACCTGAGCATGGATTGTGGTTAATCAGTCGATTCTCAAGATGATGTTATAAGGCCTCGACATTGCTACTAGGAGATCCCAGCCGAATATCTTGCCTCCTATAGTTATCTCACACTACCGACACCAATGTGTAATCATTAAATCCTATCCCATATGAGTCTCTAAGCATAAGGATCAAGCCAACAGCTCCACTAGAATCTCCGAGCTTCAAACAAGAGTCATGGAAATGAATGAGTGACTAGAACCTGTGTCTATAAGAACTGCAACTAAGGTGGATAAGAAACAGATCATACCTCTAATAATGTCTAGAGAACTATGGTCATAGGCCTACATCACCTAAAGTTGACCATGCCCCTGTCTACTTGTTCTCGAAGCTCGTGGTGGACCTCCTAGGGGTCGGGTGGTAGTAACTAGAACTGTCGTCTACCGCCTGCCGCTGGGGATGATCCCCTGCCACATCTCCCACCTTGCGGACCTCCTCACTCGAACCTCTATTGCTTTCTCGACAGTCCCTCAATCGTCTTTTGGTCATTTTTGTGAGGGGTGAGACATTCACAAGCCATGTTCCCTTTTCCACCACAAGAGTAACAAAATCTAGTCCTCAGATGAAATCCTCTACCTTGTAATCTCCGTACCTCTGACACTGCGTCTCAGGGTCGTCCTATTGAATGTATGTCCCATTTGGGCATTTGTGTCATCTGTCAACTACCTACTGTAGATGACTCAACCACCTTTCATATGGTCGCGGCTCTCACCATTGGTGCTTACTCATCTAGGAAGCTCTCTACCAGTATGGATTTCTCTAGCACTCCAACCTACGCCGAGATGCTGAGTGAAATCATCAATGCCCTGATCTCCCATCGAAGTCCCTTATCAAAGGTCTAGGCCATGAATAAAGGGTCCCATATGATTTTGGTGGAGTAGTGGCAGAGTTCGGTAAACCTTGCTAAGTACTGGGCCACAATCAAGCTACCCTACTGCAGGTGCAGTAACTCTTGAATACGTACTGAGCGTAGTGTCACTGGTATGAACTCTGCCCTAAAGAGGTTCTTAAAGTCCGTCCAGACAAGGGTCACCTCCTTGTGTGTTTGGAGAATCAAGCTCTACCTCCTCCCTGCTATTCCCTGAAAAAGGATAGCATCTAGAACTACCATTTGGTCTGCATGTGTCTTTACTAGGTGAAAAACCCAAGTAACTTCCTCCAGCCAATCCTTAACTGCCATAGGATCCATCTCTCCTCAAAACCCCATAGGCCTCTATCTATCAAACTTGTGCATCACGCTCAGTTGGTGTGTATTGTCCGCTAGTGGGGTTGGTAGCAACTGCTGATCTCTGGGTGGTGGTGCTGTTGGTACACCACCCGAAGGTGCTATCACTGTAAGCGGTCCCTCCACTGACGCCTCACCACTCAGTGGACCATCATCGTGATATCTCACTGGAATCCTAGATGGTTGTCTTCATAGAGGAATCTTTAATAGAAATAGATGCTCCGTGGTCAATAAGTTATACCTGGTTATCTGAATCAAAATATATCAATAGAAAATCATTCAAAAACACATTCTACTAGTGTTTTTGTGTGCCAATTCAGAAAAAAAATTCAAGGTCCTGGTGTATGGATACATCAGACACCACACAAACACTAGACCCCCTAGAATCAAATTTGAACTCAAGACACTTAACACCATTTCCCCCAATGAATACATAGACTCTTAGTTCTTCTAGTAGAATCGACTGCCTCAAATACCACTTTGTCACGACCCATCCCCCGTGGCCCATGCTATGACTACCCCAAGACCTCCTTCCATAGGATAAGGGCTGGTGACTAGCACTAAAAATGCACATCCCCAGAAAGGGAATACATTACCATTAAACCTGTACACACACAGATAGAGAAAGCTGCACAAAGAAACCCATGAAGGAAGGAAAGTTGTACAACCCACGAAAAAGTCACACTACTAAGAATAAAGTGAGTAAACATAAAGTAAAGGGCTAGAATACAATCCCAAGTGAAAGGAAAGTACAAGAAAAGAAAAACAAGATATAAGGGTTGTCCACTAGGGATCCTATCTGAAGGGTAGGTACAAATCTGTATCAGATGTCATTGCAGTACATCACATCTATTGATCGACCTCTAAGAACTACCTAGTCTTGGATCCCCAAATTCTCAGTCAAGGATATCCGTTGTCTTCATAAGACACAATAGGTGGGGTAAAAGCCCGTGTAGGGGTGATTATAACAATACTCACTAGAGAACTCAAGACCCCTAAAGGTATCTCGGTAATCTATGAAGGAGAACACCACAAAGGAAATACAACATAGGTAATACCTACAAGAAAGATCGCAAACACATAGAATAAAGTAACATACATAGCTCACACCAGGTATAACTTAAGTATAGAAGTAAATATGATTATTCGTAAAGATAGATCATCTTATTCTGTCAAGTGGATCTGCCGCTGACCCGCACCACAGGGTTACTAGGTGCTGACCCACAGAGGATCGTTAGGTGCTAACCCAGAGAGGACTGCTAGGTGCTGCCCCCCAGAGGATCGCTAGGTGCCGACCCACATAGGATCACTAGGTGCTGACCCACTCAGGATTTCTAGGTGTTTACCCACAGAAGATTGATATTCATTATTCACATCATATCTATCCACTGGATTCCTACACTTAGAACGCTTGATTTCTGAATGATTCTCTCCTCAAGCCATTAGTCATACCTAAACTACCACAAAGTCTTACATAGAGTAACCCCAAAGGATAGTCTCATCGTAAAGGCCTCAACACAATAGACGTCACGTCGATCAAACATTCGATCAGTAATTTATGGGATTTTTAGTAAAAAGGACATAATTGGATTTGAGTCTGATCCAACTCGTCCCTACTACAACATCCACCAAAACTCAAGTGAAGTATCTGAAATGGACTGGCTCGTCACAAGGGTCCTCCCGCCGTAGGCGATGCATTAATCAGACACCCGGTTTGCAAGTTATGATTGTTTTAGTGAAATGGGGTTGGTCCGACCCGGCAGGACCAACCCAATCCGACCATGTTCCAAGGTCTGACATGGGTCCCACATGGGTCCATCTTATTTAGACAGGTTTGGCCGGGTGGCGGGTCTGACCCGATAGTTCAGGTCCAGCCCGCCACAGGTGGACTGGTCCGCCTGGTTGAAAGGTAGCAAACAGCCGCGTCCTGCCTCCCTCCCACCCCGCGGTTGATGCGTAGCACTCTCCTTACCGCTGTTACGTGATCACAGTGGCTCCACATGTCTGGAAATTTCGCATGCACGCGGACCGGGTCTGCATGCCTCCAGCGCGCCCAAGCGACCCAAGCAGGCCACTCCTCCACACAGTGCTGATGGGCGTGCCACCATCCTCGGCCTACGGTCGCCACCTCGGGCCACTGTCAGCTACCTCCAGTACCAGTGCACCGATGGTACCTTGGAAGGGCCACCGAAGTCACTTCAATGGTCTATTTCTTGAGATTCTTGCATCTACAAAATTGCTAGGCCTTCACCCTCTCTATGATGGCCTCAAACTTTTTTTACTGCCATCTTGAGAAGTCATCCACAAAGAACACACAATAAACAACTATATTGGAGGGTCTGGGCCTTGTTTGAGTAAGCCCTCACCCTCCACATTAGTCTTTAAACATGGGGGAATGTATTAACCACACAGTAAGATTAAAACCCCAATTCAAACCCGCATACAATTTCCACCCGCAAGAATGAGAGATTGACAGATCAAATTGTTAGTCGGTTGATCCGTGTTCATCGTTACTTCTCAGTAATGAGGAATAAATCATCAAAAAAATAGAATGCATAATCCCCTACCTTGTTGACATTAGATGCCGAAGTGTTCTTCCTCGAGGTTTCACAACATTGACGTCGCTTCTGGATCCATTCTTGGAGGCACATCGAAGATGATGAAATCTCACCGACGTTCATTGTTCTTTGTTAGAGAGGAAAAATGAATGCAGTTCATTAGAGAATCCTCACAGTTTAATTCCCCTTTCTTCCACATGTTGGCTTAAAAAAAGAATCACATCGCAACATTTTTGTTATGCTATGACATTGCGTCTTTACACTTACTTTATTGCATCTTTATGATACATGATAAAGGCCATTAATAAGCCTCATTAATGCTCCTTGTCACCACATGGTCATTGCACCACAACATTTTCTTCTTCCACCCAATGGTGAGTATAGAAATAAAACAATTCCTTCAAATTATTTTATTATTTTTATCAAAAAGTCCAAAAAATAACTTTTTGATCGGCCCTTGTCGGCCGAAGTTAAGTCATTTCTAGGTGAATCTCGACATTAAAAATTCAACGGTGCCCTTGGATTTTTGATCTGAGCTCCAGCTAAAAAGATAGAAAAACCTTCTCACACATTTATTGAATGTACCTTAAAAAAGTTCAAAATTCTATTTTGGTCTCTCTGAGCCTCAGAATCACATTCCATCAGAGCGTGTAGTCATATAATAATTTCATATAATTTTAAAAAAAATTACATAGAATTTATGAGGCATTACATTCTCCCAACCTTAAGGATTTATATCACTGAAATCCAAAATAAGGGTAACCAAACAAGTGGGAGTACTGAGCATGAATCTGAGCCTCCCGCTCACATGTGCTCTCCTAGAGATTCCTATGCTGTCACTGAACGCGCACCAGAGGAATCGACCACCCACGTAGGACTTTCTCCTGTCAATCCTCTATCTCCACTGGGAACTCTGTAAATGTATCCCTATCATCAATGTCCAGCTCACCCTAGTCGATGGCGTGTGATAGATCTTGTACGTACCTTATCAGCTATGACATATGGAAAACATCATGCACCTGGTGCATCTATGGGGGAAGTTCTAGGTGGTACATCACCTCACCAACTCTGCTCAGGATCTGAAAAGGTCTGATGAAACTTAGAGATAGCTTTCCGCCCAGGCCAAATCTCTGTAATCCTATTTTGGGTGAGACATGAAGGAATACATGATCACCCTACTCAAACTCCAAGGGTCTCCATATCCTATCAGAATAAGTCTTCTACTTATTCTGGGTAGTCCTCATCCACTCCTAGATGATCTGCACCTTCCCAGCAGCAGGCCTTACCAACTATGGACCCATGAGTGCTGACTCCCCTAGGTCTGTCCAGCATATGGGTGATCTGTAAGGTCACCTGTAAAAGGCCTCAAATGGTTCCATTCCAATGGTGGAGTGATAGATGTTGTGGTATGCAAACTCCACCAGTGGTAGGTGATCCTCCCAATTGAGCCCAAAATCCAGGACACAAGCACAAAGCATGTCCTCCAAGGTCTGTATGGTTCGCTCCATCTGACCATCCTTCTGGTGATGGAAAGCTGTGCTCAAATGCAGTTGAGTTTCAAACGTCTCCTTCAACCCCTTCCATAACCGAGATGTAAATCCTGAATCATAGTCCGAGATGATCATGGGAGGCACCTAATGGAGTCACACTATCTCCTAAACGCAGAGGCGTCCCAATCCCTCTATTGATCCCTGCTCTCAGATGGATAGAAAGTGAGCCGACTTGGTGAGTCAATCAACAATCACCTAGATGGAATCATGGCCCCTTGATGTAAGTGGTAACCCTGTCATAAATTCCATCGAGATACCATCCCATTTCTTCTCTAGTACCTCGAGTGGCTTGGCCAAGCCTGCTAGAACTTTATGTTAGGCCTTCTCTTGCTGACAAGTGAGGCATCGAGAAATGAACTCTACCACCGCTTTCTTCATCCCTGTCCACCAGTACTGACGTCCGTGTTCCTGGTATATCTTCCCTACTCCAGGATGTACTTCAAAAGGAGATGTATGAAACCCCCTCAACACTTCCTCCCGCAATGTCACTTGTACTAATGTGCACCCTCTGAAAAGGATTCCGTGCTCCCCACCTATCAAAAATCCATCAGGATCCCATCCTGAGGATAACTAAGCATGTTGGGCCTCACAATCCACATCCACCAGCGGTGCCTCTCTGACTTGATGTAAGAGTGGAGGATTAAAAGTCATTGAATGAAGGTAAGATGATCCATCACTATCCATGAAGTATATCTGCATCGCGGCTAGCTGATCTGTCACTTCACTCAGCAGCTACAAACCAGAACTCATGCTGAGTGTATCTGCCACCACTTTCCCCTTCCCAGAAGTATAGACTCTCTCAAAGTCATAATCCCAGAGAAACTCCATCCATTTTCACTGTCTCAAGTTTAGGTCCTTTTATGAGAATATATACCTGAGACTCTTGTGGTTGGAGTATATGGTAAACCGTTCACCCATCAAGTAGTTCCTCCACATCTTCAAGGAAAATACCACTGCTTATAACTCCAAGTGATGGGTCACATAGTTCTACTCATGTTGCCTCAACTGTTGCGAGCTGTAAGTGATCACTAATTTCTCCTACATCAGGACACAACCCAGTCCGATCCTTGACACATCACATTAGACTACATATCCAACGCCCTCTTCTGGTAGTCTCAAGATGGGGATCTCATCAGTCTCAACCTCTGCTCTGGAAAACTATACTAGAATCTCTCAATACATATGAAGGGTTGTCCCTTATTTTTCAAAGTTGAAAAGGGTGATGCTACTCTGGAAAAGTCAGGTATGAATCTCTGGTAGTACCCATCCAACCCTAGGAAACTCTGCACCTCAGTTACGCTCTAGGGTGGATCCCAAGAAAGCACTACATCTATCTTCCCTAGATCCACTAAAAATCCATCCTATGAGAGGACATGTCCCAGAAAGTGGACCTCCCGAATCCATAAATGGCACTTCGAGAGATTAACATAAAGCTGGTGCTCTCAGAGTGCATCTAGGACTATCCACAAGTGTGTAGAGTTCTCCTCCTCCGATGCCGAGTACACCAAGATTTCATCAATGAAGACTACCACGAAACAATTTAGGTAAGGTTTAAAAATAATTTTCATGAGTCTCACGAACACTGCTGGGTAATTGGTCACTCCAAAAGGCATCACTAGGAAATTCTAATGGTCATAACGACACTTGAATGTTGCCTTCAGTACATCATCATCCCATACCCGAAGTTGGTTATAGCCCGATCCGTGGTCTATCTTTGAGAACCACCTCTCTCCATTTAGCTTGTTGAAGAGGTCTTCAATACTCGACAGTGGATACTTGTTCTTCATGATCACCTGGTTCAGGTGCCGGAAGTCCACACAGAGCCTTAACTTTATATTTTCCTTCTTGGAAAACAACACTAAGGCTTACCATGGAGAAACACTAGGACTTACAAACCCCTTCCTTCTACAAGTCCTCCAGCTATTCCCCTTAACTCTCGAAGCTCCGCAGGAGCCATCCGATATGAAGATGTAGATATCAGTGCCCTACCTGGGTACAAGTCAATACAGATGTCTACCCCTCTACGAGGTGGTATTACTAGGTAATCTTCTATAAAGACATCCTCATACTCATCCACCACTATAGGAAAGCTAAAACTCCCTTTATCCTCTATACTGAGGGTGAGGCTAGCTAACTAGTCATTGATCAGCTGCACCCTCCTCTAAGAAAGTCTATCCTATGCTGCAAAGGTTACTTTCTTGATGGTGAAGGAAAACTTGGTCCCATCCTCACATAAACACCATACTTTGTGCCTAAAACTGTCAATATGAGCATGGACTATGGATAACTAGTCCATACCTAAGATGAAATTGTAAGGACTCAAAGATACTACTAGGAGATACCAGCCGAATCTATCACCTCCTAGAGTAAGATCACACTATCAGAACTAGTGCATAATCATTGAATACTCTCCCTCAGGAGTATTTAATTGTAAGGATCGAGCCAATATCTCCACTTGAATCTCTAATCTCTGAAGGAGAGCCATGGCAAGAAAGAGGTGATAAGAACTTATGTCTATAATAACTGTAGATAAGGTGGAGTAGAAAAATATCATATATCTAATAATCTCTGAAGCACCATGGTCATAGGCCTCCATCTCCTAAAGCTGGCCCCACTCCTTCCCACCTGCTCCCGAAGCTCATGGTGGACCTCCTGGGGGTGGTGGTGGTGGTATCTCAAACTTTCATCCACCGCCTGCCACTCGGCCACTCCCATGCCACGTCCTCCACCCTACGGACTTCATCGCTTGAACCTCTATCACTGTATTGGTGGTCCATTGACCATCTAATGGTCATCCATGCAAGGAGTCATACAAACCTGAGCCATGTCCCTTGTCTGCCGTAAGAGTAAAAAACTCTAGTCCTCAGATGAACTCATCTACCTCATGAGCTCCTCACCTCAAAAACTACGTCTCAGGGTCATCCTCTAGAAGGTTGGTCCCATTTGGGTCTCTGAATCATCTGCCTACTACCTTCTATAGATGAATCGGCCACCTGTCATCCGGTGGTGACTCTCACCATCAGTTCTTCCTTGGCTAGGAAGCTCTCCACCAGTAGGGATCCCTCTAGCACTCCAGCCTGCATCAGGATACTGAGTGAAATAATTGATGCCCTGATCTCCTGTTAGAGTCTCTGATTAAAGGTCTAGGAACTGAATAAATGGTCCTTTACCATGTCAGTAGAGTAGTGGGA
This sequence comes from Viscum album, assembly GCA_963277665.1. NCBI lineage: Eukaryota > Viridiplantae > Streptophyta > Magnoliopsida > Santalales > Viscaceae > Viscum > Viscum album. Next base: position 556,532,868 of record OY728142.1, read on the forward strand.
GAGGTCAGTAAACCTCACGAAGTACTGAGAAATAGTCAGGATGACCTGCGGTAGGTGTAGTAACTCCTGAATACGCATTGAGCGTAGTGTTTCTGGTACAAACTCTGCCCTGAAGAGGCTCTCAAAGTCTATCCAGATAAGGTTTGTCTCCTCGTGTGTCTGGAGCATCAAGCTCCACCACCTCCCTATCGTGCCCTGAAAAATGCTAGCATCTAGAACTACCATCTGGTCTATAGGTGTATTTACTAGGAAAAAAACTGAATAACAACCTCCAACCAATCCTTATCTACCTGAGGATACCTATCACCTCGAAACCTTGGAGGCGTCTATCTCTGGAACTCGTGCATCACACCCAATCAGTGTGCACTGTCTTCTGGTGGGGCTAGTAGCAACTGCTTCTCTCTAGGTGGTGGTGATACAAGTAGACCACCTGAAGGTGCTATCTCTGTAAGCGGTCCCTGCACTGACAACACATTTCTCAGTTGACCATCATCATGATCTCTCACTGGAATCCTGGATAACTATATTCGTGGAGGCATCCTGAAGAGAAACAGATGTTCCATAGTCAATAAGTTATACCCGACGAGATGAATCAAAAGAGATCAAGATAAAAACATTTCTAAGACACATGAAACAAGTGTTTTTGTGTACTGAGTCGGAAAACAGAATTTAGGGTCCTAGTGTATGGATACGTCGGATTCCGCACCAACAATGGACTCCCTAGACTGAAATCTGAACTCATGACACTTAACACTATTGCCCCCATTGAAAATACAAACTCTTAGATCTTCTGGTAGAACCGACCACCCCTGATACCAATTTGTCTCGACCCATCCCCCGAGGCCCATTCCATGACTACCCCAAGCCCACCTTCCATAGGCAAGGGGCTGATGACTAGCATCGGAAAGAAATATCCCTAGAAAATGAAGACCTTGCCTTTAAACCTATACACACACAGATAGGGAAAACCACACAAAGAAAACCAAAAAGAAAGGAAAGTAGTACAACCCACCACAAAGTAATACTACTAAGAAGAAAGCATGTAAACTAAAAGTAAAGGCCCATAATACAAGACCAACTGAAAGTAAAGTACAATAAAAGAAAAACAAGATCTAGGGGTTGTCTTCTAAGGTTCTTACCTGAAAGGTAAGTACAGATCTCTATCAGATGTCACTACAACACACCACATCTATTGATCCACCTCCGAGCACTACCTAGTCCTGGATTCCCAAATTCCCAGTCAAGGATATATGTGGTCTTCACAAGATACAACAGGTGCGGGTGAAGCTCGTGTAGGGGTGAGCATAACAATACTCAGTAGATACCGTGAGAACCCCAAAGGTATCTCAGTAATCCATAAAGGATAAAACCAAAAAAATAAAATACCACATAGGTAATACCACCAAGAAATATCTCAAACACATAGCACAAAGTAAAAGATGTATCTCACACCATGTATAACTTAAGTACAGAAGTATAGATGATTAGTCGTAAAATTTAGATCATCTAATTCTATCTAGGGGCTCTGCTGGTGACCTGCACATGGTCACTAGGTGCTGACCCAGAGAGGATCTCTAGGAACTAACCCACAAAGGATCGCTAGGTGCTGACCCCTAGAGGATCGCTAGGTGATGACTCATAGATGATCTTTAGGTGCTGGCCCACTCAGGATCGCTAGGTGCTAACCCACACAAGATCACTATTATTTCTTCACATCACAGTCAGCCACTGGATTCCTGCACTTAGCATTCTTGATTTCTAGAGGATCCTTTCCTCAAGCCATTGTCCATACCCCAACCACCACGAAGTCCTACATAGAGTAACCCCAAAGGACCGTCTAATCATAAGAGCCCCAATGCAATAGACAGTGCATCGATTGGATGCTCGATCTGTATGTTATAGGCTTTTTAGTAAAAAGGGCCCAGTTGGATTTGAGTCCGACCCAACCCATTCATACTCCATCTTCTACCAAAAACCATGTATATTATCTCAAATGGACTGGATCATCACAATGGACCTTGTGTCGTATATGGTGCGTTAATCAGAAGCTCGGTCTGCAAGTTATGATCATTTTAGTGAAACAAGGACGGTTCGACCCAGTCGAACCAACCCGACCCGACCCTGTCTGGGGTCTGGCCTAGCTGGTCCATTGGGCTTGCTTGTCTGGCTTGGTATAATGGGTCTGGACCTATGTAGCGGGTCCAGCCCGGCGGTGCGGGTCCGACCAGACGCTGTGGGTCCAGCCCGCCACAGGCGGACCGGTCCACCTAGCTGGGATGCGAAAAAGAGCCACTTCCCAACTCCCTCTCGCCTCATGGTCAATTTGGGGAAGTCTTATTGCCACTTTCAAGCAACCGGAGAGGCTCTATGTGGTCGGCCAGGCTGGCCATCCATTTCGCACGCTCTCGGACAGGGTCTGCATGCCTCCAGCGCACCCAAACAGCCTGAGCGGGCCACTCCTCCATACAACGTTGATGGGAACTTCTCCACCTCACCACTATGGTGTGCCGCTATCCACTTCCTATGGCCATCGCCGTGGGCCACCACCGACCGGTGCCGGTGTGCCAACAATACCTTTGACAGGCCACCGAAGTCGCTCTGGTGGTCCGTTTCTCATGCCGCTTGCATCTATGGAATCTCTAGGCCATCACCCTCACTACGATGGACTCAAAATCACTTTTATACCATCTCAAGAAGTTATACACAAATAAATAACAATAAAAAACCATAATGAAGGGTTCATGCCTTATTCGGGTCGGCCCGCGCTCTCCGCGATAGAGTTTAATCATGAGGGAAATTATTAACCACACAACAAGAGTAAAACCCCAATTCAAACCTCTACATAGTATCCACCCACAAGAATGAGTGATTCAAAGATCAACCCATTAGTAGGTTGATCTGCGTTCATCGTTAATTCTCAAGAGCGAGGAAGAAATCATCAAAAACTTAGAACACATAAACCCCTACCTTATTGAAATCTGATGCCAAATAATTCTTCCTCAAGGTTTCATGACATCGACGTGGCTTACAACTCCATTATTCAAGGCACGTTAAAGATGATGAAGTCTCACCGACGTTTTTCATTCTTATTCATAGAGAAAAATAGCCAGTGGTTCATCAGAGAATCCCCACAGTTTATTTCCCCACGTGTTGGATTAAAAAAAAGAGTCACGTCACAACATTTCTATTACGCTGGGACATTGCGTCGTTACACTGTTTCATTTATGAAAAATTGTCATTATTATGATTAATTTATTGAATCATTACGCTTCATGATACAGTCCATTAATGAGCCTCATTAATTCACCTTGTCGCTTCCTAGTTGCTGCATTGCAACGTCGTCATCCGCCACCCAACAGTGAGTAAATAAATGAAATAATTGTTTTAAATTATTTTATTATTTTTCTTGAAAAGTCCAAAAAATAACATTTCTACTCTGCCTTTTTCAGCCGAAGTTAAGTCATTTCTAGGCAAATACTGTAATTTCAAATTCAACGATGCCCTTAGTTTTTTTATTCAAGCACCGGTTCAAAAGATAAAAAAGCATATGTCCATGTTTACTAAACGTACCTTAAAAAAAATTCAAAACTCCATTCCAGGCTCTTTGGGCCTCAGAATCATGTTCCTTCAGAGTGTACGGTCTCAAAATAATTCCATATAATTTAAAAAAAATTACATGGAATTTTCAAGACATTACAATCATGATAAGACCACATTATTTATTTTATTTATGTCCAGTTCATGGTTTATTTTAAAATATGTTTTAACAATATCACATAAAAAATGAATTAACAAGCATGGAAGATAAAAATTAAAATAAATTAGATTATACATAAATTATTTTATCATAAAATTATTAATCACTTATTTAAAATCCATATAATATTATAAATACTTATAAAATGATAAAATAAGGAAATTTAATCATAATAAACAAAATAAATCAAATAAAATCAAGTAAAAAAATCATTTCGTTGTCTGAATTGAGATTAAACTGTATTTAATGTGTTTTCTATGCCATAATCGGGGGGGGGGGGGTACACTTTTAATTAATGCGAAGTCTAAACAAAGATAATGAGTCAAATTAACAAAAAATTTATTGAGTGTAATGGAAATTGTATTTTAATACAATTTTAGAGGCAAGTGTTGAGGAAATATGAGTATAGATTTTAGGATTGAGGAGTACACTCAACATACTAAAGAGATACAAGCCTATAATTTGTAATACTAATTACCTAAAAACCATCTTATAATTTTCATGGCTATATTCTAGGTTATAATAATGAAAATATAGATCCTTTCCACTAGAAGTTACATGTGATAATACATGTTGAATACAATGGTGAGGGATATCCATAATTGATAAAGTAATGGGAGACTAATAATTACATTTATTTCATCATCCATATTTTGGTAAACATATAATTTTTTTATATGATTTTTATATTACTATAGTAAAATGGAAAGTTCATAGACCACATTATACATTTGATTAATATTGTTGAAAGATGATATTCTTACTGGAAGTAACTTACAAGAATTTTACAGGTGCTTGCACATTGTATTAAGACATGAATGGATGATTTACATGCTAGAATACTCAATTTATAAATCCACTAAGGAAGAAAGTGATGAAGTGATTTCTATATTTTTAAAACACTTATATGATGTTACATATGTCTAATATTTTATGATTTTATCCATGTTTGATGTACACCAGAACTCTCATGAGAGTTTGGATGCATATAGCATGATCAATCATTTTCATGATATTTATCAAGAGAGAGCTAAAAAAGAGAGGTTTGATATCTATAAGGCACTATTTATCTATAAACATAGAGTGGGGAAACCAACTAGACCTCATTTAGTCAAAATTATTAGCTACATTGAGAATCTAGACATTGTAGGGTTTAAGATTCCCAATGAATTGAACACCAATCTCATTATTTCTTCACTCCCTCATAGATTTTCTAACTTTATAGTGGATTTTAACATAAAAAAATTGAGAAGCATCCCCCAAATTATTTTATTCTACTTCACCAGATTGATAAATACATGAAGTGAAAAAAAAATTATGTATGGTGAACAAGAGGATGGAAAAAGAGAAAATCCACAAGACTGACTCTAAGTATAAGTCTTATTTGAAACACCCATCCAAGAAAAGGAAGATCAAATAGAAAACAACAGATTAGGACACCATCTATTTCACATGTGGTATAATGGGACCCTAGAATACAAACTTCACCATGATGAATAAGCAAGGGGAAGCTTCATGTGCATTCATTATCAATAAAAATCTATTTTTTTATAAATTGGATTTTAGGTACAACTTGTTGTGCTCACATTTATATCCAATTAAAAGAACCAAGTAAATTTAAAATAATTTAATATAGTGAGGTGAATCTATGGGATTACAAAGGAGATAAACTCACTATGGTAGCTATTAAGGAACTATTATTCTATGAAATATTTTACCAAAAATGTTATTTACATATCCTATCATGATATGGATGATTTTATTTTATAATATGGGAATAAAAAATACTTCTTTTACAAATATATCATATGTTATGGAAAGGAAAACCTTAATAATGGTATTTTATGTGTTTTACTACAAAATCCAAGTAATGGAAATTGATAAAAAAATTAGTTATCATGACTCATATCATACCCAGCTATGGAATCACCAGCTATGTCATGTAAAAAAATGCTTGACGAGATTATACTAAGATGAATAATTATATTTTTTAACTAAAAATAACAGGAATATGTCATGCTTGTTTTTTAGGAAAAATGACTAAATATCTATTTAGTAGAAAAGGTAAAGGTCTAAAAATCATATTGAATTAGTTTATACTGATGTGTATGGATTTTTTCCAATTAAAGTGAGTGGTGGATATTCATACTTGATAAATTTTACTAATAAATTTATTAGATATAGATATGTATACCTAATGAGGTATAAGTTAGATTCATTTGATAAATTCAAGGAATAAAAGAATGAAGTTCAGAATCAAATTGGTATAAAAACAAAGAAACTATACACAGACCATGTAAGGGAATATCTTAACTAATAATTCATTAATTATCTATGGGAGTTTGAGATTATATCCCAAATCACTCCTCCTTATACACTATAATGTAAATGTGTTAGTGAAATGAGAAACTACACCATTCTAGAAACAATAAGATCGATGATGATCCATGTATGTATTTTGTAAAATATTGGCTCTTCAAACTACCAATTAGTTCTCGATCTGATAGTCACTATTATACCTTAGGCATGCCTCCTCATACACAAGAGGATTCTGACTAGTAGTGTGGGTCTAGGATTATATGATTAGGAGACTATACCGCAATATCATATTGCACTATATCAATAATAACACCAAGAATCATCATAATAGTAAATATAAATATGATTATGTAGATAAAAAAGTAATGGAAATATGCGATAATAGATGAAACACTAATATAAATGTGTAATTTATTTCCCACACACTGGGCTGGTCACAAGTAAAAATGATGTAAGATAAAATAAAATGAAATATAGGCTTCAATTTACCCCTGAGATATAATTCATCCCAAGCTCCGCATACAAGCCTAAGCTATCCCACTCGATCAATCCTGAGCATTAGACCGACCTATGTCTATAACTAAGCGAGAGTCTGCTCAAGTACCCAAGTGCAATGGTGACTTGAGTAGGGAATGAGTACATAAATCAGTAGGGAAGCACCAATGAGGTCCCATACATAAATAGAAAATGAATTATTATTTTCACGTGACATTCAATAAATAAATAAAAAATCATGAAAATAAATCAAACAAAAATAACCACCATCGATCCTCATGTCCGTGAACATGATCAACCATACTTTCTATGGCTAGTTCTAGAGTGCCTTTGCGTATATTGTGATGATCATGATAACCATATAATGACCCAAGGTACTTTCACCCTAGTATACATTGATAAGGGCTCGAGGGATAATCTCACCATAGTATACATGATAACGTTCAAGGGTGTGCACCATCCCAATATCACAACCTAAGGAATACTCCATCCCAGTATGGAATGGTCCCAATAGCTAAGCCCCATTAGGAAAAAATGTTTGAAATACCCTACCAAATTTCCCACAATCCTCCAAAAACTAGCACGTGTAAGGAACTCCATCCTCCATAAAGCTTGACCATGCCCATTGAAACAAGCCTCCGATAGGTCGAACATGGAAGTAACATTGTCCTATGACCGAACCAAAGTTGTCCTTGATATAAATACATTCCCAAAGAGGTATCAATTACTTACCCAAATGGAGTTTTTATTACCTCCTTATAGGGATTATTTGCAACCTCCTCATAGGGAGTATTCATGACCGACCGTAAGGGCATTTTACATTTACAATAAAAACCACCCATTGTAATTTTCCATTTTATCAACAAAAACATAATCAATAAAATAGTGAAAATTAAAGAACCCAGGGGAATTCTATCCTAGATATAATGAAATAATAATTAACACCCTATCACTAGGGTCAACACATCCCTGGGGAACCCACCAGGGTCCCCTAGGTCTCATCACGACCCAAACACCTCATAAAGGCCCATAAATCCTAACTCATATCTTTGGTCAATGCCCATTATAAGGTTGATGGTTTTAATCCCACCCCCTTTTAAAAAACTCTAGGTTATCCTAAACTCCCAACCCATCCATTATTCTTTCACAGGGTCAATCACCTAGGTCGCCATGTATTCATGGGGGGAGATATATCCAACCCCTAGGCCATTCATCCATGCACGTCATTGTGTCACGAGGGGATCTTATTAATATTGACACTACATTAATTAATTTTAGTCGAAACACATTAATATCTCATGGGGGGGGGGTATATGTCTCAAGTAATGTTATTATAAAAAAATTCTTGGACATTGGCAGATCATACATCAGCTAGTGCACTAGGTACCCATGCCTTGGCACTTTCTCGATCTAGGTCATTCATTTTAAAATAAGTTGATTATCACATTTTAAAATAGTAATTATTTTAATTAAAATATTAAAAGGATGATATTTATTAGGAATTATATCACATGAACCATAAAAAATATGTATAACTATAGGGAAAGTACCAACTACCACCTACCTCATTCCGAAGCATTTTTTACTTTTAACTTAATTCCTGACAGCTCCTCTCTATGATTTCCAAGACTTGTCTTGACTAAACTAACCATAGATCAGTAACCCATGGATATAAAGCAAACCTAACATAACAAAAAAAAAATTAAATTAATTAAAAGTTTTATAATTAATTAAAACACTTAATTATAAAAAATCATAATTACCATTTGAATCACGAATCCATCCCTTCACGATACAACTGTGACCAACCACTCACTGGAGGTTCCCAGTTGACCCTTGACATCAACTAAATCCAAATACCTACCATATAGAAACATTTACATCATTATATTAATTTAATTTTTAATAAAAACCATAAAATATTTCATGGCATGATTTACCTTCATCAAATCAATGAATGGTGATAGGTAGAAATTGTTACAGGACAATATCCTTACTAGGAAAAATAAAACCCACATAACAAATGGGTGATTTCACCATTTTCTAGTGAAATCAACATCATAGCCTAAATCAAGAAAAAAATTAGAGGGTGAGGGAGAGGAATCCAAGAATGAGAATAAAATAGAGGTACTCACCTCTGATCACATTCAAAATTCTATGAAAACCATCCCCTTTGAAGAGGAATCAAGATATCCATAGAGGGGAAGGATTGATCCGGTACATGAAAAAAATTATATTGAAGAGGTATACCCCTATAAAATACCAAGGAAAAAACGGTTAAATTTACCCTTTTAAAAACCACCACCAACTAGCCGATTCAAGTTTACTGACTAGCTGTTGGATCACAAAATGAATGATAGACTTGGAAGGGGTACTATGATACTACCTAGATCACCGACTAGCTAGTGGATTGAAAACAACTAGATGATGGCTTCATAATATAGTGGAGTGGTATCCTCACTATACAAACCTTCCTTAGATGTTCACCCAATCCTCCATAACACCATATAAGCATCATTCCTTGTCTAAAATACATATTTTAACATTTTCACAACTTCAAATTTCCCATTTGAATCATGGTGAAAAATAAAACTCCTCTACTAATTAAAAATTCAAATTACTTAAAGAATTTCTGGCCCTTATAGACAAAGGATCTTGCAACCTCTCCACCATAATACCTCTCATCCCAGATAAGTCTTGGTGGTCATCCAAATAAACATCCCATATTTCCTCGGTTGTTAAAACATGTTCAAATAACTGTGTTCCATCCTTGAATTATAAGATCACATTTAAGTCACATTTCCAAAATCAAGGTGTTCAATGAAAAAACATGATACACCACCCATTTCCATGACTAAAACACTAATATGACAGTCACCTAAGATCGTCTATCCTGAGGCACAAAAATTTCATCATCTATTAGATCGGCTAGCCCATGGTTCTTTCCACCATATAAATTGACTTATAACAACCAGTTCCAAATTGTGGTGCCTATTACCAACATAATTTCCTACCAAAAAAATTATCAATTACCTGTTGACACACTCATCATGTTCCCAAACACACCATACCCCCATTGATCATGAGAAACCTAGTCAATCACCGACACCAAACTGATTTCCAAAATCTTACCAATATGGATGATTCACCACTATCTATACTTATAAAGACCCTTACCCTAGTACCCTATATTTGGTGGTTACTTTATTATATTGGCACTAGATATAAGGAATCACATCCCAAAGGACTAAATAGTTTACTAGTATTGGATTACTAGATACATATGTGATTATTATTTTACAATTGAAAACTTAAAATGTAGCATAGAATTGTCTTTGAAAACACTATTATTACCTTTAGAATATATCTTCATATAAATCAGAATACACTTCTAGGCATATTTGGGAAAGGAAACATAAGAAAGGGGTGAGATCTAATTCTCAGTAAGGGCATGTGTATAGTATAATATATCATGAATAAATAAGTAATAATCAATATAAAAAGGAAAATAACTGAAACACATTACCTTTAATAAAAAACTTGAACATGAAGAATAACATGGCAGGAATAAATGATGATCAAATAATTCTATATAAATAATCACATGAGCTCGAAACTTATCCATGGATATTTTATATAATAGAATAATCACATGTACATCAATAAATAATCTCATAACAAGGGAATGAATATTATCATACTATCATAACCAAACCATAAAGGCCTTATGCCAAGACATCTTATATAAATCAGTAAGGACTTAGCTAAAAATCTAAGCTAGTTTGTCTAATGATACCTATTAATAACGGGCCCCTCCTATCAATTACTAAGTCCAATTCATTCCTCATATAAAATTAGAGAAACATAATCACATGTAAATTTATATTAAGAAACTAGAATAATTTTTTTTAATAATTTACCCAATCAATAAACATAATCAACACAAATATTAGCGTTGAAAACTGGTAAAAAATAATGTAAATAATCTCCCTAATCAATAAACATAATCATAAATCACATAGAGTATTATGGAAAATGGTATCAAAATAGTACATCCCTAGTTAAAATGATCATAAACCATCCGGATAAATAATAAGGATGGAATAATTAAAATATATCCCCAGTGGAGCAAAAGTAAAATATGGGTTTTTGTCATTGATAAATATAAATACCATAACAATCTCATTAAAAAATTCCTTGAGGAAATTACCCTTTTTTACTTTGAAAAACACTCTAAAAAATAAAAAATTATAGAATATTAGGGGAAACAATTGTTTGAAAAGAACCACAAAATCCTATAAAGGAATCTTTAAAGCAATTATTGTTCATAAAAGTTAGAAATTCTATACATGGTGTTAAAAAATATTCCTTTCTCACTATTGTAAAAAGATTAAAAAGTACCCTATTTAGAAAATGATTAGAATATTTATTTCAAACCATTTTTTAAAAAGTCAAAAATGGGTCAAAATGACTTCAACAATTCATTTGGAGTTTTTTTAAATCATTATTGAAAATATTTTTAGAAAACATCGATATGAAATAAAGAGGTTTTTCGAACGAAGGTGGAAATAAAGTAACCTTTTCTTAAAAACATTTTGTAAATAATTTTAAGTAACAAAGAGGGGAAAATGGTACTATTACCTAATAATTTTATGAGTAAATATAGGAGAAGAAAATATATTGGATTCATGATATAAATACTAAATAATTCCCCCAAGGGACACTTAAACACAAATAACACCAAATAATGATGATAGTGTGAAATAAACCCTTACAACCATGGTAACTTTTGAACTGTAAGCCTTGTAAAATAATAACATCAAATAAAACATTAAATATCATTAAAACAAGTATATTAATGATATAAGATGTCAAAGGGGTAGTACATATACCACAAAAAATAAATAAGTGGTGAATATGACATATGTACCGTAAAACTAAAAGTGAAATTAAAAACCCTTACCTTAGGTATGTTTTCATTCATACATGTTCTAACTCCTATATAAAAAATATAGATTTATTATATATCTATTATAGAACCATAATAATATATATAATTCCATATATAATTTACTTATAACTTTTTATTAAAGTACAAGGACCTAAACTACCAAACTAAGGGGAAAAGGTTAATTTTACCCCTTTAAAACCACCACCAGATAGACAGTCTGAGATGAAAAGCTATCCATTAGTTAACCTTATGAAAAGTGGCCCTAGAAGGGGGGTTGTACTACTTCCCAACCAACTGACTAGTTGGTGACTTAAAAATAGCTAGCTAATGGTTACATACTACAATAAACTAATAACCTGACCATATGACCATTCCTTTGATGTTTACCTGAGCCTCCGTAACACCATAAGAGCCTAATTCCTTGTCTAAAATACATATTTTAAGATTTTACTGACTTCATATTTTCCATTTTAATCCTGTTTAAAAATCCAACCCCTCTACAGATTTAAAATTGAAATTGCTTTTGAAATTTTTGACCCATATAGATGCATGATCTTACAACCTCCACATCATAATACCTCTCATACCTAATAATTCTTGGTGGTCATCCAACCGAACATTCCATCCTACCTCAGTTTTTAAAACATTTTCAAACCATTGTGTTCTATCCTTGAATTCTAAGAACACATTCAAGGAACATTTCTCTAATTAAGGAATTTAACACCAAAACATGATACAACCCCTATTTCCATCATCAAAACACTGAGATGACACTTACCTAAGTTCTTCTATCCTAAGGAATGATATTTTAATCACCCATTAGATAAACTATAACATGGTTCTCCCCACTATATAGATTGACTTATAATGACTAATTTCAAATTTTGGTGCCTCTCACCATCATAATTTTCCACCAAAACACATTCTCAATATCCTGATGACACACTCAGCATGGTCCCAACCACTCCAAACCCCATTGATCATGAGAACCCTTGTCAACCTTCAATACCAACTTCAATTCGAAAATCTAACTAATATGGATGATTCATCACTATCCATAAAAATAGAGACCCCAACTCTATTATCCCAAAGTCAGTGGTTACTTTATTACATTGGAACTAGATATAAGGAATCTCATACCGAAGGACCAAATAGTTTAGTTGTCTTAGATGACTAGATACATACTTGATTCTCATTTGATAATTTAAAACATAAAATAACACATAGAATTTTATTTTAAAACAATATCATTCCCTTTATAATATCTTTACATATCAATCAAAATATACATCTTGGAATCTTGGGGAAAGGAAACATAAGAAGGGGGTGAGATCTAATGACAAATAAGAGTATGCATACAATAGAATCTATCATGAATAAATAAGGCATAATAAATACAAAAAAGGTAAATATATGAAACAAATTCCATTTAATTAGAAACTTTAACATGAATAATAAAATGGATGGAATAAATTATGATCAAATAATTTCATATAAATAATCACATGAGCTTTAAACTTATTCCTGAATATTATAATTAATTGAATAATCACATGAAAGTCTATAACTAATCTCACAATGAGGGAATTCATAATATCAGTTATCATAACCAAACCATCAAAGCCTCATTCTAAGAAATATTATATAAATCCATAAGTCTTTGGATAAAAACACAATCTAGTTTGTATTATGATCCCTATTGATGTATCAAGGGGCTATATTGGGCTCTTCCAATCAATTACTAAGTCCAATACATTCTTCATATGAAAGGGGAGAAATATAATCATGTAAAAATTAATATTAAGAAACTATAATAATTTTTTAAATAATTTTACCAATCAATAAACATAATAAACACAAACATTATTACTAAAAAATAGTATAAAAATGTAAATAATCTCACCAATCAATAATCATAATCATAAACCATCAAGAGTAATATAGAAAATTGTAACAAAATTGTAAATCACCAATCAAACTAATCAAAAACCATCCAAATAAATAATTAGTATTGTATAATTAAAATATATCCCTATTATAGAATAAGTAAAATAAGGGTTGTTGTCATTGATAAATATAAATACCAAAAAAATATTATCAAAAAAATCCTTGATGAAAATACACTTTTCACTTTGAAACCCACTCCAAAAAACTAAAAATTCTTTGAATACTAGGGAATTTTTTTTTATTTTTAAATAAAAATTAAAAATTTAAAGGAATATTCAAATAAATGAGTGGTCATGATGCTAGAAAATTCTATACATGCTGTTAAAAAAACATTCATTTCTCATTGTTGTAAAAAGTCAAAAAGTACCTTATTTAGAAAATTATAATAATATTTATTTCAATTTTTTTTAAAAAAAAATTAAACTTTGGTCAAAATTTCTTTAATAATTCATTTGGATGTTTTTAAATATATTATATTAAATATTTTTATAAAACATGGATGTGAAAGAAAAAGGATTTTTGACCAAAAAGAGAAATAAAGTCAACTTTTCTTAAAAACATTTTCTTAATAATTTTAAGTACCAAAGAGGGGAAAATGGTACAATTAATTGAAAATTTTATGAATTACTGAAGGATAAGAAAATATATTGGTTTTAATATATAAATACTAAATATTTCCCCAAAGGGATACTTAAACACAAACCATCATGAACTATGATGATATTATGAAATAAACCCTTACCACCTTAGTAACTTTAGAATTATAAGCCCAATGAAATAATAATATCAAATTAAACTTTTAATATAATTAAAATAAGTGTATTCATGATATAAAATGTCAAAGTGGTGGTATATAAACCACATAAAATAAATAAGTGGTGCATATGACATATATCCCATGAAAGTAAAAGTGAGACGAAAAACCCTTACCTCAGGTATGATTTCCTTCATATGTGTTAGAACATCTTGTATAATAAATATATATTTATTATAAATATATTATATAAATATAATAATTTATATAATTCCATGTATAATTTACTTATAACTTTTTATCACCCGTTTATTAATAATTCTTTATTAAAAACACTATTTCGAGTGATAACTACTTCATTTTTCATGTATGTTTTGGTTCGTTAGTTTTGGTTCTTATAATTTAATCAGAGTTAAATAATATTCATAATTTAAATCATGATATAAATATAATATATATTAATTTTATATATATTTATACTAATCCATAAAAGTTTTATAGAAAAATTAATTACACCATTCAAGAAGACAATAGACCGTATGTATATATGGATGTGGTTTCCATTTTTTTAACAGATGAAATAAAATAATGGAAAATAATATTTAAAATTTTCATAATAGTTATTATATTGAACATGTTATATATATATATATTCATTAAATCTATCCTTACTATCATACATGTCAAAATAAAATAAAAAACGCATCACATCGCTTTGTGGAGGCAGTAGTCCACATGTACACACGAGCGATGTTGTCATTTTACAATATATTGGAAGGTAATAAGTTAGATGTGATATTATAATTTAAGAAGTATAATAGTGTCATAAATATCATATATATAAATTAAATCAATCATTATATCCATCTGTGATAAGTGATGATGGAAAATGAATTACATCGGTTTGTGAGGTGGTAGTCTGCCGTACAAATGATCGATAATTTTCTTTAACATTTGATAGAAGAGTGAATGAATTTAGGTTAAACCATTAGAGAAATAAAATATTATTATATTTAATATATTTTTTGTTACTTTTTATTAGTTTTAGATATTTTTAAGGAGGTAGAGGAAGAAATAAAACTAAGATGCATCGTTAAGAACTATACCTCTTTTTCAGAGAACCTATTTAAGTTTATACCTAAGTCCTTCCTAGAAACATTTTATGATCAAAAAAAGGTATCTTGGAAGTGGTCATGAATTTAATTAATAGATTTGGGTATTTATTTTCCAAACCCAATGGATATTTAAGTGTGTGTATAGGATTTGATATGGGGTATCCTTTTATAAGTGGGGGATAGGCCACACTTGGAATTTTTAAAATGAATAAATTGTAACCATGTTTTTACATGAAAAAAGGATTAAAAAAGGATAATTATCAAATATTATATGATATAAAGTTTAAATATTCCCATAAATTGTAATTATATTATTTTCTAGTTCATTTTAACCCTTAACTTTTTAGTTTAACTCCCAGCAGTAAACCCATTTTAACCTTAACCGCTGTAATTTATTTTTACTATTTTTATTATTCATTATGACCAAAAATTAAGGTTAAATTATTATATAATATTAATTATTATGATTCTAATTATTTAATACTTTTTTTAAAATTCATTTCATATAATTATAATAATTCAATTTAAAATTAAACCCAAGGACGCAATAGAAAAATAGTTTTCCAAAGAAAAAACATTCATAAGTATAAAAAGTTTTTATATCAAAATTCAACATGAAATTGAATATGAAGAACTAAAATGTATTAATAATAATATAATTGAAATAATTTTACTTTTAAACAATTTTATAACATAATGTGTCTTTTTAAATTCATTAACTGAAAAGGAAGATTTCAATAAAAATTTGTTTTTTTCATTATCCATTGAAAAATTAATCTTTTGAAAAAATTATCCAAAATTAACTCTAAGATAATTTTGATAGAATAATTTCAAAAATTAATTTAATTTTATAAAATAAATTTTATAAAATTGGTAAAAATTAATTTAAAAAATATGTATGGAAAACACGATGAACCCGTTTTTGGAAAAAATACATTTTTAAAAAATTTTATTTTTCTTTCAAATGATTTTTATTTTCACTTATAATTAGTTGATAGAAAATGAATTTATTTTATACATGTTTAAACCATATAATTTTCATAATTTAGTTATTACTATTCATAATTTCCAATTTAACGGCTAGGTTATAACGATATAAAATTTTACGGTTCTTTTAGACTATGGGTTACGTATATCACAAGCTATTGAAGAGATCAAAATTATTTAAAAGGAAATATATATTATAAATTATTAGGGTGTTACACTTTAAAAATTTCATCCTATATATTTATATAATTTTACCTGAAGAAAATATTTGGGTATTTCATCATTATATCTTCCTCAGGTTCCAACATCAACTCTTCTATATTATGATTTCTCTGAAGTACCTTTACTGGACAAGCCATCTGATTCCTCAACACTTATTCTATAGTGTTTATAATTTGGGTAGTCTCTTCATAATAAAATATATCATGTTTCAAATTTATTTCTTTAGAGGTGAGCACATTCATTGGTACTATCATGTACTTATTTAACGATGATATATAGAACACATCATGTATTATAGATTGAATTGGTAGAATTTACAGATGGTAAGACACAGATCCAATTATTTCTAGAATTTCAAAAGGTCTGATATACCTAGGGCTTAGTTTCCCTTACTTACAAAGCCTTATAAAACCCTTCTAAGGATATAATTTCAAGAAAAAATGATCTCCCACTTGAAATTTCAAATATTTCATTCGTTTATTAATACATATATTTTACCTAATTTGAACTACTTTGATATTGATTTGAAAATTATTTAGCTTTTTCATTGTATCCTCTATAATTTATAGGATTAAAAGTATCCTTTCACCAACTACATCACAATAAGCTGGAGTATTAAATCGCTTTCCATATAATGCTTCATACATCACTATTTGAATACTTGAATAGAATCTATTATTATAGGAAAACTCTACCAAAGGTAAATATTGATCCCACATACCTTTAAAGTCAAGATAGAATATTCTAAACATGTCTTATAATGTTTGATTATTCCATTGATACAATCAACCAGTTTGAAGGTGATAATTGGTGCTCAAACAAAGCACAGTATCAAGAGACTTCTGAATACTTATAGAATTTTTATTTAAGTAATGTGTTATGATCATAAAAAATTGAAAGTGGTGCACCATGAAGTCTTATAACTTCATTAATATAGATCTATAAAAGTAAATATAGAGGAAAATCCTCTCTTATAACAAGGAAATGTGAAGTTTTTTTTGACTAGATCCACAATAATCCATATTGAATCATTATTTATAGGATTCTTTGGTAATACTATGATAAAGAACATGGTAATTTCATCCCATTCCCATGTAGTAATAATAAGAGGTTGCATGAATCTTCTAGGAAGTTCTATATCAATCTTCACCTATTTAAAAACCAAACATCTTGACACTTAATCTACAATTTCTTGCTTAATATTATCCCACAAAAAATGTTCCTTCAAATATCTATTCATATTGGTGCTACAAGGGTGTATAGATAAATTTTAGTTATGGGAATCATATAAAAATTACCTATTCATATCAGGTATATATGAAAAACATAGTCTCATTCCAAATTTCTGAAATCCATCTTCACAAATAAATCATTCAAATTTTTAGTCATTCAATGATTTAATTTTCTTTTGAAAATACTCAAGCACAAGTGTATAAAATTTTATATTTTCCAAAAAATATGGTTTGGAAATCACTTGAAAATGTAGTGATGCCTCCATTTCCTTAATAATCTCCATATCCATATTTACTAGATCTATAAACATTGGATCCTTTTCAATCCTTTTTCACAAGACTCCATGATCTTTCAAGCTCAATGCATCTGTTATATTATTCTAATTCACTCGGTGGTAGTGTATTGAGAAATCATAGTCTTTATGTAGCTCTATCCATCTCCTTTTCCACTTGTTGATTTCTTTTTGTGAAAAGATGTATTTTAAACTATTATAATACTTATATATATCATATATTTCACCTTAGAGATAATGTCTCCATATCTTAAAAGTAAGGATTATGGATGCCAACTTAAGATCATGGGTTAGATAATTTTGTTAAAAAATATTCAACTACTTTGATATATAAGAAATAAATTTATCATTATATATAATGAAAAAATAAATTCCCTTGTTTGACGCATCACTATATATCTCAAATCCATCATTTCTTAATGGTAGAGTCAAAATTAGAGTATTCAAAAATATCTTCTTTAATTCTTTAAAAAATTATTCACATTTCGTTATCTATATAAAATTAATTCATTTATGGGTAATCTTGGTTAATGGGTTTTCCAATTGGGAAAATTTTCATTCAAATCCCCGATAGTAATCTTCGAAACCAATTAAACTACATACCTCAGTTATTTTCATTGGTGTATTCCATTATTATAATTCCTTTGTCTTCATAGGATCAGCCTAGATTCTATCCTTGGAGATAATATGGCCAAGAAAAGAAACTTTTTCAAGCTAAAATCCACACTTTCTAAATTTCCCATATAAAAATTTTCTTATAAGAGTCTGAAGAATGATTCAAAAGTGATTCTAATGGCCCTCATAGCTATTAGAGTACACTAAGATATCATTATTAAATACCACAAAAAATTATCAAGATATTCATTTAAATATAAAAATAAACTAATATAAAAATAAACTTCACACTATGGTGGATTCCCAGGAAATTCCTTAAGAAATACATCAATGTATTTCTATAATATAGGTACATCCAAAATTTGAATATTTCATTTTCTATCCATGGATTTTGTCTTCTCTGATTCCCTAATATTCTCATTCAAAAGAGATAATGGGGGTGGATATAGACATTAATCAGATAATTAAGACCCCCTCTAAATATTAGGAATTCCACATCTTCTTCATGAATCATAACTTCATTCTCTTTGTAATAAATGTTTTTACAATATTTTGAAATCCAATCCATGATAAGAATTATATAAAAATCATCCATAAGTATAATTATTGTATGATCCTTTATTTTTCAAGTTATTTCCCTCTTTGAGTTTTGGTTGAACCTTTTTTAGTTGATTTTTTCTTCTTCTTTAAGCCTTGGTGGTTGAGTCATTTTTTGGGGATGGAGATCATTTACCTAGAAAATGAAATAAATTGTAGGGATTTATGTTGGTTTAAATTAATGGAGTCTAGGTATAAACATTTCAAGGGATTAAGAGGGTTTTCTATGGTTTTAAAGTCTTCATAAGTGTTTTGGGATTTTTCTATAGAATCTGGGTTGAGATCTATCTACTGAAAACTTTCACATTATGAATGGTTTACATGACGTGAAACTATATTTGGGAAAAATTTGTGAACTCACTCAAATAATGAAAAGCTACATGCCATGAAATTGGTTCACACATTGAAATGGTCGATTGAGATTATTTTAAATATATTTGATTCATTTTTTGGTGTATCTCATAAATTGAGAAATTCACATCATGAAAGGGTTTCACATGATGAGTCTTATAGGATCTGTAGTTTTAAACCATGTTGTGGATCTGATTTTATTTCATCTTCTATGTAGTTATATCTCTTAAAACCTAGGGAGACTCCAAGAAATTTTTATGTGATTTATTCCCTTCTAAACATCTCAATAAATCATTTAATCTATAGTGATTATTTTCCTTTGGTTTTCCCCTATCTTTCTCTTGTTCTTTGTTATCGAGGCACAATATCTTGACCTATGTTGAACTGATATTTGATCTTGTGTGATCTGGGTTTTCCTTATAATCACCATATTCTTAATATTTTATTTTAATTACATATTTGAAGCATTTCTCTAATCACTAGATAAAGTTATGTGGTCTAAAATGAATCCCTTTAGTCTATTTCCATTTTTTCAAGCATATGAAATATTATGTGATTGTGCTGACATAACATGCATGTTAACAAACAAAATAGTGGTTGATTATAATCATGAATTTGGGAAAATCTTTGGATTCATTTGGATCCAATAGTTTTGAGACCTAGATTTTGGATAACCATAGGGTGAGCCTACTCTTGAATAATAAAGAATTTTCTAATGGGTTAAAGAAATGTTTTAGCATGACATGAGACCTCAGGTGATTGCTTATGATATATTTACCTTGGAAAATGGGTTAATTGATTATTGAAATGATTGGTCATGATTTGATATAAATGGGTGTGTACACTGTAATGATAACAACTTAAGGTATAATTTAATGAATGAATAGATAATTAAAAGAATAATGGTATTTGGATAAATTGAACATTGTGAATTTTGATGTTATGTTGTGTTATTCTGGCTGTTATGACTTGTGTTGTGATTTATGATGAAATTATTATATAAAGATATTTTCCTGGTGATGATAAAATGATTAAATAAATGGATTTTCCCATTGATGTTGAAATTCATATATAAAGGTATTTTCTTGGTGATGTTGTAATGCTTATTTAATGTGTTTTTCCCAATGATGCTGAAATTATTATATAAAGGGATTTACCTAGTTATTCTAAAATGATTATATAAAGGGCTCAACCCGGTTATGCTGAAATACTTATATAAAGGGCTTGGACCAGTTATGCTGTAATAATTATAGGGATTGAACTATTTATGTGATTATACCTTGGACTTTTGGTTATGATTATCATGTTTATTATACATGTTTAGAGATATTTCATCATAGTGATGAAGAATGTTGATTTTTGTGTCATATTAATTGATTAGTTAATACTCCTAATTATTTATTTATTATGTGAACGTATTATTAGATTGGATTTGTTTAGTCATGGTGGTATTGAGCTACTAATTTTCACTCACACCCAATTCAGGCCACAATTTGGTACCAGAGAAGATTATATGGATGTAGGTTTAGACAAGGGAAAAAGACCTTATTGTTGATTGTTGCTTGTTGGATGGGTTGGATCTTGGAGATGAGACCGACATGGGGTTTGGGACCGGGGTATTTAGAGTGTATTTGTGTCATCAAAGCCTTTTAACTATCCCAATTTTAGTTTGATATTTAGATATATTCCAAAATTTCATTACATTATCCATTTATTATTATTGGGTTATTTAGTCGATATTTTTTGTTTGGTTTATCTATTGTGATGTATTTTTTTTCTATTTTTCAATACTTTGGTATTTATTTATTTCCACTATATTAAAACTCTATACTAAGGGGCATAATCTCCCCATTATGTTCTCTATAACCTCAATACTATTTAGAAGCCTCTAGAATATGGGGTGGTGTGCTTGAGGTCCAATAACAAATCTGATTTGGCCATGTGTGAGAGTTCCGAATCGATAGATGTTACAAAGTAGTATTAGAGGAGCAGTTTGTTATTTTCTATTGCTTTACTATTTGGGAAAGGTATAAAAGAGATTAGGATGTGTTAGGACTTCATAATGATCTTGTACGTGGGAGTAGATAATCCATATATGGAGGGAAATCTAATTTCTCAGGGATTGGATTATTGTTCATGATGTTCATTTGTTACGGTTGATGTTATTTCACCTTGGGACATTCACATGTTGTGTGATGTTAATATTTCATGAGATTTATATTCATGGACCAGTATGGAATGAGATGAGTTTGCATGCATCATGATAGGAACATAGGGATATATATTGATATGCATTATTCATGACATGGACATAATTATTTCATGTGATATATTTTCATGTATGAACTATGACATGAGATACCTATTATATCTAATAAATGAAAATGAAAGAACTATCATATCATGATAATTCACTTTTAAGCCATGTTTAGAGAGACTATGGGCCAATTTCTATTTGCTGTTGTCACATATTGTGGTTGAGCTTAATGTTACCCAGTTTTCTAAGGAGTTCATTTTTATTGTAGATAAAATGCCTATTTATCATATTTAAATTGAAAACTAAGAGAACAAAATTTATCATGCTCCTAACACAGCTTAAATGGACCTTACTATAGCTTACATGGATAATATGGATGCTCAGGTTTGTGATAGCTTCCTAAGGGTCATGCGATCCATGGAAAGGGAGACCATTCACATAATACCTTCTATTTCTGAGCTAATGATATAGTTTTAGCTACAACATATTCTTAAATTCAATAGGTAAGGAGGCCCTAGGGAAGAAAAGTTCTAGATTAATCTAGTCTAGACAATATTTAAGCACCTCAAGAAACCTATAGAGAGGATGGTGAAGCTTTCTACATACATACTTTGTGATCTAGTCAAGCATTTTTCGGAAACTATAGAGTAATATGGGAAGCAAGAGGAGTTTTTTTTGAAGGACTTTGAGGAAATTTTTTTTATCCACTTTTATATTGAAATGTTGAGGGATGAGAAGGCCAAAAATTTCATGCACCTGAAATAGGAGGGTTTTTTAGTGATAGACTATGTGAGAAGTTTCACTGACTTACAGTGGTTTGCACTATTTTAGCAGTGGATGAGATTTCAAGGATGTGGTATTTCCAAGATGGAATTTGCTATGAGATTAGGTCACAAGTGAAGATTTTTTGTTTGAGTAGGGTTTTGTATGTTATGAATTAGTCTCTCATAATGGAAGAGAATTTGTTAGAGACCCTGATCAGTGACCATGATATTTTAATAGGGCAAACTGGGACCTCTTCTTCTGGTGGAAAGAAGTGCCTCTATGATAGTTATTTCCAAGGAAACTGTGGGTAGAACAACCAGGGTAGTTGGAAGACATCTTAAGACCACATTATGTTATAGTTTTATAAGTGTGGAAAGTTTGGTTATAATTAGACTTAGTGACCATACCCTTATTTAGATTGTCATGATTGTAGTAGGCTAGGTCAGCTATAGAGGTTTTGTAGGGGAATATAGGATCAAAGTAGTAGAAAAGGATCATGATAGGTTCCAGAGTCTAGGAAGGAATCAACTAACCCTTAGTAGAATGGTGTCCAGAGTTCCACTAGATGTTCTAGTTGAGGGTAGGGTTATGGTACCCTAGTGAAGGAGTGGTAGTATTAGGAAAAGGGAACACCACATGTGAGTTAGAATGGAGACTAGGGTAGTGGGGTAAGTCAACTACATGCTATGCAGTCCAGTCTAGATAGTTTGGGTATAAGACCTTCTACTGTCATAGGTATTATTATTACATCATCTACCTTTGATTGTGTTTTTTGATACATGAGTATCATATTCCTTTATATATTATATTTTTGAAAACGTTTTGGTCTTGATTGTGGAAATATTGGATGGAATCTTGCCAATCGATGGACCATTGGGACTGTGGTCAAATAATGTCAAAAGTTTCAAGGAATTTTCTATAGAAATTGGTGGTTACCGATTATTTTGGGAATTGATTATGTTTGAAATGAAAGGTTACAATTTGATTATTGGTATGGATTGGATATTACTATACCAGACTCATATAAACTATTATCAGAGGAGATTAAATTTTCAATCTCAAGAAGGAGGCATCTATTTTCATCAGGGTGAGTGGGATCATTAGGTTGATCATGCAAGACTAATTCAATATAGATTGGATTTTCTAACAGATCTGATAACAGACCTTGATCTAGATGATGGTTGAATGTAAAAGGGCACTTTTTCATATATTGGAAGATCATTTCAAGATATATTTAATTATGAGTTCTATGGCTTACCACATGAGAAATAGATTGATTTCATGACCGAGTTAGTGCTAAGAGAAGAGTTAGTTTCTATTATGCCTTATAGGATGGAACTAGTAGAGCTTCAAGAATTAAAAGTTTAGTTGTAAGATCTTGTATCCATGGGTTTAATATGTTCTAGTACATCTATTTAGGGGTTCTTGAGTTCTTTTCACCAAGAATACTGCGGGGAATTTGGGCATATGTGTGGATTATCATAGATTGAAACAAATGATGGTCAAGAACCAATATCCCCTTTATCATATCAATGATCTCTTTGATATGATGAGAGGTCCTCGGATTTTATCTGAGACTTACTTGAGATTGGGGTATCATTAGTTGAGGGTGATACCATAAAACATAACTCAAACTTCTTTTAGTAGCACATATGGCTTGTATGATTTCACAGTGACATTGTTTGATCTGATGAATGCACTTACAATATTCATGTCCTTCATGAATCAAATCTTTCATTCTTCCCAAGATCATTTTATGTTAGTTTTTTTTCAAAAAAATATTAGTGTATTTCCAGTCCGAAGACTATCATGCCCAATATATTGAAATCGTATTGAGTACATTGAGAGAGCATCGACTTTACACCAATATTATCAAATACAGTTTTGAATTGATAATGTAAACTTCTCTGGCCATATCATCTTAGAGGATGAAGTTTTAGTGGACCCAAATAAGGTTAGAACCATAGTATCTTGAAAGGGACATAATAATTTATTCATGATTCATATCTTTCTAGGTTTAATAGGCTATTGTCATCATTTTATCCAGGAATTATTCTTTCTGGTTACACTTATTTCTATACTGAGTAAGAAAGGGGTGAAGTTTTTTTGGTCAAATGCTTTTGAGAATTTTTTTTAGGATTTTAAGGGAAGATTGACCTCAAAACTGATCCCCAACTAACTTGTGATAGGTGAGGCATATACCATGTACTATGATTCATCTGGAGTTGGACTTAGAGTAGTTCTTATGCAAGAGGTATGAGAGGTTTCTTATGGCTCCAGACAACTGAGACCACATGAGAGGAATTATACTACTCATAATCTAGAGTTATCTATAGTGGTTCATGACATGAGATTATGGATACACAATATTTTAGTTGATTGGTTTGTGATGTACATGAACCATAAGAGCCTTAGGTAAATATTTTATTAGTGGGACCTGGACATTTAGTACAAGAGGTGTGTTGAGTATTTGTAGTATTTCAAATTTGAGTTGGATTGTACATTGAGTATGGGAAATATTTTTTCGCATTCCTTGAGCTTGAATATGTAGATAGGGACAGTTTGAGAGTCTTGTGACAAGTGGTGGATGATGTCACTCTTCTCAAACATGCATCTAGATATTTAGATGTCATAGGGATGAGTGGATATGACTTCGACATCTATTATACTCGTATTTATTTACCATGGCTGAGTATGAGTTCCTATAGGATTACATGAGGATCTTATAATAGAGTTTCATGATTATAGATTGGTGTTACATCCAGGGCTAATGAAGTTGTATCAAGATCTACATTGATAGTAATGGTGTCTAGGGGTAAAGAAGGAGGTAACAAGCTTCATGGGGATATGTTTCACCTATTAGTAGGCGAAGGTCGAGCACTAGAAGACTGCAAGGTTATCACTGCTACTTCCCATTCCAAAATGAAAATGGGAGTATGTAACTATGGATTTTTTACAGTATTACCCAAGACCACTCATATGAATGATACATTATGGGTGATCATAGATCGACTGATGAAGGTATCTAACTTCTTTACTATTAAGGAGACCTTCACTATTGATTATTTGGTTAGTTTATACATGTAGGAGATAGTTCAGTTGTATAGTGTTCTGAGGAGAATAATTTTTGATAGTGATCATAATTTCATGTCTTGGTTATGGAAGGGTCTTTAGAAGGCTCTGGGATCACTGGTTTTTTGAGTATAACCTATCATCTATAGACTGGTAGCTAATCTGAACAAACTATTCAAATTTTGGAGGATATGTTACAAGATTGTGTTTTGGATTTCAGTGGTTGAAGGGAGTAAAATATGGAAATTATAGAGTTTTTATATAATAATAGCATCCATGAATTGATATAAATGGAACCTTTCAAGGATTTTTATGTAATCCAATCCCATTATCCTATTTTTTGTTTGGATGCTAGTGAGTCAGTTCTTATTATACTAAGTCTTGCGTAGGTGATGTTTGAGTAGGTTCAATTGATCAAGAGGCAGTTGGTGACTGCATAGAGTTGAAATAAATCTTATGATGGCCATCATAGATGACCTCTAAATATTTAGTTTGTTCATTGTGTTTTCATTTTGGTGTCTCTTATGCTGGGAAACATTGTATCAAGAAATAGGGAAATATAACACTTAGGTTTGGCGGGCCATTTGATATAGTATAAAGGGTCAGTCTAGTGGTGTGCTGATTAGCCCTTACATACTGATTCAGTTCCATACATGACATATTTCACATATCAAAACTTCAGATATATCATAATGAACCTTCTCATGTAGTATATATTATTGACATTGATATGGGTGTAGATTCGTCTTTTGAGGAGCATTCGATATAGGTTGTGGACCATAGTGAGAAGTATATCCAGGGAAGAACTATACCTATAGTTCGAGTGTAGTGGTAGAATGGGAGTGTTCAAGGGCATACCTAGGAGGGATAATCTAATATGTGAGAACAATATCCATACTTGTTCACTAATACCCCACAATGATGCTTGTATCATCTCAGGGATGAGATTTTATATGGTTGGGAGGTTTTAATATCTCATATTTTTTTAGGTATGCACCACTTTGAGTTTTGGTTGAACCTATTTTAGTTGGGATTTCCTTCTTCTATAAACCTTTGTGGTCGAGTACCTTTTTGGGGATGAAGATAATTTTATGGGGAAAATGACCTTATGTTTGGGGATGTAGGTTTTCTTGAATTAATAGAGTCTAGGTATAAACATGTCAAGAGATTGTGAGGGTTTTCTATGGTTTGGAATGATTCAGAGGTGGTTCATAATTTTATTGTAGAAGTTTTTTTGAGAAATGTATTATAGATACTTTTAAATTGTGAACAATTTACAATATGTGAAACTATTTCTAGGAAGAATACATGAACTATTTCAGAGCATGAAAAGTTACACACTGTGAAATAGGTTCATGCTGTGAAATTGTCAATTGACGTTATTTTAACATGAGGTGACATTTTTTTAGCGTATCTTGTAAATCAAGAAATTCACATCATGAAATGGTTTCATCTCGTGAATCTATTGAGATTTGTGGTTTTAAACCACACTATGTTTGATTTTATTTCAACCATCATACAGCTCCCCCAATCAAATCCTAGGGATACTCTAGGAGATTATGGAGTGATTTCATCCCTTCCTAATGTCCCAATCAAGTATTTAATACCTTATGTGTTTTTTAACTTTGGTTTTACCCTCTCTTACTCTTGTTCTCCATTATCATGGTGTAATCTCTGGACTAATGTTGAACCAAGTTTTGATTTTGTGTGATCATGGTTTTCTTTATGATCACCATCACCTTTGTTCTTTGTTGGCGTTACCTATTAAAAGCGTTGATTTAATCGAAAGATAAAGGTAGGAGGTCCGAAAAAATCCCTATGGTCTGTTTCCATTTGTTTAAGTATGAGAACTATTACGCGGTTGTTCATACACACATGTGAATTAGCAAACAAAATAATGATTTTTTATAATCATGAATTTGGACAACTCTTTGAATCCCTTTAGATTCAATAGTGTTGAGAACTGACTTTTAGTTAACCATAGGTTGATCCTACCCTTGAATAATAAAGAACTAGACAATGTATTAATGATATTTTTTTAGCAGGAAATGATACCTCATGTGATTTCTTACGATATATTCACCTCGGAAAATAGATTACTTGATTATTAAAATTATTGGTGATGATTTGATATAAATGGGTATTTATATTAGTATGACAGTGACTTAATGTATAATTTAATTAATTAATAGATAATTGAAAGATATATGGTAATTAGATAATTTGACCGTCATGAATTTTGATGTTATGTTGTGTTATTATAGTCATTATGATTTGTGTTGTGATTTATGCTGAAATGATTATATAAAGGGATTTTCTTGGTGATGTTGTGATTTATGCTGAAATGATTATATAAAGGGATTTTCCCAGTGATGATGAAATGACTATATAAAGGGATTTTCTTAGTGATATTGAAATGATTATATAAAAGGAATCTCATTGTGATGCTGAATTGCTTATATAAAGGGATTTTCCTAGTTATGTTGAAATTCTTATATATAGGGCTCAACCCAGTTTTGTTGAAATGATTATATGAAGGGATTGGCCTAATTATGATGTAATGCTTATAGGGCTTGACCCGGTTATGTGATTATACCTTGTCCTTGTGGTTATAGTTGGCATGGTTGAGCTATATACTTAGATATATTCTAGAATGACGCCGAACAAGGTTGATTGTTGTATCGTATTAATTGATTAATTAATACTTCTAATTATCTCTTTATTTCATGCACTTATTATCAGACTAGTATTGTTTAGACACCGTGATGTCGAAGTACTGATTTTTAATCAAACCCTATTTGTGCCTCCATTTAGTACTCGAGTAGATTATATGGATCTTGGGTTGAATAAGGGTAAAAGATCTTGTTGTTGATTCTTTATAACTGAATGGATTGAAGCATTTATAAGGGACCAACATGGGGTTTAAGATTGATGTATTTTGAGTTTATTTATGATATCATTGTCTTTTATCTATAATACTCCAAGTTTGAAATTTAGATACATTCCATCTTGTCATTACATTACCCTTTTATTATTATTGGATTATTTAGTCGATATTTATTGTTTATTTTATCCTCTATAATGCACTCTTTATTATATTTTCTGTTACTCTGATATTTGCTTATTTATGATACATTACAATTTTGTACTAGGTGGTATAGTCTCAGAACTATCTTCTCTACACACCAGCTTCAAGTTGGTAAAATCTATCATATGGGGAGGTGTGTTTGGGGTCCAGTGACCAACCTGATTTGGCCATGTGAAATAGTTTTGGAATGGGGTATGATACAATAATTAAGTTAGAAAATATGAAACATTTACGTGTCATGATGGGAATTGACTAGCATATCTTTATTACAGTGAAACTTACACTAGGAGTCTTGACTGATAACTCCCTTCTAAAGGTTCTACAAAAATATCTATTTTTCATGGAAAACTTGGAATATATAAAGGATTGCGAATATAAAGAATCAAATAAAGCATTACCTAAATTTGAGGGTATGATTAAAGTACTTTCCACCACATTATTAGGTACTTCAACCTAACACATTGTGATTTCATAAGCTTAGTCTTTCTCCCATGGAATTTTATGAGGAAAATTCCCTTGATGCATAGGAAAATCATTTTCATAGTACCCCATCTCCTTACAGTTTAAGCATTGCACAATGGAAAATTATTTCTTTCCTTTATAATAATTATCATGATGGACTTTCTCTCCACACTTTTAGTAAACTATGAATACAAATAAATATGTTTGATAGTGTTTCTTTCCACATTTATTACAAGATAAGAATTCCACCCTTCCCTTATACCCTTTTACCATATTTACTTTTCCAAAGTGCTCAATTACCATTTTCTTATCTTGATTACCTTTGAAGTCAAAAGACTTGTAAAATTATTTCTCTTTATTAATACCACATGATACTATATCCTCATATGATGATAATTCTTTTGATACCAGTTCCCTTTAAAGGATTGGATTAATCCCATTGAATAAAGATTCAATATTTCTATTTGGATTGTATATATAGTACACAACATGCCTCGATAACCTTGAAAGTATATATTCATACATAGAAACATTTTCCTCTTCATTTTATCTCAAACTAAATAATTGTCTCTCCATATCTATTCATTTCTCATGATGAAAATATATTTCAAAGAAGATAACCTCAAAATCCTTCCACTCCATGTTTCCTATTTCTTCTTCAACCTTAATATTTTGATTCAAATACCACCATTGATCCATATCCCATGATATATGATGAACTACCATGAAAACCTTCTACATTTCATTACTTCCCAAAGTGATAAATAACTTCTCTAAGGAACTTATCCATTACTCAGCTACAAATGAGTTTGCAGTATTATTAAATAATGTATGTTGTTAATGAATTAAACAGTCTAACATTGTTACACCGCATTATGGATCAATTGGATGCTCTATATGGGCAAGTTTATTACACATAACCTAAATAAACTACCCCAATATAGTTATAATTTATTTAGTTCCATCTATAGATCCAGCTCCATCTTCATCATCTTACCCAGGAGGGAAATCCCAACATGTATTACACGTATTAATACAATATCCATTCCTTCCACTAGGTTCCATTTATAAAAAATGGAATACACTATAGTAGATCATAACATTATGAACCATAATTTATAATTTCAAGACTAGTAAAATACTTAACATAAATTTAAAATATATGTATAAATAAACCCAAAATCACAAAATTATTATCTTTGGGAATATTCTCAAGTCATAAAAATACTTTCAAATCCTTCATATTTTTTTGTAAATAAAATTTGAATTAGCCCAAGAATATCTCCCAGGAGTATCAAACCAGGTGTGCAGAAATATCCATTAACGTGAACTCGATGGCGATTGATTCAAATACCAATGAACTATTTTTAGTGTTATTACCCCTAGGTACAACTATTCTAGTGCCACATCCACTTCTAGTATCCAAAAGAAGATATATTACTAGCAAAACCACATAATCTATACCTTATAAAAACTTTAGGATGTTATCCTATACCTATAATTATACTCAAAGTCAGTCATAGGAATATATTCCCTAATATATGTCTTCTTAAATCATGTTTCCAAGTTTTGTAATAAAATTTCTTTGATACCAACTATAAACACCCTACCCATAGTAAATTAGAGTTAGTGGTTACTTTATTACATAGGCACCAGATACATGGAATCGCGTCCCAATGGATAGAATAGTTTAATAGTATTGGAAGAATATATACATACTTAATTCTCATATTATAATTGAAAACATAAAATACAACATATAATTTTCCTTTAAAACACCATTACTCCCTTTGTTATATCCCTGCATATCAATCATAATACACTATCTACCATCTTATAGAAATGGAACATAAGAAAGGGGTGATATATAATGCTCAGTAAGGGTATGTGTATAACATAAAATATCATGAATAAATAAATAATAATCAATATGGAAAGGTAAATAACTAAAACACATGTCATTTAATCAATAACTTGATCATGAAGAATAATATGATAGGAATAAATGATGATTAAATATTTCCATATAAATAATCACATGAGATTGAAACTTATCCATATATATTATAACTAATAAAATAATTACATGGACATATTTAACTAATATCATAATGGTGGAATTCGTAATTCTGAACATCATAACCATACCATCAAGGAATCCTTCCCAGACATATTACATAAATTGGTAAGGCCTTGTAAAAAAACCCAAGCTAGTTTTTCTCATGAAACCTACTGATGCATCGATTGGATATAGTGTTCCCACCCATCACTTACTAAGTCCAATGAATTCCTCATTTTAAAGGGAAGAAACATAATAATGTAAACATTTATATTTAAAAACTAGTATAAAAAATTCTAATAATTTCCCCTATCAATAAAAATAATCAGTGTAAAAATTCATATTGAAAACTAGTATATCAAATGTTAATAATATCCCTAATCAATAAACATAATCATAAACCATATATAGTAATATGGATAATGGTATCAAAATATAACATCCCCAGTCAAAATTATCAGAAACAATTCAAAGAAATAATAAAGATGACATCATTACAACATATCCCTAGTGTAACAAAAGTAAAATAGGGGTGTTGTATTGGATAAATAGAAATTCCATAAAAACATCATTAAAAAAATTCTTGATAAAAATAACCTTTTAAATTTGAAAATTACTTTTAAAAATTAAAAATTTTCAGAATATTAGGAAAAACATTTTATTTTAAAATAACCATGGAATCTTGTAAAGGATGCTTCAAAGAAATAAGTGGCCATGATGGTGTGAAATTCTGTACATAATATTTAAAAAAATTACTTTCTCATTTATTTTCAATAGTTCAAAAAGTACCTCAATCAAAAAATACCATTAATAACACGTTATTTTTTTAAAATTCATACATGGGTAAAAATATCTTTAATAAATTATTTTGTGAATGTTTAAAACATTATTGAAACCATTTTTAGAAAACATGGATACTGAAGGAAAATGATTTTTGACCGAATAGAGAATTAAAGTCATATTTTATGAAAAAAAATTATTTGAAATTTTAAGTAAAAAATAGAGTGAAATGGTACTATTACATTAAAATTTTATGAATAACCAGAGGTGAAGAAAATATATTGGTTTTAACATAGAAATAATAAATAATTCCCCAAGGAATACTTTATCAGATGTAAAGAAATAAAGGTAAATAATAATTCACTTTAATAGAATCATTATTATATCATATATATGTCATATATATTAATTAAATATATATTTATCACCATAAATGTCAAAATAAAATTAAGAAACATCACATTGTTGCATGGAGGTAGTAGTCCACACATATACACGAGCAACATTATTGTTTTCCAACAGACTGGAAGGTAAGAAGGTAGATGTGATATTAAAATTTAAGAAGTATAATAGTGTTATAAATATCATATCTATATTAAATCCATTATTATATCCATCCATGATAATTGGTGATGGGAAATGAATTAAATGGCTCACGAGATGGTATTCCACCGTACACATGATCGATAGTTTTGTTTACCATTTTATTGAAGAGGTGATGAATTTAGGTTAGTCCATTAACATAATAATATCTTAGTAGATTTATGATACCTTTTTTAATTATTTTGTCAAATTTTTATAAGTTTTTAAGGAGGTATAAAAATTAATAAAATGAAGACGCATGGTTAAGAACTATAACACTTATCCAGAGAACCTATTTAAGTTTATACCTAAAGCCTTTATATAATGGTTTTATGATCAAACCAAGGACTCTAGGTAATGTGTAGTGATTTAAGGAATGTATTTGTTTAAATTATAACCAAAGGGCTCCTGAAGTTGGAGGTAAGAGTAGAGGGAGCATTCTTTTATAATTAGGGGAGATGATACACTTGGAAATTTTGAAAATAATAAATTATAAAAACATTTTCACATGAAAAAGTATAAAAAATGTCTCATTATATAACAATATATGGTAAAAGTTATAAATATGTACATAAAATAAAAATTATACAAGTTACTAGGTCATTTTAATCCTTATATTTTTAGTTTATCCTCCGGCAAACCCTTTTTAACCTTAACTATGATAATTAATTTTTATTATTTTTACAAATTATTATGAATAAAAATTAAGTTGAAATTATTATATAATATTAATTATAATGATTAAAAATATTTAATATATTTTCTCAAATTAAATTCATAATAGTGGTAAATTTTAATTTAAAATTAAACCTGCACACATAATAAAAAACAATTTTCCAAAGAAAAAAATTTAAAAAGTATAAAACATTTTTATATCAAAATTCAACTCGAAATTGATCAAAATAATATAAATTGGATTAATAATAATATAATTTAAATAATTTTATTTTTAAATCATTTTAAAATAAAATTTAACTTTTTAAATAATTTAAATGAAAAAAAGTTTAAAATAAAAATCTGTATTTTCACTATTCATTAAAACATTAATCTTTCCAAAAAAATTTAAAAAATTCACAGTAAGATAATTTTGATATGGTGATTTCAAAAGTTAAGTTAATTTTGCAAAATATATTTTCTAAAATTTTTAGAAATTAATTTTAATAACAATTGTGCAAAACATGATAGAACCACTTTTTGAAAAAATATAGTTTTTTAGAAAAACATTTCTTTTTCTTTCAAATGATTTTTTGTTTTCACGTATTCATAGTTGATAAAGAATGAATTTATTTTATAAATGTTTTAAATTTATAATTTTCATCATTTAGTTATTATTATTCATAACCACAAATTTAACATTTAATTTATAACGATATACTATTTTACGATTCTTTTAGACTCAGTGTTTCATGTATGTCAAGATATCGAAGAGAATGAGTTTACTTAAAAAGAAATATATCATAAAGCCTTGAAGTGTTACATTACCTATGATCTCATCACACTAATTTTTCCTTGAAAATCTTCATATAATGTATTAACCATACCCATTCATTCCTAAAATGACACATCCAATGCGGTTACTAGCCCACCAGATCTGATTCCACTTGAGAGCATAAGTCAAACCTCAATAGGCCGATATACCTAAAAAAATAAAATCCCCTCACTGAAGTTACATTATTATCACCCAATCATAATACCTTAAACCCTATAAGTATTCATGGATCATAAAAACACACTCACTAAAGTCCATGCTTGACTCTCGATGTTATACTATTGTTAGATCCTTGACCAACTAAAACAGCCATCATGCTCTCTACCATGCACCGACACCTATCAAATTCAACTCGTCCTCAGATCATGTTAAAATCATCCCAAGACTAATTCAAATTTTTAGAATCCATTCAAAATAACATTCAAATTCCAAATATGGTATTTAATATGGGGCTATAGAATTTGGATTCACCTACTCACTAGAACCTTAGTACGACCTTGAAAATACAAGATCACCTAAAAATTTACTATTGTTATTCAACAAGGAATCCACATTAAATTGAGTTTACATA
Source organism: Viscum album (assembly GCA_963277665.1). NCBI lineage: Eukaryota > Viridiplantae > Streptophyta > Magnoliopsida > Santalales > Viscaceae > Viscum > Viscum album. The sequence goes on from OY728142.1 coordinate 556,567,628, forward strand.
TGCATCGATAAATAGTTCTATAATGACCATCCAATAACTGGTCTCCCACATCAATGAACCTTCTAACACAGGGGTTTCATACTCGTACTGATGTGATGCTCCCCACCTTAGGAGTGTCCTTATAATAACTCCACTAGGTCAAAACACTAATCTACATAGTCCATTTATCATAATTATCTGAGCGCAATAGTTGAACATGGACAACATTGTTATACCTGATCACCAACAAAAAACACCACTCACATCCTATTCTCCGGTCATAGGAACACCATCCTCAATAATTACTGAAATTCACCTAAAGTGATGGTCACACCCTCTATCAATTTAAGGTGGAATTCCCACCATTTGGATTTACTTATACAGATCCTCAATCATAATTCCTAATAGATCCCTAAAATCACATGCATGTCACTTCTCCAAAGACACACACAATGTCCTATTAATACATGACTAGGATCAATTTCCTATATCAACCATATCACCACACCACAATCCTGTTATAATGTATTCTCTATCATACAGGGAACGTCCTATTTCCTTCCAAGCCTCTAGTAACCTTGCTTATAAGAATCATATAAAACCCATCATTCCCCAACTCACACATGACTACTCACTAATTTAAAAATGAATAGGTTCCATGTTTAATCAGGTGGACCACCTCAAACTCATCCAACACAAGGGTGTATACTATTTTATCACACATTCACATAAATTAAATCACACTCCCATGAATCTGACACCATTACACCAAGCTATCCAAGCCCCATGGAATTCCAAACTCATCAAGATCGAGGGATCATATGTGGTCCATCCAAGAGGCCAAACATTTCACCTATGATAAGGATCACAAACCAAAATCCATGTTCAAATCCCTTAACACATGATAGTTTTGACCAACTAGGATCACCATTGGCACTCTACTTTAAAACTCAGCTTAGATCCTATGCCAAGATTAACCACACACATATACACTATCTAGAATTATACTAAAACTAAAGTATTTAACCACAATTCAAATATTATTCTAATGCACGTATTGAAACAACATGGCAAGTAAATAATCTAGTCCTATACTTAAAATCATATTCGATACCAAAAATCATTGAAGATCAATGTAATTTTCTCTTCAAACACTAAGGAATCACCAGTCTTATATAATATACCCATAAACACCTCCCATGCACTAATCTCAACCTAAATCATCCACCCATGCTTCCATTTATAAATAATTCACTAACCAATCTAACCCATTACTTGAGTTACCCTCACAGATTACATCTCACTAACTCACCAAAATCTTGATTCATGTATCAAGGTCACAAGGTCATCCCACCTAGCTTGTAAACCAAAATTGATAAAATGCAAAACTCAGGGAAACACTTCATGATTATAAAACTACCAAGGGTCTACACTAGGTCAAATCACATTCCAACACCTACTTAAGGGACTTAAACACATAACAATGTGAACCCATTCCAATTTTTTTTTACAATGGAATTGATCCTCACTGGGAATCCACCTATGGAACTTCTTCCTGAAGGATCATAGGAATACTCATACAACTTACATCGACCTACAATGATCTGTATCCAATGAATCACATACACTGGATCTATTAATTAGAGTTACATTGCAAGATATATGGTAAAAAACTTATAGGTTGTTACTGGAACTTTAAATAACTGAACTCAAATAGTAACCACCCCCAAGGGGTTTACTGCTGAGGCATTTAATGCCCAATATAGCCAACTAGGGTCACTATACCTCTTGTGAACATGTTACACCATTTTCATCCGCATCATCTAAAATCTCACCATATTTTCACATACTTAAACCAAAAGAAATATATACATATTGGTTTGGATGAGTATAATCCCCCCATGAACATATATAGGAAAAATACTACAATAGCTATTGTTTACACTTTAAATAGACAAAAATCTATCATCAATTCTAAAAATTACATTTAAAGGCCCCTATATGTCATGTGAATCCTATGTTCCTAATCATTATGCATGAGACACCTCTTTCCATAATGTTCCAAGAGCCAAAATTACAATAATTGGTCTCTTGCTAATGGTCCAAGAGCCAAAAATCCAATAACTCAAAAATCATAAATCCTAAACCTCATTTTCATAATGATAGGTGAGAATTGAAAATAACCACAATAGTATAAGCTAATAATAGGAATCCCATTTTCTTGGTAACTTAGGATTAAACCAGAAAATGTGTTCACGATACACCAATCTAGGTTCGATCACAAGATCCTACACATTCCTACATATCCTTTATACCATCTCCCAAATTGTAAGATGAACGAAACTTAGATATAATACCATTTTGTAACATAATTCCACCTTGGATCACCAAAAAGTTCCCGAACCAGTGGTCACTAATATATCTCTGGTGTTCTTACTAATAATGTAGAGGATTACAATTAACAGCGAGTGTCTAGGGTAGTATAGTGGGGAGACTATACCACTATATTAGAGTGAACAATATCAATAAAACATATAAGAATTATCATAATAGTAAACACCCATTAGAGTATATAGATAATAAAGTAATTGAAATAGGTGATAACTAATGAAACACTAACATACAAGTATATAAGTAAGTTCACCAATAGGTTTGGTCACAAGAATAAATGATAAAATATAAAATAAATTGAAAGAAAAGCTTCAAAAAATCACAGATCCATACCTCATCCCAGTCTTTGTATAAACACCTCATTTATCCTTATAGATCAATTTCTAGCCTTAGCCCAACCTATTCCTATAACTAAGTGAGAGTAAGATTAAGTACCCAAGTGAAATGGCAGCTTGAGTAGGGTGTGAGTAAATAACTCAGTAGTGAACCACTAATAAGGCTATATAAATGAAAAAATAAAATTATATGGGCTCTAAATAAATAAAAACTTTAGAAAATAAATCAAATAAAAATAACCACCATTGATCCTCAAGTACATGACCCTAATTGACAATACCCCCTTCATCCAATGTCGAAGTATTTTTGACAAATTAATTATAAATGTACCAACTATATAAGGACACATGGATATTTCACCCTGGTATATAGTGATAACAACCTAGGGGGAAAAATCACCCCTATATACCTAATAATTTCTTAGGGTGAGCTCCATATTGGTATCACAACATGGGGAATTCTCTATATCAGTATGAAATAGTCCTAGAAACCAAGCCTTAGTATCCCAAAAGGTCCGACCATGCCCACAAAAGACCCCATAAGTACTTGGTAGCTAGAACATGGATGGAATTACATCCTCTAAAAGGATTAACCACACCCACTAAAGACACCAAAAGACTCTAAAATTTCACACATGGCTGGAATGTTGTTCAATTTCTGAAACCAAAGTAATCCAACCTATAAATCCATGTAAGAACCCGCAATAATTTAAAACAAACTCCCAAAATTTATTTTTTGCAACCTACCCATAGAGAGTATTTACAACCTTTCTGTAGGGAGTATTCATGATCACCCAAAAGGTTGTTTTACATTTATAATAAAAGACCACCCATTGACATTTTCCATTTTATTTACACAAAAACAATTAATAAAATATTAAAAATTAAAGAACCCTGGGGAAAGTAAATCCATAGTCTATTAAAATAATAATAAAACCCTCTCACTAGGGATAACATATCATTAGGGTACCCACCAGGGTCCCCTAGGTCTCATCATGACCTGAACACCTCATAAGGGTCCCTAAATCCCAAATTGTCTCTCAAGTAAACTCTCATCATAAGGGTGATGAACTCAAGCCCATTACAAGGGTAAAATACCAACTTTTAGGACATTATAATCATATAGGAATAAAATTAAAGTTTATATAACATTTTTTAAGAAAAAATATATATTTAATAATTAATATAATCTATAATAAAATATAATTTTGAAATTAGAAATATATGCTTAAAATTTTGGAAATATAAGTAATTTTTTAAAATAAAAACTATTTTTATTTCTTCTATTTTAATCAAGTATTTACAATGTTCCTTTATGTTTTCATTTGGATTGAAAGAAAAATAAGTCTCATTTGATTTAAGATAGGACTTCTATTAGAATAAACATTATAATTTATTTTGTTTTAAAATCATTTTTATGTTTTTAAAAAACATTTTTCTAAGATAAGTTAAACTTAATTTTTCTTCATAATTAATAATAAAAATAGTAAAAATTTGTTATAATTTTTAAGGTTAAAATGGTTTACTGGGGGGGGGGGGGTTAAACTAAGAGATAATGGATAAATGAAAATAAAATTGTACAAATATTATTGGTTGAAAATATTTATATTTCAAATTAGCTTACATTTTAATTCCTAGTAATTTAGTGCAACTAAAATAATAAAATAGCTTTATATTATTTAAATATTTTAAGTGATTCCACATGTATCCCTCCCATCACTTGTAAAAGGTCACCTCTTCTACACCCCTATTCAAAAACTTTGATCCCTATATCTTAGACAATTACTATATAAAAACCTTTATATATTATTTCCATTTCTTCTTAAGCTTATGTTATTATCCTAAGACCATCCTAAGAAGTATTAAGGTGTAAACCAAATGAGATCTCTCAAAGAAGAGGTAACTATCTTACTTGTCTCTTTCAAATTTGTTTACTCTACATTATCTAAATATGCTATATACATCCTAAAATAATGAATCCAATATATTAAATATACTAATATGTTATAATTATTATAGGAAACCCATTTTTCACCTTCTTTCTAACAAATTGAAAAGGAAAGTGTCGCCCGTGCGTACGTGTGGACTACTACCTCCACATAGCGATATGATTCATTTCACATCCCTACCTCAAATTGATGGATATAATGATATATTTAATATATATATATATATATATATATGATATTTATGATATAATTATGATTCTTTAATGATAAAATATCATTTATTGTTCTTTTCTTCTTTTTGTTAGAAAATGGAAACAACTTTTATGTGCGTGTTCATACTCCCATATCCTTGAACGATATAATTGATTTTTCTATACTTTCCTTCAATGAATAATTAAAAATATGTCTATAATGACTATATATAATATTTATATAATTATTAAAATTATATATAGGATTTTACAATGATCAAGATGAGATAACCATAACTACTGAATCAAAACATACATGAAAAATGAAGGAGTTAACACACGAAATGATAATAATAATGGAGGATTATTAATGAAAAGGTGGTATAATGTTATAAGTAAACCGTATATGGTATTACATATATGAATTTTATTGTGTTATATAATTATAATAAATTTATATTTATTATACAGAAGGTTAAAATCTCTTACAAATCAAGCTAGACTTGATGTAAGGGTTTTTCATTACAATCTCTCTTTTTTTCCAGGATCATTTATAAAGAAATTTATGATGATGAAATTATATGATATATATCTAAAAAATATTATTTATTTTATTATCATGTGGATATTATGGGAAAATAAAATTCTTCCTTTCATTTTCCTCTCTCTAGGTACTCAAAAGTCCGAAATAATGTTTTTAAGGAAAACTAACTTTGTTTTTCTATCTAGTCTGGAAATTTTTTCTTTCATATCTATATTTTATTTAAGATTTTTTCAATGATTTTTTTCTATTCTAAAATTATTTATTAAGTTTATTTTTACCCATGTTTTACTTTCTGTAAAAAGGTTTAAAATGAATATTCATCTTGTTTTTTAAACAAAGCACTTTCTACTAAAGGCGTGAACAAAATATTCATTTTAATGTTTACCTAAGGAGTATATTTTCCCACTATTAGGAATATTATTTTCCTTGAGTATTCCTTTACAAGTTTCCTTGGTTCTTTTTAAATATATTTTTTTCCTAATATTCTATAAATTTTTAGATTTTAAATAAGTGATTTCAAAAGAAAAAGGGTATTTTCCACAAGGAATGTTCCAGTGATCTTATAAAAGTATTTTCATCTATGTCGACATTATTTTATGAATATTATGATTTAATAGGGATATAATATAATGATACTATATCCATATTACTTTGGGTTTATTATGATCATGTTTCTCTAATTATTTACTAGGGAAAATATAAATATTTTTATGCTATTTTTCAATATGAATGTTTATATTGATTATATATTAATTTTTTTTCATTTTTTTCAAATGATGGATGTATTGTGCTTACTAAGTTATGGGAGGTTCCTATTATATCCCCTAGTTGCATTATTAGGTCTTATTAGATGAAGTAGTTTGTTTATTCGGTATACACCTTACCTATTTATGCATGATGTCTTGGCTTGAGGCCTTGATGGAAAGATTATGATGTCAAAGATTATGAATTATGCTATTATAAAACTAATTATTATTATCAAGGTGATTTTTATGTTGTTTATAATACATGTATATATTCTTATTTTATTATATTAGTTATATAGCATATTTTACTGTTGTTTATCTCTTCTATATCATTCATTATTTACATATTGTATGATAGATTATATTATACGCTTTCCCTTAATGGGAATATGAGATCACACTTATTTATATTTTCTTTTCCCTAGGATACTAGGAAAGGTTCTATGAATTATTTCAGGGATATACTAAAATAAATAATAAATATATCATTATAATTTTAAATTTCATTTCATTTTTTCAAATTTAATATAAGAATCATGTATGTATCTAGTATACCATGATTATTAAACTATTAATTTCTTTTGGGTGACACCTCCTGTATATGGTTCCAATATATTATGCTAACCACTGACTCTTGGTTACTCAATTAAGGTGTTACAATTGGTATCAATGGAAGTTTAGTATAAACCTTAGGAGCTAGATTTAGGAAAAATTGATTATATAACATAACCCTATGACAGAATCTGAGGATATGCCTAAGTATAGGATAATATAATAACGTTTTGGAAAGGTTGTTATTTTATAGTTTCCTAGAAATTACATACCTATCCAGATATTAGAAAGTGGACACTGATGTGGAATAGATGCACCTAGGGGTAAAAAATATGAAAAATGCTAGTTGAGTATCAACTTGATCTTTAATCGGTTCATAATGAGTGTGACTAAGACTACACACCTGGATAGACACTCATAAGGGATATGATTTGGTTGATTAAAACACTCATTAAATACCATTATAAAAGATTGATTTTTTTTATGATTTGAATATATTCTTGAAGATACCAATATTATGATTATGAGATTATCTATGAATAAATTTTCAATTTATGTTATGTGTTACACCAGATTTATAATTTTATAATATTATTTAAAATTAATAATGATATGAGATAATTCATAATATTACATCATTTATAAATGGTTCCTAACATAAGGAATGGAAATCATATCAATGTAATGACCTGAACTTTTATCAATGAAAATTCATCTTGGTCTAATTAAATGTCTTATTATGCACAATGGTTATATAAAATATGAACTTCCATGGTTTTATGTTTTAGGATTTCAAAATAATATTAATAATTTTTACTATTTCTAATATATTCGTTGAACAAAGATCACATGATTATTAAAAATATAGGTCTTTAATAAATCCAATTTACTCAGAAAAAGGAAGCGTTGGCCTCATCCAGTAGACTTTCCCCATACGAAACCCATTTTTTGGAGCTCAGAAAGGAGTTGGAGTCATTGGACTTTGATGTTGACCATGCCCAATCCAATCTTCAACACTTTAAGCTTGAGCAGAACCACCTACAATAGATGTGGATGTTGATAGCAATTACCACCTGAGCGATGTTACCCGAGCCACCACAAGAATCTGTCACCTCACACACCATACCCTTAGGTCATATGCAGGTGTTATAAGGGGTTATATAAAAATACATTAGAAATTTGATTATGTGAATTATTTTTGTATATATTAAATAATATATATTCATTTTATTATTGTTACTTTGAAAATAGTTTTCAAAGCACATATATTATTTTTAGTTAATATTCAACAAAGGAATCTATTTTGATAAATTAATGGAATTTTAAATTAAATAATATTTTAAAAAAATATAATTATTATTAAATCAGTTTTTATTATGTATAAATGATCGTATACTTTTTATCAATACAATTGTAATTTTTATTACGGTTTGAAAGTTGTTTTTGTCCAAACCCATGAATTTCCGATAAATGTCATTTTTTTATTTTAAAAGTAAAAAATTCACATATTTAGAAATTTATTTGAAAAAAATTAATATTATTTTTGTAATTAGGACATAAAAATTATCCAATGGTGATTTTTTCATAATTTTCTGAGACAGTCGAATTTTTGGGTAAAAATTAAATACTGTTTAAATATATAATGTGTTTTATGACATCATAATGACCCAATAGTGATAAAAAAAATACTATAAACAATATTTTTAAAAATTATATGTTTTAAAATTAAAATAATGTGATTTTAGGTTTGTTTTATTTATTTTAAAAATCTTTAGTGGACCCTCCAAGACTTATAAAACATTTTAGCCTTTTAAATTGATTTTCTTGAGAGTGTGACTCACCTCCACATAAGCAACCCTGTTATTTTCTGAATTTTGGACATTGGACTTATAAAATATTTTTTTCCAATCCCCTTTGGAAAAAACCATGGGCTAAAACCCTGGTTTGTTTTGTGGTTTTGATTAGTTTAATGTGTGGTGTCCCAAACCTAAATAATAAAGAATTCCCTCTCCTTTTCTATATAAACCCACCCAATCTCCCACTTCCTCTTCACTCAAAGCGTTTGGAGTTTGTCCAAACTCTTCCATAATCTCTATATAATACTACCAAGGTTCCCCAAGCTCCCAATAATCCTCTCTCATGCATCTCCCAAGCCTTTGGGATTACACTTCCAAGTAAGGGATTCCTTCCTTTCTCGTTTTGTCCAAGTTTCTTAATATTGTTATGCCCTTTTATTTTCAATTAAAAATGTTTGGGTATGATTTAAAACCTCCCACATACTTCTCTATTTATGTTTTAATGATGATATACCCATTTCTCTCTCATTAATTCCTCCCATGTATACCCATTACCATGCTGAAATTCCATAAGGGATTTCTCTCTCCTCATTTACATTCAGGAAATTATTTTGTATTATGAATCTAAAAGTACATTACTTATGTTGGGACATGTATCTGTATGACCCTCTTACTGTCCATTTCATGTACATATAATGATACACCTCTCTCATAAACCATTTTTATGAATTCTTATGTCATGTCGTTATGTTTCTGAAATTGCACTGCCATTTTCCAAGCCAAAATCATTGTGTAGTAAATACCATGCCCATTTCTCTATAAAGGGTATTAACCTTTATGAACATTTACTTATTGATTATAGAGTTTCATGTATGAATTCCACATTCTTTTACCATGTAATAAATTTTGATATTTAACTAATCTATGTTGTATGATCTTTTGGTGCATTTATGCATGAAATGAAGTGATTAAGAAGGGTTCGCCCTGATAGCACTCCAATGCATTGGGTAAAGATTAGTATCATGATACATCAAGTTCAATGAGTATTTAATCATTATAATTAATGTGAAATGAGTCTTTAATCATTCTAATTCATGTTCAATGAGGGTTTACTAATTATCCATGTGCAATGAGCCTTGGCTCATGCTAATTCCATTTTAAGTGTTTTTTTCACATTCCCATGTTATGATAATCATGCTATATCATGAATTTATGTTTATTTTATGCTCCATTGATATTCCTAATTCCTAACACATATTGTATTCTTCATTTTATTCCTTGTTTAATCTCTTTATAGGATTTATATCTCACCCTTTTCACATGTATGTCCTTAGGTTATCCCATGCAATTATAAGTATGAGGGAATGTCATGGTTATGTAAAAGATGTTTTCAATAAAGTTGTTGTGCGTTTTATGTTTTAAGTTTTTATGTAATGTTCCTAAAACCCAAAGAAACTATATCTATTAATCTTACATGTTGTATCAAGTGAAAAATTTATGTAATAAATCATTCTTAAGTGTGTAATAAAGAGCAGAGTTGTTACAATTGGTATCAGAGGATAGGTTTTTTTATTTTTGGGATTAGGATTAGAAATACCTAGTGAAAGACTTAGGGATAAAACTAGGTATAATAAGAGCATCCCTAAACTTTTTAAAGTATTGATTAAGTGTTTCATCAAGAAAATACATCCCTTTCTAGATACGAGCATGTAGAGGTGGCTCTGGTACAAATGTACCTAGGAGTGAAAACTCCGACAAGGAGTTTCAGGCTTGACACGGGGTATCCTGGTATATGACAATGGGTCTTGCTGCAATCTTATTTATAACACTCCCGAGGGATATTCTTTGGTAAATTCATAAGATTATTATGAACCACTGTTAAGGGAATTAAAAAAAATTCCCCTACGAATATATGTTAGAAAGTAGATCATGGATAACATAGATTGAAGCCTATGGATTTATAAGTTAAGGAAGTAAAAGTTATTTATAAGTCATATGTTTTGTCCTTGGATTACCCTTTATGTGTTACCCGTAACATTCCTTTTATTCTAGCCAATGAGCGATAATAGGAGGACTCGTGCTAACAACCAATGCGAAGAACAATGTGATGACTGTTCTAATGAGATAACCAATCTGATGGGAATAGGAATCACGAACTTTGTCATGATACTATCTTAGTTAACTCAAGATTTGAATAGAAACATGGGTCAAGAGGAATGTTCAACCCCCTAAGAAATAACAAGTCACAATTGAGAGATTCATGAGGCAAAGGTCTCCTAATTTTAATGGATCGTCTGATCCCTCAATTGCTGAACAATTGATCAACTACATTGAGAAGATATTCTCCATCTTTCAATGTTACAAAAAAGAGAAGTTACTTCTTGCTACTTATCATATGGAGGTTGAAGCTAATAAATGGTGGACATTGATCAAAAATACAAATCCCGAGGAGGAGATCGAGGTGTTGGAATGGAAGGATTTCCGGAAGATATTTTTTGATAAATATTTTCCATGCACCCTCCGACTTAAGATGGAAAGGGACTTCCTTTCCCTCAAGAAAAAAGATGAAGAATCCGTTGGAGCGTATGTGGAAAACTTTACAAGGATTGCACATTATTCTTGTGGCTTTGTCGTTACCCCTGAATGCAAGGTTGACCGCTTCTTTGGTGGGATGAAACCTAGCCCATGGAAAGCCCTCGCGGTCCATGACTTTGAAAAATATGAAGAAATTGTCAGATGTTCCCTCAAGGTTGAAATGGATATTAAAGAATATCAAAGGTATCGTAGGGTTTGGAAGCATAAGGTGGACTTCAATTCTGATAGTCTGATGGATAAATGAAATGGTGATAAGAAAATCCATCACCCCACTTGCCAAAGGTGTGGAAAGAAGAACCCCAAAAATGCCGGAAGGGGATGAGGAAATGATTTAGGTGTAGAAGAGAAGAAAACCTAGCTGTTAACAGCCGATAAGAGAAACCTACGACTGTGACATAGGATAGGAATGCTTCGTTCAACTCCCAACACATTGTTCATTACTTAAACTAAAAATAATCAAGGACCCTTACAAATCAGTTCCCTATGCCAAGGGTTTTCAGAGGCAGCCAAAAATATCCAAGGCAGCAAGGGTGAGCTTTTTCCATCACTACCGCCAAAGTGAACCCTGAAAACGAAGTGGTGACATGTACACTAGTTATTCATTCAATAATAGTGAACATACTTTTTTATTCTAGTTCTACACATTCTTTTATAAAAATAAGTTTATCAGAACAATCCCAACCCCCCAAAAATCATGGAAGTAAAGATGTTGGTGAGTATGGAAAATGGGGAAATCATTGTATCCCAAGAATATAAATCCTCCCCTATCATAATTTTTGGATTTAACTTCCTAGAGAACCTTGTCATAATCTCTTTGGTTGAATTTTATGCAATTGTTGGCATGGACTGGCTTTACTTATATATAGCTAACATAAATTTTTATGAGAGGGAAATCACTATCCATGTGGAGAATCGACCCCTGATTCTATAAAAGTGAAATGAGGAAGATAAATCTTCTTTAACACCATCATCTCAACCATGGATATTACTACCCTTTGAGAACGTGTATCTGACTTAAATGATTGAGTCCAAGGAAGAAAACGTCCTTGAAGACATGCCTATTGTGATGGAATTCACTGAAGTGTTTCCTTGGGAATTGTCTGGTCTTCCTCCAAGAAGTGATATTGAATTCTCAATTGACCTTATTCCTAGGGTGTTTCCATTATCCAAGACTCCATATAAAATGGCTATTGTGAAGCTTGAGGAGCTAAAGAAACAACTACAGAAGAATCTGGATAAAGGGTTTATATGCCCAAGTGATTCTCCATGGGGTGTTTCAGTCCTCTTCGTTAAGAAGAAGGATATGTCAATACACCTTTGTATCGATTGTCGCAAGCTTAACAAAATCAAAATAAAGAAAAAGTATCCTCTACCATGAATTGATGACTTCTTCGATCTGTTGTGTGGAGAACAATACTTCTCCAAGGTAGATTTGTGGTTGGGACATTATCAAGTAAGGGTGAAGAAGGAAGTTAAAGACTACTTTTTGTACAAGATACGAGCACTATTAATTCATTGTAATTCCTTTAGAACTCACTAATTCTCCATCAATCTTCATGGACTTGATGAATCGATTCATTAGAGATTACCTTAATAAATTTGTGGTAGTCTTTATAGATGGTATTATAATATACTCCAAAACCAAGGAGGAGCATGAGGAGTATCTAAGAACTGTACTAGAGACCATGAAAAAGGAAAATATTTATGAAAAGTACAACAAGTGTGAGTTCTGGTTGAAGGAGGTCTCATTCTTGGGTCATATCATCATAAGCAATGGGATATCTTTGGATCCCTCTCAGGAAACTACAATTGAGGGATGTTCAAGGCTAATATCGGTAATAGATATCTGTAGATTCTTGGGGTTTTCTGGATATTATCACCAATTTGTGAGAAATTTCTCATGATTGTCCAACCCTTTGACCAAGCTAACTTCAAAGGGAGTAAAGTTTTCTTGGGGTGATGAATGTGAAGAGTGCTTCAAGGAGTTAAAAAGGAGTCTTATCACTGCATCCGTGCTCACATTACCCATGAGGGGAGAAATTTTTGTGGTATATAGTGATGCTTAGAAGAAGGATGTAGTTTGTGTGTTGATGAAAAATGATAAAGTGATAGCCTATGCCTCACGGAAGTTGGAAATCCATGAGAAAAACTATCCCACACATGATCTGGAGTTGGCAGTTGTGATCTTTGCATTGAAAATCTGGATGCATTATCTATATGGTGAGAAGTGTGAGATATATACATATCACAAGAGCCTCAAATATATATTCACAAAAAAGGAGCTTAATATGTGCCAATAAAGATGGATAGAACTAATCAAGGATTATGACTGCTCAATCCACTACCACCCTGGTAAGGAAACAAGGTGGAAGATGCTCTAAGTAGAAAGGATCCTAAATCTTTTTCAATGATGAGAATTGAAAAGGATCCAATATTCTTAGATTTGTAGAGGATGAACATGGGAATCATTAAGGTAGGACCATCATCAATCCTTTCTCAAATGATTGCTCAACCACCCCTCATGGAGAAAATAAAGGATACTCAAAGAAATTATGTGGAAATTCTAAAAAGGGTGGAAGCTATCAGAAATGGGAAATCATCAAAGTTCATGGATGAAAAGGATGGAATTGTGAGATTTGGGTCACGATTATGTGTACCATTCAATCCAGAGATAAATATGGAGCTTCTAGATAAAGCACATAGCTCAACCTTCTCTATTTACCCAGGGAGCATAAAGATGTATCGAGATCTCCAAGAAAACTTTTGGTAGAACAATATGAAAAAGGATATTGTTGAATATACATAAAAATGCTTGGTGTCTCAGCAAGTGAATTCTGAGAGGCAAAATTCTAAGGGGATGATGCAACCACTACCCATACCAACATGGAAGTGGGATAACATTACTATGGACATTTTCACTGGACTTCCATGGAAATCCAGAGGAAACAATGTTATATGGGTCATTGTGGATTGTCTTATGAAGACAACTCACTTTATCACGATTCGAGAGGACTTCTCATTGGATCAGTTTGAACATATTTACATCAAATAATTAGTAAGGCTGCATTTAGTACCACTATATATTGTATATGATCGTGATCTGATATTCACCTTGAAGTTTTGGAAAAGTCTCCAACATGATTTAAGCATTGAACTAAACTTCAGTACATCCTACCATCCTCAAACTGATGGCCAATCTAAGAAAACTATTCAAACACCAGAAGATATGTTAAGATCATGTTTTATGGACGTAAAAGGAGGATAAGACCAACATATTCCACTGGTTGAATTCTCCTACAATAACAGTTTCCACTCGAGCATCCGAATGGCACCATATGAAGCCCTTTATGGGAAAAGGTGTAGAACACTAGTGTGTTGGGATGAAGTTGGTGAGCATAAGCTTCTTGGACCTGAAATGGTCAAAGAAATGGTGGATAAGGTGAAAACCAATCAGAAGCATATCAAGGCAGCCCAAAGTCGACAGAAGAGTTATGAAGATAACCATCGACGAGACCTTGAGTTCAAAGTTGGAGACATGGTATTTCTATGAATATATCCATGGAAGAAGGTCACGAGGTTTGGAAACAAAGGGAAGTTAAGTCCTAAGTACATCGTCCCCTTCACGATTCTTAATTGTGTCAGGGCAGTGGCCTATTGACTAGTACTTCCACCTACCATGGCCAACGTACATGATGTCTTTCACGTATCACTCTTAAGGAAGTACATACTAGAACCTTCACATGTACTATATTTAGTGGTAGTACAGTTAGAGGATTATCTTTCTTATGATGAGTAGCTAGTGAATATCATAGATCATAGATAACAAGTTCTACGAAATAAGAAAATTCCCCTCGTCAAGGTGTTGTGATGAAACCACAAGTTTGAAGAAGAAACATGGGAATTAAATGAAGTGATGAATCAGAGTTACCTGCATCTGTTTTAGTGTTAGAAAAGGAAATTTCTAGGGTGAAATTTCTTAAGGGGGGAAGATTGTAATGACCTAATCTTTTATCAACGAAAATTCCTCTTAGTCTAATTAAATGTGTTATTATGGGAAATGGTTATATAAAATATGAATTTCCTTGGTTTTATGTTTTTAGATTTAAAAATACCATTAATAATTTTTATCATTACTAATATAATCATTGAACAATGATCATATTATTATTATAAATATAGGGCTTTAACAAATCCAATTTACCCAGTAAAAGGAAGAGATGAACACATCTAGTAGACTTTCCCCATACAAATCACATTTTTCAGAGCTTGTAAAGGAGGTGGTGTCATTGGGATTTTCTCTCGACCAAGACTAATATAGAATCCCGCCTTTTTATTAAATAACTTTTCATTACATTTTACAAACAAAGGATCTTTAAAGTCTAGTGTCTTGGAAATCAGAAACATAATACATGAAAACAACATAAAAAGTTATTATAAACCCCTCATAATGATTGATCAAATGTTCATCCTCTATACAATTACTGTGTCTTATATCCTGGAGACATACATCAAAGAAAAGGGTGATCAGAAGGATTAGCAAGGAAACAAGTGAAATAGTTTACATGTGATCTTGAGTAATATTAATAAGAACATGATAAAAGTCATAAAGATGTGAGAAATGAAAGAATAGGAATATAATAATAAAAAGAAGATGAATAATAACTTGAATATTTGGCTTCAACATGTCATTTATAAATTCATGAACATATCACCAAGTTTTATCCCCAATGTGTCCTAAAAATTACCAAGGTTATTCACCAAGGTATCGTGAAACTTGTCATCTCTAGAGATTAGTTATTTACCCAATGAATTGGAGCCCTATAAGGGCACACCCTTAATATTAATTTAATTTAAAGTGAGCCACATAAAACATTTCATAAATAACCCAAATAGAATCCAAGAAATGGGTTTCATTTCAAAATCAGGACGTTTTAAAAGTTCTTAAAAATAAGATCATTAAATCATTTATAAACCATAGAAAGAGAGTGAGGGTTATATGTATGTCCATTCTAGAATAAAATATATCCTTTTTATATATTTATGAACACCCATAGAAACTAAATAAGTCTAGGTATTCACATAAATAAACAATATAATTTCTTCAAAGAAAGAGAGAGAAATTTTGAAACGAAATTTCTGCAGCATAACGGCTATATAACAGGGTTTTAGAAAATAATAAAAAAGAGAGGGTACAAGGGTAACCCACTCATAAATAACTCATATTACAATATAAATACATAATAACATGGATATAAGAACATGGTATGGATATTTGAATGACATACCACAAGAAAAGGAAATACGAAAGGAAAGAGAAGATGCGATTTCTTTTATGAGAAATTCAGCAGCCTAACAACATCACTTAAAAATTCAGAAAACAAATTTATGAGAGCGGAAAGGGTATCTAAAAAATTAGAAATTAAATGGAAAGAAATTATAACATATAAGAAAATAACCTCAACATAAATATATGGAAATTAGAAGACACAACATAAAAGAAGTCGTGACTTAAAAGGGGAGGGTGAAAGGATCCCTTACCTTGAAGAGTAACTTCGAAATCTTAAAGGTCGGGACCTTGGGAGGCTTCAGGGAACCTGGGGAGGACTCCTTGGGAGGTAAGGGGACCCTAAATTCATTGAGGATGGTTTTTGAATGAAATTAATGAGAGAAATGGCTTTGTATTTATAGGTAAAGTGAGTGAATAAATTGTTAATTTCCAAGGGACACCTCATTGGTGGTATTTGAAAAACCATGGGTTGCCCATGGTATTTTTCCATGGCATTGGCCACTTGGGACACCTCATAGAATATCACAATATTCATAAGTCTACTAGAAATCTTACATCATTATTACACCATTAATGATGTCATTAAACACCTGAAACTGAAAACTGCATTTGTATTATTCACCAAAAATTCAACTATTTTGGAAAAATCCCTAACATTCACCCTAAAAAAATATAGATGCTCTGAATTCTAAAATGAATTCCATTTTATTAAAATAATTTTCTAAATATTTTTAATTTAATTTTTAAATAAAATCATTATTTATTCCAAAAATACAACTTTAAAAGTATAACTCATTTTGTAACACCATAAAAAAGTAATCAAGGTCCCATAAAAATATCGTATACCCATAAGAAAATAAAGTAACAATTTATGATTAAATTTTATTAAAGTAACTTTCCATTTTAAATTATTAAATTAATTATAAAATTTCAAATAAAATATTTATGGCGTACAAAAATACCAAAACGTAAACTATGATCATTTTTTCACTTTTAAGATGTATAAAATGTATTTATATATTAATGGGTGAAGTTTCTATTTTTTTGGTCAAATTACTATTCATTACTATTCATATAGGTATGCTACTATTCCTACTTTACTATTCACTAAAAACCAAGTTGATCTTATTAGTCTTTAAATTCCTCACTGATCACAACTATAAAAGACCATTTTTTGAAAATCATTTACCATTATTAATTATTTAATGAATACAAAAATATTTTAAAATACCCTTTTCTCCTAAATTCAACAATAATACACATCCTATATTTATCCAGATATTTGAAATTCACAAACTTTTACATAAGAAAAAATAAAAAATTTATTTATATTAAAGGATTACACAAAGAAGCTAAGGTCTCATTACATAGACCCTTATAACACCAGCATATAACCTAAGTGTAAGGTGTGCTATGGTGATAGAATCTTGGGGTGGCTTAGACAACACTGCCCGAGTGGTGATTTCCATCAGTTTGAACTTCTCCCTTAGACGATTCCGTTCAAGCTTCATACGTTGAAGTTTGGCTTGGGCTTGGTCCAGAGCAAAGCCCAGTGATGCTACCTCCTTCCCAAGCTCCGAAAGATGGGATTCATAAGGCTCAATCCTACTGAATTATGCCATTCAATCTTCTTTTTGTATTAATTAACCAAGATAATATTATTTATAAAAAACACAACGTTAAGATTATAGTTTCCAACGGTCATATTGACCAACAGTCATATTGACCAACGGTCATATAACAATCGAAACCCAACAGTCACATTTTAATTATACCCACTTTATTAATTAAAGGATATATATTTTTTGAGTATAGAATAGAGTAACACAAAAAATTAGGGAACAAATATAATTAAAAATTTCAGGTCGTTACATTCTTCCCCCCTTAAGAAATTTTGTCCCTGAAATTTTTAACTCGTACCCTATGATGGAAAAAGGTGTGGGTACTTCTATCTCATGGACTCCTCTAGTTCCCATGTGGCTTATTCATATTTGTGGTTCCTCCACAACACCTTATCAAGGTGGGTAGTCTTGTTTCATAGAACCTTGTCTCTACGATCCAAGATCTCCACCGGATGCTTCTCATAAGAGAGGTCATGTTCCAGTTGTACCACCTCTGGATTTAGTACATGTGGAGGGTCAGGTATGTACTTCCTCAAGAGGGATACATGGAAGACATCATGAACTTGTGCTAGATTTTGAGGAAGTGAAAGCCGATAGGCTGCTGCTCCCACACGATCAAGGATTTCATAGGGGCCAATGTACCTAGGGTTGAGCTTCCCTTTCATCCCAAACCTGATGACTCTCTTCCAAGGTGAAATCCGAATAAAGACTTTGTCACCAACATCAAATTCCAAGTCCCTTCGACGGTTGTCATCATAGCTCTTTTGCCGGCTCTGTGCAGCCTTAATGTGTTGTTGGATGGCATGGACCTTTTTTGTCATCTCTTGCACAAGATCAGGCCCAATAAGCTTTCTCTCACCAGCTTCATCCCAATAAGTAGGAGTTCTACATTTCTTCCCATATAGATCTTAATAGGGTGCCATTTGAATGCTCGAGTGGAAGATGTTGTTCTAAGAGAACTCAACTAAAGAGAGATGTTGATCCCATCCACCCTAAAATTCCATTGAGCAAGTTCTCAGCATGTCCTTGAGTGTTTGAATAGTCCTTTCAGATTGGCCATCAATTTGGTGGTGATAGGCCATACTGAAATTCAATTCAGTGCTCAGAGCTTGTTGAAGACTTCTCCAGAATTTTGATGTGAACCTTGGATCACCATAAGATATGATAGAAAGTGGAACTCCATGCAGTCTTACCACTTCCTTCACGTAAATCTTGGCGAGTTGATCAAGAGATAAATCTTCCCGAATGGAGATAAAATTGGAAGTCTTGATGAGACGGTCCACAATAACCCATATCACAATATTTCTTTTGGATGTTATTGGGAGAATAATGACAAATTCCATAGTGATATTGTCCAACTTCCATGCTGGTATGGGTAGTGGTTGCAATACCCCTTTTGGTAGTTGTCGCTCTGCCTTCACTTACTGATATACCAGGCACCTTGAAGTGTAGTCACCAATCTCCCTTTTCATATTATCCCAACAATAATGATCATGAAGGTCCCTATACATTTTTGTGCTACTAGGATGTATAGAGAAAGTAGAGTTATGATCTTCATCCATCAGCTCCTTCTTTATTTCCAGAATAGATGGAACACATAGTCTTGTATGAAATTTTAGTACACCTTCTTGATTAGTATTGAACTCAGGAAACTTCCCATCCTTCACAGCCTCAAACTTCTTCTATAACAAAGGATCTTCTTTCTAAGATTTCTTGATCTTCTCTAGGAGTGACGGTTGAGAAATCATTTGGGTTAGGTTTGATGATGTCTCTTCCCTTATAATTCCCATTTCTAGATTTACTAGGTCATTGATCAAAGGATATCTTTGAATCCTCATCATGGACAGAACAATTGGGTCTTTCCTACTTATTGCATCATCGACTTTGTTTTCTCTTCCGGGATGATAATGAATTGAACAATCATAGTCTTTAAGGAGTTCCAACCATCTCCTTTGTCTCATGTTCAATTCCTTTTGTGTGAAAATATACTTCAAACTTTGATTTTCTGTGTATATATCACATTTCTCCCCATAAAGATAGTACCTCCATATCTTCAGAGCAAAATAGACCACAACCAGCTCCAGTTCATTCATAGGATAGTTCTGCTCATGAGTCTTCAACTGTCGAGATACATAAGCAATGACCTTGTAAATTTTCATGAGGTTTCAACCAAGATATTTTATAGATGCATCATTAAAAATAATGAATCATTCTCCACTTGAGGGCAGGGTTAACATAGGTGTAGTACCCAATCTCTTATTTAGCTCTTGGAAACCTTCCTCACTCTCCTTTGTCTAGATGAACTTGACCCCTTTTCGAGTTAACTTGGTTAATGGATTAGAAAGTCATGAAATGTTATTCACAAACCTACTATAATATCCCACTAATCCAAGGAAACTAAGAATCATAGTTATTGTTGTTGGCTGAGGCCACTCCTCCACAAATTTTTTTTGTGCAGGGTCAACTGTGATTCCTTCATTGGTAACAATGTTCCCCAAGAAGGCAACTTGTTGTAACCAGAATTCACATTTACTGAACTTTACAAAAAGTATATCCTTCCATAGAGTTTGAAAAATAACCCTTAAATGATCCTCATGCTCTTCACAACTTTTGGAATATATCAGAATATCATCAATAAAAACTACCACAAAGTTATCAAGGTAGTCTTTAAAGACTCTATTCATCAAATCCATAAAAATAGCAGATTCATTAGTTAGTCCAAAAGGCATAACAACAAACTCATAATGCCCATATCTTGATCGAAAGGTAGTTTTCAGAATATCTTCTTTCTTCACCCTCAATTGATGATAACTAGATCGAAGATCAATCTAAGAGAAGAATTGAGCCCGACAAAGTTGGTCAAATAAGTCATCAATTCTTAGAAGAGGGTATTTGTTATTTATTGTGATTCCGTTTAGTTCTCTATAATCAATGCATAGACACATCAATCCATCCTTCTTCTTCACAAAGAGAATAGGTGCTCCCCAAGGAGACACACTCAGTCGGATAAACCCCTTCTCTAAAAGATATTGGATTTGTTTATTTAATTTATCCAGGTCCACATTTTCCATCCTATACGGGGTCTTTGATATCGGGTGAGATCCAGGTACGAGTTCAATGGATAACTCTACCTCTCTTTCTGGGTGAGGTCCAAGCAACTCCTCAGGAAATACATCAACGTATTCCTAGACGATGGGTACATTTTCTATCCTTAAACTCTCATTTACTTCTTCTTCTTAACTGATCAATTCCATAAAGAAGGATATATGAGGTTCTTTTAGATAAAGATCAGGTTGAGATATCTCTCCTTGAAAGATAACTGAAGGTTTTCCATTCAAGACTACTGATATTTCCTTACTTCTGTATTTGATCTTAGCATTATACTTTGAGAGCCAGTCCATCCCTAGTATAATGTCGAATTCTAGCATGGGAATGACTACTAGATTTGCGATAAAATTGTGCTCACCAAAGTAGATAATATAGTTTCTAAACAATAATTATGCTTGGATAATCCCACCAGGAGTCTTGATTGATAACTCTACTTTTAGCAAGTTGGGGGTGATTCTAAATTCCTTACAAACTTGGAAGAAATAAAGGAATTAGTAGAACTAGAATAAAATAAAGTACTTTCTAGATTTGAGAGAACAACAAGAGTACCTTCTACCACATCATTTGGAGCTTCAAATTCAGCTGTCGTGATAGGAAAATCACGACATTACTCCATTGGCCTTTGTTGAGGCTGATAGTGGTTCCCCTCCACTGCCCTCGGATTTGGACAGTGATTGGAAATTGCCCAAGTTGTCCACACTTAAAGAACTGGACATCAGGTAGGGCCTACATCATCTTCCCCTTTTTGTTAGTGTTTGGAAGTTGAGGTTTCACATCACTTTGACAATTCCTCACAATATGGCCATATCTTCCACACTGGTAGCATTTCCCGTTCCCGAGTAGGTAGTTCCCCAAATGCTTCTTCCCACATTTACTATACATGGGATGTTGCACTTGCTTGCCTCATCTTACTTGATCAAATCTCCTCCCTAAGCTTGGATCCACCGATATCTCTTTGTCATTGGATTTATGAGACCACTACGTCTCACAAAACTCCAGTTCAACTTTCATTGCACTTCGCACAATCTCTTCATAGAATTCATAATCACAGATGGCTAGATTATTCCATAGATGAGGTCTCAGTCCACCAAAGAATATATCAACCTTGATATTTGGATCCATGAAAAATCTAGAGGTGTACCGTGAAAGCCTTGTGAAGTTCATGTCGTCACTTCCCACATATTCATTCTCCTTCTGCTTCATCTCGAGAAACTCCTTCTCCATTCTTGTTCTCATGGAATGAGGGAAATACTTACTAAAGAATATCCCTATGAAATCTTCACAATCCAAAGATTCAACTTACACTCTTTGCCTCGTGTTTTTAATCATCTCCCACCACTGATCAGCTTATCCTTCTAAGCGATAGACAGCCAGGTTGCATTCTCTTGCTCTGAACAGCGGAGCACAGAAAATATCTTCTCGATATAGCCGATCCACTGCTCAGCAATCAATTAGTCAATCGATCCACTGAAGTTTTGTGGTCTTTGACGCATAAAGGACTCAAAAGAATGTTGTTCTATTCATGGTGAGATTGGTCTCTGTGCTTGATTCATGTTATTTCCCATAACTTGAGTCAGTTGGTTCATCATTCGAATGAATGTTTCCATTCTGGCTTCCATCGGAGGGCCATCCGCGCATGGTCCATTGCGGTCCCCATTTACACATTTCCTCCTATTTCCCACCATTTCTAAAAGAATAAAACCTTAATGAGAAACTTATTTCATTTACAAATCTTTTAGCTATAAAGTATTTATGTCTTAAAACTTCTTTAAACAATTACATTTCTCTATAAATCCATCATAATGATTCATAAAAATATTATGATTAACCAAACATATCCCCTGGGAGTATCGTAACCAAGAGTGCAACAAGGCCCGTTGTCGTGTACTAGTTCCTATTAGAGTCTAGCTCAAAGCGGTGTTTTTGGATTTTACCCCTATGTAAATCTTTGACAGAGCCACCTCTACCTGCTCATATCCAGACAGTGATGTATTTGCTTGATAAACCACTTACTCAATACTCACTAAAATACGAAGATGTTTTTTTATATTTAAACTTTTCTATAGGTTTCTTCCTAAAGTTTTCATATCCTAATTTCCCTAAATAACTAAACTATTCTTTGATACCAACTATGGCATCCCGCATTTTTATTACATAACTTTTCATTACATTTTTCAAACATAGGATCTTTAAAGTCTAGTGTTTTGGAAATCAGGAACATAATACATCAAAACATCATAAAACATTCTCCTAAACCACTCTTAAGGCATAATCAAAGTTTCATACTATGTAAAATTACTGCATCTCATATCCTGGAGATATATATCAAAGAAAAGGGTGAGCAAAAGGCTCAGTAAGGAAACAAGTGAAACAATTGACATGTGATATTGAGAAATATTAATAAGAACATGATAAAAGTCATAAAAGGGCGATAAATGAAATAATAGGAATATCATAATAAAAATAACATGAATCATAACATGAATATGTGGCTTCAAAATTTCATTCAGACATTCATGAACATATCACCAAGGTTTATCCCCGAGGTGTCATAAAAATTACCAAGGTTATTCACCAAGGTATCGTGAAACTTGTCATCTCTAGAGATTAGTTCTTTACCCAAGGCATTGGAGTGTTATCAGGGCGCACCCTTAATATTTCTTTACTTTCATGTGATCCACATAAAACATTTCATAAATAACCCAAATATAATCAAAGAGATGGGCTTTATTTCAAAATCATGACGTTTTAATAGTTCTTAAAATTAAGATCATTATATCATTTATAAACCATGGAAAGAGAGTGAGAGTTATTTGTATGTCCATTATAGAATAAAATATATCATTTTTATATATTTATGAACACACATATAAACAAAATAGGTCTGGGTATTCACATAAATAAACAAGTTAAGTTCTTGAGAGAAAGAGAGAAATTTTGAGATGAAATTTCTGCAACATAACGACTATATAACAGGGTTTTAGAAAATAATAAAAAAGAGAGGGTACAAGGGTAACCCACTCATAAATAACTTACATTACAATATAAATACATAATAACATGGAGATACTAACATGGTATGGATATTTTAATGACATACCACAAGAAAATGAAACTTGAAAGGAAAGAGATGATGTGATTTCTTTTACAAGAAATTCGGCAGCCTAACGACGTCACTTAAAAATTCAGAAAACAAATTGATGAGAGCTAAAAGGTTCTGTCAACAATTATAAATGAAATGAAAAGAAATTATAACATATAATAACATACCCTCAACATAAATATATGGAAATTAGAAGACATAATAAAAAGGAAGTTGTGACTTAAAAGGGGAGGGTGAAAGGTTCCCTTACCTTGAAGTGTAACTTCGAAAGCTTGAAGGTCAGGACCTTGGGAGGCTTGAGGGAACCTTGGGAGGACTAAATGGGAGTTAAGGAGACCATAACTTATTTGAGGATGATTTTAGAATGAAATGAATGAGGTAAATGGCTTGGTATTTATAGGAAAAGTGAGTGGATAAATTATTAATTTCCAAGGGACACCTCATCAGTGGTATTTACAAAACCAGGGGCTTTCCCACGGTATTTGCCCATGGTTTTGGTCACATGGGACACCTCATAGAATATATCACTATTAATAAGTCGACCAGAAATATTACATCATTATTACATCATTAATGTTGTCATTAAACACCCAAAACTCAAAACTGCATTTTTACTATTCACCGAAAATTCAACTATTTTTGAAAAATCCTTAAAATTAACCCTAACCAAATATAGATGCTCTGAATTCAAAAATAATGTCCATTTTATGAAAATAATTTTCTAAATAATTTTAATTTAATTTTTAAATAAAATCATTATTTATTCCAAAAATACAACTTTAAAACTATAACTCATTTTGTAACACCTTATAAAAGTAATCAAGGTCCCAAAAAAATATCGTATATTCATAAGAAAATAAATTAACAATTTATGATTAAATTTTATGAAAATAACTTTCCATTTTAAATTATTAAGTTAATTATTAAATTGTAGATAAAATATTTTTGGCGTACAAAAATACCCAAACGTAGACTATGATCATTTTTTCACTTTTAAGATATCTAAAATGTGTTTATACATTCATGGGTGAAGTTTATAATTTTTTGGTAAAATTACTATTCATTACTATCCATATGGGTATGTTACTATTACTACTTTACTATTCACTAAAAACCAAGTTGATCTTATTAGAATCTAAATTCATCACTAATAATAACTATAGAAGACCTTGTTTTGAAAGTCATTTCACATTATTAATTATTTGATGAATACAAAAATATTTTAAAATAAACTTTTTTCTGAAATTCATCAATAACACACATTCTATATTTATCTGGATATTTGAAATTCATAAACTTTTCTATAAGAAAAAATAACAATTTTTTTATATAAAAGGATTACACAAAGCAGCTAAGGTCTCGTTACATAGCCCCTTATAACACCAGCATAGGAATTAAGTGTAAGGTGTGATATGGTGATAGAATATTGGGGTGGCTCGGCCAGCATTGCCCGAGTGGTGATTTCTATCTTCTTGAACTTCTCCCTTAGACGATTCTATTCAAGCTTCATACGTTGAAGTTAGGCTTGGGCTTGGTCCAGAGCAAAGCCCAGTGATGCTACCTCCTTCCCAAGATCTGAAAGATGGGATTCATAAGACATGAGTCTTTTGGATGAGGCCATTAAATCTTCTTTCGGTATTAATTATCCAAGATAACAGTATTTATAAAAAACAAAATGTTAAGATTATAGTTTCCAACAGTCATATTGACCAATGGCCATATAACAGTCGAAACCCAATGGTAACATTTTAATTATACCCACTTCATTAATTAAAGGATATAGTTTTGTTTGTATAGAATAAAATAACACAAAAAATTTGGGAACAAATATAATTAAAAAGTTCACGTCGTTACACCTAAGCCGAGCTTCAACACGTTAAGCTCGAGCGGAACTCCTTATGGGAGAAGTGAAAGTTGATAGAGATTACCACTTTAGCGATATTATCCGAGCCACCCCAAGAGTCTGTCACCATCACACACCTTAACCTTTGGTCCTATGCGAGTGTTATAAGGGGTTATGTAACATGGCCTTAACACTATGATTATGTGAATTATTTTTGTATATAATAAAGAATATACATTCATTTTATTATTGTTAATTGGTAAATAGTTTTAAAAGCACAAATAGCATTTTTAGTTAATATTCAACTATAGAATATATTTTGATAAATTAATGGATTTATAAATTAAATAATATTTTAATAAAATATTATTAATATTAAATTTATTTTTATTATGTATAAATGATCATATAATTTTTATGAATACAATTGTATTTTTTATTAAGGTTTGAAAACTATTTTTATTAAAACACATGAATTTTTATAAATGTTGGTTTGTATTTTAAAAGTAAAAATTTACATATTTAGAAAATTATTTGGATAAAATTAATAATATTTTAGTAATCAGGACGTCTAAATTATCCAACGATTAATTTTTCATAATTTTCTAAGAAAGTCGAATTTTTGGGTAAAAATTAAATACCGTTTAAATATATAATGTATTTTTGACATAATAATAACCCAATAGTGATGTAATAAAATAAAATAAACATTATTTTCGGCCAATATATGTTTTAAAATTAAAATAATGTGATTTTAGGTCTGTTTTATTTATTTTACAAAGCCTTAGTGGACCCTCCAGGGCTTATAAAACATTTTAGGTTTTTAAATTGATTTCCTTGAGAGTATGACTCACCTCCACATAAGCAACCCTTTTATTTTAAGAAGTTCGTCCATTGGCCTTATAAAATATTTTTTTTCCACTACCCTTTGGAAAAAACCATGGGCTAAAACCATGGTCTGGTTTGTAGTTTTGATTAGTTTAATGTGTGGTGTCCCAAACCTAAATAATTAAGAATTCCCTCTCCTTTCCTGTATAAAACCATCCAATATCCCACTTACTCTTTACTAAAATACTTTTTAGTTCATCCAACCTCTTCCATATTCTCTCTATAATAATCCCAAGGTTCCCCAATCTCTCAATAAGCCTCTCTCAGGCTTCTCCCAAGCCTTTGGGATCACACTTCAAAGTAAGGGATTCCTTCCTTTCTCATTTTATCCATGTTTCGTAATATTGTTATGCCCTTTTATTTTAAATTAAAAATGTTGGGATATGATTTTTAACCTACCCCACACATCCCTCTCTATGTTTTAATGATTAGATACCCCTTTCTCTCTCATTAATGCCTCCCATGTACACCCGTTAACATGTCGAAATTCCTTAAGGAATTTCTCTCTCATCATTTACATTCAAGAAATTATTTTGTATTACGAATCTAAAAGTACATTACTTATATTGGTAAATGTATATGTATGAACCCATTACTGCCCATTTCATGTACATATGATGAGACACCCCTTTATCTCTCATCAACCATTTTTATGAATTCTTATGTCACATAGTTATGCTTTCAAAATTACACCGCCATTTTACAAGCCAAAATAATTGTGTAGTAAATACCATGACCACTTCTCTATCAAGGGTATTCACATTTATGAACATTTACTTATTGGTTATAGTGTTTCATGTATGAATTATACATTCCTTTACCATGGAATAAATTATTATGTTTAATGAATCTATGTTGTATGATCTTGTGGCACACTTATGCATGAAATAAAATGATTAAGAAGGGTGTGCCCTGATAACACACCAATTCATTGGGTAAAGATTAGTATCATTATACCTCAAGTGCAATTAAGATTTACTCATGCTAATTCAATCGTAATGAGGATTTACTCATGCTAATTCAAGTGTAATGAGGGTTTACTCATGCTCCATGTGCAATGAGCCTTGGCTCATGCTAATTCCATGTTAAGTGTTGTTTCCACATTCCCATGTCATGATAATCATGCTATATCATACCTTTATATTTCTTTTATGCTCCATTTATATGCCTATTTCCTAAAATGTATTTTATTCTTCATGTTATTCCTTGTTTACTCCCTTTATGGGATTTATTTCTCACCCTTTTTATATGTATGTCCTCAGGTTATCCCATGCAATGTTAAGTAAGAGGGAATGTCGTGGTTATGTAAAGGATGTTTTTGATAAAGATGTTGTGTGTTTTATGTTTTAAGTTGTTATGTAATGTTCCTAAGCCCCAAATACATTAGACCTCTCGATCTTCCATTTTGTATTGAGTAAAGAGTTTATGTAATAAATCATGTTTAAGTGTGTCATAAAGAGTATGGTTATTATAATCAATGCAGACAATATAAGTAGTGATTTACCACTTGGTCATAACAATGAATCAGAATATAGAGTTATAGCTAAAAAATTATAACTATATTGGGGTATATGATTTAGGTTCTAACCAATAACATTTCCCATATGGAGCATTCTGTTAATCCCTAATATGAAGCAACAATGTTATAAAACTTTACAAGACATCAACCACCACCATTAAAAAGTACTAATAATATATTAATAGTTGAGAAATGGATCAAGTCCATGGTGAAAATATATCTTACGTTAGGAAGTAGTTAAAGAGTTAAAGTTATCATGGTGGTTTATAATTTTAAGGGAGACACTGATTAATAGTGTTCATTGTTCTGGAACACTAAGGAGTCAAAAGAAATAAATATTACATTGTGGATGAATTTCAAGGAGATATTATTTGAAACAAACTTTCCTCATGAGCAATGAGATGATATAGAGAGGAAATTCTTCATTATAAGGAAAAAATAAGAATAAAATGTTACTAGATATGAAGATAAATTTACATGTATAAAATGTTACTTGAGTGGGAAATATCATGGAGTTTTGACTAAAATGGGGATCGAAAAAGATCACATATTCATGGATTTAGTAAAGTTTTAAATGTGAATCATTAAGGAAGGGGAAACCTTAATTATATTATAAATTATATCCAAACCATCATTATTATAGAAAATATAATGGTTCTAACTTGATGAAATAAATATTCAAAAGAAAATCAAATACTTGAATGATGGGAAGTTTGTATAATTCATCTCTAAAGTTGGTATATTGAAATTTAGAAAACAATTATGAGTTCCATATATACATGAGCTGAAAATAGAATTATTAGATGAAACTCATATCTCATATTTCTCTATGAACCATGGTAGAACCAAAATGTATCAATATTTTAAGGAATATTTCTGGAGGGATAATATAAAATGGTAAATTATAGAATATGTATCAAGATTCTTGGAATTTTTGTAGGTAAAGGCTAAAATATAAAATCCTAAAGGAATTATGCAAGTAATATATATTATTATGTGGAAATATGATGATATTACGATAGACTTTGTCACTGGATTTACAATGAATATTAGAAATAATTATTCCATATGGGTTATTGCGGAACGACTTACCAAGTCCACACACATCCTTTCTAAAAGAGAAGATATTCCATTTGAGATTCTTACAAAGATCTATATTGATGAAGTTATGAGTCTTCATAATGCACATATTTTGATTTTATCTGATCACGATATGCAATTTACATCAACATTTTAGAAGATTATTCAGAAGGCTCTTGACACTAAGCTGTATTTGAGCATTTCCTATCATCCTCAAACTAATGGGAAATATGAAAGGAATATTCAAACATTTGATGATATGTTGAGTTTTTTCTCACATTACTTTCAATGTATGTGGGATCATAATTTACCTTTGGTAGAATTTTCATATAATAATAGCTTCTATTAAAGAATTAAAATTATAATATATGAAGCACTATATGGAAAGAGGTGTCATCCTTCAACTTTTTGGGATGAAGTTGGTGAAAGGAAGTTTGTAGGACCAGATCTCATAGAGGAGACAAAACTGAAAGTGAAAACTATTTAGAATCATATTAAAGAAGATAAAATTTGATAAAAACATTATACTGATAAATAAATGAAGGATTTAAAATTCAAAGTGGGATATCATGTTTTCTTAAGGTTATCTGTAAGGAAGGGTTTTATAATGTTTTACAAGAAAGGATAACAAAGTCCTAGGTACATTTATCTCTTTGAAATTCTATAAAGAATTGGAGCTGCAGCTTATCATCTGGAAATTCCACCCATACTCTCTAAAGTGAATGTTGTGTTCCATATGTCACTATTTAGTAAGTACTTTCCAAACTCAATTCATGTGCTCACCACTGAAGAAATAGAATTATAACCCTATTTATCTTACTATGAAGAGTTTATCTAGATTTTTGATACTAGAGAACAAGTGTTACAATATTTGAGGACTCAATTGGTAAAGGTATTTTGGAGAAATATTAAAATATAAGTGACAATGTGGGAAACTAAGGAAGTTAAAATAACTAATTAAACAAATATATTCATGTGGTGATGTTCATAAAATTTCAAGGATGAAATTTTTAAAGGGGGAATAATGTAACACCAGAGCTTCAATTTTAGTTAGTAAACTATTATGTCTAAAGAAACAATAACATAATGCACATCACTTTATTCAAGAATGTGATTAAAAAATAAATTCTCAAATTTTATAAATTTAATTTTATGAAATTAATTTAATTTTTTTAATTTATCATGTGAAAATTATCTTTCGATTCATTTTTGATATTTTTTAAAAATAGTTTATTTTTAGGTGAATAGTGAAAATACTAATTTTACAAAAACCATCAGTTTTATGAAATTGTATTGATATAAGAATAAATTTAAAGTTTATTATTTTTTTATAAAACAAATATATATTTAATAATTAATATAATTTATATAAAAATATAATTTTGAAATATTAAATATATACTTAACATTTTGGAAATCTAAGTAATGATTTTATTCAAATAAAAAGTAATTTTAGTTATTCTATTTTATTAAAGTATTTACAATGTTAATTTTGGTTTTGGTTTGGTTTAAAAGAAAAATAAGACTCATTTGATTTAAATTAGTCTAATTAATTTCATTAGAATCAACATTATACTTTATTTTTCAATAAAATCATCTTTTTGTTTAAAATAAACATTTTTCTGAAAAACAATTCATAGCATTTTATTAACATATGTTAAATGTAATTTTTACCAATTATAGAAATTGAATCACTTAAAATTTATTTCATAACTATAATAATAATAATTAATATTAGTTAATAAGTTCAACTTAATTTTTGGTCATAATGAATAGTAAAAACAAAAAAAATGTTACCACGATTAAGGTTAAAAGGGTTTCACATACGGGGGGGGGGGGGGGGGGGGGTTAAATTAAGAGATAAGGATAAAAATTACACTTAAAAATGTCTAAATATTATTATATTAAGATATTTATACCTTATATTATCTTACCTTCTAATTTCTATAAATTTGGTGCCACTTTCACAATAAAATTACTTTATATCATTTAAATCATTTAAGTAATTCCATGTGTGTCTCTCCCCTAACTTATAAAAGGGAATATGTTCTCCAACATTATTCACAAAATTTTATCCATCTATATTATCAAAGAACTAATGGGAAACCTCTATATATTACTTCTATTCAGTCCTGATTTTTATTTTTACCCTGAGACTATCTTAAGAAGGCTTATGTTGTACTTCAAAGGAGGTATCTCAAAGAAGAGGTTATCATCTTACTCGACTCTTTAAAATTTTATTTCTTATTATACAACCTATAATTAAACTTTATCTATCCTAAAATAATTAATCAAGTATTATAAATATACTTATATCTTATAATGATTATATAACAACCATTTTCCACCTATTTTCTATCAAATAGAAAATGAAAGCATCACTCGTGTGTATATGTGTCCTACCATCTCCATATAGAGATATGATTTATTTTCCATCACTGCCTCACATTAATAGATATAATGATGTATTTAATTAATATATATTATTTATATGATATAATTGTTATTTTTAATGATAATATATTATTTATATTTATTTCTTTCTTCTAGTTAAAAAATAAAAACAATATTGAAGAGAATTATATCTTGTGTGTGTCTTGGAAATCATTTGGTTATTCAAATTGATTTACTCTATATATAATTCTATCCTTGAAGAACATATACAAGATTTTCTCTCATGATCAATGTAATCTATTCCAACTTCTTAATCTTTCTTATGAATAAGAAAATAAGAACCAATCCTTCAATCCAGAAGGATTATGTTGGGGTTAAAGGTGAGCAATACAGGGTGATTGGTACCATCGTGCTAACACCCGAAGTACCAAAAAACCCTTCAAGATAAAGGATATCGTGTGTATCACTGGTAGAGGTATTATAATTTAGATCCTCTTAACATAATGACATTGCAACCCAAAAGAATATTTGATCAATCAACACCAAAATTGAATAAAGATCTCAAGACCAAGGTAATTTTTTATAATTAAATTAATTATAAATTTGATATGAAACAACCTCCATCTAGTAATAGTATTATTTCATTATGATTCTTGATATATAATCATGAAACATTTCATTCTTCACCATGTCCTTACAGCTTATTTTTCATATTTAACAAAAAACCATTATTGGAAAAGGACCTGACTTTCTTATCCTCTGCTCGGACCCTTCAATTAGTGAAATTATGTTTTTACTTAGAGAAATTAAAAGTTGACAAATAAAATATTAAATTTACCATGTTTTAAATGAATTTATCTAAATATCCTAAAAATTTTAGGGTATGTTGTTAAAAATAAATTTAAAGAGTTACATTTTTTTATTGTAATAAAGTGATAATAATATTTATATTAGAATTGAGTTTATAAAATATTTGTAAAGAAAATGTAAAGTGTTAAATTATCTACCAAGATATTTCAAGGAAATGTTTTTATAGAAAACGTTTGCAAGAATGGAGATAGTGATGAAGTTATAAATATTTATAAATGGAAAATAAAAGCTATTAACATTGTAACATTTGATGTTGTGATGTAATTTTTTTAAATATTCAGTTCAATGAGTTGAAAATTAGGATATGATTCCTAATACTAACAATTATTCAATATATATTTCTTCATAGATGTTTCTCCCTAAATAATTTTAGTGGGAGGTTTTATCAGATAGTCACATAGAGATTTGGAAATAATTACATAGAGATGTATTGAGTTTAATAAAACCCTAAAATTGTAGCAAACATAAGGCCTCTATGGTGGTCTATCAAATATGATATGACTAAATAAGAAATTGTGTGTGGTGTATTTAGTTTTCATAACAGTATTTTAGTATTATAAAATGTATCATTTCATGTACCGCCTAGTCCTGGGGGGTCTAAGGATCTACTAAGGATCCTACCTGAAGGGTAGGTACATATCATCTCCAAAAAACTTCACATTAGCCCATCTACTCCATGTACCACTTGGTCCTGGCTCCCTCAAGTCTTAGCCCAGTTTCTCGTTATCTGCACAAGACACAACAAGGTGCAGGTAAAGCCCATATAGGGGTGAGTATAAAAATACTCAGTAGGGACCCTGAGACCCATGAAGGTATCCCAGAGTTCCACAAAGGAAAAACCACAAGAAATACCTCAATCAAAAAGCACCAAGTAATAGTCAAATCACACTAGGTATACAAATTTGTGAAATAGGAAATAAGATACTGATCCACATAGGGTCTTTATGTAACTGATCCACGAAGGGCCTTTTTAAGGCTAGTTCTCATCAGGTCGCTATGATTTTGATCCACACAGGGTTGATATGATGTTGATCCACACAGGGTCACTATGTTGCCAATCCACACAGGTTTTTTATGATGATGATCTACACAGGGTCTCTATGATGCTGATCATCACAGGGTCGCTATGGAGCTGATCCACGATGGGCTGCTCTAAGGCTGGTCATCATTGAGTTTCTATGATGATGATCCACACAGGTTTGCTATGATGCTGATCCACATAGGGTCACTATGATGTTGATCCACACATGGTCACTATGATGCTGATCCACACAGGGTCTCTATGATGTTGATCCACACATGGTCGCTATGATGTTGATCCACACATGGTCGCTATGATGCTGATCCACATTGGGCCACTATGGAGCTGATCCATGACGAACCAATCTAAGGCTGGTCCTCATCGGGTTTCTATGATGTTGATCCACACAGGGTCTCTACGATGCTGATCTAAACAGGGTAGCTATGAATGTGATAGCCAACCACTGAATTCTTTCTAGTAACACGCTTGATTATGGGAGAACAGCTCCTTAATCCATTGGTCATATATCAACCAGTATGAAGTCCCACAAAAAGTATACCCAAGGGACCAATCCTTCATAGGGGTCCCAAAGTGATAGACATAGCGTCGTTCGGACACCCAATTTGTGAGATATGTGTACTTTTGTAAAAAAGGACCAGTTGGATTCAGGTCTGATCCAACCCAAGTTTCACATCAAACTCCGAAAAAAATCACTTAGAGTATCACCAAAGTAATTCATAGTCACAAGGGTCCTTATACCACAGACGACGCGTCAGTCAGATGCCCGGTCTGTTAGTTATATCCCTTTCTGTGAAATAGTGGTGATCGCACCTGGTCCGGCCCGACATGGTCGGGCCCACCAGAATACGCCAAAGGGACCACTTCCAAAAAGGGATCCTAACACCACTAATAACATGTCAAACAGACTTTCGAGTCATCAATTATGGGCGTTTATTCATTCAGGGGCCGGTTGGGTCTGGGCTCAGTCCGACTTAGTCGGACCGGCCTGACGCAACGGGTCCCAGGGTCTATGTGACCTCGCCTGGGCCCAACCTGTTAAGGGTCATCCCCGTTTACTGGGTCTGGTGCATCAGGGTCAGACCATTTGTTCGTAGGCCCGGGCCATGATTGACTCGGGCCACTGGGTGGGGCTCGGCCCACCCGCACGGGCTCGCTGGGTTGTGGGTCCGGCCCGACCCACTGGGTGGGTCCTGTTCGCTCAGCAGGCCCACATCTAGCCCAGTCCGCCAGGAGGCAGACCATTTTCTTCCGCTGTCCCTGCGGTTGTGGGGACATTTCACCCAGCCGGTGGTGCATTTCCCCACCACATTAAACGGTCAGATGTTTGGACAACTAGGTTTTTTCAACGCGGTGTGGCGTGGGCCGCGCCACACCCTCCTACCGTGGCCTACTGGTCGTGGTTGCTGTCGCCCTTGTCTCACACGACCGGCTTAGGATGACCATATTTGGCCACTTCAGAGCGCTGTCGCGTGCCGCCTTCCACCACTTACGGCTGGTTTTCACGGGTCTCCTCAAACCACTGCCAGCCGCTGCCGACATGACGCATTGGTGGTTTCTTCCCTGGGTCACCAGACATGCTCTGGTGTCCGTTCTTGGTGTCGTCTACACCTATGAATCTCTTACACGGCTACCGTCATAGCGTGACCTGCTATTTCGCGTTGCGATCAATCTGAGGAAATCGTCCCCGAAGAATGAAGCATGAGCGAAGCGGCGGAGGGTCCTTGCCTTGTTTGTTTCGCTCGTACCATCCGTGTTAATGTGATAGAAAGTGGGAGAGGATTTAATTCACCAACGACAACATAAAAATAAATCCCCAACCTAGAAGATATGTTCACTGATTATGATCGAAGAAACCTCTTTTGTCGTTGTCATCGGTTCGTGATTCGGTGGCACTCGACACCGCTCGCTGAAATCGGTCTCATCCTTAGAGTGGTTGGCATCACAGTACTTTGCAGAGCTTTGTCTCTTGGTGAAGTCATGCCAACAACCATCCTTGAGCTCCATATAAATATGAGAGGAGAAAGAGTGTGTCCCGCACGAAGAATTAATGAGGTTCATTAAATGGGTAATTAATTAATCTCATTTAATTCGCAATGGTGCCGCTATGAAATTAGTGAGTCAATCCACTTAATGACTTGACATGTCGTTGGTCCCACCAACTCCACTCATCCGTTGGAGAAAAGAAAGATAAAATAACAAATAAATTTTTATTTTATTATTCTTTAAAAATGTCCAAAAACTAACTTCTTCTCACGAAAAACTGCGGTCAAAGTGAAGCCTCCCTTAAGTGAATCCTAGTGCTACAGATTCAAAGGTGTTCCCAGATTTTTGATCCGAGAAACGAGTCAAAACATGGAAAACGCAGCTCGCGTGTTTAATGATCGTACCAAAAAGAAGTTCAAAAAATTATTATCAGTCACCCTCAACCATGGCGGTTGAGGTCAAGCACTACCTAAGGGGAAAACATCCCAAAAAACTCAATGGTACTCTCATATTTTCCATCTAAGTTACCATTTAGAAGTTATGAATTTTAACAATAAAATAATTGTTACTTAATTATTTTATTTGCGACCAAAAACTAACTTCCATAGTTTGCCTGAACTAGCCAATGTTAGTATCTACCTAAAGAGATAATACACTCATGATCTCATAGGTGGTCTCATATTTTTAATCCGAGTCACCATTAGTGAGTTATAATCATTTGAAAAATAAAATAACTTTGTTTAATTATTTTATTTATGGTTATTCCATTTTTGTGTTTTCTCACCGAAGACCTGCGCCGAATAAACTTATGTCACAGCTAGTA
Organism: Viscum album; assembly: GCA_963277665.1. NCBI lineage: Eukaryota > Viridiplantae > Streptophyta > Magnoliopsida > Santalales > Viscaceae > Viscum > Viscum album. The sequence continues at coordinate 556,604,268 of OY728142.1, forward strand.
TAAACTCACTATCCTAAACATAACGGTGCCCTCAAATTTCTATTATGATCACCCGTTCAAGAGTTATTCCACTTTTTCAGGAAAAACACCCACAAACACTATTTTAATCTTAACATTTTTTGACGGATCATTTCAGGCACTTTGGGCCTCGGAATCACGCACTGTCAGATTTAATGGTCTCAAAATAATTCCATATATTTGAAATAAAAAAACTAATATGGAAATTCCGGTAAATTACATTCTCCACACCTTACGGATTTACGTATTGAAAGCCAAAACAAATGCAAATCAAACAAATGGGGGTACTGAACATGAATCTGAGACTCTCGCTCCCATGTGCTCTCCTAGAGGTTCCCATGCTACCACTAACATTAGAGGGATTTACTATCCACAAAGGAGTCTCTCATGTCGATCCTCTATCTCCACCGAAAACTTCATAAAATTTTCCCCATCGTCAAAGTCCAACTTTCCCTAGTCGATAACATGCAATGGATCATGCATGCATCTCCTCAGATGTGACACATGAAAAAAATTATGCACCTGGTGCATCTGTGGGGGAAGTGATAGATGATACGCCACCTTGACCACTTTGATGAGAATCTAGAATGGTCTGATGAACCTTAAAGATATCTTTTCACCCCGGAAAAACCTCTATAATCCTCTTCAGGGTGAGACTTGTAGGACGACATGGTCTCCATCCTCAGACTCCAAGGGTCTCCATCCCCTATCAGCATAAGACTTCTACGGGATCTAAGCAGTCTTCACTTGCTGACAAATGAGGTATCGTGATACAAAATCTACCACTACTTCCTCCATCCATGGCCACCAGTACTGATACCAGAGGTCCTGGTACATCTTCTCCACTCCAGGATGTACCATTAAAGGGAATGTATGGAACTCCCTCCAAACCTCCTACTGAAGCATCACTGGTACCATGGTGCATTCTATGACGATAAAGACGTGCACCCCACCTTTAGAAAACCCTTAAAGAGATCATCCTGATGATAACTAAGCACATCGGGCCTTTCAGTCAACATACCTAAGCTATGACCCCCGAACTTGATAAATAATTGGGAGAGTGACATTCATAGACTATACGTAAGCTGCTCCATCTTTATCCATGAAGGATATCTGTAGAGCGACTAGATTCTCTAACGTCTCACTCAGAAGCTATAGAGAATACCTCTTGCTGAGTGTGTCTGCTACCACGTTCCCCTTCCTAGGAGTATAAACTATCTCAAAGTCAAAGTCCTAGAGGAACTATAGCCATCATCACTGGATCAGGTTCAGGTCCTTCTGTGAGAAGATATACCAGAGACTTTTGTTATCAGAGTAAACAATAAACTGTTCAACCATCAAGTAGTGCCACCACATCTGTAGCGCAAAGACCACTACTGCTAACTTTAGGTCATGGTTAGAGTAGTTATGCTCATGCTGTCTCAACTTCCATGAGCCATAGGTGATCACTGCCCGATCCTACATAAGGAAATAGCCTAGTGAAGTCCCTAATGCATCATAGTAGATTACATATCTAAAACCCTCTTCTGGTGGCCTCAATATGGGGGCACTCATCAATCTCTGTATCAACTCTTGAAATATCTACTGACACTTCTCCGTCCATAGGAAAGACTTCCCCTTCTTAATCAAAGCTGAAAAGGGTGCCACTACCCTGGAGAAGTCTATTACAAATCTTTGATAGTACTCAGCACAAGCAGAAGTCCCTCTCCCTTCGGGGAGGTAATCATGGAAAAATATTTTTAAAATATTTACCCACACTCTACCACTACCATTGGGAACTGAAAACTAAAAACTCCTATATCCACGAGGGTAAGGCTGGCCGACTGAAGAGTGATCGAATGCACCTTGATATGCATGAGTTTATCCTATGATGTATGGGTTTCCTTTTTCACCGACCAAGGAAAACCCCATTCCAACGCTGTAGGTTTAATAAAATCATTTTTTCCAAAAAAATGAATCTGAGTATGAACTGTGGATGTCCAGTCCATACCCAAACTAACGTTGTAAGGCCATGACACTGACTCCAAGAGGTTCCAACCAAAAATCCCACCTCAAGGGTCAGATCACACCGTCGGCATAAATGTGATTATCGAGTCTGCTACCAAAGGTATCTCCAGATGTAAGGGCCAAGTCATTAGTTTAATCGAAGACTCTAGGTCTTGAACAATATTTGTGCCCAGAAGGAACGATTAGTACCTATGTCTATTAATATTTCAGCTAGTAGTAGACACAGAACATACCTCGAATCATTCCTGGAGCCCTTGGGTCACACTCCTTTACCACTTGCAACTACTCCCTTCCCCTATCTTCCAACTCCCTGAGCCTAGTGGGTACCACATTGGGGGGGGGGGTGTAACATGTCAAAATGTATACCAACTCATGCTGCTCGCCAATCTATACTTCCACATCTGCTGCCCTGAAGATTCATCTATCCCTATCACTTCCTCTTCTCGAAACATTTTACATGCCCAAGTCTTTGAGAATGGCGTTAGTTTCATTATTTTCCACTCCTAACATTCACTGGCTATATCAGCTCATCCAAAGAACATTCAACCAAAAAGGTTATCTCTAGAACCATAACATAAATAGGAATGCATAGAGGAATAATGTTGGCTTGAATGTCCCTAAACACACTTTGCTCAGAGGTTTGAGCCCTAAAGCACTGACCATAATATATTCATCGAGTACCTTGGATGGTCGGTACGACTCAATGAATACTTAGATACAAACATGTCGTCCTGCTGAAGCTATAGAAGCTATAGGGAACACTCAACCCTTAGATTTTTATGGAAGGAGACCCCCTTATCTGAGGAATTTTATCAAGCTTATCCACAGAAAAGTCACCTCTTCGCAAGATCAGGGTAATCTAAACCCCATCATCGTCTCACTGAGCCACATAGAAGGCTCTCTACCAGGACCACCATATGATCGAATGGTGCCCTGTCTAGATGGAAACTCGACCACCACCTCAAGCCAGTCCTTAGCCGCATATGAGTTAGGCTCTCCTCAGAACCTGATGGGTATCTGATGTTGAAACATGTGTAAGGCACTAAGCCTACAAGTGTCCTCTACCAGTACCTCTGGTTGTAACTATTGACAAATGGGCAATGATATAGCTGGAACACTACACGAAGGTACCATCTTGGGAAACATTCCATGTACTAAATCTTCTTCACCCTGCGTACCATCCTCATGGTCATGCACTAGAAAAGACTAGTAGCTAGGATCACCATCTTCTTTGCTGGAGTCTCAACTAGGTGAAAGACTCTAGCCACAACCTCCAACTAGTCCTCAACTTCCTGGGAATCTGTCTCTCTTTGAAAACTCAGAGGCCTCTGCCACTGGAACTCATGCAATTCCATCAATTGGAATGCACCCGTTGCGAGTGAGGCTAGTGGTAACTGCTGCGCAATGGGTGGTGGTGTTGCTGGTACACCACCCGAAGGTGCCAACATAGTAAGAGGGCCCTACACCGGAGCCTCGTCGTTTGGTGGGATGTCATCGTGTACTCTCTATGGAATCCTAGTTGGATATCTCCATGGAGGCATCTTGAAAGAGAATCTAGATAAACCAAATATAAAAGGTTATAACTAGTGATCTGACTCAAAAGGGATCAAAGTAAAAAATTTACAAATCACACGCAATCAGTTTTTTCATGCACCGTGTTGAAAATCATAATTTAGGTTCCTGGTATATGGATACGTCGCCCCCCGCACCAACACTGGACTCCTCGAACTGAAAACCACACTCAAAACACTTAACACTATTACTCCATTTGAAAGATCAGAGTCCTAGTTCTTTATTAGAACCAATTCCTATGATACCACATTGTCACCAACCATCCACTGAGGCTCATGTTGTGACTACACCAATCCCGCCTTCCATAGGCTAGGAGTTGGCGACTAGAACCAAAAAGGCATATATCTATAATGGGAAGGCAATGCCTTTAAACTTGTACAAACACACAAAACAAGAACACAACAAGAAGAAACCATGAAATAAACTGCTATAGTAAAAAGTGTACTGAAAGTAAAGGGGCTAGAATACAAGCCCGACTAAAAAGTACAAGTACAACTGAAAAGTGAAAACAGATCCAGAATCATCCACCAAGGATCCTACTTGAAGGGTAGGTACATATAATCTCCACAAAACTCCACGTCAGCCTGTCTCCTCTATATACCACATGGTCCTGGATCCCTTAAGTCTCAGCCTAGATACTCATCATCTGCACAAGACACAGCAAGGTGTGGGCGAAGCCCCTGCAGGTGTGTGTATAATAATACTTAGTAGGGACCCCGAGACCCCCGATGGTCTCCCAGAGTTCAAAAAAGGAAAAACCACAAGAAAGAACTCAATCAAAAATCACAAATCAATATTCAGATCACACCAAGTATACAACTCAATGAAATATGAAATAAGATGATGATCCACACAGGGTCTCTATATAGTTGATCCACAACGGGCCGCTGTATGGTTGGTCCTCGTCGGGTTGCTATGATGCTGATCCACACAGGGTCTCTATAATGGTTATCCACATAGTGTCTCTATGATGTTGATCCACACAGGGTCTCTATAATGCTGATCTACACAGGGTCCCTATGATGCTGATCCACACATGGTCGCTATGGATCTGATCCGCGACGGGCCGCTCTAAGGCTGGTCCTCATCTTTTCTCTATGATGTTGATCGACATAGGGTCTCCATGATACTTATCCTCAGATGGTCACTATGATGCTTATCCACACAGGGTATCTATGATGTTGATCCACATAGGGTCTCTAGGATGCTGATCTACATAGGGTTTCTATGATGGTGATCCACATAGGGTCGCTATGATGCTGATCTACACAAGGTCACTATGGTGTTGATCCAAAATGGGCCACTCTAAGGCTAGTCCTCATTGGGTCGCTATGATTCTAATTCACATAGGGTTGCTATGATGTTCATCCACACACGATAGTTATGTATGTGACGACCAACCACTGGATTCCCGCTCATAATACGCTTGATTCTGGGAGAACTGTTCCTCAAGCCAAAGGTCATATTTCAACCAGTACGAAGTCCCACAAAAAATATTTACAAGGTAATACCCCGTCATAGGGGTCCCAAAGTGATAGACGATGCGTCTTTCGAACTCCTGATCTGTGAGATTGAGCACTTTTATAAAGAGGGCCCAGTTGGATTCATGTATTATCTAACCCTGGTCGCACGTCAAACTCCGACAAAACTCACTTATAGTATCTCCAAATTAAAGCCTTGTCACAAGGGTCCTTATTCCACAAATAGTGCATCAATTGGATTCCCGGTCTACTAGTTACATACCTTTCTATAAAATGGGGGTGATCACACCTCGGTGCAGCCCGACTCGGTCTCCCCTACTGGAATACTCCAGTGGGACCGCTTCCCAAAAGGGATCCCAATGCCACTGACAGTGTGTCAAATGGACACCCGAGTCATCAGTTAGAGGTGTTTATTCATTCGGGGGCTGATTTGGTATGGGCCCGATCCGACTCAGTCTGACCGGCCTGACGTAATAGTTCTCAGGGTCTACCTGACCCTGCCCCGATCCATCCCGTTTAGGGTCGGCCTAGTTGACTAGGTCTAGCCCATCGAGGTCGGCCCATTAGTTCTCAAGACTAGTCCATGGTTGGCTCGGGTCACCGGGTGGGGCTCGGCCCACCCGCGCTGGCCCGCTGGGCGGATCCGGCCCGACCCGATGGGTGGGTCTGGTCTGCTCGACCGGCCCATGTCCAACCCGGTCAGCCAGGAGGTGGACCATTTTCTTCCGCTGGCCCTGTGGTTGGGGGGCCGTTTTGCCCAGCCGGTGGGGCGTTTCCCCACCGCATTAAATAGTCTATGTTTGGCTGACTGGGTTTCGCCAACGTGGCGCGGCACATGCCCCACCACCCCCTCCTACCACGACCTACTGAAAATAGCTGCTACTGCCGATGGATCCTATGAGCGCCGCCCTTGTCCCGTGCGGCTGACTCGGGCCGGCCACCTTCGGCCACTGTGGCGCGCCGTCGCACGCTGCCTTCCACCTCCTATGGCCAGTTTCCGCGGGTCTCCTCTGGCCACTGCCGGCCGTCGCTGACATGGTACACTGGTGGTTACTTCTGCGGGTCACCAAACATGCTCTGGTGTCCGTTCTTGGTGTCGTTTGTGCCAACGGATCTCCTGCGCTGACACCGTCATAGCGTGACCTGCTATTTTATGTTGCCATCAATTTGAGGAAACCGTCCTCAAAGAACGTAGCATGAGCGAAGCGGCGGAGGGTTTGGGTCTTGTTTGTTTGGCCTGCATCTTCCGCGTTAATGTGATAGCAAGTGGGAGAGGATTTAATTCACCAAATACAATATCAAAATAAACCCCCTACCTGGAAGAGACATTCGCTAATGATAATCAACAGAACCTTCTTCGTTATTGTCGTCGGTTCATAATTCATTGGCGCTCATCATCGCTCGCTAAAATCAGTCTCATCCTCTAAGTGGTTGGTGTCGCAGTACATTTCTAGAGATTTATTTCTTGGTGAAGCCGTGCTAACACCCCTCCCTGAGCTCCATATAAATAAGAGAGGAGAAAGAGTGTGTCCTGTATGAAAAATTAATGAGGTTAATTTAATGAGTAATTAATGAACCTCATTTAATTATCAATAGTACGATTACGCAATTGGTGAGTCAATCCACTTAATGACTTGACATGTCATCGGTCCCACCAATGCCACTCATCCATTGGAGAAAAGAAAGATAAAATATCAATAAAATTGTTATTTTATTATTCTTTAAAAAGGACCAAAAACTAACTTCTTCTCCCTAAAAACTACGGTCAAAGTGAAGCCTCCCTTAAGCGAATCCTGGCACTACGGATTCAATGGTGCTTGCATATTTTCAATCCGACCAACGAGTCGAAATATGGAAAATGCCACCCGTTTGTTTACTTTAAATACCCAAAAAATATTTCAGAAAATAATTAACAGTCACCCTCGACCTGCACTGGTCGAGGTTAGGATTTGACTAAGGGAAACACATCCCAACGAAATCAATTGTACTCTCGGATTTTCAATCTGAGTTATTTTTTAGAAGTTATATATTTTAACAATAAAATAATTGTTACTTGATTATTTTATTTACGGACAAAAACTAACTTCCATAGTTGGCTAGTGCCGACCAATGTTAGTATCTTCCAAAAGAAAGAATACCCTCACGAGCTTAGCGGTGGTATCAGATTTTTAATATGAGTCACCGTTTGTGAGTTATAAGTATTTAAAAAATAAAACAACTTTATTTAGTTATTTTATTTATGGTTATTCCATTTTCGGGTTTTCTCACCGGAGGCCTGTGCCGACTAAACTGAAGTCATGCCTAGGGTGAACTCGCAATCCTAAACACAATGGTGCCCTTAGATTTCTGATATGGGAACCCATTTAAGAGTTATTCCACTTTTTTAGGAAAACCACTCATGCACGCTATTTTAAACTTAACATTTTTTGACGGATCCTTCCGGGAACTCTGGGCCTTGAAATCACGCACCGACAGATTTTGCGATCTCGAAATAATTCTATATAATTAAAAAAATTATACGAAAATTATGGGACATTATATGGTTAATTTGATGAAAACTTTCCAAAACTATTTTATAAGATATACAAATGGATTTTTGGGTATAGGTTGACAATTTATTACACATGACATGATATAAAGATGAAACCACACAAATTCTATAAGGGTTTAGCATAAGCGGGATATTGATGGAGATATAACCTAAATACTATACATATTTGATGTGTTAAGGTTGATATAATAATGAATGATATTATATGTCAAATGGTATGACATGTATAAACTAATTCATATCGTATTTTTAGGTGTGGACATATTATAAAGCATGATATATTGATGTCATGCCATTACTAATTACAGCCATATTTTATGACATGGAAAAATCATAATTCTTTAATATAATGAATAATTTTCTAGGATTATTATTGTAGTACTATGATTTATTTAAGAAGCTAAGATTTAAATTTTAGAAATTATCTTCCATATTGGCTATAATTAACAAATGTAATGTATGATAGAATATAAAAAATATTTATATGATAAATTCATAATGGATAAAGGTTACAATGAAATATGACTATTTTTATTTACTCATACATTTTATAACATGTGATTAAATTCTATATAGTCTCAAGTAAAGTCCCCCAGGACTATATAATAAGTGTATGACATTGATATAGGGGCGTTCTTTCATGGAATCCTTGATAAAATTTATCTTTTCGTTATCCCATTTCTCTCTTCCCCTCTCACCCTTATCCATCAATAGGTACTAGAATATCATAAAATACATGAAGGATACCTCCCTAGCATTGGATGAATCAACTAATCCTTGGATACAAAATGGAGAGAAGATTCCACTAGCTATTCCTAGTGATCTTTATCAAGCACTGATCAATGGAAAAAACAACTATCTTCGATGTAAGGTACACATTATTCATTTATATTATACATGGATATGATTTTTATAGCATGTTTATCTTCGTATTTGAGGGTTCTAATTCCTTTCACTACATTGAATAAGTGTTATTTGATCCTTTTAAACCGTTTATAATGAGAATCAGTAAATGACTATGGGGTATTTTTTTTCTATTTTTTAAATATTTTAATAAATTCTTTGTGTTATTGTGATTCATTTTTTCTTTTTTTTATCATTTTCCATGTATATATCTTATTTAATTTTTATTATAAATGGAATATCTTGAATATTTTTTATACAACTTTCTTGACAAAAGGGGTTTATAAAATATTATTATAATTAAATTATCTAGAAGATACAGACATGTTTACTATTCATGAAATATTAAGTATATGTTTATCCAAGTACCTTAAATAGCAGTGAAAAAATTATTAAAGGCTCTAAATGAGAAAATATATTTCTAAATACTGATAGAATAATTAAAACAAAAAATATTTTTCTTTCAAGTATCAATAAAAAATATTGGGTTTGAAAGATATTATAGAAAAAATATCATACTGAGACTGATGGGTTTCTTTGGATCGAATAACCCTTATTCATGTAGTGAAAGACGAATTAACCAATTCCAATATCATCCATTACATTGAAACTAAAACAAATCATTAACTAAAATGAGGAACAGACCATGCATTGAATATAGTTGGGATTTATATCTTCAATCACATGATTGATAAAGATCACTAAGAAGAATCCAAATGACTCTTTCCTTTTAGGGTATCCATGTGTTGACGAATCACCCATCACTTGAATGAGATCCTCCTTTAATACACAATATTCTAGTACCTTGTGTGTAAAGAAAGAAGGGGAATATATATTTAGCCAAGGATAATATACAGTAAGTCTATAAAAATTTTCATGGCAATGACCTCACTATACAGGACTTGTGGATGCTCCCCTAGCATTCGTGTATTTTCTTGAATGTTTCATAACATTCGAGTAATGATATGGTTACAAAATATTTATAACTCCTCAGCCATATATACTTTCATTTAACATTTAAACACAATTAAAAAATTCTACCAAACATTACATCATATGAATAATTCATTATTAATGATAGATTACATCGAAAAGACCCAAATTTCTATACATAACATTCAACTGCCTTTGTTAACCATACAATATGATTAACCTCAGATCATAACATTTATGATATTTTTATATCATACACTATGATATAAAAAAGTTAATAACACAATATCACCACATCATGCATTATAATATGACACTCTAAGGAATAAAATATTCATTAGATTTATGAATATTATACCACAAAATATCCCAATATCATACAATATGATATTGACTAGAAATATCATATTTTACATTTTTTGGGGAATATCTCCATCAACATCCCACTTTCACTAAAGACTCTTAGACTTATTACCATTTCACCTTATATTGTATCATATCTAATAAATTTTGAAATCATATCCTAAAATCATTTTAGATATTTTCAAAACACTTTTGGAAATCTATCATAAATTTCACCATTTATCACATCATATATAATACCATATGAATATCTATTCAAAACATCATCTTGAAAAACTATAAAACACTTTTAGAGAATATCTTTAAGCTTCATATAAAATAATCCTCATTAATTCAAAAAAAATTGTGACTCCATGTGACTTTTTATCATTGAAAACAATTATGAATTATTTAATTAATAAATCAAAGCAAGGAGAGGCCTTTAGAAAATCATTAATGCTACTAAATATACATAAGGATCTAGCACGATCTCTATCAAACACATGAATCTCTATACTTGTGCCCACAAGATATATATTGTAAATGTATGGTTAATAATATAGTCCCATTTTACAAGAAATAGAGTTACCATGTGACAAGTATTATGTTAATTTCATATAGCTACTTATACATTCATGATTCTCCAGGAATAGTCAGACCATATGGATGGACACATAACATGTAATTCAATATGATAGATGGGAACATCACATTCCCATAACATAAAAAATAAGAACATTAGATTTAAGTCTTCTAGGTATGACCATGAACTCCTTATTTCTATCTCAATTGAGGAACTAGATGTCATAATATCTATACGAGATGAAAATTCCCATCATGGTTAAATCTAATATGATACAATGGTTAACAACATACCCAATCTCCCCTTGATTAACTCAGCCTCAAGGTGGGCCTAATGTAACAACCCAAAGTTTTTCAATAGAAAATTCCCTTCTTATATTTATGTCATAAAAACACAAAATAATGAACTACTAAGTGATAAGTGACCTTTAAACATAATTTTGTCACCCCTATGGTTGGAATTTTAAAAATCCGACATATACAGTTGTGTTCAAGATGGTTTTTGGAGTCTAATGAAACAAAAATAATTTTTGGTGAATAGTAACCTACCCTTATGAATAGTAACCTACCCTTATAAATTGTAATATGACCCTTATGAATAGTAAATAACAGTAACATTACCTATGAATAATAAAATAAAATTTAGACATCATAGAAAGTGATGATTTGACCTTAGTAAATGTTTTGGTAATTTGTAAGTCATAAATAAATAAATAATTAATTAACTTAAAAGAATATTTATTCCCTAAAATGTATTCATAAATTATTAAATAAATGTATAATAGTTTTTAGATAATTTTATAAGACCCTACGTAATTTTTGAAAGAACTATAAAATCAGTTTTATTCTTAAAACTATTTTTTAAGTAAATTATGATTTTAATTAATTATTAAATTAATAATATTTAGAAAATTATTTTTCAAAAATGGACTTCATTTTTGGATTCTACACGTCAAAAAATAGTTGGGGTAAAATTTTGGGATTTTTCTGAGCTACTTGAATTTTAGGTGAATAGTAGAATACATTAATTTACCATATAAATACATTTTAATTAAAACCAACTTTTCCTAACATCACAAGTGATGTAAGCACCCAAATCACGAACTCACATGCCTTATTTATTGTTCTTAGTCATCCAAGACTCACTATTCCTTGTCTTAGGTGAAATTAATAAACTAATCAATTTTATATTAAGGAAACCCCTCTCCCCTCCACTATAAAAGCCACCCTTCACTCCCTCCTTTCCTCACACCTCTCAAGCTCCAAGCCTTCTCTAAACTCTTCCCAAAAACCTTCCCTAGCCCCTATCCCACGTCCATAAGCTTCTGGTCTCATCAAAATACCAAGACTATCTTCCTTAAGGAGGATCTCAAGAGGAAGATTCTAGAGGTAATTTCTCTCTCTCTTCTCCTTTAATTTTTATTTCAAGTTCAAGTTCCTTTCTTGATCTCTCCCTACCTATATTCATCCAAATTGTTTTGTAACTCCAGTATTATACATATAATGTAATCTTATGATTCTAATGATATATTATATCACCCCACACCCTTTCCCTCTTCTTTTTATTTTATTAAAGAGAACGTTGTTCATGAGGTGTTAAATTTATCACCTTCAAAAACGACATGCTCTCTTTTTCCATTTATACCTTCAAATATGGTCATGAAACCATTTTTATGGTTGAAACAGAATATTTTATATGTATTATGTTCTATTTTATGTTCTGGAAATAACCTTTTTCCATATTACTAAGTGAAAAGTTAAAACGAGTTCGTTGTGATCCAAAAACCGCTCAAAATAACCCAAATAATCTTCATTTAATTCTTATCTAAGGATTAGTCTACATCGATTTAATATAACTCATTATAAAATCATTAAATATTATGTAATATCATTAATAACATGTAATATCTGTTCTGGATGTTTACCCATGATCTACCCAAACATCAATTTAAGAATACAAGTGGACCGCTCAAGAAAACCATGAAAACGAACATCCCCGATCAATGTTTTTAAACTCTATAAGTCATCCAAAGGAATATAATATGAAATAACGAAACCATAATGAACCATATTAATGTATAAAAGGTTATAGAATTTCTAATTAATTAATATAATGTCATTATACAGGACAATAAAGAGAAGGAGGCATTCAAGTACAAGGTAAGGGGAAATCTTGAACCCAATTTTATTCCTTCGGGTTCTCCCTCTTTCACTCCATTTTTGATATGTTTAATCCTCAAAGATCATTTGTTCTTCATTTAATTTACTTTTCTGGGATATACATGTTTGTCACTGGTTTTTATGTCCATGAAAATGTTTTCCAAAAGAACCCTTCTTTCAAGATCTCACCTTTTACCTCTCATTCAAGGTGGATGGTTCTTGTATCATGTATGTTGTCCCCTCTTTATTTTGGGAACCCCAAGCTTATGAATGTGTTATTATGAGAGGAAACCCATTACTTTCTATGGGTTATTTATGTACATGTTTGATATGTGTTCTATGTGGCAAGCATGATAATGATAATGTTATGATGTGACGGGTGCGCCCAGAATTATATAACACAATATGAATGTTTAAATGTGACGGGTGCACCCAGAATTATATAGTGCTCCAATGCATTGGGTAAAGTGATGAATCTCATAAGTAAATGTGAAATGATTTGTGAACAAGATGCTATCTTTTTTAACAAGTATGTGTGGTAGTTAACCACTAAGACATGATGTTTCATTTTTATGCATTGCCACATTTCAAGTTTATTGTTTATGCTCCTCTCATGTTCATGATCTTTTTCCTATGTCATGATTATTCTCACCCCATGATGTATTGTTCTTATCTATGCTCTTACTGGGCTTCTAGCTCACCCCTTTTGATGTATATCCTCAGGTGGCTACATGTACTAAGGAGAGGACAAGTGCCAATAAGAAGCTAGAGAAGATGAAATTAAATAAATGTTTATGGTTGATGTTGTATTTGTTATGTGTGGTCCTAGTTTTCCCAAGACACTAAACCTCTGGATCCTCCATGTGTAATACTATTATGTTTATCTTTGAAATGATGTAATAGTAATGTAAGAAAAGGCCGGGTCTCTATAGTTGGTATCAGAGGAAAGGTTTAGTTAATTTGGGAATTAGGATTAGTAAACCCTAGAGAAAACCTCTAGCATGAGAATGAGTACAAATTTGTACACAAGAATATTTACCTAGGGATCCCATATGTTATGTTTTTGGTATAATTGTTTAAATGAATAATTTATTCATGACTTGTTTACTTATGTTTTGTTCTAACCTTTTCTATTAGAGAAAATGGTGGGAACCAGGAGAAATCAGGCCAACAACTCATGTGAGGGCCAAGCAACGATTTCCTGAACGACATCCCCAATGATTTTGGAGGTGGAGTTCAAAACTTCATGGCGATGCTTACCCAATTATCTCGGGTGATGAATAATAACCATAATAATGGGGAACTTCCTCCTTCACCAAAGAGGGAGCAACTAGCTATCGAATGTTTTATGCAGCAACGACCACTGACGTTTTGTGGATCTTCCGATCCACTAGTTGCGGAACAGTGGGTCAACTCCATGGAGAAGATCTTTTCTATTCTTAACTGTTCCGAGACGGAGAAGTTGACTCTAGCCGTTTATCATCTAGATGGAGAAGCTGATCAGTGGTGTGCTTTGATTAAGAACTCCAAGCCAAGGGCTGAAATTGAAGAGATGGAATGGGAAGACTTTAAGATAATGTTTCTTAATAAGTAATTCCCAAGAACTCTTCGCACGTAGATGGAGAGAGAATTCATAGAGCTCAAGAAAAAAGAAGTATAATCTGTCACAACCTATGAAGCAAATTTCACAAGGCTCACAAGGTATGCTTCGGGTTTTGTTATCAACAATGATAGAAAAATTGATAGATTCTTTAGTGTATTAAAACCACATCTTCAAAAGGCTCTTGCAATTGGAGACTTTGGGAGTTATGAAGAAGTTTTTTGGTGTGCTCTCAAAGTGGATATGGAGTTTGTAGAATGGTCCCATGTCTATGGTGATAAGAAAAGAAAGATGGAGTTTCAATCTGGTGGATCTAGTGATAAAGATGGGAAGAAAACACAATGACCCACATGCAAAAAATGTGGGAAGTTGCACCATGGGAACTACCTTAAAGGGACGGGGAAATGATTCAAGTGTGGGAAAGAAGGACACCTTGCTCACGAGTGTCGAAAAGACATGAAAAGGAAGGATAATGTAGCCGATGAAAGGAGAGAACCACTCGTGGTTCAATGCTACAACTATAGGGAGCTAGGGCACTATTCAAACCAGTGCACTAAACCACGAACTCTCGAGGGTAATCAGCGCCAGCAACCACCAAAGCCAAAGGATCAAGGGAAGGCTTATGCCATCACTACTACGAAGGTGGAACATGATAATGAAGTAGTACAAGGTACACTTCCTATTCACTCAAGGATTTCAAAAGTCTTATTTGATTCTGGTTCTACGCATTCCTTTATATCTTGAAAGTTTGCTAGAACTATAGAATCGAAGCCCCAAAACCTTGAAGTAGAGATATCTGTAAAAACACCAAGTGGTGAAATCATTACAACCCAAGTGTTTCACTCTTCTCCTATTGACGTATGTGGGAAGATTATTCCGGCAAATCTCGTAATACTTACCTTGGTGGAATTCGATGCTATAATGGGAATGGATTGGCTCTCGTTATATAGAGAGCATATCAACTGTCGGGAAAAGGAAATATATTTTCATATTCTGAACCATCCCATTCTCCTCTACAAATGCAAGGAAGATCATGAATCTCCTTTGAGAAATCCTTTAATGGTTTGGGTGTTTATTCCCTATGAAGAAGTGTACCTCGCCCAAATGGTTGAGTCGAAGGAAAGTTCCAACCTTGAGGAAATGCCCATCTTAAGGGAATATGACGATGTATTTCCCGAAGAGTTACCCGAAATTCCCCTAGATCGTGAGGTAGAGTTCTCAATTGAACTCATACCTGGAGCTACTCCTATCTCAAAGTGCCCCGATAGGATGGCTCCTATCGAACTGGATAAGTTAAAGAAGCAGCTACAAGAGCATTTGGACAAAGGGTTCATACGCCCTAGTGCATCACCTTGGGGTGCACCAGTTCTCTTTGTGAAGAATAAGGATGGAACCATGCGACTGTGTATCGATTATCGGGAACTCAACAAGATCACCATAAAGAACAAGTATCCTCTCCCAAGTATTGATGACTTGTTCGATCAGTTAAGAGGAGCTCAATACTTCTCAAAGGTGGATCTTCGTTCCCGATATCATCAGGTAAAGGTGAATAAGGAAGATATTCAGAAGACTGTCTTCCATACAAGGTATGGGCACTATGAGTTTTTGGTGATTCCCTTTGGACTTACTAATGCCCCTGCAATCTTCATGGATTTGATGAATAGAGTCTTTAGGCATTACCTCGACAAATTTGTGGTAGTGTTTATCGATGACATTCTCATCTACTCCAAGAGAAAGGAGGAACATGAAGAACATCTAAGACTTGTGTTGGCGACATTGAGAAAGGAGAAGTTGTACGCCAAGTTCAGAAAGTGTGACTTTTGGATGAATCAAGTCACGTTCTTGGGACATGTGATCACAAGCGAGGGAATTTTTGTGGATACTTCAAAGACAAAGGCAATTGAGGAATGGTCCAGGCCCTCTAGTGTCACAGAAATCTGTAGTTTTCTTGGATTAGCTGGGTACTATCGACGTTTTGTGAGAAACTTCTAACAATTTTCAAGCCCGCTAACTAAGTTAACAAGGAAAGGGGTAAAGTATGTCTGGATGGATGAATGTGAGGGAAGCTTCAAGGAGCTAAAGAGAAGGCTGATCACTGCACCTGTACTCACACTACTGAAAAGTGGAGAAAGTTTTGTGATATAAAGCGATTCTTCAAAGAAAGGATTGGGTTGTGTACTCATGCAAAATGATAATGCGATAGCCTACGCCTCACGAAAGTTGAAGATCCATGAGCAAAACTAGCCAACGCATGATCTAGAGCTGGCAGCCGTGATTTTTTCCTTGAAAATCTGGCGGCACCACCTTTATGGTGAGAAGTGTGAAATATACACCGACCACAAGAGCCTAAAGTATATATTCACACAAAAGGTGCTCAACATGCGTCAAAGGAGATGGTTAAAGCTAATCAAGGATTACGATTGCTCTATTCACTATCATCCTGGGAAGGCGAACAAGGTAGCTGATGCTCTAAGTAGAAAAGAACCTGCTTCTCTATCCATGTTGAGGATTGAGAAAGACCCTATCTTCTTGGATTTGCAAAAGATGGATTTGGAAATCATAAGGGAAGGGGATACATCCTACCTTGCCCAAATGATTACGCAACCATCCATCCAAGAGAAGATTAAGGAAGCACAAAGGGATGATGTGGAGTTACAAAAGAGGGTGAATGTAGTAAAGGAAAGGAAGCTGCAAGAGTTCCATATCGACGATGATGGTGTGATTCGGTTTGGAACGCGGCTTTGTGTGCCTTCATCACCCAGGATAAAGAAGGAGCTATTGGATAATGCACATAGCTCAACTTTCTCTATCCAACCTGGGAGTACCAAGATGTACCTTAATCTCCGAGAACACTTCTGGTGGGATAACATGAAGAATGAGATTGCAGAATATATATCAAGGTGCTTGGTATGTCAGCAAGTTAAAGCTGAGTGACAAAAGTCCAAAGGTTTGATGCAGCCATTGCCTATACCCATGTGGAAATGGGAAAATGTTACTATGGACTTTGTCACGGGTCTCCTGAAGACGTCAAGAGGAAATAATGCGATATGGGTTGTGGTTGATCGACTCACCAAGACTGCCCATTTTATTGCTATTCGGGAAGACCTCTCACTTGAACAACTTTCAAGGATATATGTGAAGGAAGTAGTGAGATTGCATGGTGTTCCACTCTCTATTGTCTCTGACTGTGATCCAAGGTTCACATCTAAGTTCTGGAGGAGCCTTCAACATGCTTTGAGTACTGAATTAAATTTCAGCACGACCTATCACCCCCAAACCGATGGCCAGTCAGAAAGGACTATTTAGACGCTCGAAGATATGCTAAGAGCATGCTCTCTAGAATTCAAAGGTGGATGGGATCAACACCTCCCATTGGTCGAGTTCTCATACAACAATAGCTTCCACTCAAGTATTCAGATGGCTCCGTATGAATCTCTTTATGGGAAGCGATGTTGAACTCCAACCTGTTGGGATGAAGATGGAGAAAGAAAGCTACTTGGACCAGATCTTGTGCAGGAGATGCCCGAGAATGTTCAAGTCATCCAGAAACACATCAAAGCTGCTCAAAGTCGGCAAAAGAGCTATGATGACAATCATCGAAGGGACTTGGAGTTCGAAGTTGGAGATAAAGTCTTCCTTCAAATATCTCTATGGAAAAGAGTCATGCGATTCAGAAAGAAAGGGAAGCTAAGCCAAAGGTACATTGGCCCCTTTGAGATCCTTGACCGCATAGGAGCTGTGGCCTATTGTCTAGAACTTCCACCGAATATGGCTCAAGTTAATGATGTGTTTCATGTATCACTACTGAAGAAGTACATACCAGACCCCTCACATGTACTAAACTCAGAGGTGGTACAACTGGAAGATGATCTCTCCTATGAGGAGCATCCGGTAAAATTTTTGGACCAAAGTGATAAGGTTCTATGCAACAAGACAACCCGCCTTGTCAAAGTGTTGTGGAGGAACCATAAGTTTAAGGAAGCAACTTGGGAACCAGAAGAGGAAATGAAGGAGAAGTACCCTCACCTGTTTGTGTAAAGTGAAATTTCGGGGGCGAAATTTCTTAAGGGGGGAAGAATATAACGACCCAAAGCTTTTCAATAGAAAATTCCCTTCTTATATTTATGTCATAAAAACCCAAAATAATGAACTACTAAGTGATAAGTGACCTTGAAACATAATTTTGTCACCCCTATGGTTGAAATTTTAAAAATCTGACATATACCGATGTGTTCAAGATGGTTTTTGGAGTCTAATGCAACAAAAATAATTTTTGGTGAATAGTAACCTACCCTTATGAATATTAACCTACCCTTATGAATATTAAAATGACACTTATGAATAGTAAATAAGAGTAAAATTACCTATGAATAATAAAATAAAATTTAGGCATCATAGAAAGTGATGATTTGACCTTAGTAAAGGTTTTGGTAATTTGTAAGTCATAAATAAATAATTAAATAATTAATTTAAAAGAATATTTATTCCCTAAAATGTATTCAAAAATTATTAAATCAATGTCTAATAGTTTTTAGATAATTTTATAAGACCCTAAGTAATTTTTGAAAGAACTATAAAATCAGTTTTAATCTTAAAACTGTTTTTTAGTAAATTATGATTTTAATTAATTATTAAATTAATAATATTTAAAAAATTATTTTTCAAAAATGAAATTTATTTTTGGATTCTACACTTCAAAAAATGGTTGGGTTAAAATTTTGGGATTTTTCTGAGCTACTTGAATTTTTGGTGAATAGTAGAATACATTAATATACCATATAAATACATTTTAATTAAAACCCACTATTCCTGACATCACAAGTGATGTAAGCACCCAAATCCCGAACTCACATGCCTTATTTACTGTTCTTAGTCATCCAAGACTCACTATTACTTGTCTTAGGTGAAATTAATAAACTAATCAATTTTATATTAAGGAAACCCCTCTCCCCTCCACTATAAAAGCCACCCTTCACTCCCTCTTTTCCTCACACCTCTCAAGCTCCAAGACTTCTCTAAAATCTTCCCAAACACCTTCCCTAGCCCCTCCCCCACGTCCTAAAGCTTCTGGTCTCATCAAAATACCAAGCCTATCTTCCTTATGGAGGATCTCAAGAGGAAGATTCTAGAGGTAATTTCTCTCTCTCTTCTCCTTTAATTTTCCTTTCAAGTTCAAGTTCCTTTCTTGATCTCTCCCTACCTATATTCATCCAAATTGTTTTTTAACTCCATTATTATACATATACTGTAATCTTATGATTATAATGATATATTATATCACCCACACCCTTTCCCTCTTCCTTTTATTTTATTAAAGAGAACATTGTTCATGAGGTGTTAAATTTATCACCTTCAAAAACGACATGCTATCCTTTTCCATTTCTACCTTCAAATCTGGTCATGAAACCATTTTTATGGATGAACCAGAATATTTTATATGTATTATGTTCTATTTTAAGTTCTGTAAATAACCTATGTCTATATTACTAAGTGAAAAGTTAAAACGAGTTCGTTGTGATCCAAAAACCGCTCAAAATAACCCAAATAATCTTCATTTAATTCTTATCTAATGATTCGTCCACATGGATCTAATTAAACTCATTATAAAATCATTCAATATTCTGTAATATCATTAATAACATGTAATATCAGTTCTTTATGTTTACCCATGATCTACCCAAATATCAATTTAAGAATACAAGTGGACCGCTCAAGAAAACCATGAAAACGAACATCCCCGATCAATGTTTATAAACTCTATAAGTCATCCTAAGGAAGATAATATGAAATAATGAAACCAGAATAAACCCTATTAATGTATAAAAGGTTATGTAATTTCTAATTAATTAATATAATGTCATTATACAGGACATTAAAGAGAAGGAGGCATTCGAGTACAAGGTAAGGGGAAATCTCGAACCCTATTTTCTTCCTTCGGGTTCTTCCTCTTTCACTCCATTTTTGATATGGTTACTACTCAAATATCATTTGTTCTTCATTTACTTTACTTTTGTGGGATATACATGTTTGTCACTGGTTTTTATGTCCATCAAATTTTTTTCCAAAAGAACTCTTCTTTCAAGATCTCACCTTTTACCTCTCATTCAAGGTTAATGGTTCCTATATCAAGTATGTTGTTCCCTCTTTATTTTGGGAACCCAAAGCTTATGAATGTGTTATTATGAGATGAAAACCATTCCTTTATATGGGTTATTTATGTACATTTTTGATATGTGTTCTATGTGGAAAGCATGATAATGTTAATATTATGATGTGACAGGTGCGCCCAGAATTATATAGCGCAATATGAATGTTTAAATGTGACGGGTGCGCCCGGAATTATATAGAGCTCCAATGCATTGGGTAAAGTGATGAATCTCATGAGTAAATGTGAAATGATGAGTGAAACATATGCTAGCTTTGTTCACAAGTATGTGTGGTAGTTAACCACTAAGAAATGATGTTTCATTTTTATGCATTGCCACATTTCAAGTTTATTGTTTTTGCTCCTCTCATGTTCATGATATTTTGCCTATGTCATGATTATGCTCACCCCATGATGTATTGTTCTTATCTATCCTATTACTGGGATTCTAGATCTCCCCTTTTGATGTATATCCTCAGGCGGCTACATGTACTAAGGAGAGGACAAGTGCCAATAAGAAGCTAGAAAAGATGAAATTAAATAAATGTTTATGGTTGATGTTGTATTTGTTATGTGTGGTCCTAGTTTTCCCAAGAAACTAAACCTCTGGATCCTCCATGTGTAATACTATTATGTTGTTTATCTTTGAAATGATGTAATAGTAATATAAGAAAAGTCTGGGTTGCTATAGTTGGTATCATAGGAAAGGTTTAGTTAATTTGGGAATTAGGATTAGTAAACCCTAGTGAAAACCTCTAGCATGAGAATGAGTACAAATTTGTACACAAGAATATTTACCTAGGGATCCCATATGTTATGTTTTTGGTATAATTGTTTAAATGAATAAGTTATTCATGAATTTTTTACTTATGTTTTGTTATAACCTTTTCTATTTTAGTAAATGGTGGGAACCAGGAGAAATCAGGCCAACAACTCATGTGAGGGCCAATGCAACGGTTTCCCGAACGACATCCCCAATGATTTTAGAGGTGGAGTTAAAAACTTCATGGCAATTCTTACCCAATTATCTTGGGTTATGAATAATAACCATAATAATGGGGAACATCCTCCTTCACCAAAGAGGGAGAAACTAGCTATCAAATGTTTTATGCGGCAACGACCACCGATGTTTTGTGGATCTTCCGATCCACTAGTTGCGGAATAGTGGGTCAACTCTATGGAGAAGATCTTTTCTGTTCTTCAATATTCCGAGACGGAGAAGGTGACTCTAGCTATTTATCATCTAGATGGAGAAGCTGATCAATGGTGGGCTTTGATTAAGAACACCAAGCCAAGGGAGGAAATTTAAGAGATGGAATGGGAAGACTTTAAGATAATGTTTCTTAATAAGTACTTCCCAAGAACTCTTCGCACGTAGATGGAGAGAGAATTCATAGAGCTCAAGAAAGAAGAAGGAGAATCTTTCACAACCTATGAAGCAAATTTCACAAGGCTCTCAAGGTATGGTTCGGGTTTTGTTATCAACAATGATAGAAAAATTGATAGATTCTTTATTGGATTAAAACCACATCTTCGAAAGGCTCTTGCAATTCGAGACTTTGGGAGTTATGAAGAAGTTGTTCGGTGTGCTCTCAAAGTGGATATGGAGTTTGTAAAATGGTCCCATGGCTATGGTGATAAGAAAAGAAAGATGGAGTTTCAAGCTGGTGGATCTAGTGATAAAGATGGGAAGAAAACACAACGACCCACATGCCAAAAATGTGGGAAGTTTCACCATGGGAACTGCCTCAAATGGATGGGGAAATGCTTCAAGTGTGGGAAAGAAGGACACCTTTCTCACGAGTGTCGAAAATACATGAAAAGGAAGGATAATGTAGCCGATTAAATGAGAGAACCACTCGTGGTTCAATGCTACAACTGTAGGGAGATAGGGCACTATTCAAACTAGTGCCCTAAACACTACTAGAAAATGGACCTATCCCCACGGTTTTGGAGAAAACCGTGGGGATAGACCCCCCCCCCCCTATACCCACAGTTTTGGAAAACCGTGGGTATAGGTGTCTATTGAAGACCTATACCCACGGTTTTCCAAAACCGTGGGTATAGGGGGGGTCTATCCCCACGGTTTTCCCAAACCGTGGGGATAGGTCCTGAAAACTGATCTATACCCACGGTTCCCCAAAACCATGGGTATAGGGGTACCTATCCCCACGGTTTTGGGGAAAACCGTGGGTATAGGGGTACCTATCCCCACGGTTTTGGGGAATACCGTGGGGATAGGTCTGGCCTAAAATTCCTATACCCACGGTTATGAAAAACCGTGGGTATAGGTCACTTTTGTGTGCGCGGGAATTTTTTTTTTCCACGGGAAAGATATTTTTTTGGCAGGAATCCTATACCCACGGTTCTTCCCTCTATACCCACGGTTTTTAGAAATATATTTAACTAGATATATATATATATACATATAGGTGATGTTAGGGTAGTGGTTATACGCGGTGTTTGTAGTAGAGAGGTCGCGAGATCGAAACTCGGCGCCTGCATTATTTTAGGACCTATACCCACGGTTTTGAAACCGTGGGTAAAAGCTGTTGACACCGTGACAATTGGATATGTTTCGGTGACATGGTGGCAGGACACCTATACCCACGGATTTGGAAAACCATGGGTATAGGCTGGGGACCTATCCCAACGCCGTTCCAGCCCACGGTTCCCAAAACCGTGGGTATAGGCTATACCCACGGTTTTGGGGGCTATACCCACGGTTTTGAACCGTGGGTATAGGCTGTTTTTCCAGTAGTGAAACCTCGAACTCTCGAGGGTAATCAGCGCCAGCAACCACCAAAGTCAAAGGATCAAGGGAAGGATTATTCCATCACTACTACGGAGGTGGAACATGATAATGATGTCGTACAAGGTACACTTCTTATTCACTCAAGAATGGAAAAAGTCATATTTGATTTCGGTTCTACGCATTCCTTTATCTCTTGCAAGTTTTCTAGAACTATAGAATCGAAGCCCCAAAACCTTGAAGTAGAGATATATGTAAAAGCACCAAGTGGTGAAATCATTGCAACCCAAGTGTTTGACTCTTCTCCTGTTGACGTATGTGGGAATATTATTCCGGAAAATATCGTAATACTTCCCTTGGTGGAATTCGACACTATAATGGGAATGGATTGGCTCTCGTTATATAGAGCACATATCAACTGTCGGGAAAAGGAAATATATTTTCATATTCTGAACCATCCCATGCTCCTCTACAAATTCAAGGAAGATCATGAATCTCCTTTGAGAAATCCTTTAATGGTTTGGGTGTTGATTCCCTATGAAGAAGCATACCTCTCCCAAATGGTTGAGTCGAAGGAAAGTTCCAACCTTGAGGAAATGCCCATCGTAAGGGAATACAACGATGTATTTCATGAAGAGTTACCCAGAATTCCCCTGGATCGTGAGGTAGAGTTCTCAATTGAACTCATACCTGGAGCTACTCCTATCTCAAAGTGCCCCTATAGGATGGATCCTATCTAACTGGAGGAGTTAAAGAAGCAGCTGTAAGAGCATTTGGACAAAGGGTTCATTCGCCCTAGTGCATCACCTTGGGGTGCACCAGTGCTCTTTGTGAAGAAGAAGGATGGAACCATGCGGTTGTGTATCGATTATTGGGAACTCAACAAGATCACCATAAAGAACAAGTATCCTCTCCCAAGGATTGATGACTTGTTCGATCAGTTAAGAGGAGCTCAATACTTCTCAAAGGTGGATCTTCGTTCTGGATATCATCAGGTAAAGGTGAAGAAGGAATATATTCAGAAGACTGCCTTCCATACAAGGTATGGGCACTATGAGTTTTTGGTGATGCCCTTTGGACTTACTAATTCCCCTACAATCTTCATGGATTTGATGAATAGTGTCTTTAGACATTACATCGACAAATTTGTGGTAGTGTTTATTGATGATATTCTCATCTACTCCAAGAGCAAGGAGGAACATGAAGAACATCTAAGACTTGTGTTGGAGACATTGAGAAAGGAGAAGTTGTACACCAAGTTTAGCAAGTGTGACTTTTGGATGAATCAAGTCACGTTCTTGGGACATGTGATCACAAGCGAGGGAATTTCTGTGGATCCATCAAAGACAAAGGCGATTGAGGAATGGCCCAGACCCTCTAGTGTCACAGAAATCCGTAGTTTTCTTGGAATAGCTGGGTACTATCGACGTTTTGTGAGAAACGTCTCATGATTTTCAAGCCCGCTAACTAAGTTAACAAGGAAAGGGGTAAAGTATGTCTGGAAGGATGAATGTGAGGGAAGATTCAAGGAGCTAAAGGGAAGGCTGATCACTACACCTATACTCACACTACCGAAAAGTGGAGAAAGTTTTGTGATATACATCGATGCTTCAAATAATGGCTTGGGTTGTGTACTCATTCAAAATGATAATGTGATAGCCTACGCCTCACGACAGTTAAAGATCCATGAGCAGAACTACCTGAAGCATGATCTAGAGCTGGCAGCCGTGATTTTTTCCTTGAAAATCTGGCAGCACTACCTTTATGGTGAGAAGTGTGACATATACACCGACCACAAGAGCCTAAAATATATATTCACACAAAAGGATCTCAACATGCGTCAAAGGAGATGGTTAGAGCTAATCAAGGATTATGATTTCTCTATTCACTATCATCCTGGGAAGGTGAACAAGGTAGCTGATGCTCTAAGTAGAAAATAACTTTCTTCTCTATCCATGTTGAGGATTGAGAAAGACCCTATCTTCTTGGATTTTCAAAAATGGATTTGGAAATCATAAGGGCAGGGGATACATCCTACCTTGCCCAAATGATTGCGCAACCATCCATCCAAGAGAAGATTAAGGAATCACAAAGGGATGATGTGGAGATACAAAAGAGGGTGAATTCAGTAAAGGAAGGGAAGCTGCAAGAGTTCCATATTTATGATGATGGTGTGATTCGGTTTGGAACGCGGCTTTTTTTGCCTTCATCACCTGGGATAAAGAAGGAGATATTGGATAATGCACATATATCAACTTTATCTATCCATCATGGGAGTACCAAGATGTACCGTGATCTCCGAGAACACTTCTGGTGGGATAACATGAAGAAGGAGATTGCGGAATATATATCAAGGTGCTTAGTATGTTAGCAAGTTAAAGCTGAGTGAAAAAAGTCCAAAGGTATGATGCAGCCATTGCCTATACCCATGTGGAAATGGGAAAATGTTACTATGGACTTTGTCACGGGTCTTCTGAAGACGTCAAGAGGAAATAATGCGATATGGGTTGTGGTTGATCGACTCACCAAGACTTCCCATTTTATCGCTATTCGGGAAGACCTCTCACTTGAACAACATTCAAGGATATATGTGAAGGAAGTAGTGAGATTGCATGGTGTTCCACTCTAGATTGTCTCTGATCATGATCCAAGGTTCACATCTAAGTTCTGGATGATCCTTCAACATGCTTTGAGTACCGAATTAAATTTCAGAACGACCTATCATCCCCAAACCGATGGCCAGTCTAAAAGGACTATTCAGACGCTCGAAGATATGCTAAGAGCATGCTCTCTTGAATTCAAAGGTGGATGGGATCAGCACCTCCCATTGGTTGATTTCTCATACAACAATATCTTCCACTCGAGTATTCAGATGGCTCCGTATGAAGTTCTTTATGGGAAGCGATGTAGAACTTCAACCTGTTGGGATGAAGTTAGAGAAAGAAAGCTACTTGGACCCGATCTTGTGCAGGAGATGACCGAGAAGGTTCAAGTCATCCAGAAACACATCAAAGCTGCTCAAAGTCGGCAAAAGATCTATGCTGACAATCGTCAAAGGGACTTGGAGTTCGATGTTGGAGATAAAGTCTTCCTTCGAATATCTCCATGGAAGAGAGTCATGCGATTCGGAAAGAAAGGAATGCTAAGACCAAGGTACATTGGCCTCTTTGAGATCCTTGACCGCATAGGAGTTGTGGCCTATCGTCTGGCACTTCCACTGAATACGGCTCAAGTTCTTGATGTGTTTCATGTATCACTACTGAGAAATTACATACCAGACCCCTCACATGTACTAAACTCAGAGGTGGTACAACTGGAAGATGATCTCTTCTATGAGGAGCATTCGGTAAAATTTTTGGACCGAAGTGATAAGGTTCTATGTAAAAAGACAACCCGCCTTGTCAAAGTGTTGTGGAGGAACCATAATTTTGAGGAAGCAAATTGGGAACCAGAAGAGGCAATGAAGGAGAAGTACCCTCACCTATTTGTGTAAAGTTAAATTTCGGGGGGGAAATTTCTTAAGGGGGGAAGAATGTAACGACCCAAAGTTTTTCAATAGAAAATTCCCTTCTTATATTTATTTCATAAAAAAACAAAATAGTGAACTATTAAGTGATAAGTGACCTTTAAACATAATTTTGTCACCCCTATGGTTGGAATTTTAAAAATCCGACATATACGGTTGTGTTCAAGATGGTTTTTGGAGTCTAATAAAACAAAAATAATTTTTGGTGAATAGTATCCTACCCTTATGAATAGTAACCTACCCTTATGAATAGTAATATGAACCTTATGAATAGTAAATAAGAGTAATATTACCTATGAATAATAAAATAAAATTTAGACATCATAGAAAGTGATGATTTGACCTTAGTAAATGTGTTGGTAATTTGTAAGTCATAAATAAATAAATAATTAATTAATTTAAAAGAATATTTATTCCCTAAAATGTATTCATAAATTATTGAATCAATGTATAATAGTTTTTAGATAATTTTATAATACCCTACGTAATTTTTGAAAGAACTATAAAATCAGTTTTAATCTCAAAACTGTTTTTAAGTAAATTATGATTTTAATTAATTATTAAATTAAAAATATTTAGAAAAATATTTTCCAAAAATGAACTTCATTTTTGGATTCTACACGTCGAAAAATGGTCAGGGTAAAATTTTGGGATTTTTCTGAGATACTTGAATTTTTGGTGAATAGTAGAATACATTAATTTACCATATAAATACATTTTAATTAAAAACCCACTATTCTTGACATAACAAGTGATGTAAGCACCCAAATCCCGAACTCACATGCCTTATTTAATTTTCTTAGTCATCCAAGACTCACTATTCCTTGTCTTAGGTGAAATTAATAAACTAATCAATTTTATATTAAGGAAACCCCTCTCCCCTCCACTATAAAAGTCACCCTTCACTCCCTCTTTTCCTAACACCTCTAAAGCTCCAAGACTTCTCTAAAATATGACCAAACACCTTCCCTATCCCCTCCCCCACGTCAAAAATCTGCTGGTCTCATCAAAAGACCAAGCCTATCTTCCTTAAGGAGGATCTCAAGAGGAATATTCTAGAGGTAATTTCTCTCTCTCTTCTCCTTTAATTTTCTTTTCAAGTTCAAGTTCCTTTCTTGATCTCTCCCTACCTATCTTCATCCAAATTGTTTTGTAACTCTATTATTATAAATATATTTTAATCTTATGATTCTAATGATATATTATATCACCACACACCCTTTACCTCTTCCTTTTATTTTATTAAAGAGAACGTTGTTCATGAGGTGTTAAATTTATCACCTTCAAAAACAACATGCTCTCTTTTTCCATTTCTACCTTCAAATCTGGTCAAAAACCATTTTTATAGTTGAACTAGAATATTTTATATGTATTATGTTCTATTTTAAGTTCTGTAAATAACCTATGTCCATATTACTAAGTGAAAAGTTAAAACGAGTTCGTTGTGATCCAAAAACCGCTCAAATTAACCCAAATAATCTTCATTTAATTCTTATCTAATGATTCGTCCACATGGATCTAATATAACTCATTATAAAATCATTCAAGATTCTGTAATATCATTAATAACATGTAATATCAGTTCTGGATGTTTACCCATGATCTACCCAAACACCAATTTAAGAATACAAGTGGGCCGCTCAAGAACACCATGAAAACGAACATCCCCGATCAATGTTTTTAAACTCCATAACTCATCCAAAGGAATATAATATGAAATAATGAAACCAGAATGAACCCTATTAATGAATAAAAGGTTCTGGAATTTCTAATTAATGAATATAATGTCATTATACAGGACATTAAAGAGATGGAGGCATTCGAGTACAAGGTAAGGGGAAATCTCGAACCCAATTTTCTTCCTTCGGGTTCTCCCTCTTTCACTTCATTTTTGATATGGTTACTCCTCAAAGATTATTTTTTCTTCATTTCCGTTACTTTTCTGGGATATACATGTTTGCCACTGGTTTTTATGTCCATGAAAATGTTTTCCAAAAGAACTCTTCTCTCAAGATCTCACCTTTTACCTCTCATTCAAGGTTGATGGTTCTTGTATCAAGTATGTTGTTCCCTCTTTCTTTTGGGAACCCAAATCTTATGAATGTGTTATTATGAGATGAAACCCATTACTTTCTATGGTTTATTTTTGTACATGTTTGATATGTGTTCTATGTGTCAAGCATGATAATGATAATGTTATGACGTGACGGGTGCACAATATGAATGTTTAAATGTGACGGGTCCGCCCGGAATTATATAGTGCTCCAATGCATTGGGTAAAGTGATGAATCTCATGAGTAAATTTGAAATGATGTGTGAACAAGATTCTATCTTTGTTCACAAGTATTTGTGGTAGTTAACCACTAAGACATGATGTTTCATTTTTATGCATTTCCACATTTGAAGTTTATTGTTTATGCTCCTCTCATGTTCATGATATTTTGCCTATGTCATGATTATGCTCACCCCATGATGTATTGTTCTTATCTATCCTCTTACTGGGATTCTATCTCACCCCTTTTTATGTATATCCTCAGGTGGATATATGTAATAATGAGAGGACAAGTTCCAATAAAAAGATAGAGAAGATGAAATTAAATAAATGTTTATGGTTGATGTTGTATTTGTTAAGTGTGGTCCAAGTTTTCCCAAGACACTAATCCTTTGGATCATCCATGTGTAATACTATTATGTTGTTTATCTTTGAAATGATGTAATAGTAATGTAAGAAAAGGCTGGGTCGCTATACCTAATAATTGTATCAAAGTATAGAGGTTCAAATTCTAGGATTCCTATCTAATATTAGGTAAATGGATTCAATTTGAAATAGGCTCCCCTAGTATACCAATGGCATAGTGTATGGAACTACAAATGGTATACCTTCTGAGTTATCCAGCACAAAAAAATCATTTTGTGTCTCATGATCATATTATATATCTCTATATGAAACCCTACCCACGCTAACCATAACATTTTATCACAACCTATAGTACTCCATGATGATATTGGTTAAGGATAACTAAAATCCATACTTTTATAGGTTAATCAACATTTCAAATCATGGATATATGAAACCATCATGAAATAATGACATAGTGAAGAGAAACTTCTATATATGTGATATTTTTTATTCTTAAACTCATTTAAGAATATTAACTAAACCATAAATAAGCATTGATCTAATCACATCCTATATGATATATTTCTAGATAATCCTTATATTTGATGCACTTTTAGGGTTTTTTAAGCTTAATACTTTCTTATATAATTCACACCACTTCTCTATATGACCATATGATAAAATAGTATTAGAAAAAAAATCATCATGAGCATTTTTGGGATGTGTTTATTGGTAAATCTAGTGAAATATCTTCTAAAAGAATCATATAATAATTAGTTGTTTTTTAGAAGTATGGATTATGGGAAATTAATCATGCTGCAACAACATATATTAAAACATGAAGATAAGCATTGGACCATAATTATGGAGACTATATTTTTTTTATATTTATATGCAATGCAACATTGTATTGTGGTGATTCATGTTATGCCTTAACATTATAATTTTAGATATTTTCAAAATATCTGTCACATCATTAAAAGTTGAGTCTAAGCAGATTGTTGCTATGATTTTCATAGAAACAAATAATTATGTCATGTTATACATCTTCATATAATGATTTTGTTAGGGGATACATTTTTTCCATATTTAAACTTCCTACCTTTTAGGAAATATCATTTGATCTAAAGGTGGATTATTTAACATAGATTTAGTAAGAATGGATGAGTTTTTCCCAATACACTCAAAGAAAATTGAAATATTTTATCAAGGTAAAGTTAGAGAATTTTTCAAGGAGTTAATGATATATTTTGACACAAAAGAGAAAAACATAGAGAATCCCTTAAAGAGAAAAAAGATAATTCTAGTAGAGAGGAAAATAGATTCCAAAATTGAGAGTGTTATAATGATAGAGAGAGTGATCAAGGATATTATTGAATATTGTTCTTGGAAATTAATAGAGTTCATAATATTGATAAATACGGAGAAGATTTATACACCTATATTTTTATAATTATTTGTTCTTGGTTTATGAGAGATCAAGGTGTTCACTTGGAGGATTAATGATTTCTTTTGAGTGAGTAGAGTAGTATGTTTTCAAAACATTATGAAGGTTGAAAACCTATAGATATAGTGAGTATACTTTAAAATAATACTAATAAGAATATTTCTTATAATTATTTTTGGTACATTAATACATTACTGAGTGTATACTTCTTATACATTTCTTAGTATAAGTGAAGAAAGTAAAATTTATTGTGTCTCATTTTATACATTATCTATTCCATATTCACTATGATGGAGAGAAAGGAGTTTCAACTAACCAAAAAGAAAGATTTTTTTTGGAAGGGATGTTGGAAATTTTCATACCCTAATTCCCTCATGATATCTTCCTTGTGTGGAACCAAAACACCAACCATTAAACTCACCAGGAGAGTAACATCTATAAATAAAGATTGTTTGAATAATGGTAAGACTAGTAATCATATTATTGAAATTAAACTCTTTTAACAAGTATTTTAACTTCTTTACTTAAAAAATTCTTATGTTATAATGTTAATAAAAAAACCCCTATGTGTTTATAAATAATAATTATTTCCTTTAATGGGTTTTTTTAATAAATAATCCATTAACAACTATATCTTATATGATAGCCTATATGTTTGGGAAATAATTATAAAAAGAAGAATTTATTATTTTAAATATTTCATTTTTGCGTGATGGGATCATATCCCTCATATTTTTACAGATATATTGGATAAATATGTTTATATTGAATAAAAATGCTATTATACTTATCTTATTTTCAAACATGTTGATGAATCCTAAAAAATGTATATTAAAATCATCATCTCATTTTATTATAATTTTTTTTGTTTATAAACAAATTCTTTTATCATATGAGATAAATAAACTAAAAAACACATCCTTTATTTGGGTCCATCCAATCTAGAAATATTTATTTACATTATAAATATTCCTAATAAAATTCTTTTATACTATATATGAGTACAAAATAAAATC
Organism: Viscum album; assembly: GCA_963277665.1. Classification (NCBI taxonomy): domain Eukaryota; kingdom Viridiplantae; phylum Streptophyta; class Magnoliopsida; order Santalales; family Viscaceae; genus Viscum; species Viscum album. The sequence continues at coordinate 556,635,923 of OY728142.1, forward strand.
TCCTTAAATTATTCTATGCATTTTTAACTCTTATATATTTATAAAATTTATAAAATATACATTTGATATTCAATACCTTTAAAAATATATAGATAAATTTTTATAACATAAATACGTGACGTGGACTCTATATGATTTTTCTTTCACCCATTTAGGTATTTTGAGTAATTACATATAATGAAAACATTTCCCCTCCTTCCTAAAACATCATTTATATTTCAATTACCTAATATGAAAATTAGACCGTCAAATATTATTCTTCCAGTTTAAACTTCCACCTTCTCTACTGTTAATTTAATACTAGATCCAATACATTTCATGATCAGTTCATCTATTTTCAAATCTTTCATAAGATTAGGTAAAATTTTATCAAACTCGTTGATATTGTTAAAACCTTCCCAAAAATAGTTTTAGAATGAATTACTTAGGTAAATTAGGCCATAAAGGAAATCTCATTCTCTCCATGTTATTATAATACTCAACAATATTGAGTATATGAGTAGAGGATGAAGTTACTTTGATTATTTTTCTTCAAAACAATTCCTTTGAAACCAAAATTTAATAATTTTATGCTTCTCACAATCATCTATATATTCACCTTAAATAATTGGATAATCAATAAAGGGATTCTCTAACAAATATAATTTTTATTTTTTTACTTAATAAAAATTATTAATCTTGTATACCAATCTTGGATGTTACTTCCCTTCAACCATTAATTTTTTAATATTTATTGAAAAGTAATATTTAATGATGATAATTTCATTTTATCTATAATAAATTATTTTTTATATTATAATAATTTATTAAATTAATTTAATATTATTTTTTATTATTTTTTCCATTAAAATGATGACCCATTATAATTTCATTATATTAATTAATGAGAAAATATCCATATTTCACTAAGTAATGAGCTATATTTGGAATTCCTTTCAGCACTAAACTATTTAGGTATAACATCGTGTCAATCATATCAAATATGAAACTTTGATAGTTGAGTCAAAAAATTATTTCCCAATCCACTATATGAATTTTCCCAACTCTATTTCTTTATTATCCTATGTTATAAGGTTTCTAAGCTTATTGTGACCCAAATATCTGAGTGTTATATGGTTTTATAACTCTTAGGTATATCCATTTTCATCATTCCTTGAATATGAAAATCCCTAGGCACTCTACTTTGACAAAACCTACCTTGTTGAATAATCCAGGTCTTGACATGTGTTTGATTCAAAAGTAATCTAACAAATAATATTTCTAAGGGTTTTTTATATCTCGCTATCTTATATCATTCATTAAATTTACATGTATTCATGCTTATAATCATTGAATTCTGAATCACTATTCCTTTCACTAAATAAATATGTTCAAGCCATACAGATTTATAACTATTTTCACATCTCATATCTTGTATTACTAACCTCAATTAAAGGTGAATTATATTTAAAAATGTCTAAATACATCAAATTCATTAGGTAAATGTAAACCTGTCATGTAAAGGCTTAAAAATATTTAATCAATAATATCTATAAAAGTAAGCATAGTGTGATATGTATCCAACCCCAATTTTCTTAGATGAGGTATAAGACTCTAAGATAGTGAGAAATCTGACCCAAAGTCCCACTGCCCATGGTTTAATACCCAAGAGAGACCTCAATTCCATCACAATTATAATATGTGTAAAAACTATATTTAATCTTTAAATTCAAGTATATAACACACAAAAAATCCAAAATCATGGTTTAAGAAAACAAATTCAATTTTTATAACTTTCATGTAACTCCTTAAATAAATGCATGATAATTTAAAAAAGAACATTAAACACATTAAACTAAATTATACACCAAAATTCATAATATAAACATTATATATATATGAATGAATTCGGGAATAAAAAAAATAAATGAACATTTCATAAATTTAGACATGATATAAATATTTATGAATAATTCATAAAAAAAATAAAAACACTTTATAATTGAGTCATTCATTATAGAAATTATATAATATAAATAAATATAAAAAATTTATATTTATTAATAATATGAACTCATTTATATTATCAATCCATATGGAATTCATTTAATTATATAAAATTCAAATGAAATATAAACATTCTATATTTTATATAAATATTTCATATATTTTGTAAACATCTTATATAATAAAAATATAACATATTTAATATTATCTAAACCATGATCATATCAATTTTAAGAACTCCATTTAACATGGTTCTAATAAATTATCAAATAAATCAATTAATTTTAACATTTAAAACTAATAATTATTTATAATTCATAATTTAATATAAACACCTTTATATTTTTCTATATTTTATCATTCATAAAATCTTAATAAATTACCTTAAAATTTCTATATAAACCTTTTCATATCAAATTTATAAGTCATTCTATATAAATCAAAGGTATATGATATTAAAATTTTAAATTACATATATTTATTTTTAATGTTAGTTATTTTGTACTTTTAATGTTTGTTAAAAGTGATGTGAATACTATAGGCATTAAATGTAGGGTTTTAACATCAGTTTTTAAAAACAGATGTGGAAAATGAATTTAAACATTGGATTTTAATAAAAATGAAATTGAAATCATAAATAAATAGATATATAGACACACTTCCAATGTTGGTTTTCATAAAAAAGATACATTGAAAGACACTTTCAATGCTGGTTATTGTAAAAACAGATATCAAAAGTTGCTTTCATCATAATTTTTAAAATATACGACATTGAAATCTAATATATTTTTTAATAAAATACATTACATGAAGGATCCCTCTAGATCTTAAACACATTCAAAAAAATCTCATCAATCGCCACTCTTCAATTCCATTATGCTATAATGGATGAAAAAGTGATTTACAATGTCCCTTAGAACACGTGAAGAATGCGAACTCAATCTGAGGAGGAATGATTGATCTTATTTTGTTCTTCCTTTGGTTCCCCACCCTAAAATATTTAGAGATTAATATTAGGGAGAGATAATTTTTATAAATTAATGGCCTCTCCATTTTTGGGCCTTGAATTTTTCAAATAGCTAGGTTCAAACATCCATTAATTGTATTTAGGTCCTTATGAAGGTTAACCTCTTAAACAGACCCAAAAACATCACTAATAGAAAATAAAACTTACCATAAATGTCATGAATATTTTATTACTCACATGTAACACTCTAACATGTCTCTTGATAATATAAGATCCATTAAGTCTACCAATTTATCATGTATTTGTTTAAAAAACATTGCATAAATAAATATTCATACAAAAATCAATTTTATTGTATTCAATTATTTTACATAAAAAAATTAATTAATACCTTGAGAAATAATTTTATTTGTTATTAATTTAATATTGAATAAAATAATATAATTAATTTACTTTTTATTTTCCACACTTGAATGTTCACTAGCCTGCAAACATTGGGCCCACTTCATCCTAAATTCCAATTCATTCAAATTGGTGGTACTTGTGGATTAACTTTATGTGTTACCCTTTAAGAATTTATCTCAATAGGAACAAGTCATACCCACTTACCAATAGTGGTATCTAAAAACACATCATGGACCTTAAAGTGATAAAGATAAGTCATAGCTATGAAAAATTCCAACAAACATGCACTGTGTAATATAATCTCTTTATCTCATGATATCTCATAAATTAGGAAGCATAATTAGTGCCATTTTACTTTAATGATTTATTTATTTTGATTATATTGGGTGAAATTATCTTTCTTTAACATGAACATGGATTTGGTCAAGGGACCACCATCCAATCCAAGTGGATAAAGATATATTCTTCCCTTCTAGAGTATAAAATCCCACATTGATCATTCAATCAATTTCACACCACCAATAATTTAACAGATGAAAGATACATATCTAAAAAAGTAAATATCATGGTTTTTGTATTTCATCCAAGTACCTAATAAAATTATAAACACCAATAATAATCTCAAGTGGAGAGACCAATGTACATTCTTGTAGATAGGAACATCCAATGACACCCAAAACATGTAGTGTTTTTATTTTCGGGCCTATCCTTATGATCACTTCTACTCAAGATCACCATTTATGAACTTTATAAGAAGCCTCAATGATAATAATCCTCAAACACTTGATAGTATTAAAATATCTATGTTTTATCAGTATGATTTAGGAATACCATAAGGCATTTTTGTAAATATTTTATCATGATATCTTAAGGTTTTCATTATAGCTAGAAACTACAATAACTCTTTGATATGATACATAATCAAATGATATTACCATGTAAATAGTATACATAGAAGTATCAACACTATTATAGTAATAATTAATTATGCATATCTCCCTATATACATGATATGGTAATTGAAAATTACTACTCAAGTTGGGTATATAGAACTCACATTTTAAACTCCCCCACTTACACTAGAGACTACTTGTTAACCATCAAATTGTTATCACTCATGGGATAAAATCATTATTCTACTGAGTTATGAATTTAGTCATTGGGCCTTCCACATTTTCATTACATGTCTACTCTGTTATCCATGACTTCACTTCAATGAGAAACCCCCCTTAAGAGATGTTGTCCTTGAATATATTACTTTTTTCCCTCTATCATAACCTTAACATCTTGGATAGTACCATTTTATAAATATTATCATAATTTATATTATGATAATACTTTACTTTCTTGGTATGATTCCAGGAGTTGTAAAAAATTGATTTATATTTATTACCGGTTTAGCTATATCAAAATCCACAACATTCTTAGAATTTGTAGATATGGATATTGCTCACTTTAATAATATTTTATTTTTTATTTACTTATCCTAACTATGATTTTAAATCAAATTAATATATAATATGACTTTTTTTATTTCCCCTTGATAACTAGTGTTCATTACTCTCCTAGTACTAGACACACACCCCATGAATTTCTTTATGTACTATTGGATAGTTTGGATTTCTTACCTATATAATTATTTTAGATTTATTTAATATTTTCTTTCCATAATGTATGTATTGGAAATATACTTCTTTGAAATTGCATAAAATATTTGATAGATCCATTATTCAAGCATATGAAGTTCTACTCATCATGTTAATCCCCTATTTTTAGTTATAAATGTCTTATTGAAAAGATTTATTCCATATGATAGATGAAAAAATTATCTCTTAAATTGTTCCAACTAGTATTTTCAATAACTTGTAAATGTATACAATTTTACTTTTCCAAGAAACCCATAGATTAATCTCAATATATCTATGTTCCCAATAAATTAGATTATTGCATTAAGTCAATATTTAGAGAAATATTTTGATTAAGTATTAATTAATTATAAGACCAATAACTGTTTTCCATATGATATGAATATATATCACTTTGAAAACTATAGTTCTCACACTATATCTTGTATACACATAGAAATATTAACATTCAGGTATTTAATGCTTTATTTTGATATGTAAATAGATCCTTGAACCATAAAAATTATATTATCTATTTTTTTATTTCACAATCCTTTATCATTATATCTAGAAGAAATTTTATATATATATTTTTTCAAATTCAATATCAAAATATTATAATCATGGTAAGTTATTATGCAAATCTAAATTCAAATGGATTTTAACATCTCTATTGGTTAAATGGTTTTGAAATAGTCAGTACATTTACTGATATTATTCCTTTAACAACCAATATTACTTTATTAGTATCATGAAAACCACTTTTCCCCATTTGTTTATATTTTATAATATTTTAACTTATTCTTTGTTAAGTTTAAATTTCACAGAATTATGTGTTAAATTTTTAAGATTTTTTATTTTTCATTTCATAGTTTTCACACATAGTTTATTAGAAACCATTTGGGTTCCCATCACAATGAGTCCTATAAATTCATTTTTTTAGTTCATAGTTGTTCTAAATAGATAGTAAATAGTTTATCCAAAACTATGTTTCATCCAAGAGAAACTGTGAGATATCTTTTGTGAGTGGGGGAACTAGTGCATGGTTAGAGGAAACCATGTGGGAACTATATTAAAGGTCTAAAATTTTGAATAGTGAGATTAGAATGGTTTGTGAACAATTTTTAAACCGTGTGGCCAAAATTTATGAGGTTTTTTTTCTCCATTAATTATATCTACATGATTGGGAAATGTTTTAGAAAATTGTGCAACAAAACTATCATGAACTAGGCCAAGATACCATCTGACCCGATACCCAACTTGGTTTGAGACAAGGCCCAAGAGGTTGTCCTGATCCACTCAGGCTGGCGACTAGTGCTGTACATAAAAGATAATTCAAGTGGGAAATGATTTATCCAAATGAAAAATAGAAATAAATAAACCAAACAAATCACACACAAAAACCAAGAGGATCTAGAAATAACAGAATATCAATAATACAACAACATGATCTAAAATACAACAAAAAGGAACAAAATAGATAGTACAAATAAAACCACAACCAAAACAAAACCCAATGCAATCTTCATGCAACCTCTTGTTCACCATTGTTCAAAAAACCAGCCCACTCTATAGGCAACCAGACTAGAAACCTGAACCTACAAAAAATCTCAAGTCTATCGATTCCAAGTGACATAATTAGAGTGTGAGAATAAAAAACATAGTAGGTATACACCATAGAGTCCATACATTTACTTTCCCTAAAAATTCCATATTAACTAGTTTTAAATTCATTTATAAAATATGTTTTTATCACTTAATAAACCAAACACAATCTTCTCATTTAAGGAAAACATACGCCAATTACCTTTTTTGAAGCGGGTTTTAATTTTAAGAATTTTTTTTACCAAACCATCACCAAAAAATAATCCAACAAGGTGATCAAAGTGGGTCTATACTGAAAACAAAGAAGAAAGAGAAAGAATTAAAAAGCTAACCACATAAGAAAAATATGTGTATCAAAATAAAATAGAATATAAAAATAGTAATAATTGGAATTTCCTAAACCATCTCTAGGATTAATCATTGGACTTACTCAGTTTGGACTCATTAGTCAGTGTATGGTGTAGATCCATAGTCAATAAACAACTAGCCACTCTAAACTAGGAAATCTAGTCGCACTTACCACCTAGCCTCCTAGAAAATGCAGTGGGTACCAAACTTTCTAATTGGGGTTGATAAGAAACCATCACTGAACCCTCTAGATGATACCCATGAATCCCATGATAATAATACAGGGTGAGTGAGGAGGTCCTCACACACAAGGGTAAAAATAAAACCCACACCCACCATGCCTGCCTAACCAAAACACTAAAACCACTAATGTGATGACCCTCTACTCGGTGGGTCCACCATAGATTTTCCCATCACACAGAAATCCATACACAAGTGCCAATCGGGCCTTCATGTCACATGAGTTTTCAAACCATTTTACAAAACATGCTAAGATTCTAACTGGGCCTACACATCATTTCACTTTAAAACTGATTTCCCAAATTCAACACAAGGTACTTAACAAAGCCTTTTACATTTAAAACCAAATCCATTTCCAAAACAACTTACAATTCTAAGGTTATAAGAATATCTAACTTGAAATGTTCCAAACAAGACTTTATCTCATTTAGTTACCAAATCACCTTCCAAAGTACTAAATGGGATGAGAATAGAAGGAAACATTTGAAACCACATTATAAAATAATTTGAAACCAAAAAAACATTTATAATACATAGGGGTTTCATAAGAGCCATTTGTGAAGATAAGGGATAATGAAAAGGAGTATAAAAATATTCTTTTGAAATCTGGGGTTGAAGGGAAACATTTTTAAAGCAAGAGATTATCATTTGTGTTCCCAAACATGTGCGCACCCCATGACCACATGGATATTCCCAAATGAAATGGAATATACATGGGAAATAATAAAATACCAAAGGTTTAATTTTAAGAATAAAAAAGATCCTTTCAACCCATCACAAGAGTACACACATAAGCACTAAACCATGAAAGTCACCAAAACCCATACATGAAAAATTCATTTCACAATGAAATCTATACAACCAAATCATAACTTTGGCCAAAAAAATTTAATGCACCAAATTTTCTTTTTAAATTCAATATTAAATTTAGTCAAACATCTTGCATGCATGTACATATAGGAATAGTTAGGTAAATATTTTGAAAACCAATTTAATCAAATTTCCAAAATAATTTATACTAACACATCAAAAGCATTAATACCACATTTAGAAGTAATTTAATAAATATTAAACATTAAAATACATGATTTAGATTAGAAATGGACATAAAAACCTACCTCAACGACTTGCACACTATAACACCCTGAGATTTTATGAGACATATTTATTTTAATTTATTTGATGTCTTGTGTTGTATGCTACACCATGATTAGCTTGTGCTATATGAAACACAGTATTAGATTGTAGTATATACAACACTATTCTTGGCTTGTGTTACACAAAATTTCAAGTTCTTTTTATAGAATTCATTTCACACAATATTGAGTATAAGTGATAACTAAATATTATATACTAGTTATTATAATAGTGGGTATGAGTAGTATTAACTTCCTTAAAAAACTATTTAAATGAAAATAAGCAAGTCTATAAAATAATAAAATCACTCTTTATAGAATTTATTAGTGAATATATATATTTAATATATTCAATTTAATGTTTTAAATTAATCATATATGTTCTTTAGATATGATATAAGAAAAATTCAATTTTTTTAGATAAAAAAATCATTTTTGAAAAAAATACAGTTTTGCCGATTTTGATGGAGAACCCTTTTAAAATATAGTTTTTAATAATTTAATAAGTTATATTTGACATAATAAACCTATTATTTGAAACCAAAACATTAAAATTTACCTTGTTTGAAATTTTGGTATTTTTCTGATGAAATTCATATTTTAATCAATAGTTAAAAATACAACACTTTAATTCAAAACTACCTTTTTGTCTAATTTATTTATATAGTGAGATTATTTTTTTAATTAATTTTAAAGTTTAATTAGATTATCTTTTAACCATTTAATACAATTCTAATCATTGGATGTAATTTCACTTTTAAATTGTACATAAACACATGTCAATCTTTTGATAGTTTTTACTTCTTAAAAACCCGCTTTCTGGTTTTGACAACTAGAATTAATTTTAAATTAATTAATGAAACTTATATGTTTTTAATTTTGAAAAATGGATTCCATATTTGGAATAATTGGGAATAAATTATGTTAATAGGTTAATTTTATTTTTTTGGATATTATGAATAGTAACTATGATACTTTTTATTTACCATATTTAAAGGTAAATTGGGTAAATTAGGGTAACAAAAAATATGATAAAGATAATAAAATTACCCTAAAACCTACCAAAATCCTATTGGATGAATTTAATTTTACCAATATCACCTAATAGTTAGAATTGATTCATTTAATAGAATTTTGTTTTCTAAAAAGTGATGTAATTATAATTAAAACAAATGAAAGTTACAATATGTCACTCTCTTATCCATTATAAGTATAATAATTTTCATGTACTGATAAAATTGATAAAAATTCGAAAAATAAATAGTATACAAAAATATAATTAAATTATCTACATCATGTAAATTTATTTATAATTTTTAGAGATTAAATAATTATCATTAATCATGACACAATAGTGATGTAGAAATTATTTTATTAATAAAAATATCAAATAAATAATTTCAAAAATATTAAAAGAAATATAATATAAACAAATAAATGCACTACACAAATTTTTTAGGTGAATATTACTTTTTAGAAGTGTATTAAATATTTTTTTTAATTTATCTTCTATGTGGAATTTATTTAAAGTCAAATAAATGAATAGTTTCCAAATTGACACTATTGATATTTTATAAAAAAATATATTATTAAATTATTTAAAAATTAATTTTTTTTAAAAAAATTACAAAGTGAAACTTATATGGTCCAAAATTTCATAAAGTATCCAATTATAGACGATTGACAACACGTAAGTAAATATTTATAACCATTTAATATTTAGAATATTATTACAACAATTAAAATTAAATAGATTAAATAAGTATAAATTAAAATGATAAGGTTTAAAATAAAATCAAAACATGTCGAAATTTTAATATTTGATATTATTTAGACCCCTAATCCTATTATCTTATAAATAATTTATTTTTCAGTCATTTTAATTTAAAAATTTATTTATATTAATTTAATAGTTTTTGTATTTCCAAAGGTGCCCCTCTCTTCTCTTATAAAAGGGTACCTCTCATTTTATTTTAATCACTTATCTAAAGCCATTTTTATCAGCCAAACCCTACCCATTTCCTCTTCCAACTTCCCTCAATTCATACTAAAGGCCACACTTTGGTCAGAAACTTATCATTAAGAGGACATTTGTGAAAATCAAAAGGAAATACTCGAAAAAGAGGTAATGTTTTGTCACCTCTTTCAAAATTATTTTCTCCTTATACTTATTATTATTATAATGTTTCCATAATAAAGTAATAAATAAAATATATTCTACATTATGATATATTATTATAATTCTGGTACAACCTTACATATCTATTTATCCATCCTATGAATAGTAATATCACCATGCGTGCGTACGTACGGCTTACCGTCTCTATGACAAAGTGAAATTTGTTATTCCAAAATACTTAATTTGTATGGGTATAATTATGAGTATAATAGATTTAAATGTTGAATATAACATGATAATTATTATTTATAATTAAGATACCATCCAATTCTATACCGTTTAAATATTAAGTGAATGATATCGTCGCTTGTGCGTACGTACGACCTACCGTCTCCAAGATGCGATGCAATTCACTCTACACGATCTTCATTAAAACACAATTATATACATGAATGGAATGAATAAATATTATATATATTATAATAATATTTTTTTTAATTATATAACTGTAACCAAATAAGTGTGACATGAAATTGTCTACCAAAACGGGCATAAGAACATAATTTAGTTAATATATGAATAACGGGTGACAATGATATTTTACTAACAAACAGATGATAATATGATCGTATATGATATCATAAAAATTAATATGAATATAGAATTAGTCAATAATATTATTTAAATCATTATACATAAGTTTCAGATACTTATGAATCATATCGGACCTAAGGTAAGGGGTAATCTCACAATCTAATTATTATTCGAGATTATTTATACGAAAGTATTTAATGGGGTATATTTATCATCCACATCCTTGTTTACTAAATATAAAATATTATTTATATTCTTCTATAATTTTTTAAAGTCAATTTTACCCATTTTTAATTTTTTGTTAAATGTTATGAATGGAATATTTTGGCATTTTTTGATATGAGGTACTTATTGACTTTTCTGGTAAAAGTACGAGGATAATGGTTTTTTAAATTAAACAGCATGAACAGATTTTTACGTCTTCATAACAACTGATTTAAATGATGATTACTTTACATGATTTCATGTTTATTTTTTACTAAATTAGTTTCTTTTAAAATTCGGTGGCATTTTGAGAAAATAAAACATTTTTGAAGAAGAAAAGATATTTTACTCTAGAATTAATTTCAAGTGTTTTATAAAAATTATTTTCCATCTAAGATGACATAGGGTTATGTTTATATCCCTATTATTAATTTTATTTTATTGTGTTTATTATGGAATTATTTTTATTCAATCCATTTATTTATATGTATTATTATGGAATGATGTTTAAGAAACACAATTTTTGTTCCTTGGGTTATACTGTGGTGAATGGTTTATGTTTTTGTGGCACATGTAAGAATGATTTCATTATGAGATGGGTCTGACCTATATATCCCTCTAATGAATTGGGTAAAGATTTATATCTCATTATATAGACATGAATTGAATGAAATGTAAATCATATTCAGTAATACAGGTCTAGAATGACATGTAAATCCGGTTCAGTAATACATGGTTGGAACATCAAGTAAACCTAGCATGGTAATGTATTTTTCCACTATGATGCTCTTAGCAGCAATGCCTTGGATATTATGGAAATCATATTATGTTCTTATTTGTTTTCCATAATTCCATGTTTTATGTCAGTGCTATTTTCTCATGGTTAATGATTCCATTATGATTTATGCCTTATGAACTACCAATATTTATTTCCCGACTCTAGATTTTGGTATAATTTAAATGTGGTCTGTTTTTTTTAAAAAGTTATGTTTGTGTTTTTATATTTTTATGTTTATGTTATGTAAGTTATTTTCCATGCTTAACCTTATTGAGTATTTTAGATCACCCATTTTCATGTTTCTTTCCCCCCAGTATTTGAAGAAGGGTATTATGTAATATGTGTTAAAAAGGGGTTTTAGTTATGAAGGATAAAGAAGGAGACGATGCGATGTTTTATGAACCATTTGTTTATGTTTTCCAATTTCCAAAGGCACTAAAATATTATAGTATTTTGGAATATTTTTTGTTTCATGTATTATGTATTCCAAAAAAGTAATGTAATTTCCATGTACGTAATGCTTGGGTCTTTACATTTGGTATCAGAGCAAATATTTAGTTAACCTTTGGAAACTAGGATGCGAAAACATTAGTGAGATCCCTAGAGATATTTATAAGGGATTTATAGGGATCTCTATAAGGGTAAGTCTAACTATAGGTAAAAATCCTAGAATTATGGAAACTGTCATGAATAACCTAGGATTAAACCTAAGATGTTAAAGATTTAAAGTACTTTCCCTTGATTATGTTGATTTCCTAGTATGAATTTTTCCTCTCACACTATTTTTTTGGGTTTTAGAAAATTTATGGATCCCGAAGGAACTTTGTTAATGATCAATGCACTAGGAAGTGAATTGATTGTCCACCTGAAAAACCAAATGTTATGAGAGATGGAATGAATAATCTTATTTATATACTTACAAAAGCTATGAATCATTATGGACTTCTAAATGAACCGTGAAGGGAACAACATTCTGCTGAGTCTATGAGGAAACTTCCACCTTCTTTCAGTGGGTCTTCTGATCCACTTGTTTCTAAACAATGGATCAGTACCGTTGAAAAGATATTTTCCATCCTTCACTGCATGGAGCATGAAAAATTTATTTTGTTTGTTTATCGTTTAGAAGGTGAAGCAGACTAGTGGTGGACTCTAATTAAGAATACAAGGCAACAAGATGAAATTGAATCCATGGAATGGGATGAATACAAGAACATATTTTTCAATAAGTAAATTACTCAAATTATTCAAAAAAATATGGAAAAGGAAGTTCCTTGAGATTAAGAAAAATGAATCCATTGGTACATACTAGGAAAATTTTACAAGACTTCCAAGGTATGCTTCTGGATTTATCATTTATCCTGAAAGTAAATTTGATCGATTCTTTAGTGGGTTAATACCAAGTCTTATAAGGGCATTAACTATAAGAGAATTTAGTAGTTATGAAGAGATTGTGATTTGTGTTATCAAGGTAGAAATGTATGTTGGAGTTACATATCAATCTCAGGGTTTTGACAAGAAATGAAAGATGCAGTTCAAGGGAAAATCTCTAAGCAATTGATAAAAGAAGATAAATGTTTCCTTATGAACAAAGTGTGAAAAGAAGCATGGTGGAGATTTTATTAAAGGGACTAAAATATGTTTTAAGTGTGGAAAATAAGTTCGTCGAGAAGTTGAGTGCCAAAGTAATGGGAAAAATGTTTCTAATGATATGAATAGATAAAAGACTATATAAATATTTTTTATAATCTCTTTTATAGTATTATGAAATATTATAATATCTATGTTTAGTTCCATTGTGGTTTTCTATAAGTATATGGTACCTATAACCATGAAAATTGACTGAAATATTTTTATAAAGAACATGTTATGATCATAATAAAGGGATAAGAAGATAATGATATGTTTAATGGTATTAATGACCTCATGACAGATATAAGGACAAAGTGATATCACGTTTTGAGTATATAGATTTTTTTGGTGTGTGTAAAGAGTTAATTTTGATAGAATGCATATTTTTGCTAAGGTTATATGTTAATTAATGTTATTATCATGTTTTAAGAGAATACATGATTAATGTATTCACATGTTTGGAATGTGACAAACAAGAACAACCTTATGAGATATGTGAGATAAATTTTATGTAGATTTATTTCAACTCTTTCTAAAGTTTTAAATTTTTAGTTTTTAGAAAAATTATAATGTAATCCATTTATGAATTGTATAATTTATATTCTAGTTGAAGATTGTTATATTAATTTATTATCTCACTATAGGTGGATTTATTAATATTTGATTTCCTATTCTAACTTTTTTATTGATATAGATGGAATAACCTATCATTCTATCGCATGATCTAGTAACACTTCTAGAATGAAAAATTCAACTTCATTTTATTTAATAAAAGATGAATTTGAAATTGTTCAAGGCATGAACAATGGTTATATTGTACCAAAATAAAGTAAGTATTTATTATCATGAAAAATTATTCAACTTTATGGAAAAGATCTTGAAAAACAATTTTTTTCTTAGTACCTTCTTATACGAGGAATCAGATGGTCCCTTAAATCATCGCAGATTTATGGATTTCTAGTTATTAACTTTATCCAAACATTATTATTTATCACTATCCATCAGAACATGATGGTTATATTTTTCTTACATATCCATGTTTTCACTTACCACTTATGTTCTCCTATGTAGAAACCCAATGATGAGTTACTTTGGATAATCTTTATGTTTTTAACTTTCCTTTTTAAAAATGATGTTTTAGTATTAGTTTTTACGATGTGCGTTTCTATAAAAGAATATTTCAAGTAGTAATCCTTTGAAAACCCCAATGAATTTCAAGGGAGTAATTTATTTTAATGGGGGTATCATGTTAAACCCCAATATTTTATAATATATATTCTTTTTAATTTCTTTGATGTCTTGTGTTGTACGCTACACCAATATTAGCTTGCGCTATACGCAAAACTGTATTAGCTTGTAGTATACATATCACAATTCTTGGATTGTGTTACACACAATTTCAAGTAATTTTTATGGAATTAATTTCACACAAGATCATGCATAATTGATAAATAAATATTATAACCTAGTCATCATAATGACAGGTATGAATAGTATTAACTTCCTTCTAAAAAACCATTTCAATGAAAATAAGTGAGTCTATAAAATAATAAAATCACTATTTATGAAGTTTATTAGTGAAATATATTTAATGTAATGTTTTAAATTCATCTTATATGTTTTTTAGATATGATATAAGAACAAATTCAATTTTTTCAGATAAAAGAAGTATTTTAAAAAAAATGCAGTTTTTCAGCCTTTTGATGGAGAACCATTTTTAAATATATTTTTGAAAATTTTAGAAGTTATATTTAACATAATAAACTTAGTTTTTGGAATAAGTATATATAAATTTACCTTGGTTGAAATTTCGGTATTTTTTTGATGAAATTCATATTTCAATGAATAGTGAAAATTGATGTATTTTAATTCAAAAATACATTTTTGGTCTAATTTATTTAAATAGTTAGATTTTATTTTTAATTGGATTTAAAGTGTAATTATATTATTTTTTTAACTTGTGATTCAATTTTTTTTATTGGAAGTAATTTCACATTTAAATTGAACATAAACTCATGTTAATCTTTTGATAGTTTTTACTTCCTAAAAACATACTTTGTGGTTTTGAAAATAATAATTAATTTTAAATTAATTAATTAAACATATATGTTTTGAATTTTGAAAAATAAATTCCATATTTGGTATCATTGTTTCCAAATTATGTTAATAGGTTACTTTTATTTTTTAGATATTATGAATAGTAACTATCGTAATTTTTATTTACCATAATTAAAGGTAAATCGGGTAAATTAGGGTAACAAAAAATATGATAAAGATAAGAAAAATACCCTAAAACCATCCAAAATCCTATTGTATCAATTAAAGTTGACTAATATCACCTAAGGGTTGGAATCAATTCATTTAATGTACTTTTTCCATGAAAGCGATGTAATTATAATTGAAACAAATGAAAGTGACAACATTTCACTCTCTTATCCCTTATAAGTATAATAATTTTTATGTAGTGATAAACATAATAAAACATAGAAAATTAATAGTCTCAAGTAATATAATTAAATTATCTATATTATTTAAATTTATTTATAATTTTTAGAGATTAAATAATAACCATTAATGATGACACAATAGTGATGTAGAAATTATTTTATTAATAGAAATATCAAATAAATGGTTTTAAAAATATTAAAAGAAATATAATATAAACTAATTATTATACTCCCTGAATTTTCTATGTGTCTATGACATGTTAGAATTGTATCAAAAATTTTGGTTCAAATTTATCTTTTTTTGGATTTTGTTTAAAGAAAAATAAATGAATAGTGTCAAGATTGACACTATTAATATTTTATAAAAATCAGATATTATTAAATTATTTAAAAATCACAAAAATATTTAAAAATTAATAAATTAAAATTATAAGGTCTAAAATTTCATAAAGTATCTAATTATAGAAAATTTAAATCACATAAGTAAATATTTATAACCATTTAATATTTAGAATATTATTACCACAATTAAAATTAAATTGGTTAAATAAGGATAAATCAAAATGATGAGGTTTAAAATAATATAAAAACATTTCTAAATTTTATTGGTTTATAGAATTTATACTCATCCTCCTCTTATGTTCAAAATAATTTAATTTGGAGGAATTTTAGATAAAAAAGTAATTTATATTAATTTAATAGTTTTGGTATTTCCAAAGGTGCCTGTCCCCTCTCTTATAAAAGGTAACCTCTCCTTCTCTTCTAATCACACCTCTAAAGCCCTTTTTCTCTGAAAAAATTCCTATTTCCTATAAAAAATTCCCTTCATTCTATAGACCACAATTTGAGCATAAATCCATCCCATTGAGACCTTTTGTGAAAATCAAAAGTAGATACTCGAAAAAGAGGTAATTGTTTTATCACCTCATTCAAAATTATTTTCTTTTTATACTTTCTATTCTTATGTTTTTCCATACTAAAGTAATATATCCAGTATATTATACAATATGGGATGTTATTATAATTATGGTACAACCTTATACCTCCTTTTATCCATCCTGTGAATAACAATATCACCATGTGTGCGTATGTACGACTTACCCTCTCCATGCAGTGGTGTAATTTGTTATTCAACAATACATAATTTGGATGGGTATAATGATGAGTATAATAGATTAAAATAATAAATATATTATGATAATTATTCTTTATAATTAATATACTATCCAATTCTATATCGTTTATCCATTAAGTGAATGATATAATCGCTCATGCATACGTACGACCTATCGTCTCCATGATGGGATGTGATTCATTCAAGATGATACTCATTAAACCAAAATTATATACATTAATGAAATGGATAAATATGATATATATTAAACTAATATCATTATTTAAATGATATAAATATAACCAAATAATTGGAACATGAACTTATCCGAGCTAACATGCATAAGAACATAAAGCAGTTAATATTCGAATAACAGGTGATAATGAAATGTTACTAAACAAAGGATGACAATATGATCATATATGATATAATAAAAATGAAAATGATTTTGGAATAATTCAATAACATTATTTAAATCACTATATAGGTGTTTCAGATACATATAAAGAATATCAAACCTAAGGTAAGGGATAATTTCATAATTTCATTATTATTTAAAATTATTTATAGGTAAGTAATTAGCGGGGTATATTTATCATCCAATTCCATGTTTCCTAAATATATAATATTATTTATATTCTTATACTATTTTTTAAATTTAATTTTACCCATTTTTAATTTTTGATTAAATGGTATGAAATTAATCTTTTGGTGTTTTTCGATACAAGATACTTTTTGACTTTTCTCGTTAAAGTACGAGGAGATTGTTTTTTTAACTTAGACGACATGAACAAATTTTTACGTCTTCATAACATCTTATTTCCATGAATCTTCATTTACATGATTTCATGTTTATTTTCAACTAAATTCATTTCTGAGAAAAGAAAACATTTTTGAAGAAGAAAAGATATTTTCTTCAAGAATTAATTGAAAGCATTTTATCAAAATTATTTCCCATGTAATATGACATATGGTTATGTTTCTATACCTGTTATTAATTTTATTTTATTATGTTTATGATGGATTTATTTTTATAAAATCCATTAATTTTATTTGAATTATGATTTAATGATTTTTAAGAAACCCATTTTTTATTCTCGGGGTTATGCTATGGTGAATAGTTTATGTTTTTGTGGAACTTGTAAGAAAGATTTCATTACGAGATGGGTGAGACTTATATATACCTCCAATTCATTGGGTAAAGATTTATATCTTATGATATAGACATTAATTAAACAAAAATTAAATCCAGTTTAGTAATACAAGGCTGGAATGAAAATTAAATCTAGTTTAGTAATACATGCATGAACCGACAAGCAAACTCGGTTCAGTAATGGACATTGTCCACTATAATGGTCTTGGATGCAATGCCTTGGATACTATGGAAATAATATTATTTTATTATTTGTTTTCCATAATTCCATGTTTTATTCTAATGCTATTTTCCCATGGTTCATGATTCCATTATGATTTATTCCTTATGAACTACCAAGATTTATTTCATGACTCAAAATTTTTGTATATGTTAAATGTGGTTTTTTATCGAAAGTTATGTTTATATTTTTATATTATTATGTTTAAGTATTATAATATATTTTCCATTCTTCTGCTTATTGATCATTTGAGATCACTCCCTTTCATGTTTCTTTCCCCCTGGGATTTAAAGAAGGGTATTAAGTAAGATGTGCCAAAAATGGCTTCTAGTTATTAAGGATAAAGCAGATGATGGTGTAGATATTTTATGAACCTGTTGTTTATGTTTTCCAGTTTCCAAAGGAACTAAACTAATAAGTTATTTGGGTGCCTATTGGTGTCAGGTATTATGTATTCTGCAAAAGTAATGTAATGTCCATGTATATCAAGATTTGGTGTTTATACGCATACAATGAAACCTTTAGGGAAGTAAGAACTAATCCCGAGGGAATACCTGCACATTATAAAATCAAAGAAACACAACCACACATCAAACCTATCTTCTATCATTTTTCCAAGAGATAACCCACCTAGTAAACACTAAGAAAACAAGAGAGGGAATCGAGAGGAGAAGGAAATTGTCCAAAAACACAAAGACACTCACCTTAGGAACCTTATAGGAGCTTAAATGGTGGACAGATAATAAGGGATGAGGGGTTTTAAGAGACCTGTGGTGCTATTAGGTCATGAAAAGGGAAAAAACCATAAATGGGTTAAAAGAAGTGAAGGGAAAAAGTAAAATTTCCAACTTTTTAATGATATGTGAAACTATCATGTTTTATTGCATATTTTGAAAAACCATATGCCAACTATGAACACCCTACTAAAGAAAAATGGAAACAACATTGTTTGGGAAACCATGCTCCAACTGCGTGCCATTGTTTTTTCAAAAATTGTATTACCCATCGCATGCTTAATCGATGGTTTCCTCTAACCATGTGAAAGCCTTGCGTTATGACCTTGACACAAAAAAGTCACACGTTTACTCCTTTTCCTCGCACAATTTATCACAAACCATACACAAGACATTTTAGGCTAATAATGTAAGAATAAAACAAACTAAAAATTCCCTTTTCCTTAATAGGTTACATAGTTTTTCTCTAAACCATGCACATAAACTGTTCATAGTCCAAAAAGCCACCAAAAAACTTCAAAACTCAAAAATTCAAGTTGAGAACTCAACTAGAACCTCAACCAAAAGAACCAAGACCAAGAAAATAATTAAATAAAGTAAATACCATGATTAGAGTGTGATAATTATCCCCATAAAAAACTTTATTCCCCCATAAAGTCACCCATCCACGTGATGAATGAAGGTCACAATAAAAAAAGACGATATTAAATGAAATAATGGTCCACTGTGTGATATTTCACTCCACAAGTCACACCTAAGAAATTATAGAGAAAACTACAACATGAAGAACCACAAGAGAAAAAGAGAGGGTTCTACCCTCTATAAGAATCCATCTATCACCAACCAACATTGGGTTTGGGAACTCCCCACATAATCCAAACCCCCAACATAAGGGGAAACTAAAGAATGAAAATCAAAACAAAAACTAAAACCAAGATATGATTCATGATTTCCACAATGAAAAAACATATCTTAAGTGAGAACTACCAAAAAACAAAACCAAGCCACAAAAAGGATAGGAAAACATAAGAAAGAGTAACTAATCAAATACTCATGTTCAGAAAGGAAAAACCATTCAAGTTACAAGGGATCACGACCACCGGGATTTTATGAAAAAAATAAAGAAAATAAAAAAATAAAAAAAACTCCAATAGAGATAATTCAACCGTCTCTACTCTAACACTAGAGACAAAAGTTGGGCCAAGGTTCCGCACACCCCAGAAAATTCCTGAACTTTTGAAGAGATTCACTTAGAGGCCTATAGATGGAGCCATGATGTCTAAAGAATCCACTTTCCCAATTTTAAGAGTTGAAATACCCTATCCAAAACTCCCCCTTAGGTGATGATACTTGTATAACATTTCCAGGTGACCCTAGTAGCCACATCACTGGAAATCTTTTAGAGGATTACAAAAATATGAATTCAAATGCCCAAACTGATCACACTGAAAGAACTTGAGTGAACAGTCTGATGAACTAGAAGTAGAAAACAATGAAATAGATTCTCAATAATAGTTTCATGTAGATCAAACCTCTCTCCATATGGTAAAACATCACAAGAAACAAAAGACACCAGATTTCTAACTACTCGTATTTTGTGAACCAACTCAACTAGAAATGCCTCTTCGAAATTTTTTTTAAATTGAACTCCCCTAGATAAAAGGAAAAAATTCTTAATATATATAAAAAGACTCTATATGAAAAGTGTAATCTTAAACTAATCCAATGATTCCATCTCTGTAGAAAAGGAAACTATCTTCCTAAAGAAATCAATATAGGTCTTAACCACCTGTTGGCCTTGTTGAACACGAAAAAACCCCACCACTTTCCTCACCTTGATCTACTCAGGTATAAACCATCAGATAAAAGTGGCAATTAAAACATCCCAAGACATTATATTTTGAAAAAATTCTAGGAAAATAACCTCCCATTGATCCAAAGATGGACCTTCAAACAAACTAAAAATATCTTTCACCCTCACAACCTTGGGTGTTCCCAATGACCTAAAAACACCATTTAATTCCTCAATCCATTCCACTACTTCAAACAAAACTCAATCACCATGGAAAATAAGAAAACAATGAGAATAATTAGATTCTACCGATCCACTGGGAGTCGGGGTAGGGCTATAGACTAAAATAAACTCATGATAAACCTATGTGACCTTTTTGGGTGGCATAATCTGGACAAAAAATAACACAAAACTTGAAATCAATATTGATCCGAACTCAACCAAAAAGAACATATCAACACAAAACAACTAGTTCACAAGTCAAACACCACAAAAAATCCAAAACAATATTTGCAAAAACTACCATTTCTATTACAAAGTCCTAAACCATTTCATTCCAAAGACACTTTCCACTCACTATCCAATTCAATCACTGAATCCCACATTAAAAATAAAACCAACCCTTGAAACCATTTTTATTTTGAAAAAACCTCTATCAAAAAACCATTTTTATTTCAAAATCTACCACACCAACCAAAATCAAACCAACACACAACTTAGAAAAAACTCTCAATATGAGGAACTAGTGGCCTTGTATAACTTAGAGATATGGTTAGTGGACCATGACCTAAGAAAACACCAAACACTAGGAGGAACTTGAACCATGCACTCAAACTCCACATGGGTCACTACTCTATAAGAGGTCAAAACATAACACTAGATCACCTCAATTTTCATTCCCCATCATCACATCCAAAACAAAGGCAAAGAATCAAATCCCATACTACCCCTAGAAACTCAAGGACCAGAACGGGAAAGGGTACATGAAATCCTTACTGCATATACCTATCAATATCCAATAGTACTAATTTCCAAAATACCTGATGCCACAAATAACCAAGGGTCCCTCTGATACCATTTTATCATGAACTAGTTTAGGAAACCATATAACCTAACACTCGACCTGGTCCGATACAAGGCCCGAGAGGCATTTCTGATCCTCCCAAGCTGGATACTATCACAGAGCATCAAAGATAAAGAAAGTGGGAATTATTTTTCCCAATAAACAACATAAATAAATAAACCAAACATATCATGCAACAAAACCAGGATGATCCAACAATAGTTTAATATCAATAATATATCAATGGGATCCAAAATACAAAAATAGTGTAACAAAACAATACTACAATGAAAACCACAACCAAACCAAACCCCAACCCGATCTCCAGGAAACATATTGGTCACAACCATACTTAAAACTAGACCACTCTATAGGAAACCAAACCAGAAACCAGAACCTAAAAAATAGCTCAGGTCTGCTGACGCTAAGTGCCACAAGTAGGGTTTGAGAATAAACATCCTAGTTTGTAAGAACCACATATTCTATACATTTCCTTTCCCAAAATAGTCCATAACCACTAGATTGAAATACATATATAAAATTAGTTTTTATCACTTAAGGAACCAAACATTGTCTTCCCATTTTAAAACAAAACATGCCACTTTCCTTTTTTCAAAAAGGTTTTCATTTTAACAAAAACAATTTTTCCAACCAAACACGAAAAGAAGAACCCAATAAGGTGAGAAAAGAGGTGCTATGATGAAAACAAAGAAGATAGATCAAGTAAGAAGAAACTAACAATTTAGTAAAAATAGATGAAAAAAAAATAGAATGTACAAATAGTAATTATGTAAATTTACTAAAAATTTATATAAGACATCCCTAACAATACTCAGTTCAGAACCACTTATCGGTGTATGGTGCATCTCCATAGTCAATAACCAACTTGCTTCTCTAAACTATCTAATTCACTGGTAAGTCCTATATAGCCTATCATAAAATTCAGAGGGTACCAACTCATCTAATCGGGGTCGATAATCAACCATCATTTGACCCTCTAGATGACACCCATGAATCCCATGATAATGGTATGGGGTGGGTGGGGAGGTCCTCACACTTGTGGATGAATCTGAAACCCATTTCCACCGTTCATTCCTAGACCAAACACCAAAACCACATATGCGATGAACCTCTCCCATGAGGTTCCACCATATAGGTGACCATCACACATCAAGCCATACAAAAGTTCTAACCAAGCCTTCATATAACACGAGCTTTCAAACAATTTTCCAAAATATTCTATGATGCCAACCAGGCCTACACATCACGTCACTTTTAGAACAAATTTCCAAAAGTCAACACAAGGAACTAACAAGGATTTTAACCTTACAAATCCAAATCCATTCCAAAAGAAATCCAATTCCATGGTGTAAACACTATTTAACTTGGAAGGTTCCAAATAGACCTTTATCTCATTTAGTTACCAAACCACATTCCATTATTTTATGTGGACTGATCATTGAAGGACACATTTCAAACAACATTTTGAGATCATTTGAAACTAAGAAACACTTTAGAAAACATAGGTGTTTTAGAAGAGAAATTTGGGAAGATAAGGGATGAATAAAAGAAGAAGGATAATAAAAAGGTTCTTTTGAAATTCAGGGTTTAAAGGAAACATTTTAAAATAAATCCATTATCATTTGTGTGACCATCCATGTGTGCACCTCGTGTGCAAAAGGATATGCCTGAATTTAATGAAAAATACACTATAAACCAAAAAAATACAAATGTTTTCATTTTAATATTCAAATAGATCCTTACAACCCTTCACAAGATTCCACACATAAGCCCCAAACCATGAAATTCACCAAAACCCTTAAACACAAAATTCATTTCACAAAGAAATATATAATACCAAAGAATATAAAAGGATAAAAACAATTTAAATCACCTAATTTCTTCTTTAAATACCAAATGCAATTTTGTTAAGCATCTTTCATGAATGTACATATAGGAATAGTTAGGTAACCCCTTTGAAACCCAATTTACATAAAATTTACAATAATAAATTTACAAAAAAATATACTAACACATAACAAGCATGAATATAACCTTTATAAATAAGTTATGAAAGATCAAGACTTCAAAGTCTTACTTTAGAAAGGAAATGGGTGGAAAAACCTACCTTAACGATGTGCACATACAACAAAACCTTCTAGGAGCGAATAATTAAGCCTTACGGATAATCCGTACACCCTAACATCAACAAAACACAAACTACACGTAAAAACTAGTCTCTAGGGTGTGTTAAAGAGATAACCCACAAAGTAAAAAACATGAAACCATGATAGGAAATAGATAAGAGAAGGAAGTTGACTAAAAACATAAAGGAACTCACCTTGATAACCTTAAAGGAGATTAAATAGTGGAAGGGGAGAAAGAGAGGGTTTTTTAGGAGCCCTCTGGTGTGCCTTTATTGAGAAAGGGATGAAAACCTGAAATGAATTAAAAAAGGTAGGGTAAAAAGTGTATTTTTAAACTTTTTAAATATCCGGGAAACTCGTATGGTTTTGAAACACAGTTTGGAAAACCATGCACTAACTATACAATCCCTATTATAGAATAAGTACACGCACATGGTTTGGGAAATTGGGCACCAACCGTGATCTATGGTTTTGTAAAAAACTATAGATCCCCTTTAATGCTTGACTAGGATTTCCCTTAATAGTGTGCTAGTCAAGCACCATGCCCTTAACAAAAAAAAACAATATGCATAGTTACTCTTTAGCCTCACATGGTTTGTCCAAAAACATGCACAAGATGTGCCTAGCTAATAATGAAATAAGAAAAAGAATTAAAAAAGACCATGAACTTAATAGGCCACATAGTTTTCCTATAAACCATATAGACAAACCATGAATAGGCAAAAAAGCCACCCAGAAACACCAAAACTCAAAAATTCAAGCTGATAACTCAACCCAAACCATTACTAAAAGAACCAACAGTGTGAAAATAATAAGATAAAATAAATACTATGGTCATGGTGTAATATAAACCATTAATTATATCCATATTTAATTAAAATTTTGAAATTAAATTTTCACCACTTGGGGTTTTATGTTTTTTTCTCCTATTCACTTCCAATTGCTCATACGAACCATAGGGCACACATTAAGAGCTCATACCCTTCCTCCTCTTTCGATTTGGGGATATTTATTCTTATATTTAATATATGTAATCCCTTTTTATCCTCTTTTCCTCTTCCATTATTTTTTCCATTACCTCTCTCTAAATATCCTCTCATCTATAGACCCTAACTATTGTTAAGGTTGGGATTAGGGTTTCTAATGATTGTAATGATGTGGTTTAATATATTTAGGGGTTTGTGAAGTATTTTTATATCATGGTTATTCATTCTACACCAAAAGAGACACATTTTAATTGGATTTTCATGAAATACGGTAGATGTTTCTTTGGAATTCCCTTTTAACACATATTATAAATTTCATGAGTGTTTTAAAATAATTTATTATGGAATTATATTCACATGGAAAACTCTTTTTGGGGGTTTAAATGGATTTAAAATGGTTTAAACACTTTTCATGGACTTATATTGCATTCAAATTGTTTTTTAAAATTCATGAGTGGCATTCTAAATGAATTTAAATGTCTGGGAAGTGTTTTTGAAAACGAATCTATTTTAAGATGGGTATGTGTTGTTTTTTATAAAATAGGGGTTTATACTTTGTTTTAAATTATTTTGAGATTGTTAGGTATCGATGTCATTTTGAGATATTTTAATAAATTAGTGATTGAGGTTTTTGAAATTAAAATGGGTTCATATAACTAATTTTTTTTAAAAAGGATTTATGGTTTTGAAAGGGGATTGTGGATTTGGATGGGTTTCGAAATGAGTTCTTTTTGTATGGTTTAATAAATGGATTTTAATAATTTTTTGAAATTTGATTTCAAATAGTATAAAATGGATTGGAATCTCGAGATGCTTTTTGAAAGTGTAATTAGAACTTTTAAATAATTGATTTCTAAAAACATGTGAGAAATTTTTCTTAAGACCCATGTCATTATTGTGGTTATTGTGACTTTTAAACCCTTATAGTATATTTATATATTTTTATGTTTATTTTGATTTTTATCCATGAATGGAAAAAGGGGTTATTCCATGAAAGTGTGTAAATAGTGTGATGTGGTTTAATGTTTAATTCTTGAAATTGTTTTATATAGTGATCTATTGTTCTATTTTTTTATAACTTATATTTTTTGAGATGTCAAGTGTAATGACCCGCCAATCCTCATTGTCTTGAGAGATCAATGAGTCATTACTAGTCCTTAAGCGACATCCCCAAGACGCAAAGGCTGGAAATAAATTCCGAAGGGTTTCATTACAAGTTGGGGGACGATTTACACATTAAGAAATAAACCCACAACCAACCATAAAAAAAAATCACTATATGATTCATGAACAAATGAAAGAACAATAAACAACATCATTTATAATAAACCACATCAAAGTACCTGAGACCAACTAAGAATCAAAGTACACAGTGGATGAACAACTCAAGGCTCTCAAAAGACAATACCACTTTAAGCACAATAGGCTCCCAGCTCCAACATCTCCCAAGCATCACCATGAGCCACTAGCAATAAGATGCTTTACCTTTACCTGTGTCCCAGAATACGAAATCTACAAAATCACCAATGTGCCAAAGCAGGGGTGTGTATAAAACTCAGTAGGTTTTCCCCAATGACTTCCCTACTCACGCCATTAGGATAGAAGAGTTCACCACATTTATATAAAAACAGTTTATATAAAACATTTTCTCAAAAGTAGTTCATAACTAAATATAAACAAGTTTCCGAAAACATTCATAACCAAAGGCATTCCAGAGCAATTTAAACCAATTTTCCAGAAAGTTATTTTTCCTGAAAAATAACCCAACAAGCCTAAGAACCATTTCACAAACCCGTGAAACCAACCATGCATGCTACCTGGAAGAGGGGAGAATCCCTAACCCTTATCCATCCCAACCATGACGGGGGAGACTTATTACCCTTATCCAACCCAAATACACATGAATTATTCACAGGGGAGAGCCCTAACCCTTATCTATCCCAATACTGATAGAGGAGACTCCTAACCCTTATCCATCCCGAATGCAATATAAATGTCTGACGGGGGAGAGCCCTAACCCTTATCCATCCCAACACTGATGGGGGAGACTCCTAGCCCTTATCCATCCTGAATTCCCATGAACACACACAATTATCATGTCAAAAACCAAGTGTGTTCAATCAATTCAAACCATTTCAATGCTTAACCATTTCATAGGCAAATCTTTTCAATAAAACTCCCTTTTTATTGAAAACCAAATCCATCAATGTCATTTCAGTTTCAAACCATTTCAATAAAACACCCCTTTTATTAAAAACCCATTTTTCATCAAACCATTTTCAAATTCAGCAAATCCATAAATTTAGAATCAGCATTTTAAACTCAAGAAGCCAAATCACTTTACACAACAATTCACCAAGATTTCACAATTTCAACAAAACCATAAATCATCACTAAAGAAGATTTATTCCATGATTTTCAAAGTCAAATCCATTCAAACAAACTAATTTGAAACTAAGACAATCAATTCTAGAAAGTGGAGTCGAGAGTGAAGCCACCTACCTCAAAGGTTTTGACAAAAACCCTAACAAACAAAGAATGCACAAGAAAACCCCGACGATTCTCAAAAAACCCACCTTAGATCACTTATCATAGAAATATCATGACCAAATATCATCATATTTGGCATCCACACACTTATATCTACCCATAACGGGCGTATATCTAAGAAAACGAGAGAAAAAGAGAAGTAGATCTAACAAACCGATCAAGAATGATGAAAAACGATCATATACCTCAAGAATCCGGCTTTGATTCACCAAGAGAAGCCTTCAGATCACCTCCGGAACGATGGGAGAACCCTCTTTGACCTTAAGAGAACCAAAATCACATGTTAGGGCCACATAGGAGAAAAAATGAGCTACATAGAGGAAAAAAACACATGAGATCCACCATTATAGGATCTCGTTTAAGTGGCCGCATGATTAGTTTGCACGGTTTGACAAACTGTGCGCTAACCGTGCGTTAGCTACTGCCTCGAACACCCTTCATGCATGGTTTGGCCACGTGGTTAGACAAACCGTGTGCCTCCCATGTAGAATCCACTGCCTACAAGACCCACTGCGCATGGTTTGGCCGTACGGTTTAGACAAACCGTCCGCCGCCCGTGCGACTTCCCTTTTTACCCCAAAACTAATTCCAAGTTCTCCCGACTGTCCCATTCGTCACTGTTTCGCGCGGAATCCGGGGATGACCTCCTGGACGGGAGATTCAAATGTTCCGATCTGTTTCTAACGGGTTTGTTCATAGAACCGGAAACATCCAATGATTCCACATCCGTCTGGACCTACTTTCCAAAGGCAGGCGCTCATTAGTTTGTGGACTAATGAGGCTTAGGAATTTGCATTGGTCGAGAGGATGGGAGGTCGGACTCATCACACCTTTTTGAGGGGAATTATTGTCTAGTCCGGGACTCTCTTTATAGATTTAAGTTAAGTTCGTGAATCCTTATTACATTACCAAGTATAAAATGAGCTTTCCTTTAGTTTTAAAAATCAATGCTTAAATATGCAAGAAATTTAGAGAATCTTTTATATGTATTCGAGGTTCTTCATCAATATAGAATCATCTATATTTGTTTAGAGATTCTTGGTCAATGGTATCCTTCAAAAACATTTATATAAAAGTCTCTTGGTCATTTTGATGACCAGGCTGGTTTTAAAGCCACTCAGTGGGGCACTTGAAGTTTATCGTCATTCAGAAGGACATAGATTATTTCAAAGTTGGGATCGAACCCATAAATGGGCTACCTACGTATCCTTTGTTTTGGAAAAGGAATCAGAACCCACGTAGTTCGAATTATGGAGTATGATGTTTATGATTGATGGCTCAAAGATGAATGTCATAATTACTTTTACACTCTAAGCTCACGTGAGTCATGCTCGGTGTGAGAAACAAGAGGTATTGGTAAAATTTAGATAATTGTGCCATGAAAGATGCAATCATAAGAATTTGTTTGGGGCTTATGTATAGATGACTGCCCAGATAGATGAAGGTTTAGGATTTACTTTTAGGGAGAAAATCCATGAACAGGGTCCACAAAGTTATATGTGCTTCATGGAGATTTGAATACTCTAATCTTGGGTTTACTCCTAAGGAGGATGCCCAAGTTAGGAGGGGACTTATGATTGGGTTTTATTCCTGAAAAGAAAACCCAAATCAAAGGTAATTTATGACTGGTTAAGAGAAGTTTAAGGGAACTTGGGGCTTATTCCTGAAAAGGAATCCCAAGTTTATGACTGAGTCTTATTCCTAAAAAAGGATACCCAGGTTAGGGATTAAGGTTTGGGGCTTACTCCTGATAAGGATGCCCATATTTGAGGTTGGGGATTATTCTTAAGAAAGATGCCCATATTTGAGGTTGGGGCTTATTCTTAAGAAAGATGCCCAAGATTAGAGGACTTGATTGGGGCTTACTCCTGAGGAAGATGCCCAGATCAAAGGTTTTATAACTGGGGATTATTCTTGAAAAGGAGACCCAAGTTAGGATTTTATCATCTTAAAGGATGAGGTTGAATGAATGAACTCCCCGTATTTTAGTGACATAAGGATATTTAAATCACTAGACTTTGAGAGAGATTTCACAGAATTCCTTTCAGATAAGAAAGTCAAATCAAGAATTCATGCCATAAATGGTTTTGAAGAGTGTCTTGAAGACTGAATCTTAAAAAGGAAAGGTGAAATGGCTGAAGAGGGGAAAAATGGACAAGATGGGCACCCAAAAAGATAGGGGCGCGCAAGTCTTGAAAGGCGCGCAAGTCCTGTGGCGGCGCGCAAGTATTGGTCGCGCAAGTATACTTGCGCGACACATGGTGTACATGCGCGATTTTCAATCAGAATTGAAATACTTGAACGACTCTTGATAAAACCCTTTAGAATCCCCTTGAGGTTCTTCCAGAAAAGGGACGCGCAAGTTATATTGAAGGAATTAAGTCGGCACGCAAGTGTTTGATAAGTTTCAACACTTAGGCCTTCCTTCTTCTCTTTAGATCTTCCGTTCTAGGTAAGAAATTACCTTAGAAGTGTTCCAGAAGCTTTGAGAAGAGACTTGGGCGTCGGGAGCTTCAATCTGAGTTTCTGGAAAAAGATCTTTTCGAATGGGGGGCCCACAGGGTCTATTTATAGGCAAAAGAAGACCCTGGGCGGTTACCGGGCGGTTACCGGGCGGTTATCACTTAGGTCGCGCAAGTCACTTGCACGACCATAAGGCATCGCGCAAGTACTTGCACGACCACTAGGCGGCGCGCAAGTGTACTTGCGTGACCATGAGGGAACTTGCGCGACCTATGGGCAATGTTCTCCTGGTTCATCCCTTTGTCGATTTTTGATGTTTCTTCAAAGGATGAATCACATTGGACTCAGATATTCCCCTTTTCCGATCCTTAGATTCTGTGACGAAAGGAGCGTCAACAAAAGTCCCCCCTCAGAGTTGGATCCGGAGAGAAATGAGGATTTGACTCTGAGGAAATTGAATCCC
Organism: Viscum album; assembly: GCA_963277665.1. Lineage (NCBI taxonomy): Eukaryota > Viridiplantae > Streptophyta > Magnoliopsida > Santalales > Viscaceae > Viscum > Viscum album. Next base: position 556,666,691 of record OY728142.1, read on the forward strand.
TCCAAAGGAAAAGGGGGCGCGCAAGACTTTAGGGCACAGAGGGCAGTGCGCAAGTGTGCTGGAACTTGACTTTTATTCAGAGTTCCTTTGTCTTTTGTGTGGGCAGTTTAAAGTCATGCACGCCGGACAAAAAGGGGCTAATGTTTAAGGTCGAAATAGATTTGACCGAAAAATGGATTAAAAATGGATTCAATTCCTTGACAATTTATCTGAAAACATATTACCATACTCAAGTATGAGGGAAAAAATGTAAACTATGGCTTAAAAATATTTGAATCTGAGGAATGATATGAAAAAGAGCTAAAAGGCATTAGAAGAAGTAGTTTCCAAGAATGAAGTTACTATTATTTAACAAAACCTGTTAGGGGGTTGAAATATGCAGGGCCACCTATGGGCATTGGCTGCATAGTCAAATAAAATAGCATCTTTTGGCTGACAAGTCTGTTATGTGGACTGTTTATGCAAGGCCACCTATGGGCACACGCTGCATAGTCAGGCAAAAGAACTCCCAGAAATTTACTTTCCTAGTGCTAAAAGCCAGTGAAAGTTTATAGAGATTCAAATTTTCTAAAGCATAGAGTTTGTTGTATGGAAAGAGGTACTTGAATATGGAGAAGATATTTCCAAACAAGAATATCGAAGAACTGGATGAATATCACTCCTACGAAGGTCTGACCCAAACGTAGGGAAGAAGAATAAACCATAGACTTGAATACTTTCAGATCATGAAAAAGGATATGGGACAAATACGTTAAGGATGGCTATTTTTGCGGATCCCTACATACTGTCGTTTAAGACAAATAAGGACAAAAGAGGCATTCTTCCCAAGAATGAAGTTACTATTATTTAACAAAACCCGTTAGGGGGTTGAAATATGCAGGGCCACCTATGTGCATTGGCTTCATAGTCAAATAAAATAGCATCTTTTGGCTGACAAGTCTGTTATGTGGACTGTTTATGCAAGGCCACCTATGGGCACGTGCTACATAGTCAGGCAAAAGAATTCTCAGAATTTTGACATTTTTGTGACTAGAAGTCATGAAAAGGGTTATGAAGATCTGAAAATATTTAAGGTTAGGATTATAATACATAAAGATGGGTATTGTCCAATGTATATAGAGATACATAGGTCAATGAAAACCATAATCATGTTGTGGCTGGGTCCTAAATTTGAAATTTTGGACTTCACTACGTATCTCATAAGAATGAGAATCAAGCCATACGTAGTTCTTGAAATGTAGTTTAACGTCGTGCAGGACGAAAGTATGAGTAATCTTTAGTTTAAGGTCATAGAATTCGGACCATAATAATGAATACACAGTGTGTGTTTTCATGAAGACTTTTCATCCAAGGGACTGAAAGTGAAATTTGGGGTCAGGCCCAAAAGACTTGGGAATGGATTCGAGGGACACTCGAATTTTCCTACGTATCCCATAAGGATGGGAATCAAGTCCACGTAGTTCTAGAACTACCCTTTGTACAAATTTGGTTCGTACATGTGAAGGGTGAAAGGGGATTTTAGTGCAATGATGGTTTTAACCTAAGATAAAAAGTTTAGGCATTACCATGTATGTACGTAGTTTTTTTTGAAAATGAAAACCATGATTGAAAAAGAATCAATGTTAATAATGGTTCCTTCTCAAATGAGGAAATCAAAGAATATTGTAGTTTATTGTCGTACCGGACAAAAGTGTTGTATAGTTTAACGTCATATAACAAGGACGAAAGTGAATCAATGTAAAGATATTGATTCCAGGGGTGGTTTCACAAATCATCATCATATGAGATGGTGGTGAAACGATGTGAAGAGATTGTTTTTGGGCTTGAACCTTGGGAGGTTGCCTACATACCCAGCCTGGAGGGCAAGGATCAAAGTCCGTGTAGTTAAATTAAAGAATGAATCAATGATCAAGTTATTCTTGGGTACAATGATCTAATAAAAAATGTTGTTGGGACTTACACATGGTTAGTGGCCCAAAGGGAGTGTTATGGTTGATGTTCGCTCTAAGCTCACGTGAGTCATACTCGGTGTGAGAAACAAGAGGTAATAACAACCTTAACGATGCACAGTTTAATGTCATGTAGGACATAAAAAAAAGGGACTATGCAGTTTAAAGTCTTGCAGTTAGGACTATTGGTGCTGCACAGTTTAGTGTCATGTAGCAGGGACAAAATAACAGTTTAATGTTATGTAGGACATATCAAGGACTTTCTGTACAGTTTAGCGTCATGTAGTTAGGACGATGGGGACAATATAGTTTAACGTCATATTGGACGAAAAGGGGGACTGTGCAGTTTAATGTCATGCAGTAAGGACAAAAGAGTGTACCATTTTAACGTCATGTCGGACGAAA